>JARHVA010000123.1:5912500-7112500 GCA_037957365.1 Torreya grandis
ATGAATTTAACTGATCTTAGAGATTAATAACTATTGAAAACATTGGCCAAAGTAAGTTAGACATTGTCATTTCATATGTACAATTTTACATGTTTGTGCGATATCATGTTAGAATGGATTTATTTATGGTACACTTCATGTTCTTAGAAATCACATAGTACATGGGTACTAGCTTGTCTCTCTATATTTTTACACCATTACTATCTACTCATCCATAAAGGGATGTACATTCCCTAATGGGGGATTTTGCAAGGGATCAATGGTCCATGGTTAGTGTGGAAAAGCAATCAAATGATGCTCTCCCTCTCTAAAATAGTACTTATTTGGAGACTACACTTGACATTGACATAGATACTAGAGTTTAGAGAACTCATGCTCTACAGATCCTTATGTCTTATATTTTGTATTTGTATTTATTATTATTAAAATATTATCCCTGATGAGATGTAATTATTTACTCATTGTACATTGATAATGGTTGTATGTTTATACCAGCCATGGTTGGATATCTGTAATTACATTCTATATTTAGTTATGATGTGTTTCATATGATGATAGTGATCAGTGATAGATATATGTCACATACATATTTTATGGTTAAATTACTTACAATGGTTTATTTTGATCACTAATTAGATTCTCATGGTGAAATATAATGAAAGAATATGTCGATTAAATTTTAAAAAAATCAAGTTATTTTAGGTAGATCTTAGTGGAGATGTTACATGCGGTATCAGAGCTATGATTCAAACTCTAGGACTTAATGAATCTACTAACATTTTCATATTCAGATAGGGTACTTCAAATGTCAATGACAATAACCATCTATTTGATCCTAACTAATTTATCATTAAACAAGCATCAAAGTTAGATCAGATTCTTGTAGCCATGAACTGAATTTCATCCTTGGAGTAGGAAGTTTTTGGCCATAAAAAGGAAGAATACTAAGATGTACTTGAAGAGCATCCCACTAAGCAAGAAAAAATTCAAGATGTGAGAGCATAGGTAGCTACAGATTTGGATAGAGATATGAAAAAGGTGAATCCACCTAAGTTCAATAGAACTATTTTAGGTGATGGATATGAAGCATGGTTGATTAATATGGAGAAGTATTTCAAGATTCAAAAATACTCCAAAGTCACTAAAGTAGTTTGGGTAGCTTACCAGTTGGCTAGTAAAGCAACTACATAATGGGCTAACAAGAAGTTGGAAATAAATCTTAACTTGACCACCACTACATGGGATCAATTTATGATATTATTCAGATCATAGTAGCTTTCATAGCTATATTTTAACCACAAGCTTATAGATTTTTAAAATCTGAAGCAAAGGGACTTATCAGTGAATGAGTAATGTGAATAGTTTACCAAACTTATGAAGTATGTATCTTAGTATCAAGTAGATGAGAGGTTCAGTATTAATAAGTTTATCATGAAATTAAAACTTTAGATTGGTGGAGAGGTGGACATTCATGGACCAGGTCTTCAAGAAAGTAGTCAAATAGGAGTAGAAGTTGAATTATTTTGCCTAAGCTAGGGACAAGTTTAACAAAAAAGTTTGGAAGTTCTAAACCAACTTTCAAAAATAAAAATTGTAAGTAGAGGATTGGAGACTCTAGGAATCAGTTCAAAAATTATAATGCTAGATTCAACAATGGTTTAAGCAACAAGAACTGGGCAATGGTTTCAAAGGCAGTTTTAATGGAAACCAATAAGCTCATAGAAAATGACCATCTAGAGTTTGTTTCATTTGTGGAGGTGACCATTATGCTCATGAGTATACCTAGGATAAGATAAATAAAAAAGGTGCTACTCCTCAGTAGGGAATGTTTTAGCAATGTATTCATATGATAATTGATAATAGGCAAGCTAAATTTCAAACTTCACCCATATAACTATCATTTATTTTGTTTGAACATCCAATTTCCATTTTAATAGATACAAGGGCTATAAAATATTTTATAACTCCTAAAATTATTAGTAAGTTATCTATAAGAGCTAGAGTAATGGAAAATGCATGGTTGGTATTATATGAGAATGATTCAAAAGTCAAAGTTGACAAGTATTAAGTTGAAGTTGAGATTAGGTTACCCAAATTCACAATAGTAGTGGATCTTTATGTATCACCACTAGGGTCACATGATGTGATCCTAAGAGTCAAATGGCTTGTGAAGCATAAGGCTAAGGTTGACTACTACCTAGAGAAGGTTAGGTGTTTGGATGATTTTAGGAATTAGACACAAATTCAAGGCAAGAAGAGAGAGTTGAGGCTTAGGTAGATTTTTACTATGCAAATCGAGAAGGCTTATGAAGGAATATAAGTAACCATCCCTTGAAGATTATCCATTCCTTAGGAATTTTCATGATGTGTTTTCAGATAAATTACTAGGATTGCCTCCTGAAAAAGAGTTTTATTTCTCTATTGATATCATACTTGGATTGGAACCATAGTCTAAGGCACCATATAGGATAAAAACCACTGAATTGGTTGAATTAAAGGCTTAACTCTAAGAATTGTTATCAAGGGGGTTGATTAGACCAATTGTATCACCATGGGGTGCACCAGTTGTCTTTATCAAGAAGAAAGATGGAACTCTTCAACTTTGCATCGATTATAGAATGTTGAATAAAACAATTATCAAAAATAGGTATCTGCTACCTCATATAGATGATATTTTTGATCAAATGTAAATAGAAACAATCTTTTCTAAGATTGACCTTAGAGAAATATATCATCAGTTGAGGATAAGGGATGAATATATTCTAAAGACAATGTTTAGAATTTGATATGGGCACTTTGATTTCATAGTGTTACCATTTGGGTTGACAAATACTTTGGTAGCATTCATGAATCTCATAAATAGTGTGTTCAGAGATTATCTAGATCATTTTATTTTGGTATTTCTTGATGACATTCTTATATAATCTAAAAATGAAGAGGAGCATTTTCAACATCTAGAACTAGTTTTGTAATGGTTGCAAAAGGACAAGTTGTATGGCAAGTTATCTAAGTGCACAATTTTCCAAGAGAGTACAATATCTAGGACATATTATCTCTATGGATGGTATTTTAATATATCTAACAAAGATAAGAGCCATTATGGAGTGGCTAGAACAAATAATGTCCATGAGGTAAGAATTTTCATGGGATTAATGGGTTATTACAGTAAGTTTATTCTAATTTTTTCTAAAATAACTATTCTGATTACCTCTTTGCAAGGAAAGAACTAATTTTTTATCTAGTCAAATAAGTGTGAAATAGCTTTTCAAGAATTGAAAAAGAAGGCTTAATTCAGTATCAGTGCTAAGAGTTCTTAACCCAATGGTCAATTTTTAGTGATCATAGATGCATCTAGGGATGGATTAAGAGGATTCCTTATACAATATGGTGTAGTGATAGCTTTTGAATCAAGGAAGTTAAAGCTTTGTGAGGTAAACTATGCCCCTCATGACCTAGAACTTACAATTGTGCATGCCTTGCAAGTTTAGAGGCATTACTTGTTGGGAAAAGCATTTGAGCTCAAGATGGATAACTTGAGACTCAATTACATCTTCACCCAACTAAATTTGAATGCTTATTAGAGATACTAGATAGAGTTGTTGTCCTATTATGATTTTGATATCAAATATATCAAAGGCAAGGAAAATAGAGTATTTGATACCCTAAGTCATAGAAGGTACATAACAATTGTGGCTACAATTAGAATTACTTTTAGGGATTGAGTGATCAAAATCTCACGAGGAGATGAATTCTATGATCAGGTCAGGAAAGCAATATCTGATAATTCTAAGAATCTTGGTTATAAAGAATTCATAATAGAAAATGATAGTTTATTGTGATACAATAGAAGGATGTATGTGTTATATCAAGAGAATATAAAGATCATGGTGCTATAATAACTGCACAATACACCATATTCAAGACATCTAGGAGTAATCAAGCTCATGGTAGAGCTTAGACCACTTTATTTCTACAAGGGAATCAAGAAAAATGTAGTATACTTTGTGTCACATTGTTTGAAATGTCAACAAATGAAATTTGAACATGTGCATTCAACTGGATTGTTATATCCACATGATATGCATGACATGATCTTGGTTGTAATTGAAAAACTAACCAAGGTGGCTCATTTATACTAGGATTTTTAAAAGATGATGCACCTACTCTTATGAAGAGGTTTGTAAAGGAAGTGTATCATTTTTATGGATTTATAGAAAAGATCATTTCATACCATGATCTAAAGATGAATTCTAGATTTTTGGTAAATTTTAATGCAACTTTGGGTATGCAATTGAACATCAACACTGCACATTCTGATCATAGGAATTCAAGAATGGAGGTTAATAACATGTTAGTTCAAATTAAAAAAACTTCCATAAACATACTAACACTTACACTCCAAGCCTATATCTTAGGGGTGATCTTAGTTAACAAAAGACAAACGAAAGCACAACTAAAATGCAAAATATAATGAATCTTTTACCTTCCTGAAGAGCTCCAAATGCATTGTTGAGTGGCTTGTTTGGCTTGTGCTTCAAAAAAACTTTAGCAATGGAGGTTTTGTATCTCCCTCTCTCCTTGACACCATGTGTTGTGTTGTGTCTTGGCTTAAGATTTTAACATTATAACACTACTTTCAAGGCAATTTTTGCATTATAACACTACTCTTCTCAAAGCTTTGAAGTCATTTGTGCATGATAACTTTGCATCAAAATAGCTTAAAATTCAATAGGCAAGGCAATGCATTCATAATAAATGGATTTAACCCCAACCCAAGGTGAGTCAAGGTAGAGTTAAGGCTTGGAATAGGTTCAAACCTAAATTAGGCGAGTCAAATATAACCCTAGTAGAGTTAATAGTTGTCAATTAATCATGATTTTCAATGAATGGGCATGAGTCTCCAAAATGAGATATTTTAGGATATTTTCAAAGATCTTGAAAAATCACAACGATCATGATGAAAGACTAGGATATTTGTATTTTTGAATTTCTTTTTTTAGTTATTCATTAATTGCACATGGATAATTCAATTAGGCTCTTAATTTGGTTTATATTTTTAATTAATTCTAATTAGCCATTTATCTCTTTCAAGATTTGATGTTTGTTCATGTGCCCCATTTAATAGATCTATAGGCCAAATTGACTATTGTGATGCCATAAGGTGCTTAGGGATGAATCTGTGAGAGTTTATTATTGCATATGATAAGATACATAAATTATGGATGCCTCAATATGATTCTTAGCTTTGATAAATGATGCAAAAGTAAATTTAATATGTTTAATGATTCCTAGGATTAATTTACAATGGTTGGTAGGAATTGGTCTAAATTCTAGTTGAGGCTAGTTTTAGGTGTCTAAAATTTGCCCTTGTTTGGGAAGGCATTGAAATATATAAGCACAATAACATCTTCTCAAATAATGAAATGATCATGTATGCCTACAACTTCAATGACAATGGATGAATTATACGTGCACCCTCGAGGGAGCAATCGACAAAAAGGGTCAGCAATCGATCACTCAAAAGGATGAAACACTGGGACCAAAAAGATAAAAGAGGTGGAAGAGATTGATTTTATCATAGGCAATTATAATCAATGACATATGGAATTTCCTTGATTGGATAGACAAACATGACGATTTACCCATAGGTGGTTATATTCATCAGCATAGGTGGAACAAAAAAGGTAATTATTTTCCCAAAGGTGGTTATAATCATTGAAAAATGCTTAGGGTAACAAGAGAATGATTTGCCCAAAAGTGGTTATAAACAATAAAAGGGAAAATAATGATTTGCCCACATGTAGTTAAGATCATTGGTAGGATAAAAACATACCCCAGTTGGGCAGATAGAGATAATGGTTTACCCAAAGGTGGTTATAATAATTATCACAATGAAAATGTACCCCAGTTGGGTAAAAGAAAGATAATGATTTGCCCAAAGGTGGTTATAATCATCAACCTTCAAATGGATGGAAGCATAATCATTTACCTATAAGTGGGTAAAATCATTAGCAATGCAATTGGGATGTTATACAAAGATTTTCCTAGAGGAAGTTACAATAATTGTACCCTGATAGTGGAAAATATGATGGCAAAGTGGATTATGGGCCTTACAAACTGAATCCACAATCACAGAGTAAGAGTAACTTGGTACAGAGGAGAAAGGTGAATTTTGGTAATCTACTAGTAAGGAGATGCTCATCTGAACTAGCAAGGGTTGAAATTATTTTAGGATTGAATTACTCAATATGAGGATATGATTTAGATTACATCAAGAATATTCAGGTGCCAAAGAGATATCATGACCTCATTGTTGTATAGACTTCTTGAGTTGATCTTTGTTGTAGCATATGATGGTAGGAATCATGATAGAACACTATGATAACTTGGCTAAAATATACATAAGTACCAACACGTGATCCAATACTCAATGTAAAATAATACACTGATGATAAAAACTATATGAAAATGTTGATGTATGAATATGGATAGACTCAAGAATAATGCACAAGGAATCAAACAATGAACAAATGTAGACTAAATCAAGGCACAACATGAAATTAAATAAACAAGCAAATAAACAAACAAATAGAAAGACAAAACAACAACCAAAAGAACATAAAACATAAATAATGGCTAATCACAATGTTAGTACAAATAGAGAACAAACAAGATGAGAAACAATGCCCCTAGACTATAGGAAACAATGAAATAAACAAACATAATGGGGGAATAGAATAAAAGGAAGGGGGTAGCTGAGCTATCTCTAGATGCACTAGGTAAGTGGATATTCCCTACATAGTTTCACAGACATGATATCTAACAAAAACTTCAAGCCAAATGTAGTTATCCTAAGATATGAGATAGAAGAAAATGATAAGAAGAAAACATGATGGATACTATAGAGAAATATGGGAATGGGCTTAAAAAATGTTGAGAGTATGGGATATTGGGTCGATAAGGATGGGGAAACTAAATGACAAGTGGTTTCTTGTGAAATAGTTAGGGATCCTAGAATCTTTAAGACAAAGAAGTAGTCAATGTTTAAGATTTTCTAAATCTATTTGAATGTTTTTGGAATTTTTGGAGCATCTTAACTCTATGGATAATTATGAGATACTAAATGGTCCAATCTTGTAAAACAATGAGAGTGTTCAAACTTAAATTTCTCATAAAATGGCAAGAGCGTGGCTTAAGTTTCTTAAAAAATGATAAAATCATGGCAAAGGGGTGATTGAGTTGACTTCAATGTGATCGAACGCTACCTACATAGTCCTAGGATGGGACCTCAAGTTACTTTAGTTCTACCTTTTAGTGGAAGAATATAACTAAGTAGTAGCCAATTCAAATAAAATAGGTGAAGTTGGAAAATGGCATAATACAGCATAGGCATAACAAGGTGGTATTTCAAGGCATGACAAATAATAGGTAGTTATAATTAGGAAATACTAACATAAATCAATGTACTAATTTTCTCATAGGTGGTTATAATTAGTAGCATAATGATGAGACACTAATTTTCCCAAAGACGGTTATAATCAGGAACACTTGGTATAAAATAGAACAAGAAATGAATGATGTAACTGCCAAACCACCATCATACTGCTCCAGAATATGATCATTATATGGAATGCTAAAATAATTACTGAAACTTGATTTGAATCTTTGTGTTAAAAGAGGTCATGGAACCAATGAAATAGATTTAAGGTCAATGAGCTAGGTAAGGAGGGTGAAAACAACTTAGTCGATAGGAAAGGTATGGTAGAATAGTTTATGAAAGAATGGTATGAAACAAAGAATAAAGTTGATTTATGGTACAATGGAAATGTGCCTCATAGACAATGTTACAAGTTGCTCAAGTGAAGTAATGCTTGAGGTGTATAATATTCATCAGTTCATCAAGTTCATCCCCATCTGGTGTAGCAATCTTGTAAGCTCCAATGCCATACTTTGGAATAATGATGAAAGGGCATATCCAATTGGGTTTCAACTTACCCTTATGTTTCTTCTTATTTGTGGTATTCTGTTGGTTTTATTTAAGTATAAGATCACCAAGTTCAAAGTCTTTATGTATGACCCACTGGTTATAGTGGCCACAGAGTCTGTTCTGGTATGCTTGAAGGTTGTTGACTATGGCCATGCATTTTTCATCAAATAACTCTATCTCTTACAAGTGAACTATGCGATAATATTTATCATTCAGGACATGATTCAAATATATTTTGAAAGAAGGTAACTCAATCTCAATGGGAAGAATGACCTTAGTGCCACAAACAAGTGAATACAAAGTGGATCTTGTTGGAGTACAGTAATTGGTACAGTATGCCCAAAGGGTACAAAATATTTGGAGGTGCCAATCATGGCCAAAATCATTGACAAGTTTTTTAAGGATGTTGGCAATGGTTTTGTTGGATGTTTCTGCTTAGCTGTTACCTTATGGGTAATATGTTGCGAAATTTTTTTGAGTGATTTTGTATTTGGTGCATAGAAATTAGACATCCTTATTTTTGAATGATCTACCATTATCAAATATAATGTCGAATGGGATACCATAATGATAGATGAGATGGTTGAATATGAATTTATAAATTTGCTTTCCAGTCATGTAAGCAAGGGATCTAGCTTCAGCTCACTTAGTGAAATATTCATTAATGGTAAGGATGTGTTTATGGCCCTCAAATGAGGTGGGGTTTATTTTCCCAATGAGATTGAGGCCCTAAATAGAAAATGGCTAGGGTGTAAGCATTTGTTTTAGAGTCTTAGTTAGGGCATGAATCAAATTGGTATGTCATTAACATTTATCACATTTTTTTAATATATATATATATATATATATATATATATATATATAGTTGTATTTGCATCCATAATTGGCCAATAATAATTGATATATATGAGATTTTGGATAGGATTTCCCCACTTGTGTGGGCTCCACATACTCCATAAACTTCTCGTAATGCTAGTGTAAATTTTATCGAAGTTAAATAATGAAGTAGAGTTACATCAAAACTACAATGGTATAGGGTTGGTCTGAGTAAGGTATAACATTTAGGATGGTGAATAAAGTCCTCGGATTGTTTTTAGGATAGGCCTAATGGCATAATATGGTCATGAAAATAGACATAAAGGTTTGAATACCAAATAGAGTTGGGACCGATAATATCACAGATCATTATGATGGTTAAAGGTGCATGACTTGGCACTATTGGATTTTTAATGAGGAATTGGTATTATTTTGCCATGTCTATATGATGAATCAAAGATCCAATGGTGGCCATGACATTTGTTTTTCTATTACTATCCCTTGGTATATGTTCAATCCGGACATCAACAATCTATTTTTTGAGAGTGTCAACCATGGCCTTGTATTGTACTAGCTTGTCATCCTTTGTCTAAAAATAGTTTGTAACTTGATTGATAATTTATTGAGAATTACCATAAATTTTTAGATGTTATATATTCAATTATAATACCTGACAGAGTGTTTCAATGATTGATTTATATTCGGCTATGTTGTCAGTACAAGGAAAGTTGATCTAAAAATATTTAGGTATAAGATCCCCCTATGGTGTAATAAACAAAAGGCCTACCCCCAATCCATGTGTTGTGAATGATCCATAAAAATATAGCTTCTAGTGTTGCTCCTTAAGAGGTGTTTAAATGATGGTCATAATGGACTCATCTGGGAATTGGAATGTTAGTGGTTCTATATCTACAAGAGATTTTTTAGCAAGTTGATTTGCAAGAACTCGTCCTTTGATGACCTTCTGATTGACATATTCTATCTCAAACTCACCAAGAAGCATGATCCATTGGGTCACACATCCTTATAAGGATGATTTAGATAGTAGATACTTGAGAGGATATACTTTTGAAATAACCATGGTCTTGTTGTTTAACTTGTAATGTCATAGTTTTTGAGTTATAAATACCATAGCTAAAGAGGCTTTTTTAATGGGTGTATAAGTGTGCTCATACACGACCAATGTATAAATTATATGGTACACAGCATGTTAATTTCCATTATCATCATGTTGAGCTAAAATTTCCCCAAATGATTTGTCTATGGTAGATAGATATAGTAAGAATAGCTTTCGTGGCATTGGTGGCAACAAAATAGATAGATTAGCAAGAGAGTCCTTCAATTGTTGAAAGTATTTTTGGTATTCATCATCCCAATGAAATGTGACACCTTTATTAATTGTGTTAATGGGTGGCATTTGTCAGTCAAATGAGATATGAAGTGTTTGATAGATTATAATTTTTCCTACAAACTATGAAGCTACTTTAAATTGGAAGGTGGTGGTATCTATTTTATGGCTTGTACTTTGGCTAGATCAACTTAATTGCCTCTAAAAGACACAATGAAGCCTATAGATTTGACCTAAAGTAACTCCAAAAACACATTTCTTAGAATTGAGTTTGACCTTGTATTCATGCAGTCTCTCAAATATCCTTTATAGTGTTGCTCGATGATTGGCCCTGATCTTGGATTTTCCTAGTATGTCATCGACATAGTCTTCAATAATTTCATGCATCATATCATTAAATATAATGATCATGGATCTTTGATATGTGGCCCTAATGTTTTTGAGACCAAATGGCATAATCTAATAACATAACATCCCCATGGGGTGGTGAATGTTGTTTTATTTTGGTCTTTTGATGCAATCTGGATCTGGTTGTATCCTAATAATCCATCCATTAGTGAAATCATTTCATAACCCACTATGGATTCAACTATCATGTCAATGTTTGGTAGAGGAAAGTCATCCTTTGGGTAGGCCTTGTTTATGTCTTTGAAATCAGTGTAGGTTATGATTCCTTCTAGTTTCTTGCTAACTAGCACAACATTTTAGATCCACTCTAATTAGTCAAACAGTCGAATACATCTCACTTCTAAGAGTTTTACCAACTCTTTATTTAATAATATAACAATGCAGGATGCATCTTGTGTAATTTTTGTTTTATAGGTTTGACATCAGGATGTACCACAAGGTGGTGTACAACCAAAGCAGGGTCTAAACTTGGCATGTCTGAGTAGGCACAAGTAAATATGTCAACAAATTCCCTCAAAAGGAATATAAAGATATCACATTCTTACTCAGTGAGGAATGTAACTAATTTAATCCATTTTGGGTCATCTGGAGTCCTGATGTTAAATTATTTTTTGTCCTCTACAATAAGAGTTGAACCATCATCTATAATGGTTGGAAAAGATTTGAAATGACATGTAATGGTATATTCCTTTATTTGGATTAGCTCTTCAAGTTATTTGAGGTACAAAGAATCAAATTTCCCAATGGTAGGGATGGCCATGTGACAAACACTATTGGAAACACTTGAATGATTTGATAAAAAGCCTACTGTTCTTCAAAACTGAACTTGAACCCATAGGCAGGTTCATCATTGGTGGTTTCTTGAGCTATGTTTGAGTAAGGTTGAACACCCCCATCTAATGTTGCATGAAAAATGTTTTCAGCACTAGATTATCCTTTCTCTTTAATTTTACCCTAGTTTAAAATCACCTCACAGAGGTTTTCACTTTGGTACCTCAAATTTTTATTCATTTATTTATGGATAAGGGTGTTCACCCATTCTCTAAAATAGGTTGTAGGATCCAACTTGATTGAGAACCCTTTTTTGTGATCTTCCAGTGGAACATTGTCTCTTAGGCCTAAAAAATCACAAAATGCCTCATCATTCTCAAACTCATCTATAGGCACTATTGATTCTTTTTAGTCCTAGGATATAAGTTAAGGGTGATATAATGGAAGTGAATTATTGTGAATGACTATTCTAAGGGTACAAATGGCATTGGTGTAAAACAAATTGGTATTATCCATGTATTTTTAAGGGATATGATTGGACTCTGCTTCACTGCTAGCATCATTTTCACTAGTCATTGGCATTAAAATATGAATAAGATATGTGGGGTCACCCCCAGATAGTTTAAATATGAGACCATAGGTTCTGTTGTATCGAGTGGAAGAAATTATCTCAAGTGTTCCTTATTGATTGGCTTGGGGCCTCCTCCTTGATAGGTGTGCTTCCTCATGATCCTATTAGGAATAAAATACTTGCCATTTTGATAATAGTTAGGCAATTTGTCATTATATAACCAGGATTCATCATCTGCAAGTGGGTTCTGCTCTTGGCTAGTAGAGGTGTGAAAATGATAGGAGTTGGACTATGCAATTTGGTTTTTCCCTTACACTATCATTCCATATAAGGTGGTTTGATTTTATCTCTTCCACAGGACTTGGTACTCTATGGAAGTTTGGTGATGGGTCAAATATTATCCTAGGCCATTATCGAGATAGTATAATGATTAGATATTTTAGAAGGCAACGTATAGGAAAGTGAATCAAGGATATCTAGGTCAATGCAATTAGCCTCTAGTGAATCAACAAGTATTTTCCCCCCTTTGTCCTTCTTGAAAACTAGATTCAAGCCAAAATGGTAGTTATAGCTTTCATACTCAGCCTCCATATGTTTACAATGTTCATATGGATGCAAATCTCTATGAATGGTGTCCTCCATACCTGAATGAGAGAACTTGATACGCTAGTGCAATGTTGAAGGGATTGCATGAATCTCATGTATCCAAGGTCTACCCAAAAGTAAATTATATGACAAATCAAGGTCTAACACATGGCATGATATATTGTGGGTCAAAGGGCCAATGATAACTGGTAAGCTGATGGTACCCTATGATTCCCACTCTTCATTATCATAAGCCTTGATGGTGATAATTTTTGGTTGGAGATCAGTTATTATATACTTGAGAAGCTTGATGAGATTTAGAGACATAATAGTTAGACCCAATCCATTGTCTATGGGGACATGTTTCACTTTGTGCCATGTTATGACAACTTCAATGTATAATGGATTGTTATGCAAAGGGCCAAGGGATGACATATCAGTTTGGTTGAAGGTTAATTGTTGGTCTAGGGCTAGGTGTCCAACCAAAACTTAGAATCTGTCTATGGATATGTCATTGGTAAATTGCAATTGGCTGAGGAACTCTATCAATATGTTCTTGTGTACAGTAGACATTCACAATAAATCCAAAATGGAAATTTATGCAAGCATATTTTGAAGTTTTTCCATAATATCAAACGTCTTATCTTGCACAATGATAAATGGCTTGTTCTGAGCCATAATGGTGGGTTGGATGGGTGAAGTGGTAGATGGTTGTGGGCCTACTATGGTAATGTTTGATCATTGAGTTGTGATTACACATTCAAGATTAGATACAGGACCATTATTACTAACAAATGAGGGTAAAGGGGGATTAGATAGGTTAAGTCTCAGTTGTTAGTGCACTTGTACATGTTCATGGGGTAAGGAAGAGTTATCAATATAAGGTCTAAAAGTAGTAATCCCTACTTGTTGGTATGCCTGTATGTGGTTCCATGTCAAAGAAGGATCACTAACATAGGTTAGTTGGTTGGAATTGATTAACAACAGTCTCTTTTAGTTAATACTTGGTTTGGGATTGATGGAGATGGTGGAAATGTGACTTCCCTCAATATGGCCTACAACTTTGTTGTAGTCATGTGCAACTATGTGGTAAGTCTATTGGTTGGCATCGTTCTAGCCTTAGTTCTATCAATTGGGTTGGCATTGGTTCTACTATTGTTGATATGGTTGATTTTGTCTTGGTTGTTGATACTATTGTTGATGTTGTTCTAGCCTTTATTGTTTTTACTATTGTTTATTGTGTTGTGGACAAGGGTTTTGATAGATATCACAGTTTTAAATGGATGTAAAAGATATATTATCCAATGTTATCTCCCCATTTTTTAACATATTCAAAATAAGATATTTGATTTGCATACAACATTACAAATTATGTCCATTAACCTGATGATATCCATAAAAATCATTTTTTCTATACCAATACGAATAAGGAATGCCCTCATGATAGTGCTTCAGAATAGGCCAACTAATCAAATTAGTGGTGGCTATATTACAAAACATGACTTCAATTGGTTCTCCAAGGTTGCTAAAACTCGATGAGTAGGCATATTTCTCCTTGGAGGAAGGGTTTACAAATGCAAAGGTTGTTGTGTTTGTTGCACTA
This sequence comes from Torreya grandis, assembly GCA_037957365.1. Taxonomy (NCBI): domain Eukaryota; kingdom Viridiplantae; phylum Streptophyta; class Pinopsida; order Cupressales; family Taxaceae; genus Torreya; species Torreya grandis. The sequence continues at coordinate 5,926,590 of JARHVA010000123.1, forward strand.
GTTTATGTTATTGCAATTATTTCATTTGTTGAAGAGGTTATTGGTTAGGAGTAATTTGCATAAATAGCATAGGCTGAGTAGACAGTGTTTGAGCCATTTGGACATGTTATGACTTCGTTACTCTATTTCCAACAACATTATTATTATAATTGAATGGCTTGGGATTTTCATAATTATTGACCTAAGTTGGTTATGACTCTTATACTTGGACTTGGTTTTGATTCTAATTTTAGCCATTTCCTTGGTTTGTGGTTTGGTTCTAAATTGATGAGGTAACTTTGATAATCCTTTTGTTGATAAGGTCTCTTTCGATCAACAAGCCTTTGTCAATGATTTTCTTAAAAGTATGTGTGCATTGTAGTTTTAAATGGTAAGATATCTCATTGTCCAAATTCTTGGTAAACATAGAAACTAATTACTTATTTGGTAAACTATGGAGAACTGATTTGTGAGTGTTCTCCATCACTATAGATAACTTAAAAAAAATTCACTGACCTTCTATTTGGCTTTCATTAAATCTACCAACAAAATCTCATCCTTGAGATTATAGGAGAAATGTTGCACAAAATTGTTTGAAATATCATCAAAATTAGATACAAATTTTTTAGGCAATTTCAAAAGCCAATCCAAATCTTGTCCTACTAAACTCCTTGAAAATAATAGTAGGAGGTATATGTCTTTGTAGGCCATTAGTTGGCAAGCAACAAATAATTCTGTTAAATGGGTTTTGGGGTCTCCTTTACCCTTATACTTATCAAACTTTGATGGTTCATACCTTGGAGGAAATTGTATTTGCAAATACTTCATGTTGAAGAGGTAGGAACACACATCATCCAACTTAAATTTCTTGGTTTGCTTTCTAGCTTAGATGGTAGCAATTGCATCCTTCATTTATTTTAGCTCTTATGCAAGGAAACTAGAGGTCACATTGGCTTGAGATGGAAGCTAGGTAATCAAAAGAGGATTAATTTGACTAGGGTATGTTGAAGGCATAGTTTGTTGTGTAAAGTTGGTTTGGTTAGGGAATTGACCAAGAATATGCATACATGGATTAGGATGCAATTTTTGGAATTGCATGTGTTGTGGTGTGATATTATGGTTAGGATTGGGTATATAGGCCTAGTTTTGGGGAAACTATGGCTGAGATGGAAGAATATGGATGGGGAAGTATTGTTTATGCTAAGGCTGAATAGGGACTTGCTTCTGACTAATCAAACTTTGTTGATTAAAGGGAACTTGTGAACCAAGTCCCTATCATTGATTTTTTGGCATAAAAGGCAATTATTTCCTGATTGGTACTTGTAGAATGGTAGAACCCCTTGGTTGCATGAACCCTTATTGTGAAGTAGATGCTTGTAGAGTGTTTAGAATTTATCATTGACCAATAGACTATTGATTAGACATCATTTATGATTATAATGGTATATTAGTCTATGATTGAAGAGGTACATTCATTAATACCTAATGAGGTGGAACATTGGTTGTCCCCTATTGAGGATGTAGAATGTTTTACCTTTGCTATGTTAGTATGTTATATGGTGCTTGTTATTGTGTAATGTTAGTCATTACCTATTGTGATGGAGTAATATTTTTCATGTTATGTTGAGGTAAGGCACTAGTTGTTGCTTGACTACTTAACCCTTGTAGTTGTGTGCTCGAAGAAGCAGTTTGGTTGAGGATTAGAGGTAGTTGGTTGTGGTTGAGAGGTAAATTTTCCTTCCCCCTACATTTTCAAACCACTCATGGTGTTAACAAAAGTCATGTTTTATTTTGAACTAGTTGTTTGCACGTTTACACCAATCTGGTCTAGATTGGATGACACTTACATATTATCCACTATGTTTGGATCATTATCCTACATAGAAGCAAAATACACTTCTTCAATGGTTGGGGCACTGAACATGTCTCCAACTGAAGTGATTTGCATGAATGGGTATATAACCTAATTTTTTTGGCCTATCAATTCAATTAAGACTCGTGTTAAATGATCTAACTCAATAATAAGATCATTTGACATGGTCATATTGTTGAAGTTACGTGCAAATTTTAGATAGGTTCGGTATACTATCTACATCTATATGAATGGTCTTCCATGAGGCCCTTTTCTATGACAAGCATACAAGATTACTAATAGATCATCATCACTAGAGCTTGAGGATTGTTATAAAAGGTTTGTTTTTTTAGTTTGATTATAAGGCACTCTTACTAAACTTGGCAAGTTTTCATAGGGGAAGTCTACTAGAAAATTAGACCTTACCTATGCAGATCTAATTAAAAATTCATCCTTATTTTCAAATAAGTGATGATCAAATAGATAAGGATAATACACCAATGGCATCATAACATAGTACGATGGCTATTAATATTGTTCTACAAATGAAGGTATGCTAGCTATGTATTATGACATTTGTTCTTGGTCTTACTCTGAGTATGGAGGCATGTTGACCAAATAGTGAGCTAAAGGATCTTGGATTTTTTCCCTTGATTGAGTATTGTAATATGGATAATTATCCATATCAAAAAATACATCATCACCATGGGGGTCTTAAACAAAGTCTTCTTGTGCAACCACATTACCATATCCTGGATTGTACATGACTCTATTATGAGTATAGTGAGACATATTTAAATCAATGGTGACTTCTTCATGACAAAAGCGTTGAGAGTTATATAAACTCTTAAAATCAATGTCTAAAGTATAAATGGTTTAAACTTGGTTTAACTTGGTCAAAAGATGGAGCTGTATCTCCAAAAAAGTCTATGCTAAAACTTGGTAAAAATAATCTAACGTCAAATGTCTCACACAAAAAGGTCAAGTGAATGAACTAAAATTAGAATGTCAAAACTCCAGGTTCAAAGTGTTCCAAATAAGTCTAATCTAAGAAAACAAAAGTTTCTAGGTCTTTTAGCAAAACGTAATAACAATAGCTAGTCTCAAAACATGCATGTGCTAGGAATTTTGGAAAAATAAGCACAAAAACTAGACTTTAAACAAAAAGGTGATTTAATATAACAAATCTCAAACACTTTGGCATAAAATTTGCATTCGAATTTAGACATGAACTTGGTCAATTTGCATAAGTCATGAAACAAAGGGCATGAGTAAGATAGGATATTTCTCCTAAATCTAGGCATAAACAATAGCTTTTCAAATTGGATAAAGAATTAACCTAAGTTAAAAACCCAAAATAGAAAGATCGATGTCTAGGCCCAAATTACACAAGGCATAAACAAAAATCAAACAATGTTTGGATTTGAACTTGGCAAGGTTAATTGAAAACTCAAGTTAGGAAACTATGCTTCTTTGATAAAATAACAAGCTAGACAAAGGTGAATGAGATAATGACATTAGACAAAGATCCAAAAGGCATACATGGATTAGTTTTAAGAATGAAATTTAGACAAAAGAAAAATAAATATATGAAATGATTTGAGTAATGTAATGACATTATCACACTCTAAAGATGTAATCAGTGTTATGTTTCAAGAATCCAAGGTACAAAACTTGAAAAGAATTGGGAAACGTAACGTTACCTTTTTCCAATGAAGTGACACACACATAAATATTTATCAAAAAGACTAAGGCAAAAGTATGGTGTCAGATGAACAATGTAATGCATTCTCAATCAATAGAGTGATGTACAAGACAAGAGTCAATTTGATGTGGCATAACAAATAAAATAGATAGTTAGACTTCAAAAAACCATGCAATAAAGGATAAATTGACATAAACACCTAAGTATAAATGTCCTAGAACCTAAAACTAACAAGATTGTGTAATATCATTGAATTTCAATTATATACGTGCTTTTGAGAGGATTTTAAGTGTTAATCCAAAAATAAAAGTGGATGAATAAGTAGGGTTTTTACACCTCTTTTTCTCAAGAGATTGTACGATGACATGAAACTTTAAGCTACTCATCGTGCATCAACAGTATGTCCACGATAAGTGGGGTTGTTTTAAAACTAAATTTTCATGAATTTCTAGATGATCCCAAGTGTGGCTAATATAATGGATGCTCATATCATTTGGATCCACATCAATCAATTTGTTATGAAAAGGTCTTGTCCTTTTCATAACCACTACATATGTCTCTTGATCTGTGTAGTGTGATGTCTGAGTTTCCCCTATGATCTAAGGTATTATCTTACTAACAGAGTTTACTTAATTGCACAAGAAAACATCCTAATAAGTCAATCTTAATTTTTATACCCCATCATGGAGTGGGGTTGAAATGATGTTGAGAGATGAATTCATGGGTCAATTCTTCCCTAGAGAACCTGTGAATAGGTGATGAACTCTTGCTCACAAGCCAAAATACATGAAAATAAATTATAAGTGAAAATACTATATGGTTATGTTTAGATCACCCAAACCATATGGATTTGAAGAGAGCCTTAGCGATGTTCTTTTCATGCCTTTGGACAAGGCACAAATATAAAAAAAGAGTGTTTTTGGTCACTTGAGTTCCCTAAAGAGGATGGGGGAGAGTATACGTGCATCAATAATTTTGAAAAAATAAATAAATTTGAAAGAATAAACATAAAATAAAACACTCTTAAGAATATGTAATCTAAGTGTGAGTGTTTATTTTACTGCACCAAAGCAAAATGTTTATGAAATTTAGCCCCTTAGCATTTGATGTTGAAATCTTTAAACAAAATGAGAATGATTTTAAACAAAAAGTTTTTTAAAACACCAATTTGAAATGTGAAAATTGTAAGCTAGAAGAGTTTTAAATGTCTCCTTGTGACCTTTGGGTATTGAAAAAAATGTTAGGGGTTTTTGAGATTTTTTGAAATATTTATACAACTTGAAGGTAAACTAATAGCATATTCTAAAAAAATTAATAGAAAAACGTGGTTTAAAAATAAAACATCAAAAATGGAGTTTAGATAACCCCAAATGAAGATCCAAAAGATGGCATATCAGTCTTGGGTATACACATAGTGCAATAACATAGAACACAATGCAAAAACATAATTGTAAGTGCAAAAATGCAATTGTAAGTGCAAAAATACAACTGTAAGTGGAAAAATCCAATTATAAGTGTAAAAGTGCAACTGTAAGTGCAAAAGTGCAACTATAAGTGCAAAAGTGCAGTAGTAAGTGCAAAAACACAACTATATGAGTTATGATATTTCTATAATATCATGACTCTAGTAAACTATGATTACACAGGGAAACCTCACAAATTCTAGAAAAAATTCTCTTGGCCTTCAATTTACACCTATTTTGGTCAACAAGCTCAAAATTTTACATGTAAATCATTATTAGAATGGTCTTAAAGGTTTTAGGAGCAACTTCATGGGGTGCATGTCCCACTGGACATGCCATTTATGATCATAAGAATCCAAGAAGGGAGGTTAGTAACATGTTAGTTCAAGTAAAAAAAACTTCAATAAACATACTAACACTTACACTCCAAGCCTAGATATTAGGGGTGAGCTTAGTTAACAAAAGACAAATGAAAGCACAATTAAAATGCAAAAGACAATGAATCTTTTACCTTCCTTGGGAGCTCCAAATGCATTGTTGAGTGGCTTGCTTAGCTTGTGTTTTAAAGAGTCTTTGGCAATGGAGGTTGTGTATATCCTTCTCTCCTTGGCATCATGTCTTATTTTGTGGCTTGACTTAAGATTTTTAGCATTATAATATTACTTGTAAGGTAATTTTTGCATTATAATACTATTCTTCTCAAAGCTTTTAAGTCATTTGTGCATGATAACTTTCCATTAAAATAGCTTAAAATTCAATAGGTAGGGCATTGTATTTATAGAAAATAGATTTAACCCCAACTCAAGGTGAGTCAAGGTGGAGTTAAGGTTTAAAATAGGTTCAAACCTAACCTAGGTGAGTCAAATATAACTCTAGTAGAGTTAATAGTTGTCAATGAATCATGATTTGCAATGAATAGGCATGGGACTCTAAAATGAGATATTTTAGGATATTTTCAAAGATCTTGACAACTCAAAAAGGTCATGATGAAAGGCTAGGATATTTATATTTTTGAATTTCCTTTTTTTAGTTATTCATTAATTGTACATGGCTAATTCAACTAGGCTTTTAATTTAGTTTAGCTTGTTAGTTAATTTTGATTAACCATTTATCTCTTTCAATATTTGATATTTGTTCATGTGCCCCACTTAATAGATCCATAGGCTAAATTGGTTATTGTGATGCCGCAAGATGTTTAGGGATGAATCTATGAGAGGTTGTTATTGCATATGATAGGATACCTCAAATATGGATGCCTCAATATAATTATGAGATTTAACAAATGATGCACAAGTAAATTTGGGATGTTTAGTGATTCATAGGCTTAATTTACAATAGTTGGTAGGAATCGCTCTGAAGTTCAGTTGAAGGCTGGTTGTGGCCAATTTTAGGTGTCTACAAATATCACCCAAAGACTAATGGTCAAACTAAGTGATTTAATAAAGTTTTAAAGGATATTATTTGTATGTATTGCATAGATCAATAGTAAAAATGGGAAGATTATCTTCTATTAGTTGAGTTTTCTTATAATAACTCATACCAATCAGCCTTGAAGATGGCACCATTTGAAGCACTGTATCGAAAAAGGTGAAGGACACCAATCAGTTGGGATAGGTTGGAAGACAAGGTAATTTTTGGATTTGAGATGCTTTCAAAAATGAAATATTAAGTCAAATCAATCAAGTAGAGATTAGTCGAGGCCAATGATAGGTAAAAAAATTATGCTAATTTGAAGAGAATAGATAGACAGTTTTCAGTAGGTGATAAAATGTTCTTATGGGTTAAGCTATAGAATATCTCAATCAAATTTGGGAAGTTAATGAAACTTTCATTGAGATATATGGGACCCTTCAAGGTGTTAGAAGTAGTAAATTGTATAGTGTATAAGCTTACATTGCCACCAAACCTAGCTCTATTGCATAATGTTTTCTATATTTTTTATCTTAAAAAGTATGTAGTTGATCCTTCACATATGGTGCGTTAGAATAGTTTGTAGGTTCTTGATTTTAGCGTGATCATGGTAGAACCAATTAGAGTAATTGACACTCACAAACTTTGTTTGTATAAGATAAATGTCATAGTGTGAGGTCTTGTGAGACCAATACTATGAGGATAGAGCTACTTGGGAGGACTACCATGAGTTATACAGAATATTTTCACATTTATTTACTTGATTTGATGCTTTATACTATATTGTTTTTCTGCTAAATATTATTTTTAATTCAAAACTAATGTTTGAGTGAGTGTCACTGAGATGATGACCAACTTTAGGGGAGAACGATGTTACACCCTAATTTTTTTCTAAACAAATTTACTTGATATCCATGGATATTTATAGCTAGTAATTTGATTGAATTATTAAGTCATATTTTTTTATGAGATAGTTGTATGTTGCTTTGGTTTCATGATTTCATTACTATGAGTTTAGTTGTATTGTATATCCTTTACATTGTGAACATGTTGATTTATTATTTCAACAGTATTTTATGATATATAAGATACAATTTTATGGACTAACTACCTTCTTGTTGTGAGTTGGACATAGGAAAGATTCATCCCTCAGAATATGATAGAGGAAGAGCATCATTAGAGAGGGTGATATAGATGGAGGTGTTGGGGAACATAGAGGAGTGACTAGAACCCTTGCACACACCACATTAATAGCACTCATTATATGCATAGTTTGAATGGTTAGCATTAGTACATTTTTTATATTATCTACATTTATATATATATTAGTTGTGTGTTAGCTTAATTTATTGTTTATGTGAAATTAACCTCATGTGATTGCATTGTGGATATTAAACATAGATTTAGTGTAGAACGTTATTATGTGGTTATGTCATTGTATTTTGATATAACATTATTTGATTTACCATTTTGAATTAAAAAAATATCATCAACATTATATTAGTTGTAATGTTATCAAGTCATGATGTCAGTCACCTATAGTAAGTAAAAAATAAAGCGATTTTGTTATAATTAGTAAATGTATTATAATAAAATATATATATATATATATATATATATATATATATATATAGGAAAAAAAGATCAAGAAAGAAATGAAATAAATAAAGCAAGGGTATTATATTATAATTAGTCATATTTAGCAATTGGATTTACATTATGCTATAATTATAAAATAAAGTGAATAAAGCAAGCAGGAATTAAGGAATTTTAGGAAAAAGAAAAAAATCAAACTTAGGGCACGACATAGAGGAATAGTAGAAAAAGGAAAGAAAAGATAAAAAGAGGGGTGAATTTGGAGAAGGGGGAGATATCAAAACATAGGAGAAGTGAATAAGGGACACAAATTGGAGGAAGTTTGATGGATCAAGCCATTTTAGTATTGAATATTTTGCTCGGTAGGTGAAGAAATTAAAATTATTGTTTGGAATTTAGCAAGAGTATGTATAAACTGTGAGAATATTTGTCACTGTTTATTGAATGTGTACATTGTTATATTTGTTGTATTATATATCCTAGATTTTATAATGAGTTTTATTATTATCTAGCAATTTGTTGTATTGTATAGCAATGAATTATATACCATTCTTATATAATAACAGATTATATCCACAATGATCTGGTAAAGAAAAGAATTGTATAAAGTGCAAGGGCGACTTGAGTTATATATAGTGTTGCCAATAATCTATAAATATTGTGTAATATAGCCAATAATCAATAAATATTATACATATATAGCCAGTAATAGCGTTTTTGAGTTACTATATAAATGGTGATGATGTTTACTATACGTTTAAATTTTGGTAAATGCTAATTCAAGATTAGCAAGCCGTCTCTTTCCTGAAAACATGTTTAACAATGCAAATGCAGTTACCAATGTCTCACTATGGTGGTAGAAATTTGAAAATATTATTCTTCTCTATAAAGCATGCGACTTATCATATGAGGTAGGCAAGATACATATATATATATATGAAGTATAGAGATTACATACAGTAATATATATATATCATAGCGAATTGAATATAGAAAATGAACTAGGTATTTTTGTTTTGCAAATAGAGACAATTTTTGGATATAGCGAACTATATTGTATTGAGTATATGTAGTAGGATAATTCCACCTTCATAATATGTCTATCTTTATACCTACATAACTATGGCTCAAAGCTTACTGTTGAACTTAGATTATGCTAAATTCATATTATAGTAGATAGTTGATATCATAGTGAATAGTTGAATATAGCGTGAATAGGTATAAATTATATAATAAATAGTTGATATATTGTTGAAAATCATGAATAGTTGAATTTGATATCAACTATTTTAACTTATAATAATTATGCTTACAATTATTTACTCTACTAATAATTATTTTTGATAAATGTTACATTTAATCTGAGATTTAATTAGATTTGTATTATACCAATTATTAATTAAAATACATAATCATGTATTTTCATCTATATACATGTGCATGAAATATGTTCAATAATATGTTGTCATGGACTAAGAATTCTCTTATTTACTATCCTAACCATTTACTCATACTCAGTTGAATATTGTACTTTGATTAGTTAAATGTTTCCCTTAGACTTCAAGTGAAATATTCCTAATAAGTGTATGATATTTATGATAGTCTTGTTTATTCTTGGTAATGAACATGAAGAGCTAATTTAGGTACATTGTATGCTTATTTTTATGGAATGTATAATAATTATAAAGACTCTTATTATAGGTGAGCATTTATTATAGATTTAGGTTATAAAGCACAATTACACTGATTAGAATTGTAAAATGACTTATGACATCTACATACAGTATTTATATATTGTTTGAGTACTTATAGGTGGTACATATTTTGAATATATTTAGTATGAACAAGTACTTTTATATATGAAAAATATCAATATGAAGACTTAGGTACTTATATATAGCATATAGAGGTGTGCTTATATGTAAGTATTATTTGCTGTTAAAAATAAGCCCCAAAATCTTGAGGGTCATGAATCTATAATTACACGAATGTAGTTTACTAGAAATGTAATAAGTTGTTTAAATGAAAGATTATGTACAAATGAAGTATAAATAATTTTATGAGTTATTCAATTCTCAAAAATTATTATGACTGACTATTTGAAATTGAGTAGTGTGTACATAACATGGTGGACTGTGATATTAGTGTTTGTCATAGAATATACTGCATTTGTATTTACTTATGGAAATTAGAATATGCAGTCTATATATAAATTATGCTCGGTTGGTATAAACTGTAATTGTTATTATTATTATTTATAAATGATATAGTGGAGATTCATTCATATATTTGGTGGACTAAATGTATGCATTTTAATTATTCATGTGTTTAACATGTTTTATGCCTGCTAGTAAGAAGAGATATGTATGAATCTATTGGTCATATCTATGTTAACTAAATCTCATATTATTGTTACTAAGTAAGTAGTGAGGTGGACTTCACTAGATTATTAGCATCACCAAAACCAGATGAAGGTAATGCGATGAAGTGGTGTGTATGAATTTGATTGATCCTAAAGATCAATAACTATTGAAAAGTTTGGCCAAAGTAATGTTAGTTAGACATTATCATTTCATATGTATGATTTACATGTTTGTGTGATATCATGTTAGAACATATTTTTTTATGGTAAACTTTATGTTCTTAAAAATCATATAGCACACGGGTACTAGCTTGTCTCTCTATATTCCTACACCATTACTATCTACTTATCTGTGAAGGGAGGGCCATCCCCTAATGAGGGATTATGTGGGGGATCAATGGTCTATGGTTGATGTGAAAAAAAGATCAAATGATTCTCTCCCTCTCCAAAATAGTACTTATTTAGAGACTACACTTAAGATTACCATAGATACTAGAGTTCGGGGAACTCATGTTCAATAAAACCTTGTATCTTATATTTTGTATTTATATTTATTATTATTGAAACATTATCCCTGATGAGATGTAATTATTTACTCATTTTATATTGATAGTAGTTGTATTTTCATACCAGCCGTAGTTGGATATCTATAATTACTTTTTATATTTAGTTATGATGTGTTTCATATGATGATAGTGATCAGTGATGGATAGATGATTTTACTATTAAATTACTTAGAGTATTTTATTTGGATCACTAAGTAGATTCTTGTGGTGGAATCTAATGAAAGAATATGTTGATTAAATTTTTAAAAAATCATGTTATTATACGTAAATCTCAGTGGGGATGTTACATCCACGAGAAGGTGGGAGAGCCAAAAATGACCAACCAACTGACACTGAATCAATATAAACCAAAGTACATAGAATTGCCACCAAAAGGGCTAGATGTAACCAAAAATAAGACATGGACTAACCAACAAAAAATAGTCTCTAGAAGGGATGTCAACCTAGGATTGAGAGTCACTTAAACACCAAAACATAGTCACAAAGCCAAAAAAATGTAAGACAATAAGGATATAATCTACCTGTTGGGTTGCATCTAAGAGAACACATTCGATCCACTATAAAGTCTTCCAATGGGTGGCCAAGTTAATCACCTCTATAGATAAAGATCCTAAATCAACCTTAGGTAGGAAGACAAGGAAACCACCTAGAGTAAGAGCTCAAATCTTGGAGTCAACTCGAGCTCACATGGCTGAGGAGGTAACTTGATGAGTGCGAGCCACCATAGTCCCATTAGGACCTGCTTCCAGAATCCAAACTGGGGGTGGTATGGGATGGCCACCACCATACATCCATTTCAATAACCAAGTATTAAAAACCATACGAGTAGACTGAAACATACCCAAGATGGTTGAAAGGGAAGGCATGGGAGCCTATGTGGAGATTACATCTAGAGGGGAAATGATTCTGCTAGTTAGAGTAGGAGAGCATAGGTAACCTTGAATTTTTTAGACAAAATGCAAAGCCATACATAGTTATTCCTAGAGCTCTTGAAATATAGATGGGGAGATAATAACATACACCTCCTTCCTTGAGTGGGGTAAAGCTAATGTGCTTTTGGCAAGATGATCCATAATTGCCTCTTCCCAACCAAGCCTGTCACAAGGTTTTATCAATCATTCCACTATAAACTTAGTCAATTACTTGTCCTCCACAACATGTACAAAAATATTATGAATAGTGATGCAATGTTTGCATTCTATTACATCTCGATTCCTCACTATGCAAACTATCTAATTATCTATGGATATTTATAGTTGATAAATTAGATTTTTCTATTTTTTATTAAGATTTGAAATATATATTGTTATGGGATAGTAGGATATTGATTAGGATACATGTTTGCATTGTTTTGAGTTAGTTGTAATGTATTTGTTTATATTATGAACATGTTGATGTGTTATATTAGTTATATTTTATGTTGTATGTTTATCATGTTGATATGATCTAGCTACCTACTTGTTTTGAAGTTGACGTAAGAGAACTCATCCCTTGGAGTGTATCAGAGGGAAAGTATCCTCAGAGAGGGTGATGTAGATGGATATGTCAGAGGAAAATAGAGAAACTAGTGAGAACCTTGCACACACCACAATAGTTAGCACATGTTATAATGCATAATAGATGGTTTGCATATGTGATTATTTCTATTTGCATGAAATAGTTATTTGATCTTGATTTGCTAGAATAGTTTAAATAGTGATTTGGAGATCATCTTGCATGGTATTTGTGTAATCATATTAAATTTGGATTTACTGATTTGTAAAATTATCATTAAACCATTTTGAAAATTACTTGGTGCTAATTTAATTATTGAATGTATTAATTATTTAAATTGAGGTAAATGAGTAAAATATGAAAAAAAAAAAAAAAAAAAAAGGATAAAAATGAGGAAATCATGAAAATAATAAAAATAAATAAAATGTTCTCAATTTAAGAAAAGAAATATATTTAATAAAAAAGAATTTTTTTATTAAATCTCATGATTTATGAAAAAGAGATAAAAAAGAGAGGCATAACACAAAGAGAAGGAGAGAAGACACACAGGAAGAAGGGAAGCATATAAGAAGATCATCATCACAACTTTCTTAGGTAGGCAATGCATTCAATTCTAGTGTATATTCTAGACTAAAAACTATTCGTAAAATATTTGTATGCTTTAAAAGGTTTGTGGTATACATTCAATTAAGAATTATAAACCCCCTAAAGTTGATTTTAGAACATAGACACTGCCTATTAAACCAAAATCCCTTCAATAGCCTAAAAGTATGATGTTTTACATAGTAGAGTAATCAAGGTGTTGTATATGACATTTTATATAGGATTATGGTGATCCATATAAGATTGAATATGACTATAATTTATTGTCTACTGGTCAGGTGAGTGGCAATCTAAAATTAATTACATATTTTGTGGAACCTATGACTCTTTATCATGTACAAGTGTAATAGTTGATGAATTAGTGTTTTGTAATTATAATACGTTGATTATGTGAGAAATTCATTGATTATAAGTGTATTCCATTAACCCAGTAATGAAACTAATAAACTATAAAAATCCATAAGCATATTTTATTATTCATAATGATCCTAAATTTATAATTCACCAACTATAATCATATTCTTTTAATACATATATGAGTAATAAGACTCTTTGGTAATTCTTATTCATAATTCAACGTATTCATAGTGCATTTAAATAGGACAGTGATGTAAGCTTTTTTATTTTGGTGATTTAAAACATACTAGTTTAAGTGGTGATTTAAGTGTATAAGAATATAATATCTTAACATTTGCTTAGCGATTTAATAGCTAAGCTTAGCATAAGCAATGATTTTAATAATAATTAAGCTCAGCATGATGGTGATTTTATTAGTTTTAATAATATCTTAACATTTGCTTAATTATGAAATATTTGATTAATAATAGTGGTGATTTTAGTGTATAAGAATACAAAATTTAAAAATCTCTGATCATCTACTGATTTTTGGGTGTTATATCAAAAAAGGACTATATTAACATACTTTTATATATCACAAATCTAAATACTTTAGACGACACATTAAAGGTATAAATAAGATGCCTAGTTATTGCATGTTAAGTATAGTGATCTACAACCATGAAATAGGGTGACTTGAGGTATGCAGATAATTTAAGAATGTAGTTACAATGACTTATCTGCAAAAGCATCCCACTAATGAGAATGACTTGAATAATAGGTGAGTTTTATTTAATAAATATATATACAAATCCTGATATGACTGTATGAGAATTCTTTCAACCATATATATATGAATGTACATACATTTAGAGCGATGACCTTATAACTATGGGATTTTGTATATTTCTATGTGTTTTGCTTAATGTTTGGTCTACACTAAATGTCTTATTTTTATATCCATATCTATTAATTTGGTGATTTGGATATGCAGTGACTCAATGTGTCCTAAAGTGTGTTAATTTGTTCAAACTAATGACTTGTGTGAATGTTCCAGCTAGGTAATAGGGCATTTGGAGTAGTAGAATAAAATAACAAATCAAGAATTTGGCAAGGTTTGTTGTTTATTTATTAAAAATATAGTGAATAATATGTTAACTTCTTATATTCTAGGAATTTTATTCACTCAGAAATTCATTAGATAAAGCTAGTTGATGCCTTAGCATTTTGGGAGATTGCAATGAACAAGTAATTAACCATCGATGTCTTTTCATGATTGGTAGGTTTACTAAGTCTTGGATAGGGATACGACCAATGTTTACAGCCAATGTTTAATATCAAGAACTTTTGATAAATAAGTTTTGGTTTGGACATTTTATTTGATCAAAAAGTAATTTGCTTATTGAATAGTTATCCATGCAAATTTTTAAAATGGGTTTTTGTTATCCAATGCCATGGCATTTAGGTAGTAAATAATCATAATAATAGGTGATCATTTGATTATAATAGACTTGTCAGTGTTTATAGTGGAAATGAGATTAAGACTTGTTTATCACTCTAAATGGGCAAAGAGTTTTTACCTAGTGATAGATTATCCGATGGAGTGGTAATATAAGATCACCTAATGTCATAGGTCTTATTGTATAATTAACCATAATAGTTGCATTCATTGTCAAACTGGCATGTTTTTAGCTATAGAATTATTGATATCAAAATAGGGTTCAGATTAAACATGTGAGATTTATATAGGTATATGTAACCTTTCGGTATCATGTGATGAGCCTTATGGTGTACTTGAGATCACTTATGATATGTAACTTGTGGTACAAAACTTTTGGTATGGATATACCATTATAATAAGCTACGCATTTTTGAATTAATAATGATAATCTCAATCAAAATGTAATAATATGTGTGTCTGTTGGCATATACAAGTACATAGGGGAGTGTACTTATGATTATAGTTCCTCAGGTGGTTATAACTATGAATGGTTTTATATTTCAAAATACCTTAAGGATCATCTAAATATGTATATATTGTGAACATGAAAGTTTTAAAGATTCTTATAATCATAGAGAGTTCTTGATAAGAAATATAAATGAAATAGTGGTATAATAATAGCATATCATTTGCATACTTAATTTATGGGGTACAAGTACTCGTAACATACCTATAGCAAGGGGTGGATAAATTAAGACAAAGTTTCTTAGGGATCCAAAACTATAACCATATTAAAACAGTCTCCTAGAAATGGAATGAGACGTTTAAATAAAAATTTATAATGGGTTTATGAGTTCTTTATTTCTCTATAATTATTATGACTGACTAGTAGTTTATATATATTCAGTATTGAATACTTATGTGTGGTACATATTATGAGAATGTTAATATGTACAAGTGTTTAGACATGTTTAACATATGATAGTGCATCGTGATGTGTGCCTATAAGTTATATAAGTATGGAGTTTAAGCATAGGGTATACTTGAGTGATATAAATTTGTATTTATTGAATTATTTTATATGATTATGGTTCGATTATTTATTAGAATTGTAGAACTGATTATTTTTAATTATGTATTTGTATTCATAAATAATGAAATATTATAGTATGGGATGTCATAGAGTACTACAGTATAATATACCCAGATGATACATATTGTAATTGTTATGTCTAGACTCACTCTTGAATTTGATTGATTAAATATATGCATGTTGGTTATTATCATGATTAGCATGTTTGATGACAGTTAGTAGGACTTTATGTATGCATACATACAACACCTGAGAGTATAGCGAATTCTTGATAGATTATTTTATGTTCGTGTGAACTGAGACTCATTGTGTTATATATAGTTACTTGAATAGAAGCTTATGTTTTCATGTATTTATGACTACTTTATATGATTGATTGTGGAAAACTAGTAGTTATGTCTTAGAAAACTAGACTATGATAATATGAGTTATCATAGGGTGTAGTATGTTTGAAAACTAATTATCATAGTTAGAATCTGTAGTTATATGTGTATTTTAACTGAGTGGTATAAATTATAGTCATTATTTATAATATGAGATAGAAAATAATGTAGGATTCATTTATACTTTCGATGGTTTTCTTTGATTACTCCTATGTTTATCATGTTATAAGATTTCTAGTGGGATGTAATATGTGTGAATCTTATGATTAAATTATGTTTTACCAATCTCGCATTGTTGATACTAAGTAAGGAGTGGGATGGACTTCACTGATTTACTAGCATCACAATTCTAGATGAAGGCAATCCAATTAAGTGGTGTGTATGAATTTTGATTGATCTATAGATTTTAGACACCTAAAAGTGGCCACCAATGACCTCCAACCAAACTTCAGATCAATTTCTACCAAACATCACAATTTGGACTAAAATCACTAAAACATGCTAAATGGTTTGAACTTTTCATTTACAAGTACCGATTTGGGCTAAAGTATCCCTAAACAGGGCAATGCATTTTATTTTATTATTATTTCTTAAATCATTTTGAGAAAAAATGACAAAAACACAATTTGATGCTCTAAACCACTAAATTCGCCTAATTCAGAAGCACAAGACATGTACATGTATTATTTTATGTCGTCAATGTCTTAAATGGGATATTGGTCTGTATGCAACTAACAACATCTTCTAATTCCATTTCAGTCAATTTTTTACCCAATAATATGACATTTAGACCAGTTTGATTAATTTATGCACCAATTTCTAAAGAATTGCACTAAAATTGTTTAATCTTACTTCAGAAAATTAAACTAAATTATAAGCTTAAGTAAGAATTCCATGGAACTTATTGAATATTTATTTATTAAAAATTGGTTTCTAATATTTGTATCATTATGTGACATCATTTTTTGAGGTGGCATCCATAGGCCATAAATGCAACAAATGTTTGATTAAACTCTACCATGCCTCATTAATACCCCTTATTCCCAAATCATGATGAAGGTATTTATGAATTTTACTTACATAATTGGTTTAATTCATGGCCACACATATTCATCTTGAGATGGATGGTCATGGTTGATCCTATCCCATTTGAAAAATCTATAAATAGAAGCCTTCGTACTCATAATTTTAAGCTCTCATAAGCCAAAGTTATCATGCAAAAATGATTTTAAAGCTATTTTGATATAGTGTTATTATGCCAGAATATTGAGTTAAGCTTCACAATCCAAATCTAAAAAGCCAATAATGTGAAGGAGAGAAGGAGTAGCGAAGCTTCATTACCACAGACTTCTTGAGCACAATTCGAGCAAGCCAATGAAGAGATCTCTTGGAGCATTCAAGGAAGGTAAGAAAGTTTGTTTTCTTGCATTTTAGTTGTGCTTTGTCAATGGTTTTCATTCACTAATCTCCCCCTAAGATCTAGTATTAAGGTGTTAGTTCATTAGTGTGGTTTTGGATTTGATTTCATCTATTAACATGATATAAATCTCCCCTTATTGGATTCTTATGTTCATAAATGGCATGCTTGGTGGGACTCATTAAGTCATTTCAAAAAGGAAGACACTGTAAATTTTAAATTTCTATTTGTCATTAAAAAGTCCTTAACCATCATTTTTAGCTCATTTTCCCGTGTTTCTAACATTTTTTATGCACACGTAGGTTACACAGTGACCGACAACGGTTCTATATGACCACTGATGGTTAGGCCCAACCATGGTTGGTTGGGCTGTAAGGAAAAATACATTAAAATTTTACATTTTAATTTATTATTTAAGTTTGTTTCTAATTATTTGGGTTTTATAAGTCTCTGATCTGAACATGGTTTTGATCCAAAAGCTTAACATCTAGATATTATATCCTAACAAACATTTTCAAGCATAACATTTTTGCCTTCAGGTTCACAAGTCATTACCAGTGGTCTTTATCAATCAGTAATGATTATGCTTGAATTTCAATGATTATTTTTTAATCGATCAGTGATGGTTGCCTTGAAACCATTGATGGTTATCTATGACCACCGATGGTCATTTTGTGAAATTAAATCTAAACTCAAGAGCTAAAATTCAAACATCATTTGCTCAATCAAGAAAGTGCTTCAAAGAAGGGGTTATTATCTAACATTTTTAGGTTGACTGATTGATTTGATGACCAATTTTCTTGTTTTGACTAATCAACCACTTCATTTTGGGTTTTAAAGGAACTTAATCAAATCAAACATTTTAATTTGGGTACTAAAATGAGCATGTCAAATCTCACACTTTGGATATTGGTGCTTAAAAAGAATATAGGATTGGTTAAGTCTTAGAAACATTTCATTTTTAGTGCTAAAAATTAATCCCGAGTCTTGAACATTTCCTTTTGGTGCTTAAAAATAACTAGGAACTTTCCTTTGGTTTTTTAAAAGGAAAAATTACATGTTTATGTTGAATGTTTTGTGATTATTTTTCAAAAGTTTTTGCAACTTAAGGCCAAGGGTCCAAAGAACACCAAACACTTCAATTTAGTGTTTTAAAACTAAACTCACTTCAAAGTTTTCTTTTGTATAAGTCATCTATCATTGCTTGGTTAAAATTGTTTAAGCAAAAAGGAATTTATGCGTGTATGATCTCCCCTCATCCCCTATAGTGAACTTGTGGGATCAAAATCACCATTTTCATTGCAAATTATGCCTTAGTCCAAAGGTGTAAAACGTAAGTTGTTTATGCTTTCCCCAAAACCCGTATAGTTTGGGTGATCTCAAACAATATATAAAGCTTTTTTATTTATATTTTTATTTCATGCATTTTGACTTGTGAAGGGGACTTCATTACCTCCCTTGAGTTCTTTAGGGAAGCTTTGATCTGGGGCTTCATCTCCCAACATCATCTTCAACCCCTCTCCACAATGGGGTATACAAATTGAGATCACCCCACTGGGATGATGGATTGAGTGGTTAAAACATTTTCATTAGTGGCAAGTTAAACTCAAAATGTATGATCATTTTGGGTATCACAATATACTGAGAAAGTGACAGATGTAGTGGTTGTGAAAAGGACAAGACCTTTTCACAACAAACCATTTGGCATGGATTCAATTGATGTGTTGATTCTCTTGTATGTTAACATGAAATTTGGTACATATGAGATCAATCTAGATGGTTGAAAACTTGTAAGTTTTAGTCAATCCCTCTTTGTCACACCTTGATAGGATGTAAGATGATATACTTAGTTTTCTTTGTCATTTATTATTTTATTTCTTGGTGTGTTGGATGTAAAACTTTATTATTTAAACCACATATTGAACTATTTTGTTTTTCCACATTACTCCATTGTTTGAGGAGGAATTATGCTATCCATTTGACACCTTAATTTAACTTAGAAAAAAAAATTGTGTCAAAAACATTATGTGTGTCACTTGATTGAAATAGGTAATGTTATGCCACCCAAATAAATTCAAGTTTTATGCCTTAGAATTATTTGAAACAAAACATTTTTTACATCTTTTTGGAGTGATAACACCATTACGCTACCCAAATTATATCAAAATACTTGTCTTATCTCATATCCCAATCATCATTATTTAAACAAATCACATGTGCCTTGTTGGATCATTATTTTAGCATTGTTACACCATTCAAATTTGCCTAGCTTGTTGCTCATTAAAGCCTAAGTTTTCTTAAGTTGAGTCTTTAATTAACTTTTCTAAGTTTGAATCTAAACATTGATTGATTTTTTTTAGGCCTCAACATGCAGGGGCTGATACATAGATCTTTCTCCTTTGGGTTGCGTAACTTAGGTTAATTTTTAATACAAAACTCACAAACTATATTGTTTGTGACTTCATTTTTGAAAATTAGTCCATCTTCAAATGCCTTTTGTTTAGTGTTTTATATCAATTTGATCATGTTTATGCCTAGAATCAAGTGTCTTATTTATGCCAAGGTATTCCAAGTTTGTTAGATTAATCATCATTATTTGTTTCAAAGTCTATATTTTGATGTTTTGTTTGGCCAAAATTCCTAGCACAAAATATTGGAGCCTATCTTTTAACTCTGTATTTGGACAAAAGACCTAGAAACACTTCTCTTTCCTAGTTTAGACCTATTTAAAACATCCTTGGACCTAGACTTTGGCATCTTGTTTTTAGTTCTTCCACTTGACCTTGTTTGTGTGAAGCCTTTAACATTAGACATTTGATGTTATACTATTTTTACCAAATCCTAGCATAGACCTTTTGGAGGTACACCTCCACCTTTGACCAAGTTAGACCTAGATGAACCTTTTGTCATTTTAGACATAGCTTTTTAGATTTTATAGAACTCTAACCCATCTTGTCATGAAATATTTTCCATTTGATTTAACTATGTCTCTCTATACACATAGTGGATCCATGTATAATCTAGGATATGGGAATGTTTTCATAGAAGAGGACTTTGTTCAAGACCCTTATGGAGATAATTTTGTTTAAAAGATGGATACTTATCCACCTTTCAACACTCAAACAGGAGAATAGAGTCAAGATTCTTTGGTTGATTATTTGGTTAGCAAACCTCTATACACAAAGAAAGACCAAGAGCAGATAGCCTAATATTTGGCTAACGTACCTTTGGTTATAGAAAATGTTCAATAGTAACCTTATTACATTATAATGCCACTAGTATATGATCCTAAAAGAGCCATAGACATAGGGGCTAGTTTTTCGACAAACTTTCCTCATGATAATTTACCAAATCTAGTAAGAGTGCCTTAAAACATGTCTTACAATAAATAATCCTCTTCTAATAATCCTAATGCCATTGTGTTGATGCCATATCAAGATCTACATATGCTTGTCACACAAAGAAGCCTCATGGAAGACCATTTCATTCAAATGTAAATAGTGTACCAGACATATCAAAACTTAGCACATAGCTTTAATCATATGGCCTTATCAAATACACCTCTTATTCAATCACTCCCTTTAACAGGGGTGTTACTCAGATTGATAGGTCAAGAGAATCAAGATTTTGAGCCAATTATGCAAAATACTTTAGGAGAAAAATTGTTCAATACCCCAACCATTGAGGAAGTGTCTTTTACTTCTACACAGAATAGTGAGCAAAACATAGTGGACAATAGGCAAACAACATCCAATTTAAACCAAAGTGGTGTTCACATATAAACAAATAATCAACTATCAAATGTGTCTTTAAACACCACGAGTGGTTTTCAAACTCAGGGAATAGGAGTTTATATGTCCCAACCTCATCTAACTACCTTTAATCCTTAATTAGCTACTTCATCAAACACCCAACAGCAAGGGTTAAATAATTAGCTAGTAACCAGTACCACGCCATAATAGAATGTGATGAATCTTACTTTACCCTAATAGGTGACAAGTAACATTCCATAATAGCAAGTACCATCAAACATACCCACATAGTCAAGGCAAAACATATTACCACCATAACAAGGAGAAAATAATGTTCCACCTCACCAAGTAGTAGTGAACATACCTCTTTATTCACAGACTAACATGTCGATGCAAAACAAAATGATGTTTAACCAACAATGTACAAGTGGTAGTTAGTGACATATGCTAAATCTCCAACATGCATCCACTTTTCAATAAGGATTCATACAAAAAAGAGGTTCTAATGTTCCTCAAGCACCTTTTAGGAAACAATTGCCTTTCATCCAAAATGTGCCACAATTTCAAAGATAGGGTCTTGGATCACAAGTTCCTCTCAATCAGTAAGGTATGACTATTTGGTAGCAGGTCCCTATTCAACAACAGTAGGCATAGTATGGCCATATACCTCCATCCCAACCATAGTATTCCCAACATCAAACTTACATACCCAACCCCAACTATAATATCGCATAATCATAAGTGCAATTTTAATAATTACACATGTATTCTTGGTCTATTTCCTAGCCAATCCAACATTTCCCAATAAGTACCTCCATAATACCTTGATCAAAGTAATCCACTTGTGACTACAC
The DNA here is from genome assembly GCA_037957365.1 of Torreya grandis. NCBI lineage: Eukaryota > Viridiplantae > Streptophyta > Pinopsida > Cupressales > Taxaceae > Torreya > Torreya grandis. The sequence continues at coordinate 5,948,896 of JARHVA010000123.1, forward strand.
AACCTCCAACTCAATAGGCCAATGAACCCACTAGTATCCTCACACAAGAGCTACAATAAATGAAGGATACAATTTCCCTCATTCAAGAAAGAAAATAGACCAAAATTTTCAAGTTAGATGATGTTTGTTCTTACCCTTTTAATATAGAGTACTTACAAATACCATTTCCTCTAGGGTATAAGCCATCAAATTTTGACAAATACAATTATAAAGGTGACCCCAAGGCCCATTTGATAACTAGTGGCCTATAGTGACATCCATATTTTATTGTTATTTCCATGAAGCCTAGTAGGGCAAGCATTGGAATGGTTCCTAATGTTGCCCAAGAATTCAATATTTGATTTTGATGATCTTTTGGACAAGTTCGTACAACACTCCTCTTACAAAATCGACAATGAGATTTCTTTGGTAGACTTAACAAAGGCCAAATAGAAAGTTGGTGAAAGCTTTTCAAGCTATTTACAATAATAGAGAGCCCTTGCAAGTCGATTCACCAATAGTCTACTAGATAAATAACTAGATATTATGTTTACCAAAAATCTACACAATAAGATATCTTATAACTTTGAGTTGTAATATACGTACACATTTAAATAGATCATTAGCAAAGGTTTGTTTATTTAAATAACCCTCATTAATAAAGGTATTATTAAACTATCCTCATCAAATCAAAGCCCAAACCAAAATTAAAACAATAGCGAGAATTAAAATTTAGTTCAAGCATAAGCATCACAACAAATCCAGGTCAATAATTCTAATAAACCCAATCAATTCAACTATAAAAAGAATGTTGTTGGTAATGGAGTAACAGAGTCTCAAAATGTTTAAATGGTGCAAAAACTACTTGCACAACCTATGTCATAGCACATACCTCCTAGCCAACAACCTCTTGAACAAATGTAGTAGAATAGACCAACCCAACCAGTGTAACAAATGCAATAAATGCCTTTGTAAAACCCTCTTCCAAAAATAAATTTTCCAACTCAACATGTTTTTAGAAACCTTGGAGAGCCTATTGAGACTATGTTTCACAAACTTGTCATAGTTAATTTGATCAGATGGCCTATTTTGAAAGGGTGAATTCTTGAAGGTGCTAACATTCCAGACTGGTATAGGCCAAATGAATTCTACAAATATCATTGGGTCAACAACCATAATTTGTAGTGATGTGTGAAAATCAAACATGTAATCAATAATATGATCAAAAATAGAGAGATATCATTAGAATGAGGAGCTTCCACATCCAATCAAAACCTTTGGTAACAACCAATAACAATAGTGGCCAGTGCACATCAACAACAACAAAATCAATAGAACCAATAGTAGAACCAACAACATCAAAATAGTGGACAAAACCAAGGTCAGAATGGTACAAATGACCAATAGGCTTACCATGTAGTTGCACATGACAACAACTCAGTTATGGTTCATATTTTAGGAGCTCATGTTAATACCATTTCCAATAATCTAAGACCAAGTACCAATTAGACAAGACCATTTCTAATCATTCCCAATCAACCAATTTATGTCAGTAATCCTTCCTTGACCTGGGACTGCACATAGGCAAACCAACAAGTAGGGATTCCCATGTTTGGACCTTATATTTATAACTTGTTATTAACCCATAACCACTCATAAGTGCACTAACAACCAAGACTTATCATGTTTATTCACCCTCCACCATCATTTATTAGCAACATCAATCCTACACCTAATCTTGATTGTGTAATCATAAATCGATGGTCAAAGATTACCATACCAGGCCCATAACCATTTTCCACTTCACCCATCATCCAACCAATCGTTCTGCTCATAAAAATCCATCTCTTGTTGTCCCAGAAAATATGTTTAACATTGTGTAACAATTTCAAAATATTCCATCACAAATATCCATTTAATATTTTTTGTGTACATCTACTATCCATAAAAACATCTTGACTAAATTCCTTGGCCAATCCAAAGTCCTAAATGACATATCTCCTGAAAAATTTCAAATTTTGGTTAGACACCTCACTCCAAGATAACAAATAAACTTCAATCAAAGTGATATGTCATCCCTTGGCCCACTTCATAATAAACCATTGTACATTGAGGTCTACATAACGAGGCACAAAGTGAAACATGTCCTCATAGATAATGGATCAAGCTTGAATATTGTGTCTCTAAAGATCATCAAAATTCTCAAGTACATAAAATTAGATATTCAAGCCTAAATAATCACAATCAAAGCTTTAAAAAATGAAGAATGAGAATCACAAGGCACCATTAGCTTACCAGTTATCATTGGGCCCTTAACCCATGATACACTTTGCCATGTGTTAGATCTCAACTAATCATATAACAAAGACCTTGAATACATGAGATCCATGCAATACCATCGACATTGCACCAGTGTATCAAGTTCTCCCATTTAGGAATGGATGTTACTAATCTAAGAGATTTACATATGTATGAACATGATGATTCAAGAGCTATAACTACCATTTTAGCATGACTCTAGTCACCAAGAAGGACAACGGGAAAGTAATACTTGTTGATTTAATAGATGCCCATTGCATTGACCCTAATACCCTTGATTCCCTTTCCCACATGCCATCTCTTGAAATCTCCAATCATTACACCAATTTAGATAATGTCCCAAGAAAATAATTGACCTATGACACCTTTCACATTGCAAAACTTCCATAGAACCCTAAATCCATTGGAAGACTAAAAGCCAAACCACTCATGTAATGGCAAAGAAATGGTAAAGGTCAAATACATAGTCCAACACCTGTCACTTTCATACTATCCTTTGGCAAAGAAAATGGCCCTATCAAATGAGATGAATCATGGTTATATAATGATAAATTAGCTAATTATTATAAGAATTCCAAATATCCCATTCCTAATTAGATTATGAAAAACTAAGACTATGAAAGAGGAAGCCTTAGGCCAAATCAATAGGGAACACTTGAGCCAATTTCTATGACTAAGTACAAAGGAACCTATGGACTTGGATTTAAACCTCATGGGGGTGACCCCATGTATCTTATTTGAGTTCCATCACCAACAACTAGTGATGATGATGTTGGCATCAAAGCAGATTTGATCATAACCAATTTGATGATTTATACCAAACCAACCTATTTGATAATAATTCCATTTATACCCTTTAACTAGTCATTCATCATAATCCACTACCATTATATTATCCCCAACTGATATAATATGACCAAAAAGAATCCAACGTGCCAATTGATGAGTTCCAAAATGATGAGGCCTTCTATGATTTTCTAGGCCTTAGGGACAATGTTCCATTAGGAGATCATAATCAGGATTCTCAATCAAGTTGTATCATAAAGCCTATTTTGGAGAGTGGGTGAACACCCTTAGCCAAAAATAAATAAATAAAACATTGAGGTCCCAAAGTGGAAACCTTTTTGAGGCACTTTTTGACCAGGGAAAAAGTAAAGATAAGGGCTAGTCAAGTGGTGAAAACTTGTTTCAGGCACTACTAGATAGTTGTGTTCAACCTTCTTCAAATTTATACTAGGAGACCACCAATGATGATCTTGTCTACGATTTTAATTTTCATCTTGAATAGAATCAAGATTTTGATCACATCATCCAAGATCATAATATGAAGAACTTGTCTACGAATCTAAATTTAGTCTCAAATAATAACAAGCCTTTGATCGAATCATACAGGAGTTTCCAAATATTTATGTTACATGGACATAACTCTCCTTAGGGGATTATAATTCATCATGCATAGGAGAAATTGAATAAAAAGTATTAATAGAGGACTCTAACATAGCCAAATAGTTCTAATATTTGCCCACTATTCTTGAAGATGGTTCAACCCTTCTAGTGGAAAACACAACAAAGGTAAACATAGGGTCCCTAGGTGACCCAAAGTGGATTAAGATAGGTGCATCTCTCACTGAAGATGAGAACAAAGTCTTAACATTCATATTGATGGAATTTATAGATATATTTGTATGGGCATTTTCTGACATGCCTAGTTTAGACCCACCTTGCTTGTTCATCACCTTGTGGTACATCCTGATGCTAAACTAATGAAGAAAAAATTGTGAAAAATGCATCTTCACATTTTTGTATTGGTAAATAAATATTTAGAGAAGCTCTTATAAGTGAGATGTATTAGGCCAATCAACTATTCTGAATGGAGTTCTAATGTAGTGTTAGTTGGTAAAAAGTCATAAAGAATCAAAATATGCACTAATTTTAGGGATATTAACAAAGATTACTCTAAGTATGACTTTTAATTACCAAATATTGACATTATTTTCAACTCCACTATGGGTTATGAGATGCTTTCACTGATGGATGGTTTCTCAGGCTATAATTAGATTAGACTCACACCAGAAAACCAACACAAGATAGTATTAAACACTTCATGGGGAACATTCTATTATCAATTTATGCCATTTGGCCTTAAAATTTCAAGGGCCACCTATCAAATATCCATGGAAATCATATTTCATGATATGATGCATGACATCATTGAAGACTATGTTGATGACATACTAGGCAAATCAAAGACTAGGGTCGATCATCCGGCAACATTGAGGAGGATATTTGAGTGACTACATGAATACAAAGTTAGGATCAACCCTAAAAAATGTGTTTTTTGCATTACTTATATAAAATTACTTGGATTCATTATTTCTCACATGGGCATTGAAGTTCACCCAATCAAAGTATGAGCCATAACATAAAGGCCACCACTGCCCAATCTAAAGCAGCTCCATAGTTTACATGGCAAGATCCAATCTATTAGATGCTTCATATCTGAATTGGTCAACAAGTTTCATCCTTTTACACATATTTTGAAAAAAGGTATCACATTTATTTAGGATAATGATTATCAAAAATCTTTTCAAAATCTAAAATACTATCTTGCTAATCCACTAGTTTTATTGCCTCCAACACTAGGAAAACCATTCCTTCTATATCTATCAGCCACAGACATGACCTAAGGGAAATTCTAGTTTAACATGATGAAAATGGAAAGGATCATGTCATTTACTATCTAATTCATACAATGGTCATGTATGAACACAATTATATGCCCATTGAAAAAGCCTATTTAGCTATGGTCTTCACAACTTAGAAATTGTGCCATTACATGTTGAATAATATGACCATGATCACTTTAAAAGTAGATCCCATCACGTATCTACTATCTAAAACACCATTACAATCTCATATGGCCAAATGGATCATGATCCTTAGTGATTTTGAGATAGAATATGTGAACCAAAAAGCCATCAAGGGGTAAGTTCTTGTAGATTAGCTTGATGAAGCACCCCTTGTAAATATAGATCCATTGACATTACACTTTCTTAATGAATCCATTATGAACATCATTGAAACACCTCTTGAGGAGAAACACTAGAAGTTGTATTTTGATGATTCATTCATAGTACATGGATTGAGGGTAGACCTTTTGTTTATCACACCACAGGGGGATCTAATTCTTAAGTCATTCAGAATAAGTTTTCCTTGTACCAACAACATGGCCGAATATGAAGCACTCATTATATGGATTTGACAAGTAGTACAATGGAATATGGCACATCTAATGGTTTACAATGATTCATAGTTAATAATCAATCAGATTACAAACCATTTTCAAACCAAAGATGACAAATTGGTTTCCTACAAGGCCACGGTCCACATTCTTAAGCAATAGATTATTGATCTATAGTTTAAACATATACCAAGGTATAGTCATAGAATAGAATATGACATTTATACCATTAGATCACTCAATTAACAAATAGACTTAGCCAAAAAATATTAGTTTCTTGTTGAAAATCTGCTAGTGCCAACTCATGAACCTTCAACCATTACAATGATCTGTGATATTTTTGGTCCCAGCTCTACTTGGTATTCAGACTTATACATTACCTCCATGACCAAATTATGCCACCAGAATTATCCCACAAATAGTCTAGATCCTTCATCCACTATGCCCCCGCTCCTGTTATACCTTACTTGGACCAACCCTATACCATTATAGTTTTGATGGAACTCTACTTCATTATTTACTTTTGATAAAATATAAATTAGCATTACGGGAACTTCACAAAGGGGTATGTGGAGCCCATATTAGTGGGGTAGTCATATCCAAAAATATCTTGCATACTAGGTATTATTATCCAATAATGGATGCAGATGCAACTACATATGTCAAAACATGTGATAAATGTCAATGACATGCCAGTTTGATACATGCCTCAACAAAGACTTTGAAACCAATGTTGACACCATGGCCATTTGCTACATGGGGATTTGATCTCATTAGGAAGATAAACCCCACCTCATCTGACGGCCATAAACATATCTTTAAAACCACTAAATATTTCACTAAGTGGGTTGAAGCTATACCCTCACTTATTTGACTGGAAAGTAAATTTCTAAATTAATATTCAACCATCTCATTTTCCATTATGGTATTCCATCTAACATTATATCTGATAATGGTAGATCATTCAAGAACAAATATGTTGAATCACTATGTACCAAATATAATATCACCCACCATTTTTCTATGACATATTACACTCAAGGTAATGGCCAGGATGAAGCATCAAACAAAACCATTATCAAGATCCTTAAAAAGATTATCAATGATGTTAGCCATGATTGGCACCTTCAAATATTATGATCCCTCTAGGCATACCCTATTAATCACCATACTCCCATAGGTTCCACTCCATACTCACTTATTTATGGCATTGAGGTTATTCTTCCTATTGAGGTTAAGTTACCTTCTTTAGCATCTCTCTAAAGCATGTCTTGGATGATGAAGACTATCGAGTAACTCACCTGTAAGAGATAGATTTATTTGATGAGAAATGTTTGGCTACAATGAACCACTCTCAAGTATATCAGAACTGATTTTGTGGCCAGTACAATTAGCATGTGAAACATAGAGAATTTGAGTTTAGTGATCTTGTCCTAAAAGAGAACCAAAAGAATACCATGGCTGAGAATAAGCAAAAGGCAAGTTCAAACCCAACTGGGTAGGTCCTTTCATTATTTTTGTAGACTATGGCATTAGATCATATAGGCTCATCACACCAAACAGAGATGAACTTGATAAGTGGATGAACATTATACACCTCAAGCATTACTTCACTTGAGTGACTTGGTATATTGTTTATGAGGACCATTTCAAGTTGTACCATATTATTGACTTTCTTCTTTTTACTATACCATTATACCATACTATCACCATGTTGTTTTATTATACCATACCTTTTATATTGACCAACCTTTTATATTGACCAACATGTTTTGACACTTCCTACCTAGACCATTTGACCTTGGTTCATCCATTGGTTCCACTTTCACTATAAAGATTCAGATCAGTTTTAGCATTTGTTTCAAGAATTCTAGATAGAGGCCATATTTTGGAGTAGTATGATAGAAGTTTTGGAAGTTGTATCCTTCATTTCTTAATTTATTCTATATCATGCCTTGTTTATGTGGGCCTGATTATATCCTTCTTTGGTAAAATTAGTGTCTCACTGGTCTTACTACTAGTTATAATTGACTATGGGCAAATTAGTGTTGGATGGTGGAGCTTGATCTTATTTTAATGCCTAGTTCCCAATAGGGGGTGTGGGGGGGCAACACCCCCCCCCCACTAGGGTCACTATGGGGGTTCAGGGGGGTGGTAACCTATTTTGGAGTGCCCCTGAAGCAAAATTTCATGAAAAATACATTATAAAATATTATAATTTTTTAGTTAATTTCGACCATTTACTAGTAGGTTTTAGATCTAATGGTAAAAATTAAGCTAGTATATTTTTGCCTTAATTTACAACCCTCCTTTGATATGAGGGCATTGTAATCAAGTGGAATGGAGTGAGAGTGAAGAGGATATTACAGTGGATGTATTGTAAGGTTTTCTCTTCATTTTGTTAGACTAAATAATAAGGACTAATAATTTTTGTGTGGATGTAGCCCATATTGGGTGAACCACGTTAAATTTGTGTCTTTATTCTATTGTGTTTTCTAAATTTTAATTTTATCTTTATTTCATTATTATTGCTCTACATTCTATATTCCTAATAACTGGTATCAGAGCTAAAGGTTTATTTAGTAGATAAACTCACAAGAAAAGAGGTTTCTTGGTTTGAGTGGGAGCAGTGGTGGAAGAAGGCAAGTTTAAGGTCGAGAAGTTTAACAACCAAAACTACTAGCTATGGAAGATGAAAATGGAGGACTATCTATATCAGAGGAATATTTTCCTACCATTGGGTAGAATAGAAAAGAAGCCAGTGACTATGAAGTATGAAGACTGGGAGCTTCTTGATAGAAAGGCAATATGAACAATACAGTTGTGCCTGGTAGTATCATTGGCCTTCAATATTTCAAAATAAAATACAATAATAGATGTGATAAAGGCATTAGATAGTGTATGAAAAACCCTCAACCTCCAACAAGGTATTTTTTATGAAGCATTTATTTAATCTAGAAATGTTAAAAGGTGGGTCTTATGCTGACCATTTAAATGAATTTAACATGGTCACAAATTAGTTAAGCTTTGTAGGAGTAAATTTTGATTATAAGGTTATGTCTCTTGTGATTTTGTGCTCATATCTAGAAATATGGAATGGCTTGGTCATGGTTGTGAGCAATTATGTCTCTAGCTCAAACACTTTAAAATTTGATGATGTTATTGGTGTTATTCGTAGTGAGGAAATGTGATAGAAAAGAATAGGTGAGACATAAAGTGATGCTTTGACTATGGAGAACAAAGAAAGAAAAAATGATAGAGGAAACGGCCCAGGGAATCATGGGTAGTCTAATAAGGGTATATCTAAATCTAGAGGAACATTGGTGTGTTGAATTTGTGGGAAGAAAGGACACCTGAAGAGAGATTATTGGTTTCAAAAAAGAAAACAAGGAGATAGACAACAAGATAAAAACCAAGAAGTAAATGTAGCAGGTGATGTGTTACAAGATGATTTAATCCTTTATTTAGATAATATTAATGATTCTTGAGTGTTAGATTCAAGGGCTTCATTTCATGCTACACACCATAATAAATATTTTCTAGACTATGTTCAAGGTAATTTTGGGTAGGTTTATTTGGGTGATGATGAACCCTATAAAATTATAGGAAGGGGTAAGATACAGATAAAATTATAGAATGGAAACAAATAGTTGTTGAAAGAGGTGAGGCATGTTCCTGAGTTTAGAAGAAAGTTGATTTTAGCAGGGCAGCTAGGAAGTGAGGGTTGCATAGTTACATTCACATAAAATTCATGAAAGGTCACTAAAGGATCATTGGTAATAGCAAAAGGAGAGAAGGTGGGTACATTTTATTTATCTAATGGTGATGTTGATTCTTTCATTGCTTTAGATTCTACAGAAGTAGATACAAAATTATGGCACCATAGACTTAGGCACATGAGTGAGAAGGGGATGCAAGTTTTCCACTCAAAGAATTTGTTGCTAGATTTGAAGAAGGTGGATTTGGATTTCTGTGAGCATTTCATGTATGGAAAAAAGAAGAGATTTAGATTTATCAGAGTTGGGAGGACAAATAAGGATGAAAAGTTAGAGCTTGTGCATATAAATGTATGGGGACCAGCTCAAGTATCATCCCTTGGTGGCTCTTCTTATTATGTTACTTTTATCTATGATGCAACTAGAAAAACTTGGGTTTGTTGCATATGAAAGAAATTTGATGTTTTTTATACTTTTAAGAAATGGAAAGCTTTGGTTGATAATGAGATAGGAAATAAGTTGAAGTGTGTCAAATTAGATAATGGAGGTGAATACTATAGCAAGGAGTTTGATAATTATTGTGCATCCCATGGGATTCATAGAGAGAAGATGGTTCCAAGAATTCCACAAAAAAAGGGTGTGTTAGAAAGGATGAATAGGACAATCATAGATCATGCAAGGATCATGAAATGGCATGCAGGGTTGCCCTTACAGCTTTGGTAGATGTTATGGATATTGTTGTTTACTTAATAAATAGAGGGCCTTTAAGTCCTTTGGATGGTGGCATTCCAGAGGAAGCATGGATAGGTAAAAAGGTAGATTATTCCTTTTTAAAGACTTTTGATTGTGAAGCATTTCTCCATATTGATAAAGAAAATAGAACCAAACTTGAGACAAAATCTAAGAAATGTACTTTTATTGGATATGGAGTTAATGATTTTGGCTACCATTTATGGGATATTGAAAATCACAAAATCATTAGGAGTAGAGATGTGATCTTTAATGAAAAGGTCATGTATAGAGATCAATTGTAGGAAAATAAATAGGAAAAGTCAAATACAAAATATTCAATACTTGATGAAATTACTAGAAATGAAATTCTAAAAGTGCCAAAAAATTAGAATGTGTAACAACTACAACAAGTACCTCAAACTCCTGGAAGTGTAGTTAGAAGATCTACTAGAGTAAGTAGATTCTCTGAATGTTACTCTCCTTTACTTTATTATTTATTATTGATTGATGGTGGTGAGACAGAAAGCTATGAAGAAGCAATGCAGGTAGAAACTATAAATAAGTGGGAGTAAGGCATGAAAGAGTAGATGGAATCCCTAGTACACAACCAAACTTGGGATTTGGTTCAGTTGCATGTAGGTAAAAAAGAATTTCAGAATAAATGGGTTTATAGGTTGAAGGAAGAAGATGGAGGCAAAAAGAGGCCCAAGGCCAAACTTGTTGTAAAGGTATTTACACAAAAGAAAGGTATTGACTTTGATGAAATATTTTCTCCAGTAATTAAAATGAATTTTATAAGAACTATTTTAATTTTGGTAGCAGTAGAAGATTTGCGCCTTGAACAGTTAGATGTGAAGACTGCATTCCTTCATGCTGATTTAGAGGAGGAAATATATATGGAGTGGCCACAAGGATACGAATTCAAAGGTAAGGATAAAATGGTGTGCAGGTTGAAGAAGATTTTATATAGCCTAAAACAAGCTCCAAAATAGTGGTATTTGAAAATTGACATGTTTATGATAAAACACGATTATAGTAGATGTTATTATGACCACTTTGTTTACTTTAAGAGATTAGGTAATGAAAACTATATTATCTTGTTATTGTATGTAGATGACATGCTTATTGTAGGGCCTAACATGCATGATATAAATGAGCTAAAAATAAAACTAGAAAATTCATTTGCAATGAAGGATTTGGGTGTTGCAAAGCACATCTTAGGTATGATAATAACAAGAGATAGGAAAAATAAGAAATTGACATTGTCTCAAGAAAAATACATTAAGAAGGTATTAGTTAGGTTCAATATGCAAGATCAAAAACTTATGAGTACACCTTTGGGAGGGCACTTTAAATTAATTAAGAAATAGTGTCATAAAACACAAGAATAAATCAATTACATGACCAAAGTGATATATGCTTCAGTAGTTAGAAGTTTAATGTATGTTATGGTGTGCACTAGACTAGATATTGCTCATGAAGTGGGATTTGTCAGTAGGTTTATGAAAAATCTGGGAAAAGAGCATTGGGATACAATCAAGTGGATTCTTAGGTACTTGAGAGGGACCACTGATAGATATTTGTGCTATGAAGGTTTAGATGTTACCTTACAAGGATATGTTGATGCAGACATGGTTAGAGATTTAGATGGTAGGAAGAGCACCACAGGTTATGTATTCACTATTGGTGACACATCAATTAATTATATTTCAAAATTATAGAATATAGTTGCTTTGACAACTATAAAGGTAGAATATGTTGTAGGTATAGAAGTTAGCAAGGAGATGATATAGATGCAATAATTCATGGAAGAGTTGAGGCATAATTAGGAATATTATAGGTTGTATAGTGATAACTAGAGTGTGATTCATTTAGCAAAGAACTCGATATTCCACTCAAGAACCAAATATATACAACTCAGTTATCACTTCTTTCATTTATTTTTGGAGGATGGTCAACTAAAGTTGGAAGAGAACCATACGAGTCAAAATCTTGTAGATATGATAACACAAGGTAGTCACTAAAGATAAGATGGAGATTTTTTCAACTTCAATAGGTCTCCAAGGATAACAAGGAAGATGAGAAACCTTTTAGGTTCAAAGTTCAAAGAAAATTCCAAGTAAGACTTATAGCAGTGGAGTTGCAATAATCAGTCTCCAAGTGGGAGATTTTTGGATGGTGGAACCTAATCTTATTTTAATGCCCAATTCTTGACAGGGGGTGTGGGGGAGAACACCACCACCAACTAGGATCACCATGGGGGTCTAGGGGGTGGTGACTTATTTTGTATCCCCACTATTAGAAGTTTGGGGACATCACCCCCAAAGCAAAATTTCATGAAAAATGCATTATAAAATATTGTAATTTCATAGTTAATCCAGACCATTTACTATTAGGTTTTATATCTAACATTAGAAATTAAGTTAGTGCATTTTTTCCCTAATTTTTAACCCTTCTTTGATATGAGGGAATTGTAATCAGGAAAAATGGGGTGAGAGTGAAGAGGATATTGTAGTTATGTATTGCAGGGTTTTCCCTTCATTTTGTTGGATTGAATAATAATGACTGGTATTTTTCATGTGGACGTAACCCATATAGGGTGAACCATGTTAAAAATGTGTCTTTATTCTATTGTGTTTTCTAAATTTTAATTATATCTTTATTTCATTATCATTTTTCTAGATTATATATTCCTAACAATTAATATCATTGAAATATGTTGTTTCCTAGTTATAACCACCTATGGTAAAACTAGGGGCAACAATTTTTTATTGTGTTTTGACTTACCAACTTTCCATTCATATGATGTACTATGTCATTATGCCAATTATTCTTATTTTATTTAAATTGGATACTACACTAGTCAGATTCCTCCATTATAAGGTGGAACTACTATGACTTAAGGCCATTTTTGAACTAGAATGTTAGTGCTTGATGCTTCTTGAGATCAGCTCAGCAACCTAAGCCACACTCTTACCATTTTTGTTATATGTACAAGATGACTGAGAGGGGGTGAATCAGTCAGCCAATCTTTTATTTTTAGATCACTTATCATTCATTCATTAGCATTCATGAATCAACACAAAAATCATATGTAACTAGATTATCATAAAAGCAAGGAGACCACATACAAAGCATGAATAAGATAAGTTCATCATAACATAACATCTAATGTGGGAAAACCTCATGGGAAACAAAACCCACTCTCAAGCCTGTAAACACATGGACTACTTGTCCTATAAGATGATCACAAACATGAGACTGATCAATTCCTTCTGACCAAAATTTAGTGAAACACTTGCTTCATAAGGAACACCTACCCCTAAGATGATCAAGTCCTTCTAACCACCTTTTTGGTCAAGTCCTTCTAACTAGCTTTAGTGAAACACATGTCTCACAAGGAACACCTACCCCTTAGAGGATCAAGTCCTTTTGACCACCTAATGGTCAAGTCCTTTTGACCAAGATGTTGAGCACCCTCTCAAAACTTATGAAATGATCATCTCTTAATCATTGATTTCATGATGATCTAATGGATAAATAATGTATATATTCCCCTTCACTTCTTCACACAGCCACACACATCCAAAACCACCTTTTGGATCACTCTAGACCTCTTTGCTCATCCTCAATCTTCAAACCTATACGATAAATATCCTTGACATCAAAAATATGACCTATAGGTCATACACAAAATCATCGACCTACTCTGCTCTTCAATCCATCCATTTATCACCCATCCTTTCCTTCGCTCCACAACTCACACTCACCTCTCCTCTCCAAATATCACAAGTCTAGAAATCACCACATTTGATTTCATATTTTATAGATCCTTCATGATTATTATCATGTTCACAGCCTTCTTTGTCAGACACAACACATGGCTTCACTCTTAAGTCATTTACATGGGTCACTTTTAACTACAACCCTCTTTCAAATAGGCCTAAGTCACCTTTTAGGTCCTATGAAGACCCATTCACATCTTTGAAATTTTTCCAAGCAAATTAAAAACATAAGACCACTTCAAAATGCATAGGTCCACTCAACATTATTCCTTTGACATCCTCAAGTTATCACAATCATGAAAACACTCCTCTACTAAAGCCTATTTTTCTCAAACAACACTCTATACACAAGAACACCATGAATGAACACACAATCAACATATAAGCATTTGTTCATACTAAATATAGATTGGTAAAACCTCTAAAACCCATATAGATCATCCTCAGGGAGTATAAAATACTATTTAATATCTATATCATCTCTAAATATCCAAATACCATCATGAACAACTTAAATACCCTTCTTAGGTTATTTGTAAAGCAAGAATGAACACACATTCAACTTTAGAGATCAATAAATTTAACTTTATAAATAATTAGACCTTAAAATTCATATTTATAAATGTATCTTGAAGTCCTCTACAATTTTTTTATTGCACCATCAAATTATGCATAGATCAAAAGTTATTGCTCAAAAACCATAGACTAGTCTTCCCTCATAAATTTAAATATTTTAATTCCAATAGTCACTAAACAATGGTTAAACTTTGAACACTATGCCATCATCTCATGTCCTCACATATTAGATCAAATACGCACCATCAATATTATTCAAAATTTAACTCAACTAGACTATTAAATAATAAACATGTTGACCTCATCTTGTGTACCCTTACAATGTTAACTAAACATGCACCATCGATCTCTGTGGATCAACCTGGTCCTTACCTTGTAGCGCTCACCATTAGATCTTGCTTAGAACTCTTGATATTATGACAATTGGCACCCTTACATGCCTTATGATCACTTTTACTGATAGTTCATGTGCTTGTGTTTCTTGGTATTCTTTCATGCATTTTTGACTCTTTGACTTGTCGCACACCATTAATCTCTATCAGTACGAACCACCACTCACCGTTAATCTTCTATCAAACTAGCAAGCTTGTGACCCTTGTCACCTCTGCATGCAACCTTTGACATGTTGAATTCATACACATCATTAGTTCAAGATCATTAATTCATGCACACCATTATATCCTATGACTAATGACCTCGGTCTTTGATGTGGTTAAACTTGACGGTCTCCAACCAATCACAGTCTGCTACAGTAACTTTGAAGCTTTATAACTTGAGTTAGACAATACTTCAAGTCTCCAAATTTTTAGAAAAGATTATTAGCACTATAGAAAACATATCCATGATATAATTTTACCATTAAATACTTTCTTAGTATGTTAATTAAATACACAAACTTACTAGTTCATCCATATCTGTATGACGTGCAGTGATGGTCTGACTAAGAAAAGAAACCACTATAATCTGCCTAGAAAGCCAACTTTTCCCCTTAATAAATTTTGTTACACTCAATATCATGACCTAAAATTTGAACCATATGATCTCCTATCATAGGTTAATCCATCCATATATCAAGATACTCCTAAAACCTTCACATGTGTGAAATATAAGGTTATCAATATGCCTACTTAGATTTTTTGTCACAGTACCAACTATGTCAAGATGAACATAATGAATACTTGGATGACACTATGCATTCCCATAATCATTTTAATCACTATTAACACCCCATAAGACCTTTGAAACATGATCTCATTATCCATAACATTAAAGAACATCCTATCCAAGCATCTACTGAATATCCATGCTTAAAAACTAGGCTACCAAGCCTATGCTAACACATTGTTCACATGCTTATCTTCTCTCCTTGATTTGAAACCACATCAACATGATAGATATAATATCATAAGCCTCAAAAAATACTTACCTCAGCTCATATGCATCCAAATCTTTCCTTTCACAACTTCATGCTCAAACCCATCATCATCATGACATCACCACTTTGTCATTATCTGTGACATCAATACACACATGACATCAATCTTTGACATAAATGACAACACTTTCCAATCATCTCCCCCTTTTTCATTGATGGAAACATCTTCTTGTCTTTCTCCCCCTTTTCCATTAATGACAAAGTGGAATAAACATCCATCAAGATCCTTTTTACATCATGAATGTATTCAAATATACTTCTAAGTGCTCAAGATACTTACATACCTCATGTGAAACAATTTCTCCCCCTTTGACATGCATAAATCTAAAAGTGGACATATCTAATTCCTTATACCTAAAAAACTACTCATAAAGATTATAAATCTCCCCATAACATCATGTTCCATCTCATGTCATATATTCTTTGACATACATCCATCTCAACCTGGGTTATTATAATCCTTAGACCTATTTACCTATAGAAATCATAAGCTCTCTTTGATTATGCATGAAGATTCAACATATTTCTATAATTATGACTATAAAATATCACAAATTATTCTCCTTACATCATTTATGGATCCACAAGTCACTTAAACTATCTAAGTTAGCTCCCCTAACTTTGTGCATACCACCTTGCACTTCTCAACCATGTACCATGACAACGCTCTTCTTTGATCATGCACTACTATCAATGAGAAATAAACACACATGAACACCAAAAAATGATCTAAACCACCTTAATAACATTGAGACTAACTCTCGCTAATCTCTCTGAGCCATTGCACCTCTTGAGTATCTTCAAATCTCTACACACCATGAAGAACCACCATACAAGCTTACTAACCTTCTCTCTCAAGCCACCTTAAGGACCACCAATAGAAATTAATGCCAATAATAAAATATGAAAAATGATCTAAACCAAATTTATAAATCACATTTAAACATTCATTCCTTTCTCTTTTGTATAAACTGATCAAACACATCAAATCTTCACACTAGGCCTGTCTAGACTCCTTATAACCCCACTTAGAACTTACAGAGCCCAAAAATTTTAATATACATATTATCAAGACCTAAAAATTCATATCTAGATCACTCTCATTTACCCCCTTAATCACACCAATTTTTATCACTTATATCTTCCTTTATAACCTACTAGCCAATTAGGCCTCCATCTTGACAAAAACTTGAATAATCTGAAAACCAAAAACCTTCAAATCTTTTTGAAGCTTTATTTGAAAACCCATTTTGCCCATTCAACCTATTAATAATCCCCAAACCTCAAATCATAAGGTAAACCACTTTTATTGCATAGTCGAAAACTCTAGAATCTTAAAACAAATAGGGTCAACAAACCTTTTGATCAATGCCCACCTTTGAAACTTTTTGTGCACTTGGAGACAAACATCACACATTTTTGGGCCAAAATTTTATCCTCCATAATTTTAGGAACCCATACATCCTATAACCCATTTTAGGCTTGCTTGTCCTTAAGCCAAAAACTGAGAAAACTGAGAGCACTCCAAAATCTCCAATTTGACTTCAACATACCTTTAGAAAACAAAATCACCTGGAGCATGATATAATAAGGTAAACATACCTTTTTATAAAAAAATATTATCTTGAAAACTCACAAATCCTCCTTTCCCACCTGTAAACCTTTAATCTGAATCTTCAGACTGAAAACACCCTTGCAAGACAACATGCTTCTTCAAACTGAGAAAAGTCTTCATGAAGCACAACAAAGACATCTCTACTTAATAAAGATGTAGAATAAAGGATCATAATAGTACTCATCATAGGATTGAATAAACTTCTTCTTCTTCCTTTTCTTGACTGAAACAACTTGCTTGGCATCCATCTCTTCTTTGGCTTCCTTGACAATGCATGATGAAAATAGAGGTTCTTGGCATATCTCTTCAACTAACACCTTCTCCTCTTTGAAATCAGACAACAAGAACTCTTGGCAATCACGAAATTCCTTCTTACCTAAAAAATATTTAACTACAAAAAATAACCCATCAAATTTAGATTCTTATTTCAGATTTTTCTTGGCCTTGAATGGTATAACCGACTTAATTCTTATATCATCCACCTTCTTCTCTATTTGAGATGATATCAAGCTTATTTGGCACTCTTGAGACACCTATAAAATTGATTCCTTTTCTACAGTATCATAAGTTTAATTCTTGAGCTGAACAAGACCAACCTTCATTGCCTTAGGTCTCCACATCTGTTTTAACTTTTGATATGCTTGCTAGGAGTCTCTCCCTTCATCAAATGACTTGAGTGATTATCAAATTTACTAGGATAAAGTCTAGAAATATGACCTTTCTTATCACAAATGAAACAAATTGCATCATTCATACCTTTTGATATATTTAAATTATGATCAATCGTTGACCAAAAACTCCTTCTATCATAGCTCCATGAATGTCCATACTTGAATGACTTCCTTATATAGTCCTTATCTCTATTACCATAATTATTACATGTATAATAATGACCATGGAATAAACTATCATACCTTGAAGCATTTGGTTTTCTAACAAACCTTCTTTCATTGATTTCAAAGCTTGCATTTTCTTAGTTTGCTCAAGCTTTACATGTTCCTTTTCTAGCTTATCCAACTTGTCTATGAGTTGTTGATGCTTTACTCTCAAGAAATCAAGATTAGTCTTCAAATCATCATGTTCATCTTGCTTTGAACTCACCTTGGTATTGGCTTATTCTAACTAAGTCTTGAGATATCTACACTTTTATTCTCTTGATTTTAAGCTATTATCTAGAAGCCTCTAATTGACTTTTGAGATCTTTGATGACCTCCTTATCCTCCTTGGCCAATTTATCCATGTCATCCTTCAATCTACATGTTTTATTTTCAAGAGACTTGATCATCTCTTAATACTTCTTCTTATCTCTCTTGGTCTTGCCTAAAAAACTTCCCTCAAGAGAACTAACTTGTACTTCAAGATCTTTGATCACAAACCTCATCTTGTGATTTGTGATTCCTCTTTATGAGCTTATCTCCTATAAATTCTTCTTCTTCCTTTCTATCATAGAACACTTTTTCTTCTCTACTATCATGGTAAACTTATTTATCATACATGATGTCCTTTTATTTTGAACAACTTTCCTCTTTTGGACTCAAACTTGTCTTGGCATCTTCTTGGTAAACCTTGAGATCATTGATAACTTTCTCATCCTCTTTGGCATCTTTCTTCTAAGTACATATATGCTCTTAAAGTTCCTTGATCATAGCTTTCCACTATTGATTCTCTTTTTTCAATTGCTTAGCCATCTTGTACTACTTCGTATCTCCTTCAAGTTGTTAAGCCTTTATCAAAGGACCTACTTTGATAGCAATTATTAAAGGTATAATATGACTGAGAGAGGGGTGAATCATTCAACCAATATTTTATTTTTTGATCACTTATCATTCATTCATTAGTATTTATGAATCAACATAATAAGCATATGTAACTAGATTATTATCAAAGCAAGGAGACCATATACAAATCATGAATAAGAGAATATCATCATAACATAACATATAATGTGGGAAACCCTCATGGGGAATAAAACCCACTCTAAAACCTATAAACACATGGACTATTTATCCTATAATATGATCATAAACATGAGACTGATCAATTCCTTCTAAATATAATTTAGTGAAACACTTGTTTCACAAGGAAAACCTACCCCTAAGATGATCAAGTCCTTCTGACCACCTTTTTGGTCAAGTCCTTCTAACCGGATTTAGTGAAACACCTATCTCACAAGGAGCATCTACCCCTAAGATGATCAAGTCCTTCTAACCAAGATGTTGAGCACCCTCCCAACACTTATTAAATGAGCATTTGTTGATCATTGATTTCCTACCAATCTGATGGATAAATAATGTATATCAGCCCCCTTCACTTCTTCACACAACCACACACATCCAAAACCACCTTTTGGATCACTCTTGACCTCTTCACTCATCCTCAATATTCAAACTTATAATAGCACTATCATTGACATCATAACTATAACCTATAGGTCATACACACAGTCATCGACCTGCTCTGCTCTTCAATCCATCTACTGGGTACCCACCCTTTCCTTCACACCACAACTCACACTTACCTCTTCTCTCCAAATATCACAAGTCTATAAATCACCACATTTGATTTCAACTTTTATAGAGCCTTTATGATTATTATCATGTTCACAACCTTCCTTGTCGACCAAAACACATGCCTTCACTCTTAAGGCATCTATATGGGTCACCTTTAAGCACAACCCTCTTTCAAATAGGCCTAAGTCACCTTTTAGGTCCTATGAAGACCCATTCACTTATTTGACATTTATTCAATCAAATTAGAAACATAGGACCACTTCCAAATGCATATATCTACTCCACATTACTCCTTTGACATCCTTAAATTATCACAATCATCACAACACTCCTCTACTAAAGTCAATTTTACTCAAACAACATTTTGTACACAAGAACACCATGAACAAACACATATTCAACTTCTAAGCATTTGTTCATACTAAATATGGATTATTCAAACCTCAAAAACCCATGAAAATCATCCTCAAGGATTCTATAATACTCTCTAATATCTAGTTCATCTTGAAATATCAAAATACCATCATGAACAACTCAAATACTCTTCTTGGATTATTTGCAGAGCAAGAATGAACGCATAGTAAGCTTTAGAGCTCAATAAATTTGATTTTATAAATAATTAGACCTTCAAATTTATATTTATGGATATGTCTTGAAGTACTCTACAACTTTTATTTTTATTACACCATCAGATTTTGCATAGATTGAAAGTTGGCTCAAAAACCACAAAAAGGTCTTCCCTCACAAGTTTAAATATTCGAATTCCAATGGTCACTGAGCAATGGTTAAACTTTGAACACTATGCCATCATCTCATGCCCTCACATCTTAGATAAAATACACACCATCAATCTTTTTTGAACTTTAACTCAACTAAACTATTAAATAACAACCATGTTGACCTCATCTCATGCACCCTTGTAATGTTCATTAATCATGAACCATTGATCTTTGTGGATCAGCCTGAGCCTTGCCTTACAATGCTCACCATTAGATCTTACTCAAAACTCCCAAGATTATAACATTTGGCACCCTAACATGCTTTCTTATCACTTTTACTAAAATTTCATGCACTTGTGCTACTTGGTAGTCTCATGTGCATTATTGACTCTTTGACTTGTCCTACATCATTGATCTCTATTAGTATAAACTGTTGCTCACCATTGATCTTCTGTCTGACTAATGATCTTATGACACTTATCACCTGCACATGAAAACTTTGACATGTTAAATTCATAGGCACCATTTGATCAAGATCATGAATTAACATGCACTTTTAGATATTTTGACTAATGACCTCAGTCTTTGACATGGTTAAACTTGATGGTCTCTGACCCATCACAATTTGCTAAAGCAACTTTGAAGCTTTATAACTTGAGCTAGACAATACTTCAAGTCTCCAAATTTTTAGGGAAGATTTTTGGCACTATAGACAACATCTCCATGATATAATTTAACCATTAAAGACTTTATTAGTACCTAAATTAAATTCACAAACTGACTAGTTCATCCATATCTACATGATGTGCAATGGCAGTCTGGCTAAGAAAAGAAACCACTGCAATCTGCATAGAAAGCCAAATTTTTCCCTTGATAACATTTATTATGGTCAATCACATGACTTAAAATTTTAAGAATATGATCTCCTTTCATAGGAGAATCCATACATATATCAAGATGCTCTTTAAACCTTCACACATGTGAAATATAATGTCATTAATATGCCTACTTAGATTTTTATGTCACAAAACCAACTATGCCAAGATGAACATAATGAAGAACTAGATGACACTATGCATTACCATAAGAATTTTAAGCAATATTGACACCCCATAGGACATCTTCAACATGATCTCATCATCCATAACATTCATCAACATCCTATCCATTCATATACTAAATATCTATGCTTACATACTGAGCTACCAAGCCTATGCTAACACATTGTTCACATGCTTGTCTTCTCTCCTTGATCTAAAACCACATCAACATGATAGATATAATAAGATAAACCTCAAAAAATACTTACCTCAACTCATATTCATCCAAATCCTACCTTGTACAACTTCAGGCTCAATCTCATCATCATCATGACATCACCACTTTGTCAATATCTTTGACATCAATGCACACATGACAGCAATCTTTGACATCAATGACAACACTTGACAATAGTTTTGTGAGCAAGATTTAAGTTTGAATTCTCTTTCCATTTTATGAGCTTGGACCATTTAGTATCTCATCATTCTTGATCAAGTTGAGATACTCAAAAATTACAAAAACATTTGTAAAATCATTTAGAAAAAACAAAAACATTGACCACTTCTTTACCTTAAGGATTATGGGAACCCTCGCTAACTCACAAGAAATCACTTGTCATTTATTTTCCCCATCCTTTTTGGACTTTTATCCCACACACTTTCCACTTTTTAAGATCATTCCTATATTGTTATATCACATCAATCATGTCTTTGTTATCATCATTTTATTCTATCTTATTTCTTGGGAGAACTACATTTGGCCTAAAGTTTTTATTAGATATATCATCTATGGAACTATATAGGTAGCATCCACTTACCTAGTGCATCTAGAGACAACGCATCCACCCTCTTCCTTTTCTTCTATTTCCCCATCTTGTTTGTGTGTTAGGATATCTCTTATTCTCTAGGTGCGATGTGCATCATCTTATTTGTTTGTTTATTTATTTCTATTTGTTTGTTTCTTATTTATGTGTCTATTTGTTTGCTTTAAGTATTGTTGTCTTGATTTAGTATAGGTGCATTCATTGGGTGACTCCTTGCACATTAATCTTGAATCCATCCATATTCATACGTCAACATTATCATCATGGGTTTTATCATTGGTACATTGTTTTTCATTGAGTATTAGATTGGGAGTTAGGACTTATGCATATTTCAGCCAAGTCCTCATGGTGTTCTATCATGATGCTTACCATTGCATGTTGCAAAAAAAATTAGATTTGAGAAGTCTACACTATAATACAACATCGATATATCCTTAGTACTAGCACCAACAATAATCCTAATCTACTCGAAATTATATCCCAAACAGATTAATTAAACAATGAAATAATTTCAACCTTTGTTAGTTCAGATGAGCATTTCCCTACTAGCAAGTTATCCCAATTCATTTGTATCTTTTGTATCAAGTTGTCATCATCATGTTTTTAATCATCAACCGTAAATATTTTTTTCCATAATTTAGGTATAATGCTTATAACTGCCCTTGGTAAAGCCATTGTATACCATCCCACCTATATTCTCAATGATTATAGCTACCTTTGGGTAAATCATTGTGTTATCATACCATGTTTCCCACTATCAGGGTACAATGCTTATAACTAACTTTGGACAAACCATTATACACCATCCCACCTGCATTCTCAAGGATTTTGACCACTTTTGGGTAGATCATTATGTTTTCATCCCATCACTTTTCATTTGTTTAGTCCATTCATTTCCTTCTTTTGAGGGACCATTTGCCAACCCCTTTTCCAATAATTCCCTCGAGGGGGCACATATAGTTCATCCATTATTTTTGAAGTCATAGGCATGTATGACCTTTTAATTCTTTGATAATATGTTACTATGCCTATAGATTTCAATGCCTTCCCAAATAAGGGCAAACTTTAGACACCTAAAAGTGGCCACCAATGACCTCCACCCAAGCTTCAGACCAATTTCTACCAAACATCACAATTAGGGATAAAATCACTAAAATACACTAAATGATTCAAATTTATCATATACAAGTGCTAATTTAGGCTAATGTATCCCTAAATAAGGAAATTCATTTAATGTGATTTTTATTTCCTCCCGAATCATTTTGATCCAAAATGCTAAAAACATAATTTAATGCTCTAAACTACTAAATTCCTCTAATTCAGAAGCACATGACATGTGCATGTGTTATTTTGTGTCAACAACATCCTAAATGGGATATTGGTTCGTATGCAACTAATATCATCTTCTAATTCCACTCCAATAAAATTTTGACCCAATAATATGACATTTAGACCAGTTTGATTAATTTATGCACCAATTTCCAAAGAATTACACTAAAATTGTTTAATCTTACTTAGGCAAATTAAACCAAATTATGAGCTTAAGTAATAATTTCATGGAAATTATTGAATATTTATTTATTGGAAATTATTTTCTAATATTTGCATCATCATGTGACATCATTTTTTGAGGTGGATCCATAAGCTATAAATAAAACAAATATCTGATTAAGCCCTCCCATGCCTCATTAAGGCCCCTTATTCCAAAATCATGATAAGGATATTTATGGATTTTATTTACATAATTGGACTAATTCATGGCCACACATATTCATCTTGAAATGTATGGTCATGGTTGATCCTATCCCATTTGGAAAATCTATAAATAGAAGGCCTCACACTCATAATTTTAAGCTCTCATAAGCCAAAGTTATCACGCATAAATGATTTCAAAGTTATTTTGATATAGTGTTATTATGTCAAAATATTGAGTCAATCTTCATAATTCAAAGCTACAAATCCAAAGATACCAAGGAGATAAGGAGATATCCAAGCTATATTTCCACAAACTTCTTGAGCATAATCTGAGAAAGCCAATGAAGAGATATCTTGGAGCATTCAAGGAAGGTAAGAAAGTTTGTTTTATTGTATTTTACTTCTGCTTTGTCAATGGTTTTTCTTCACTAATCTCCCCCTAATATATAGGCTTAAGGTGTTCATTTATTAGTGTGTTTTTATATTTTATTTCATCTACTAACATGATACTAATCTTCCCTATTGGATTCCTATGTTCACAAATGGCACGTTCGGTGGGACTCACTGAGTCCATTTCAACAAGGAAGATACTTTGACAATTTTAAATTTCCATTTTATTCATTAAAATCCTTGAACATCATTTTTATCTCATTTTCCCATGTTTTTAATGTTTTTTTACACACACGAGTTACATAGTGACTAGCGATGGTTCTGTGTGACTGCTAACGATTAGGCCCATCTAGGGCTGATTGGGCTGCAAGGGAAAATAAGTTAAAATTTTGGTTTCACTTTAATCTTGATTCATCCATTGGTTCCACTTTTAGCATAAAGATTCAAATCAATTTCAGTAGTTGTTTCAAGAATTCTAGACAAAGGCCATATTTTGGAGTAGTATGGCAGAAATTTTGGTAGTTGTATCCTTCATTTCTTGTTTCATTCTATATCATGCATTGTTTGTGTGGGCTTGATTAAAACCACCTTTGGGAAAATTATTATCTCATAAATCTTGCTACTAATTATACTACCTATGGGAAAATTAGTATCATTGATCAATGTCATTCTTTCCTAGTTATAACTACCTATGGGCAAACTAGGGACAACAATTGTTTATTGTGTCTTGACATACCAATTAGTCATTCTTATGTCATACTATGCCATCATACCAATTGTGCCTATTTTGTTTGAATTGGCTACTACACTAGTCATATTTCTTTGTTGTAAGGTGGAACTACTATGACCTATGGCCATTTTGGGACTATGTGGGTCATACTTGATTCACATTGAGTTTAGCTCAGTCCCCCTTTGCTATCATGTTCTCATCATTTTATGAAAAATATTTAAGTTTGAATTCTCTCACCATTCTTTAAGCTTGGATAATTTAGTGTCTCATCATTCTCGATTGAGTTGAGATACTCCAAAATTCCAAAAACATTTGTAAAACTGTTTAGAAAAAACAAAAACATTGACCACTTCTTTACCTTAAGGATTCTGGGAACCCTCACTAAGTCACAATAAATCACTTGTCGTTTAGTTTCCCCATCTTTTTTGGAATTTTATCCCAAACACTTTCTATTTTTAAAGATCATTCCTATATTCTTCTATCACATCAATCATGTTTCCTTTAATCATCATTTTCTTCTATCATATTTCTTGGGAGAACTACATTCGACCTAAAGCTTTTATTGGATATATCATCCATGAAATTATATAGGTAGTGTCCACTTTCCTAGTGCATATGGAGATAGCTCATCTACCCCCTTCTTTTTCTTCTATTCCCCCATCTTGTTTGAGCGTTAGGTTGTTTCATATTTTCTTGGGATAATGTGTGTTGTCTTGTTTATGTCATGTTGTTTGTACTAACATTGTGACTAATCATTATTTGTGTATGCACCTAAATTTTTTTGCTCTATTTAACATCACTAATATTCCTATTAGTCGACACTAATACCATTCATCTCATTTATTCTAATTTATCTTACTAATTTAACCCCTCCCTAGTCACTCATCTAATGTTCCCCTTTTATCATTATTCATCCACTAACCTTATTCTATCCCACCAATCATTAATTTATCCTAAATCCCCATTATCCTATCCTAATCTTATCTTACCTATTATTTGAGAATTTTAAATTACCATTACCCACCTACTAATCCTATCCCTAGGCTCTCCTACACTCCTAGTCCCTATTTATCCACCTAATCCCTATCTAAATCCCATCTAATCATCATTGGTCCTAAGAAGGTTTCTATATTCATCCAAATATAGAACCTTCTCTAAACCTCCCCATCCTCTCTAGAAGCCTCTAAATCTAGAGGCTTCCAAGGAATTTTAAATTCCTTGGATAATTCCAATCCATTGGATTTCCTCATCCAACTTCAAATACCAACCCTTTATCTTCCCTCCACAATCTATTTAACCAAGACTCCTCCTCCATGGAAGACAATCTATCATTCTCAAAACCAATCCATGTTAGTCCATGAATCAAGCATTCATCATCAAAATCCAATATCATGCCATCATAAAGTCAACCTGAGTCTAATATGTAATTACAAATCTTGGAATGGAGTTGTAAAGAGGTAAGAATGTGCTTATTATTCTAATTTTGTCTCTTTTATCCATTCTTATTGGTGTCGTTAGGTTTTATATTTGTATTGCTAAGTTTAGTGATATTGCATAAATCTAAAATTTGGTGCACATTCTAGAGACCACAGTGGAACCAATAGCTCTTAATTAATCCATTTTGCATGTTGTGTTTTTGCTAACCTAAAGGGTCAATTAGATCAAAAAAATCTTGAAATGTTTGAAATTTTACATGTACAGGTTATAGTTGTGACATTGTACTGATAATCATGAAATTATCCTACATAGTCGTAATATTTCCCCCATACATCATGATTTTGTTTTGAATACCAAACTTAACCGCTAACCATCTATTTTACCCATGCAGGTTTTTATCCCTTCGATAACACCGTAACTTGATAGTTGTGATTTTATCAAGTTAGTTACAATTTTATCAATATGATTTATGATTTTGCTTAAGCCACTAATGGTATGTGTTGCAAGTCTCACCTTTTCGATAAAATCATGACTTTGTAAGTCATGACTTTATCTTGTTATAAGCGACTTTATTGATGATAGTCATGATTTTATAAGACCCAAACGTAGACATAGGTTATCCATTTTGTTGGATGATCATCAGTCTATATGACACCTTTTGAGTTTATTTTGTGCATTCTTATGTTTTAATATCCCCAAAATGCAATACCACAAATCTAAAAACCATGGCTTCACCTTGGTAATCACAGTATTGGGGCTGCAAGTTATGATTTTTTAAGTTTTCACTAAAATTAGTAGTGCTTGACCACTATCCTTATCTCCTTCAGGTCTATTTTGATCATCTTTGTTTTTATAGAAGGTCTAGTAACATATGGTCAACCATCTAACATTTTATGGAAAATCAAGGGTTTTTTGTCTTAAAAACATATTTGTCAACTAATCATAGTTTTTATACCAAGGTTTTTATCTCTATATGGTTTTTGTGTGGTCCATGTGTTTTTCAGGGTCAATAGGGAAGGGGTCAGACAAGGAGAACCATCTGAAGAAACATAAACAAACACAACCCCTTAACCTTTTTCAATAATAGACAAAACCATAGATCTCGTAATCCTCATAGTCGCAACTTTGCTCTATCAAACTGCAGTATTGTAATCCTAATAGTGATTTTTCAAGTTTTATCAATTTTGATTAATTTGTATCCTGGTTATTAGTTTAGACCTTGCAGGGCAACTAAATAGAAACCCTTCTCTTGCACTTCAAAATTCTACCTGATTTTGATCTCATCATAAATTTTCCTTTCATCAAAATTTTTGAATACATTATCAGTTTTTAGTCCCTTATAGTTATCTATGAATAATCATTTCAACATCTAAACCAATTTGTTACCTGTGCAATGTTAGGGTGTGGAGCTAAAAGCTACACCTTAAGGCAAACAGGAGGGTTTTTGGTGTATGCAGTCGCTGACGTCGGTAGGCCACACCGACGACGGTCAGGGGATGCAGAAGGGAAACCGGAATCGGCAGATGATCGGCCGGCATCGGTCACCTCTAGGAAGGCAGGGACCGACGTCGGTCACCTGTGGCGGTCTAAACTGCTGTTGACGAACAGTCAGTTAAGTGAACACAGAGTTTGCATGTTAAAGACTTGTTCAAAGTCTTGAGCCACAAGTCTAATTAGTGTATGCATGAGATCTATATAATAGACTCATGGGCTATATTGTTAAGTGGAGAATTTGGAGAAGAGCTATGTGAAGCTTGGAGAGTTCTTCCCATGGTGGAATCAAGTAGGATTCCCCATGTATGTATAAGTAACATCAGGTTTGATATGCAGGGATGTGTGTATGCGAGGGTCAGAAAGGAGATCGGCGAGGGAGCTAGATCCAAGGTGACAGCAATACATCAGCAGGATCATGGAGAGATCTACTTGGAGTACGGTTGTGTACTCGATTGTACAGATGTGCAATGAGGTGAACAACAGCTTGTGTTAGCTGTGTGTTGTGACCTATGAGAGAAGATTACTCAGGTGGGAAGATTACTTGGAGCCCTTGAGGAGGAAACCTCACAGAGGTGGAAGAAGAGTGTGATCTCTTTATTGTAATTTCCTTTGTAATGAGTTGAATACAATTATGTGTTGCCTCTCAGTTTCTGTGTTATTTCTCATTGATAGTTATTTATTCTTTTGGTTATTTCGCATGTTTAATTGCTTATACAATGGTAATCATGTGTGCTCTTAAATCTGACAAGTTGTGTCAGAGCTTTGGGGAGTTTTGGTCCTATCAATTGGTATCAGAGCAAGGTTGGACGTTCTCAGAGCGAGTTTGACTAACAGATGTCCCAGATCTGTTAAGTGTTTGTTGATTACAGGTTACTCACAGGGGTTGCTATTTGAGTGGGAGTATAGCAAGGCAGAAGATGGTACAATGAGAATGAAGAAAATCAGGCACAGGTTTATCACCACAAGGAGTGTGGTGGGTTGTCTTCAAGTGGGAGCTTGAAGAGGAATACAAGCCAGGATTCAGATTGGATAGAGTACTGGTTTTGGGTACAGGTGCAGCTCTTTATCTCCAAGTGGGAGATTGTTAGGGTGTGGAGCTAAAAGCTACACCTTA
Organism: Torreya grandis; assembly: GCA_037957365.1. Lineage (NCBI taxonomy): Eukaryota > Viridiplantae > Streptophyta > Pinopsida > Cupressales > Taxaceae > Torreya > Torreya grandis. The sequence continues at coordinate 5,978,247 of JARHVA010000123.1, forward strand.
AGGCAAACAAGAGGGTTTCTGGCGTATGCAATCACCGACGTCGATAGGCCACACTGACGACGGTCAGGGGACGCAGAAGGGAAACTGGCATCGGCAGATGATCAGTCGGCGTCGGTCACCTCCAGGAAGGCAGGGACCAACGTCGGTCACCTGTGGCAGTCTGAACTGCTGTTGATGAACAGTCAGTTAAGTGAACGCATAATTTTCATGTTAAAGACTTGTTCGAAGTCTTGAGCCACAAGTCTAATCAGTGTATGCATGAGATCTATATAATAGACTCATGGGCTGTATTGTTAAGTGGAGAATTTGGAGAAGAGCTATGTGAAGCTTGGAGAGTTCTTCCCATGGTGGAATCAAGTAGGATTCCCCATGTATGTATAAGTAAGATCAGGTTTGATATGCAGGGATGTGTGTATGCGAGGGTCAGGAAGGAGATCGGCGGGGGAGCTAGATCCAAGGTGACAGCAATACATCAGCAGGATCATGGAGAGATCTACTTGGAGTACGGTTGTGTACTCGATTGTATAGATGTGCAATGAGGTGAACAACAACTTGTGTTAGCTGTGTGTTGTGACCTATGAGAGAAGATTACTCAGGTGGGAAGATTACTTGGAGCCCTTGAGGAGGAAACCTCATAGAGGTGGAAGAAGAGTGTGATCTCTTTATTGTAATTTCCTTTGTAATGAGTTGAATACAATTATGTGTTGCCTCTCAGTTTTTGTGTTATTTCTCATTGATAGTTATTTGTTCTTCTGGTTATTCCGCATGTTTAATTGCTTATACAATGGTAATCATGTGTGCTCTTAAATCTGACAAGTTGTGTCAGAGCTTGGGGGAGTTTTGGTCCTATCATGCAATCATTTTATGTCTATCAAATATCTAAATTTTGAGGATTTATCATTTCTAATAATACCACAACTATCGATTCATTTGAAGTATTGGTTTTGTAGTCTTAAGTTACAGTTTTGTGGTTTATGATAAAACCATAAATATTGATCTATAATCAGTCATGATTTTATTGATTGGAATTATGGTTTTACCTAAATACTATGGTTGTGTAGGTTAACGATCATGATCATCTCTCAGTTGTAAAATCACAACTTGTGACTTGTGATTTTGACCCCCTCGTTGTGACTTTGTCATCTCTAGTTTCAGTTTTGCTTTATGAATTTATGATTTTACAGAGAGTGGTGATTTTATAAAAAATCATTAAAACTACTAACCTTTTTATTGCAAGACCCCTCTCTTATGTGCCAAATCAAACTACTAGCCCGTGGGATTGAATTTTATCAGTTAAAGAATCCATTAGGCACTTTGAAAATCAATTTTGATTATCTAGTTTATCTTGTTATAAAAAATTGTTCCTTGTATATAATTGCTTGCATGTAGGTGTGTGTGTTAACTTATAAATAATCATTGTATTGTGTCCCTCACACATACGTAATTAATCATATCATTTTTTTCTTATTTGTTAGTCCCCCTCTAGAATAGCATGTGACATGGAATTTATCCCCATGCACGGGCTTAGTATTTAGGGGTTAGTGTCATGGATTTCATCATTGTACACTAACCAAACTCCATGTTCTAATAAAGTATAAAAAATAGGGACAGTTATCATTAAGGTAAGTAGTTGACCTCATATAGGTCATCTATGAAGAGAAAGAGTTAATTCTCTAAACCAGGCATTAGATAGCACCCTACACAGACTTGGGTCCAACTGTATCTTTACATATATAGGGGACTTACCTAGAGATCCTAGTCAACCTAGCATAGGACCTTTTAGCCTAATAGGTGTACCATTATAAGAATCAATATCAGCTCTGAAGTGGCCATCAATTATAAATGGGGTTGAAAGAGTTTGGTTGATACCATAATGGGTCACCAGCCTACATCTTCACTTGTGAATCCATTGGATGATGCAGGGATCAAATTACACACCCTTTAATTTACTAATCATAGGATTGTGGCTTGTTTATTGGATGTGTGTATTTTTATACCCATGTTATTTATGAGCTAAGTTATCCTTTTACCCCAAACCTTTACACCTATTTAGGTATTTTCATAACCCATTTTATATATTCTTACCTCATCATCATCCTTTTGTTCATATTATCTTTGTCATCATCCCATTATACATATTATCCTTGTATATGCTTATCATTATCATCTCTCCCATCTTGACTTCATCCCATCTTATCTAGTCATACCCACTCATCATAAGTTATACCCCCATCTTACCTTGTACATCCTTATCATCATCCATTTGTATTTTTTATCTTTGACCCATCCCATCTCATCTTGTCTTCATCCCATCGTAGTCTAAGTAATCTCCACCCATTAGTCAAACCCCCATCATCCACATATTCTAATCTAAACCACCTCTTATCCTACATCCATAATCAACCCTTTATCTTATCATTCTATCATTTGGTCATGTTTTTCATCATCCCATTATCCACCATCATCTTAATCCACATACCTACCACCTACATCTTGTCTTGTGTAATCTTATCTCATCACTTGTACATATATTTTGTTTTATTGTACATCATTTTATTCATATCCTATACTAACCCACCCATAACTATCATCCTCCCATCACCTACATATCTTAACCACATCATCTCTTATCCACGTTTTGACCTTGTCTTCATCACCCATCTAATTTAACCCCATCATATCTTATCCTAGTTGGATTTTTAGGTCACATGTAAGTCTAAACCATCCCTACCTCATTCATCTTACCATTTTATCCTTTCATCATCACCTATTATCATACTTGTCCTTATCCCATCATCCTAATCATCTTCATCATTTAGTCATATCCAATCTTGGGCAACTCAGTCTAAGGTCTTGAGCTAGTCCTATCATCCACATCATCCCAATCTACTCTCATTCATCATTTGATCAAGTCTCATACCCTAGTCAGTATACTGCTAGCATCTTATCACTTTGTTGGTTCAATCTAGCAACCCATCATCATCAATCTAGTCTTTATCATCCTTGCCTATTCATAACTAGCACCCATCATATCATCCTCTTGTTAGTTTGAATCTAGGCACCCATCAAACCTCTAATCCATTTTTCTAGCTTGACAATTAGACATTATGGATAGGTCATTAGCATTTATTGTACTATCAATTTAAAATATGATTACAGTCTTCAATCCATTAGTCTATCTCATCCCCATCCATCATACCATCTTGGTCATTTTGACCTAATTTATTCAAGGAACCATCCTTAATCCTTAACCTACCTTCATCCTCCATCACCTGTCAACCATCACCATGGAACTGGACCCCACCTTCATAGACCAATACGTATATGCCCATAAGAATGAGATCCTCTTGAATTTAATTATGATGGGTGTACCACTTCTCAAAGGTGTTGATCCCCTTTCACTCATTGCACCTCCCATCCAATCCCCTTCATGTGAATCCCATACCAATCTTCCATCCACTAGTAATAAACCATTGTCTACCCCTTCCCATACTACCAAATGGAATCCAATCTTGGCCACCTTGCCTACTTCTAGTCCATCTACCTAGTCACATCAATTACAATTTGATCCAAATTCCAATGCTTCCACATCTAAATCATAAATTGAAGCGGGTCATTATATTCCCCTTCTTATATCCTTGGAATCCCTTTTCAAACAATTAGTCACCACCAACATGATGGTCTATCCACCTATCTGACATCTTGATCCTACTAAGCCTAATCCCTCTTGGTATAAAGTTAATTAATATTGTGCATATCACTAAACTTGAGGGCATACTATTAATTGATGTCGACCTTTCCAAGATTATGTCTAAGACCTCATCAACCATGATGACATAATAATCAAGGATGAACCAAATGAATCTATATCCCTAGGTAAATAAGAAGAAGATTGATAAGATGCCACTCCCCATCATGATCAAGCCCTTTCCCTTCCAATCCAAGGTCAAGACACCACACCCATATCCCCCATCAAATTTGAGTCTACTCCCCATGAGCCTAGTCCCCCCATTTCTCATGACTCCTTCATTAACCCTCTCTTTGCCCAAACCATTATCCCTCCATCATCTCCCTCTCCACCATCACACCAAAAACCCCATGTTGAGAGGTCAATCATAGACAATCACTCTTTTACTAGTAGCAATGCATCTTGTACATCAAATCCAACATAAGTCTTGTCATCATTAGGATCATGTCAAATGCCAAGATCTGAATTAGATTCCTTCTCAAAAACATCATCCCTCATCGATGTTGGTATTGCCTATCTTATTAAGGATACTCCTAATTCAAATACCTCTAACCCATCACCAGAAATATCTTAGAATCTCAATCAAGATGATGAAATTATAAACAAATTCTTACAAGTTTTATCTATCAAAGATAATTAGAGTGAATATGATCCTACTTTGGATGCTTATACTCCAGTTAGTCCTAATGATCCTTTTGTTGATCTCGAAGATATTTTCTCTGATGTTGGAATCCCTATGAAGATCATGTTTCCCCATCACCACTCATTGACCTTTTCATACCATCTCCACCACCTTCATCCATCATAGACCCTTTTCTCCCAATGAATGATCACTTAATCACCTCCCTCCATAAGGATGAACAAGCACATATCTCATTGGAGCCTTCCTCAAGTTATATAATGTTTTCCACAAGTAAAAAGGTCTAATACCACATTCCAAAAGTCATAAATCATAATCAAGTCATCCTTGATCCTAGCAGGCAAAGTCAAGAAGATTCCAATCATTGGTCTAATCTAAATATGTCTTTGCTTAGTGAAGCCCAATATCAGGCATCAGAGGAATCTCAAAACCAAAATCATCATTTATCAAGCCAAAAACCTATCTCCCCTGGTGAAGCCCATGATCAAGCACCAAGGGGTAATCAAAATCCAAATAATGTCAAAAGCATGGTCGATCATCCATCAAGTGATCAAATAAAAAGGGAACAACAAAATCAAAGTGTCTTGGATATCTTAAAGTCTTTTGTCATATGGCACTAATCAAATGAATAACATCTAGCATATCCAATGATGTATGCAACTGCTATCCCTAACACTCCATCACCCATCACATCATCATCCATCATACCATCATATCATAATCCTATCATCCATCCAAGTCCCATACTTCCCCACCAAGCTATAATTAAATACATACCTCACATCACCTCCTTAGGCAACATTTTCTCTCTTAGGGGCAACAAAGACACCTGGTCTAAATATTTGGAGGGCTCTTCATCAGGCATCAATGAAGGTCACACAGACACTCATATATCTAACAATAATGACATGATACTAGCATCACATATCCATAGAATGGGTGTTGGATAGAAATCACCACAATTCCTATATTGTTTCATCTCATCCCCATATCCAATAAATCATGATGCCATTCTAAAAAGTAAATAAAAACATTCATCCAATGGTGAAAACTAGTCTTCTGGTGCCTTGGGCAAGTACCATGGTAAAAACTAGCTTCCATCATCTTAATAAAATAAATTATTATCTGCATTGTACCTCAAAACTTGGGGGAAAATTTTGTGTATCCCTCATTAATCCATCCATACTTGTCTCACCCCTTGTCAACTTTGACTATATAACCCATCCACATCATCTTTATCCATCTTATCCCCTAGTCCATTGTTCCTACCTATCATCTTCCATCATATCACATTCCTTCCCATATTGGCCTTCATAAAGAATGGAAGGTTTCTTGAGAACTATTAAAGAACCATCTTGGCATATCCTCCAATAAACACTCAAGAAACTAAACATCTGGTTCCTTCACGATGTGGTCATTGGCAATCCCTAGTCCATTCTTCCTTGGTCCCCATCACCCTCATCCTTTTATCATCCTATCCATCATTCCATCCATCCTTATCCTAGTTGGTAGTCTTAGTATTCCCTTTGCTAGTAAACCCATTTGTATAGTGTATATGCATATTTGAAAAGACCCTAAAAATTGAAATATGTTTAAAAAACCCTAAAAATCATAAAATCTAAAAAATCTAAAAATAGTCCATTGTGTATTGTCTTATGCCTAATACCCTAGTCGTATCCTTCTCCATCCATATCATATTTTCCCATCTATGGATATCACATTCTATCTTGGAATCAAATCAGAGTGGTCACACATCTCTCTATCTCTTCAATCTCATCCTTTTGGCTAAGTCTTAATGACACACATCACCCTATCAAGGATTTCAATCTGGCACTCATCATTTACCTATCGATGTATTTTCACATCTAAAACCCATATAATCACTCTTTGCTAGTGTGAACAGTATTTGATCCTATCACTTATTAGTGCCTTTTTCATACCTATCATCCATCAAATAACTTCTTGCTAATATGAAAGGTATTTGATCCCATCATCTCCTAGTCTCTTTGTTGTATTGAACTCTTATAAGGCCTTGTCTATTGGTAATCTTTGGTCTTCAATTTTATAAATCACCTTCCTTGGCCACTTTTTGATTCGATTACAAGACCAAATCAATATTCAAAGATCTTATCCCATATCCTCAACTAGGGGAAACATCTTAGCCTAATCCTAATCATGATCACCCTATCTAAATCCAAGTCCATCCTAAGTCCATAATCACATCATGATCATCAAACCCATCACCTAGTCACTCATCCCATCATTAGACAAAACATTAGGACATTGCATGTAGATACTCATGTGTGTTACTTGCTTGTCTTGTTTGCATGTATTTTATCATATATATATATATATATATATATATATATATATATATATATATATATATATATATATATATATATATATATATATATATATATATATATATATATATTGTCTTGCATTTTGTTTACATCATGTCTTTTTATCTATTGGGCAATGAACGAGGATGTTATGAGATAATTAAAGCTACAAACATGCCTATAAGTGCCCTTGAGGATGCAGAGTTCGTTGTTTGCCCATCCACTTTGGCACAACATCCTCTTGGTCATGTCTATATCATGGGGCTACTGCCAAGTGCCTTATTTAATGGATTTCTTAGATAATGATGAGTTTTATAACATTTGTGATGGCTTTTTCATCTACACTTTCATCACTTATCTAATCATTTAATCATCCTTATTCTATCACTAATCTAATCCTCTTGACCCATCCAACTAACATCTAATCTTTTATCCACATCTTAGCATCTGAGTCACATCCTATAATCACTAACATCATCCTTTAATCACTAATCACCATCATCATCTTTTATTCAAAACTACATCAACCTGAGGTCTTTTTAGACTATGTAGGTAGCACTTGGCCACTTTTGTGCCCAAAGATAACTTGACCATTATTTCTCTCATCATCCATCATCATCCTCTAATATTGCATCAGTTGAATCCTTGATCTATAATAATTCAATCTATTGATCAATCACCATCATCATCCCCTTAATATTTTTTGTCAATCACCTACAACTATCAATTGGGCCCAATAAAATCACCATGTCTATCTTTTCTTCCATCAATCACTGATTGATTATTGCTCCCTTGCATGTGTCTGTTTTAGGGGCATCATCACATTATGACTTATTAATTTGATGCAGTGTGGTCTTTCATCACTTGACTCTACCATTCTTCTCTATCATCACATATATCATATCACTCAACTTTAGATTTGAGCTACACCCATCATTATTAAATCATTGTCTTAGAATAGCCTATAGCTCTCCCTTGCATGCATCTTTGCTTAGGATACGTCTAAAGCTTGGGTCCTTTTAATCTTGTCATCATCATGCTATAATTTATTCCCCCTTGGGATGTGTTGACAATCATGACACCCATCATCTTTACTCCTTGTGCATGTGTCTTTGTCAAGGGCATCATCAATTTTTAGCTCACTTGTCCAGTCAAATTTATCTTCCTCATCTATCTCACATATACCATCACATCCCCTTCTCTATCCATCACATCCCACATAATTTATCTTCTTTTGAGTGTCCATTCATCTCATTCTTCCTTTCATTTCCCCTCGAGGGGGCATCATATCCACTAACATCATCTATTAACATTCATCCATGACATGGTTTTTCTTTGAAAGACCATTACTCCTTCCACTTAACTCCACTTACAATGCCCTTTAAAAGAGGAGGAAAATGTATGCTGTTAAATTTTCTCACTCCATTTAACATCACTAATAATTCCTATTTATTGACACTAATACTGCTCATCTCATTTATTCTAATTTATCTCACTAATTTATCCCCTCCCTAGTCACTCATCTAATGTTCCCCTTTTATTATTATTCATCCACTAACCTTATTATATCCCACCAATCATTAATTTATCCTGAATCCCCATTATCCTATCCTAATCATATCTTACCTATTATTTGGGAATTTTAAATTCCCATGACTCACCTACCCATCTACTAAGCATATCCCTAGACTCTCTTAAACCCCTAGTCCCTAGTTATCCACCTAATTCCTATCTAAACCCCATATAATCATCATTAGTCCCTAAGAAGGTTTCTAGATTCCTCCAAATATATAACCTTCTCTAAACCTCCCCCTCCTCTCTAAAATCCTCTAAATCTAGAGGCTTTCAAGAAATTTTAAATTCGTTGGATAATCCTCATCCAACTTCCAATATCAACCCTTGATCTTCCCTCCATAATCTATTTAACCAAGACTCATCCTCCATGGAAGACAATCTATCATTCTCACAACCAATCCATGTTAGTTCATGAATCAAGCATTCATCATCAAAATCCAATATCATGCCATCATAATGTCAACCTGAGTCTAATATGCAATCACAAATCCTAGAATGGAGTTGTAAGGAGGTAAGAATGAAGGTAAGAATGTTCTTGTTATTATAATTTTGTCTCTTTTATCCATTCCTATTGGTGTCATTACATTTTATATTTTTATTTCTAAGTTTAATAATATTACATAAAACTAAAATTTGGTGTATTGTTTGTTTGTTTGTTTGTTTCTCTTTCTTTTATTTTATTTATCTTTGTTTTCTATTTGTTTGCTTGTTTGCTTGTTTGATTTTAGCATTGTTGCCTCAATTCAGTTTATATGCATTCATTAGGTGATTCCTTGGGCATTATTCTTGAGTCCATCCATATTCATATGTCAATAATATCATCATGGTTTTTATCATTGGTGCATTATTTTCCATTGAGTATCAGATCAAGATTCAATCCTTATGCATATTTTGGCTAAGTCCTCATGGTGTTCTATCATAATGTTTACCATCACGTGTTATAGAAAAAAATATCTTTAAAAAGTCTACACTGTAATGCAACATTGCTATCTCCTCAGTATTAGCACTAGCAACAATCTTGATCTAGTCCAAATCATATCCCAAATAGATAAATTAAACAACAAAATAATTTCAAACTTTATTAGTTTAGATGAGCATCTCCCTACTAGTAGGTTATCCCAATTCATCTTTATCCTCTATATCAAGTTGTCATCATCAATTTTTCAATCATCAACCATCAATCTCGTTTACCATAATTAGGGTACAATTCTTATAACTACCTTTGGGAAAACCATTGTACATCATCCCACCTGTATTCTCAATGATTATAACCACCTTTGGGTAAATCATTGTGATATCATACCATGTTTTCCACTATTAGGGTACAATGCTTATAATCACCTTTGGGCAAACAATTCTACATATCCCACCTACAAAATCAATGATTTTGACCATTTTTAGGCAAATCATTGTGTTTTCACCCCATCACTGTTTATTTATTTGGTCCACTCATTTCCTTCTTTCGAGGGACCATTTGCCAACCCCTTTGCCAACCATTCCCTTAAGGAGGCACATACAATTCATCCATTGCTATTGAAATCATAGGCATGCAGGACCTTTTCATTATTTGAGAAGATGGTATTGTGCCTATAGCTTACAACACCTTCCCAAATATGGGAAAACTATAGACACCTAAAAGTGGTCACTAATGACCTTTAACCAAGTTTCAAATCAATTTCTACCAAACAACACAATTTGGGCTAAAATCACTTAAATGAGATAAATGGTTCAAACTTGTCATATACAAGTGTTGATTTAGGCTAAAGTATCCCTAAATAGAGCAATGTATTTTATGTGATGTTTAGTTCTTCCTGAATCATTTCAAGCCAAACTGCCAAAAACATAATTTAACGCTCTAAACCACTAAATTTCCTTAGTTTGGAAGCACATGACACATGCATGTGTTATTTTTTGTCGATAACATCCTAAATGAGATATTGGTCTGTATACAACTAACATCATCTTCTAATTCCACTTTAGTCAAATTTTGACTCAATAATATGACATTTAAACCAGTTTTATTAATTTATGCACCAATTTCCAAAGAATTGAACTAAAATTATTTAATCTTACTTAGGTAAATTAAACCAAATTTATGAGCTCAAGTAATAATTCCATGGAAATTATTGAATAATTCTTTATTGGAAATTGGTTTCTAATGTTTGCATCATCGTATGACATCATTTTTTAAGGTGGCATCCATAGTCCATAAATGCAACAAATATCTTATTAAGCCCTCCCATGCTTCATTAATGCCCCATATTCCTAAATCATTATGATGGTATTTATGGATTTTATTTACATAATTAGATTAATTAATGGCCACACATATTCATCTTGAGATGGAAAGTCATGGTTGATCCTAGCCCATTTGTAAAATCTATAAATAGAAGGCCTCACACTCATAATTTTAATCTCTTATATGCCAAAGTTATCATGTGTAAATGATTTCAAAGCTATTTTGATATAGTGTTATTATGCCAAAATATTGAGTCAATATTCACAAGCCAAAGCCATAAATCCAATGATTCCATGGAGAGAAGGAAATGGCCAATCTCCATTTCCAAAAACTTCTTAAGCATAATCTAAGAAAGCCAATGAAGAGATCTCTTGGAACATTCAAGGAAGGTAAGAAAGTTTGTTCTTGCATTTTAGTTGTTATTTGTTAATGGTTTTTCTTCACTAAGCTGCCCTTAAAATCTAGGCTAAAGGTGTTAGTTCATTAGTGTGTTTTTGGATTTGATTTCATTTGCTAACACGATACTAATCTCCTCTTATTGGATTCCTATGTTCACATAGATCAGTATTATTTATTATTCTTGAAAATTTTGAGCCAAAGTATGTTTAGTGAGACATTATCATTTCATGAGTATGGTTTACATGTTTGTGTGATATCTTGTGATAGAATAGATTTTCTATAATACGCTGCATGTTTAATTTTAGAAATCATATAACACATCAGTACTTGTTTGTCTCTCTGGATTCCTGTGCCATCATTATCTACTCATCTATGAAGGGAAGGCCATTTCTTGATGGAATTAGTGTGGGGGATCATTGGTATGTGGTTAGTGTGTAAAAATGCCTAGATGATGTTCTCCCTCCCCATATCATTACTAATATTTAGATGACACTTGATATTGCCACAGATACTAGAAATTTTAGGGAACTCGTGCTCTAGGGAGCCATGTATCTTATTTATGTACATTGTATTATATTATATTTATTTTGTAAACATTATCATAAAGAGTTGTAATTACCTATTTATTATGGATTGATAGTTGTGGTTGTGTATTGTAACAGTATTGGCTGACTATTTGTAATTACTTTCAATATTTGTAATATGATGCGTTCCATATGTTGATAGTGATCAGTGACTATTTAGATATCATGTGCTTATTTGAAACTATCACACTTAGAGTAATTTGTATGATCACTACTTATATTCTCATGGTGTAATCATTTATAGTATGTGTGTTTAATTTTTAAAAAATCACATCTTTCTAGTTTAACCCCAATGAGGTTGTTACACATTCACCTTAGCCCTGTAAGGCATATCCAAAAAAACTAGTCCCACTATCTCAATGATTCATTCCAAAACAAACCTGAATTGGATCACAAAGACCTTCTTTAGGCATGCCTCACTAACATTAATCTCAAAATATATTTCCCTCTTCTTAGATGAAACACATAATAGAGGCTCACTGATAGCAACTTTAACCAGGTGCTCCATCACTAACATTTCTCAACACTTTAGCCCTCAACCCAAGAATAGTGAACAAAGGAAAAATCCTTCAAGTCAAGGAAAAAAACTATCTCATAATGGTCAACCACCTCACTTTTATTTCCAATGTGTGTGAGATGAAAATATTGAAGAGGCCAAATGATTAAAGAGAGAGCCCTCTTTCCATCAAAAATCACAATGATGACCAAGGATCACCAACAAGAAGAGGAGTGGGGATAGCTATAAACTTGCCACATTTGCTTCAATCCATGAAGCCCAAATGTTGTCCATAATAAGCTCTTGGGTTTGGGATATACCTTGATTAGACAAGAACTTTGATATTGAATTTACCTCATGACAATAGTGAGATGCCTCTTAAGATCTGAGGGACCTAAGAATATCCTAGGCCTAGCCTCAAATATTTTTGATGTTCCAAGCACAGGTTCCATAATTATGAAGTGTTTGGATTAGAATCATTGATTCCCCTTCTAATATCACCTTCTCCATGCCAAATTTAACTATCATATCCACACCAAGGGCCAAAGCTTGAGCCTCGACTTCATTATTGGTTCCATGACTCAACTTTAGTGAGGTTGCCTTCATCATAGAACCTACAAAGTTTATGATGAGTCAACCAACCCATAAGGCACTTGGGTTACCTTGAGTAGCTCCATAAAAATTGACCTTAAAGAGGGGGAACCAATACCAAATTTTCCTCCCTATGGGATGATTTCAAAATAAATCTTGGCCCATTAATGAGGGGTGACTTTAGCAACTTATATCTTGTAATGAACTACTTACCCCAACTTTTCAAAATCCCATTACTCCTCTTAGAATTAATAGATCCTATTTTAGACATGGCCACCTCAACTCTATGGATCACCTCCTCCAATGACTGAATTTATTTTAAAATATCCTTTGGTTGCATTCTTTCCAAAGTGCCCAAATTATAATGGTTGAATAGTCCATCCAAATATAAGAAAAAGTGGCCATAGTAAGCCCAAATAGCTAAGAGGCAAAGGCCAAGAGGAGAAAACTAGGGTAAGCTCATCTCAGCCCAACCTTGGGATACATCTAATTCCAACACAAAACTGCAAATGGGCAATTGAACAAAAGGTGGTTTGCATCTTCCTCATACACTAGGAAGAAACAACAAGAGGGTCTTTCCAACCCAATATTTTGTAGCCTATTAAAGGTTAGGATCATGTTTTGAGTTTCCAACCAAGAAAACACCCTAGCTTTTGGCATGCCATTTTTATTCTAGCACATCACTTTTACCCAAGTAAAGGAAGCATCCACAAAGTACATAAATTTTTAGCCCAAGTTGATAGAATATATGCCTAATTTGGCACAATCTATTAAAATGAATCATATTTGGAGTTGAGAAAGAATTTAATTTTATAAATAATACCATTAAGAGTCTCTTTTTGGTTGTTTAGGATTGGCAAGTCTCTTGGGTCCTTTCATTTCCATTATGAATACTATACTTTTTCCCCAAAGAAAAAATGATAACTTTTATTCATTGGAAAAAGTTATATCATGTAAATGTAATAAAAATTGTAAACAAAGAACTATAAAAAAGACTCCAAAAGACCCAAACAAAAACCCAAATAATGGCAAACAATCTAAAATCTTAAAGATAGAAGGATCAAAAATGGTATAATTCATGAACCATATAAAGTAACAAGGAGAGGTGAAACCTCATCCCTACAAAACAAGAATCATGAACCTATAGATCATAAAAATTACTAAAGATATAAGGCTAAGAGAGTCCATTCTTGGTCTCCATCTTCACCCACTGTCCTAACTCCAATAAAAAACCTTATTTGGACAGCTAGTTGGCCAAGGTATTTAGTTCAAGATAAACATGTTTAAATGAAATAAAGGTAAAAACCCTAACCAAATGATTTACCTATTCAAATATTATATTCAAGGAAGGGATTTCCATATTATTCACCTTCAACATCAAATTGATAACCACCTAAGAATCACCCATCACTTGTAACCTAATAAAAGTAAAATACAAAGCAATCTTGAGGAGTAACTTAAGAGCAAATAGTTTGAATAAATTATTTGTTCCCATTATTAAAAATGATTTGAAATGAAAAAAATTATAGTTGATGTATAAAACTCCACCAACACCACATATAACTAGTATATCTTGGCTATCTCCATCAAAGAAACCCAAGGCAAAGAATAATCTATCAACAACAGAGAAATTTGTCTAGGAACCTTGAATTTCATAACTTTTTTCAAACCTTTAAAAACATTGTGAATCTAAATAGATGTCTAAAAAGGAGGAATATAAATGTTTCTTAAGAAATCAACATTTCTAACCAACCAAATCCCTCACACCATAATAAAGGGTAAAACTCTGAAGAGTTGTAAATCCTTTTTATTAAACCAATTATGCATACAAGCTTCAAGTGAATCCCCATGACAAGCACTAGGCCTCTTGATCAAAACACCCAATTCATTCCACACATATTATATATAAGGATAGATAATAAATACATGATTAATGTATTAAAAATCATCTTTACATAAGGTGCTTCTTCCCAACCTTTGCCAACCTCTTCTCAACAAAGTATCCCATGTTGTAATTTTATTATTCAGAGCCAACCACATGAAGGTTCTAGTTTTTAAAGGAGAATTGGCATTCCAAATATATTTTCACCACCAAATTTGATTACCAATACCATCATAAGAGAACATAGTTGTTAGCAAAGGTTCCTATAAAATCCATCAAAACATGCTAATAGGGGATAGTTATGCATAGTGAATACAAAACTAGAAAAGATGAACTTTAATATAAACTTCACATTTATCTAAGCACATAATAAAGTAAGAATAATCAAGAATCATATATATATTCAATATAGAATAGTTATTATTTTCATAATCAATATATTACAATTTATCTAAAACATATCGCCATAAGAAATAAAAAGAAACATAAAGGAAAACCATTTTTAAATCTATGATGGTCTCAATATTTTGGAGCCCCTTTTTATTACAAATGAAAAGTATTTATATATATTTCCCAAGACTCTATCACTTTACAAGAAGTGTACTAGATACTAGATTTTATGGAGTTTCCTGCTACAAAGGATCAAACTGAAAGCATTATTTGCAGTTATCACTCAAGGTGACATTTACTAGTTTTCACCTGATATGCACTACTTAGTCACCCTTTCAAGTTTTGAACCATACCAAACTCCACCCTTTTGGGTTTTCAATTGACTAACATATCTAGGTGGCTACCCTTTATGATTTTTCAACCAACCTGAACCCGATCCTAATGTTTCAATCCTTTTTGTTGAAAACTCTTCAAAAATTCAAAACTAAAGTGTATGTAGTACTTATAAAGGTGTTGACATTTACTACCTTGGAAGAACTAAAGGAGATTTTGATGATGATTTTTTTTTAGTTATTTTGGAGGAATTTATGGCTATATTAGCTGGTGTTAGTAGTAGTTGTTGAGATTGGGTTATTGGCTATGAAGTTGTGACCATCTTTTTCTGATGAAGCTCATGTTGGAGAAAATTTGGAGGGATAAACTTGGGCTCTTGGATAATGTCTGCAATAGATTTATCCCAATATTCCAAGTCCCTTTTTTACATTATATAATTAGTGATAACTTCCCACACCACACTAAGCATTATGTGTAACAAGATTTGGCACTCTTTCATATTTTGGATATCATCATCTTTCATAATGGTGAGGAATGCCCTAGTATTCAACATTTTCTATATTTGGATAACTCTTCTAGAAAATGTGCATGCCTTTTCATTTGTATGCCATTAAATGTGTTATGTAGCATATCATTTTACCATGAAATTTGCTTATGCATAACACTATCTCATGATTCAAGCAACTACTTGAATGCAATGTCTAATGTGTTAAAGGTAGTTAATTGATCTTCCATCATTGCTTTGGGTTTGTCTACCTTATCAAACTCTAGTTTGGATTTAGTCTATGAAGTGTTCAATTGTTAATTCTATTCAAGCATCCCTCATGTGATATGTTGATCTTAGAGTGTAGTCATGCCCAAAACATGTTCATACTCTTTCAATAGTTTAAAAATTACCTCAGTCTCTACCTTATTGTTATACCCTTGTGTGTGAAGCTAATGTAGTTTTTGTAAAATGATCCAATATTTTGTGAGCTTCGGCAAGAGATTTGAGAATTACTCATCTTCAAACATGACTTGGTCACCCAAGACTTGATTGACTAATGTAAGGCAAACATTATTAATGACTTGATGTGCCTTGGTGAGTCAAAAGTGAAGGTCTACATTTTACTCCCAAAGTTGCGATACTTCTTGATTTAAGGTTGAAGGCTTTTACATGATATATTCTTGAAAGGTATTTGTCACTTCAATTTATTTAGACAATAAAATTTAAGAATTATCACTAGATTCTTCTTGCATTATTATAGCCAGAGCCAAACTCGAAGTTGTAGTTATGAGATTAGCCTTCTTGATTTGTGCCATCGACACATAAAATGTTGTTCTAAAAGTGGGGATTGTTAGCACATCCCAAAACCATTGGTTATTAATTTGTTTATTTTGATCATATGCCTAATCTTATGCATCCCCTTGAGTGGACCCCTAGCCTTGTGATGTAGCAAGTGGCTACTAGGATTTAGTTAGCACACCCTTGGTTTAAGACTCTATTGTCAACTTTGCTATCACTTATTTTTCTATGTTGTACTCTACATCTACCATGGATTTGGTATCAACATTTAATTTAACTTTAGTATCTACTTATACCTTGTTCTTGGCCTCTTGATCCTGAGCCTGCTTCTTTACTTGCTCTTATTGTCTACATATAATTTTTTTATTTTTTACTTATACCTTAGTTGTTTCCTTGACTTCAACCATTTTTTTTTTGTTACTTACACCTCTTGATTTACTCATTCTGTATCTTTCTTCAAAACTTATTCATCTTCCTACTAATTCTACCATTGCTCATATTATGTTATTTGTTATATTTGTTTCTAAGCATCTGATTCCTCCTTTTTCTTCTACACAATAGGTTCCTCCTCCTTTTTCTTTTTATTTTCCTCTTATTGCTTCCTCTACTCCTCATCTTCATTAGCTTTACAATTTTCCTCCTTTTTGGTATTCTTATTTTATTCTTTGTGAGCCTTCTTTGTAGTCACCTTCCTTACCTTTTTTTAATTAATTTGTGCTTATGCAGCTTGTTGTTGAGATGTGATATATGTTTAATCGAATACTCAGGCTTAAGTGGGTTTATATTTATGATCTATGCTTTTTCTTACAAGGATAAGGTGAATGACATGACTTCATCACCATGTGATTACTTGCTAAGGAATTTGGTCTAGAATGTGGCACTAGTGATTTATTTAACCTCTTGTAGGCTTGAGTTGTTTTTTATTGTTGGGGTGCAAGAGATGGAACTTGTTGTGATTGATCTTCATTGATTATGAGAGGATTTACAAAGGAGACCATATGTTCTTTGATTGATGTTGATAATTTAGGCATAGTATGGGTCCTCTACTTGCACAGCAAAGGTTATAGTGGTCTTTCTTCATGTGGTGAGATAATTTGCACTTCTATATATCTTGTACTTGGATCTAATTATTATGGGAAGCTTATTTTCACTCCTAAAGACCCTATGCATAGATCTAATTGAAATAATTCATCTTATTAGTGCTTGCACTCTACCTTTTATATGATAGTATCAACTATTACTTATGGTTGTGGTGTCGTAATGTCAACCCATAAGTATTTCCTTACTTGGTTATGCACTTGGAAAATGTGTACTACCTTCTAAAAGAAAAAAATGTTTTCTTCTTCTTGATTACAGACTTATTTTCCTATTTCTGTGAGCATAGATTACATATCTTCCTAATTTTTAATGCTTAGTTCCACAAGATCACATTCTACTAAGATTTTGGGGACATGTTTATGATCCAAACAAAATTTAATGTTTTGTGTCATCTTATTTTTGGGAAGTGGTGAGGCTCTATGTGATGGTGCCTTAACTTTTCTTACAATAGTTTACAACTGGGTTGATTCTATTTGAGGTGATTCATGTGCCTTTGATTTTTGGTGTCTTTTAGTTTACTATTACAATTATTATTGTGCTCTTAGAGGCATAAATCACAATAGAATTATTGAATATACAGCTAAAGATTTTTTCTAAAGAAATTCTACCTACACATCAAGCATAGTGATGAAAAATTGAATAGATACTGTTACAATTATTATTGTGCTCTTAGAGGCATAAATCACAATGGAATTATTGAATATACAACTAAAGATTTTTTCTAGAGAACTTATACCTACACATCAAGCATAGTGATGAAAAATTGAATAGATGTGATGGGTACCTTCAAAATCCCATTGATGGGGTTGTCAATTTATAGATAATATTTTGTGATTATATAGAACCTTGATCTTATACACTTGGTAAACTCAAACCTTGATTATTGATCTCAGTTCTCTACCTTTCCCACTTCTACAAGTCTTGCATCTATTCTGGATTTGTGCCTCTTGGACCATATCTCTTAGTTTGACCAATATTATATTGATGACCTAGGTATTATATCTTGCCTGGAATGCTTAAAATGTACTTATATTTCATCTCTATAAGTTTTGAAACTATACCTATTATCTTGCTCCTTAAACACTAATGTTAGGGTCAGACAGTAGTGTTGATGCTATTATCTCATCCCAAAGTAAGTGTATAGTGCCCTAAAGTCATCCAATTTTCAAATGAAATGTATTATAATGGTCAACCTAAGTGATTTAATTTAAGTTATTACTCCAAAGGGATCAATATAAATATAATATCAACCCTCATTCATTACACATTTAGCAATCAAACTAAAGAGAATTCAATTAAGCAAAGCTTTCCTATTTATTCGTATTTCCATATCAGTCATAGGTACAACACATGTATAGGTTTTAATTTCTAAAGGAGCAACCCAAGAGCCTAATTTTCCAAGTTACAAACTAATTCACTATTGTACTTGCTTTGCACACATTGCATGATTCACACACAAGCCAACATGTAGGGGATAACTACATCAAGTTGAGGCCCTATTCAAAGTATTATCTATATAGGCATCATATTTTAATAGTGGGGTCATTGGGGTCAGCTCGATACCATATGCCCACTAGCCCATTTTTTTCCAAGGTCACATTAAAGATGGTAAGTTAGGGTTTTGCCATTTCAAAAACAACAATTATCCATGACCTAGATCTGAATGCACTAGAGTGAAGGTAAAGCAAAACCCAAAAGCATCCAAGTGGTCACATCATGCTTTATTATATATTACATATAAGACACTAGTGTCAAACCCAAATAGGTATGTCGATATGCAACCATTATAAGTTGACATTACTATCTAAAGATCTATATGCATCAGTTTTAGAATCTAATGATTGTTTTAGAATCTAATTCCCACCTACTTTTAGCTTGTTCTAGATCCAAAACATCATTAGCATCAGAACAATCTAAATACCTCAATTCTTTATCATTTTTATATCTATCATAATTATGTTTCCCATATCTAGACAATCTCAGCATAATAAACTCAATGTATGCTTATATTTGAGTTTAGCATCTAATTGGCTTGCTATAGATCTGATTATCACTCTTGTATCACTTCATTTATATATACCCCTTTAATGTAATCTAGATAACACCAACCTATATTTTTCCATTTTAGAGTTAAACTTTTGGTGAACCTGATCTTTGAACATCAAAACCCTAAGCATACCCTTTGGGATGCTTATTACCTACTTTGTGATAATATTTATATACTTCATATCTCTTATCATGTATGATATTGATTTATTTGATGACTATGATTATGAAACTATCTAATTCTCCCTCAAGGAAGGAATTAAAATTTAATACTCTTACACTTTTCCAAGTGCTAAAGCACGTAATATAAAAACCTTGAATGGTGGTAGTTATTATACCTCTAATCAGGTCCATGCTCCCACCACTTTAAGAGATGAGTTCATCCCTCTTAACGAAGATACAAATCCTTTACCCATACTTCCTATACCACCATTATATTACTTTGGCATTCGATACTTGAAAAAGTATGGATAGTAAGGCGAAAGATTGGACAAACATGAGCAAGGTATAACCCACCCTATATCCCTCAAACATAGAAACACAAATAATCAAGGGTTGGGATTTTCAAACACATCCTTGAGTCACCAACCATTCAGGCCAACTAAACATGTCCATTTTACCAAAACAATGGGTACATATGATTGATATGTTCCTTCATTCAATTATCAAAAGTTCTAAAACTACATAAAGAGATTATGGTTGGTGTGAAAACAACTAATAAGGGGGAAATGTCTTCAAGTAAATTTATTAAACACCCCAACATTCCTACATTTCCAAACAATATCCCTTTATTTGAAGGTGATGGTTCTTTCCTACTTGCATTTAAAACAAAATACATATCAAAAAATGTATCTTTACCAAACTTTTCCAAAGCTAAAATTGTTATACCCTTACCAAAGGAAAATGAAACAAATTATATAAATGGTACAAGCTATTCAAATGATATACCAAATGTACCAAAGTTCAAACAACCCATACCATTACCAAAATATCCTAAATTTAGTGATCATGAACTCCCATTTGTTATACATAAAGACAATGATACTCATATACCTAGATTCAAAAGAGGTGGTGGATTGCAACCAATGATAAAAATTATGACAAACTACTCTATCCCCATAGAATATCTAATGTCTATGATGACCACTATTGGGGACCTTCAAAATCAAGTTTTTATACTCCAAATGCAAATGGTTTTCCATAATGATAATGCACATATTACCCCATTCAATAATCAACCTCTTGTGCAATGTATACTTGAACACCCTTATCCACAAGATTTTCAATTACCAAATTTACCTCTCTTTTTGAGACACAAGGACCCATTCGACCACATTATTATCTATATACATTCATTTTTCAATGGGTACAATATGAAAAACTATTTCTAAAACGTTTCCATATGAATGTTTTTGATGAGGCTCAAAATCCGTTTTATAGTCTACCAAAGGGTTCCTTAAGCATTTTATTATAATTATAAGATGCATTCATCATGTCTTTCAATATCCACAAGGTGTTAAAACTTACATTAGAGAATTTTCACAACTTCAAACAATGGGATGATGAGTCCCTTCAAGGATATACTATTCGATTCAAAATCACATCATATGAGCTAGCATTTATACCCTTGTATTTGGAATTGAAAGTTATCTTTAGTAGAGGCCTTCTTTCCCCATTAAATTAAAAGAAATTGCATAAAAAATATGAATCATTTACCCATTTACATAATTATATGCATAGATATGCTTCCTTAATAATTGTTCATTTAAAAAAACTTAACATATCTCCTTTTAAATACAAAATCTTTATCCCTCACATAAAGGATGGAGATAGCTTACTTAAGGAACATTAGGAGCAAAATTGTGGTATTCCTAATCTTTATATGAATAGTTTGCAAATGTTACTCAACATGGGGCCAATCCAATGTCCACATCTTATGTAAGAATCTCAAAGCGAACAACACAAAAAGTATCCATGTCAACAAGATTTAACAATTGCCTTATACATGGGTGGTTCTTATTTTTGGCATAACCATCTTGATCTTACACAAGAAAAACCATTTTCAATATAAGACACTTATAACAAATGGGCTTAGATCTAAAAAACTTACAAAATAAAGGAGGTTGAAAAGACTCTTTAGGCAATATAACAATACCAATTCCCTGTGGTACTAAAGTAATTCAAACATGGGTTTGGGTTATGCCTACCACATCTCCATATGCATTCACATTAGGAACTCTTTGGCTATACCAACTGGAAGCAAAAATTGATCCAAATCATGAAGGTATTTCCTTTCTTAGTAAAGGGACATTAATACATATTTCAAATGATAGCATTACATCTTATGCTACACATGCAAAACATGAGGAAGAACATGTTATGTATTTTTTAGACCTATATAATCATGATGCAAACAATGTAAAATATCCAAATTAAGGTTGTAAGATTCATAGTGGGGTGATGACTATGGCCATCCATTGGATGGCATCATAGAATGATCTTTCCTATCCAAAAAAATTCAAAAATACCAAAAAAATAAAAAAACATTTGAAACTCTAAAAACACTTTCAGTACATACATGTTTTATTGGTTCCTTGACATCTATGTGTTACTTCCATATTAATGGATGGCATACTCAGTTACTCCTACATACACATATGTGTCACACTTATACTTGAGTGTGATATAGGCCTACTTAGATACATGATAAATTCCTATTTCATATGTTGGACATTTCTTCTATTCATGTCATATGGGCATTGGGGGCATCCACTTATTTGATCTTGATACAAATAGGTTATATCATTCGCTGAACACTCTACATTATCATGTTTGAGCTTACATATGTACTTACACATGCCTATTATCCATAATTATATCTTACATAGGGTAATTAATATGATATACATGTGATATACTTTTCCTAACACATTGGATCCATGGGCTACTATGACATATTTATGTTGGTTGCTTATACTTTACTTTATGCACTTCCTTGAGTGTCTTATATTCTTTTTTCAATAATTTGAATATGCTCCTTTTCTTGCAGCCCCCATGACTCTATATGATTTCATTGACATTCAAATATGTCAATTTTTATTATATGAATATTTAAATATGTCAAATTTGCCTTTATGGACATTTGATTAAGTCATGTCCCTTTGATTATATGGCATTTGAACATGCCCCTTGTTTGTGGTCTCCTTGGACCACTACCTTTTGACTTGATTTTGAGTACTTGTGTGTGTGCTTGTTTTTTTTTGAGCTTTTACTATCACTATATAGACATTTCCATGATATTTATCAGGCATATTAGGCCTACATGTGATCACATTGGTTCTATGCGCTTCAATGATACATTTACCTAGACATGCTCCTTTTATATGTTGCATGGTCACATTCATAGAGTATATAGTTGTCTTATCCTTTTGAGGTGAGGTAACTACCAATTCCCATATTTCCCTCACATCAAATAGAAGGTCATATTAGTGGGGGAATGACATATAGACATGTTCTCCACACTTGGCATAGTTTCTAGATTCAGTGGGGCATGCTTTAAAATCATGTTCTACACATTCATTCAATATGGTACTTATACCACTTTTCAAATTTAGTGGGGTCAGGTCATATGGACATGGATTCCACACATTCATAATTTTTATATTTAGTGGGGGCATGATTTGGAAGTATTTTCTCTACATTCAATCAATTTGGTACGTATATCAATTCTCAAATTCAATGGGGGCATGCTTTAGAAGTATGTTCTTCACACCTATTCAATATTCAACATCTTTAGTTTATAGTGGAGGAATGTTTTGGAAACATGTCCTCCACATTGGTACTTATATCAATTTTTTATATTTCTCCATATATATTGGGGGCATGTTTTGGAAGCCTATTCTCCACACTCACACAACTATCTGAATTGGCCAAAGCACACAATTATATGATTCAGATTCATAGTTGTGGCAGAATTTTATACATTGGTATTACTGTATACATAGTTTAAGCATGAAACATATCTACAGTGCATATGCTATGTAACATGTGCCTAATATTGTAAAATCTAAATTAGTTTCAAATTCTCAAATCCTTTCATGGATTATTACCATATCATGGATTTTTTCATGCTGATACCCAATAGACGTCTATGGACTTTTATTGAGCCAATATACTCCAGTAGTTGGTTCACCTTTTGGTATGATTGAGGTGATAAAATAACTTAATCTTTCCAATTTTTTAGGTTAGAATTGATCATCCAACCTGACCAGGTTATAAGTATCATTGGGTTGCATGATTGAACTAATCTCAACTACAAAGTGGTAACTCACTTTTTAATCTAAATTTGTGAGCATGTTCCTTCCAATCTCTCTCTCTCTATCTCTCTATATCTATCTCCTTAGATATATTCACTTTAAATTTTTATCTATATTTATTATAGTTTTAGTTTTAAGAACCTTATAATGATACATCTCCTACAAAATAACTTGTCAATAGGCAAAATAATTACATCGATAATTACGTGTACTTTTAAACCTTGTTATTTCAATTTTAATCTATTTCAATTAATTTCAACCAAGATTATATGTATTGATTTTATATTATAACATGCTCTTGGTTGTAGGTCAGTTGTCAATAAATCACTCAAGTTGGGCACATACAAAGACAAGGTTTACATACACATCCAGGTATGCATTCCTTTCCTTTAAACGAACAATTTCATTACTAGATTAAAGGGGGGAATTTTAGTCAATTTTTTGTGATTCTATAACACCTTAGTCTTCTACATTTGGAAAATTTAGACCTTGGTTATTCCTCTCATTTATCTACATTTCTTGCTTATGCAAGTCTCGTATTTGCTCTATTTTTGCACCCCTTGGCATATATATCTTAGTTTGACCAGTCTTATATTGATGACTCAGGTATTCTATCTTACCCAGAATGCTTAAAATATACTTATATTCCATCTCTACATATTTTGAACTTGTATTTATTCTCCAACTCCTTGAACAGTAATGTTTAGGTTAGACATTCTTATCAATGTTACTGTCATATCTCGATGCAAGTGTCCAGTGCCCTAAAGTCATCCAATTTGTAAATGAAACATATCCTAATGGTATACCTAAGTGATTTAATGTAATTTATTACTCCAAAGGGATTGATATAAATATAATATTAACCCCCATTCATTACACACCTAACAATCAGACTAAAGAGCATTCAATTGAGTAAAGCTTTCCTATCTGTTCTTATTTCCATATCATTCATAGGTAAAACATATCTATAAGTCTAAACTAATAAATGAGTAGCCCAAGATCCTAATTTATGAAGTTACAAGCTAGCTTACTATTGTACTTATTTTGCACACATTGCATGATTCACACATAAGATAACACATAAGGGAGAACTACATCAGTATGGGGCCCTTTTTTGAGTATTGGCTATGTAGAAAACAATCTTTGAAAATAGAGTCAGCAAGGTCAGCTTGACATTGTGTTCCCACTAACTCATTTTTTTTCAAAGTCACATTAAAGATGGAAAGTTATGGTTTTACCATTTCATAAGCAACAACTATCCATGACTTAGATATGAATGCAACAGAGCAAAAGTAAAATAGAACCCAGAATCATCCATGTGGTTGCATCATGTTTCAATAGATAATCCCATACAAGACACTAGTGGTGAACCCAAATAGTAACATTAATGTAACTGTTCTAAGTTAATGTTATTGTCTAGAAAGCTAGAGGCATCCATAATCTAATGACTATTCTAAAATCTACTTTTTGCCTACTTTCTACCTATTCTAGATCTAGAACTACATTAGCATCAGATTAAGTTAAGTACATCACTTATTTTTTAATTATATATCTAACATAGTTGTAATTTACATATTTAAACTATCTCAACATCATAAATTTAGTGTATGCTTATATTTGAGTTTAGCATCTAATTGACCTGCTATAGATATGATTATCATCCTTATGATATTTCATTTATATATACCCCTTTAATGCAATTTAAATAACACCAACTTATAATTTATCATTTTAGGGTTAAACACAATCATATCATATAATCAATTGAGTTTAGTTGTTATCATATAAAACCAGGGTTGGTGTCCAACGATAATCATCAATAAGGTATAAAAGATAGTGGCTAACAATTATATGTTTGAGGGAGTTTTGGATCATTTACTCTTAAAGATCTAACCTATTTGCTTGAATTTAAATATACTATATTGCTTGTGAAAGTAAACACAATTGTTGAAATTGAAAATACTTGACACACTTTGCTAAAATTTTAATTGCATTAAAGTAAACACATTTAATCTATTTACAAAAAGGTAAATTGTAGAAAATGTAAACACATTGTTAATCTAAGTTGCTGAAATAAAAAACTTATGAAAGAGAAATGCTCGAAATTTAAATGATTGAAATTAATCTTATTGAAAACACACACATTAACACACAATCCTGGAGGTGAAACATACAACATAATACTTTGCATAAGATAATAAATTACAAACTTTAAAACACACAATAATATGAAATAAATATATAAATATCAAAATATACCATACTTCTTTGGTTGTGTGGACCCTTGCTCTCCCTTGAAATAGGATTGGATCAAAACTTAGATTTGTATAAACTTTGTGAAATTCTTATTACTTCTAAAAATAAGTACAATCTAAAAATGAAAAGATTGATATCTATTATTGAATTATTTCTATCATCTGCCAACTCTCTACTAACTCTCATTATGAATGAGAAGATTGTATTTATAATACAACCTCTTTAACAAATTTTTGTTTTAGAGAAACAACCTAACAAAATTATCTTGGAATTTATTATCTAATCTTAACAACTTAACAAATCAATTTTGAAACTGATTATTATTCCAAGTTACAAATAAAAATATAATAAATTCAATTTTATATTGTTTGGAGAATAACAACAATCCCCTTTATTCAAGGATAAAATAGTGGGAAATAATAGATTCATAAATCCACCATTTTATAGTTTTTTGGAGAGAATATAGGTGTTTCATTTTCTTTCCAACAACTCTTGATTTTCTTAGATAGAATCAATCAAAATATTGGCTAATTCAATTTCCTCCAACAACTTGATGTGTGAGATATTCATAGTAGTTGAAAAACTATAAATATCTTGCCTTTTTTAAGGATACCTATTTTTAAAAATACTATAAATAAAGTTCATAAACACTTTCTAAAATTAGGTAGAAATCATATATTTTACTCTCACGTTTCCATAGTTGCAAACCCTTGTAGTTGTTGATTTTTTATTATGTCTATTTTCATAATTTTCTTTTTATAAAAAAATTATATATAGAAAGACTATAAACCATATCTCAAAACATTCCCTCATTAATTATTTAATATTATAAATCCTAAAATAATTTATTTGCATCATTGGATCCAATTATTTGCAACTTCAGATCTAGATTGATGGATTCTAGAGCTTGACTGGTATACTCTGGAGCTAGACTTGTGCAACTTTGGAGCTAGATGAAATGCTTATAACTTTTGCATACATACATAGATCAAGATTATTCTTGTTTTTAACTTGTCTAATTTTTTAAGAGGAAACTAAATATGTAATTAGATTTAGGTTTAGGGATATTATTGATGATTACTTTTGCTATTTTCAAAAACATGTCAATTATGACCTTACAAATTCACATGCCAAAACATTAAACAAACCAACACAAAAACACAAGACCTATTTTTGATTTATACAAAGGTGTTTGTATGACTTAGATGATATTACATATATCTCAAAAGGAACTAAATAAATTTGGAGATGATTTATATGAGACTCCAAAACTACTAAGTATCTCTAGAGTTATATGAAGGTTATACTTGATTTGGTGTTTGAACACTTAAAACTTTGTTATTTGCATTAATGACTCATTTTAGCATACATAGACAATATTTGACATTTTTTCTCCATTAATTTGTTATAAAAAAACAACAATGTAGACTGAAATGACTTCTAAAGAATAAACTAGATATATATCATATATTTTATTCTAAAACAAGCATAAGTTCTTAAAACTACATCTATGTCCACTTTAAATACATAATTTATGCAAGAGGAAATGGTGTTATTTATTGATATAATGAGTCATTTCATGGCCTCATCACTCATACACTTTGATTTGAATGGTATCATGTATTTTGGTCACCGTAACATGTTTTAAGAGATATTTCATTACATATGTGGGGATATGGGGGTACAAAGTGATCATCTAGAAAATTTCCAGTCACCAAGCATTAGTTGTCTTATCTCCACATAGTATTTCCCTATCTTGGTATAGGAAATATTGGTAAACTATGTCACAGGATATAAATCTATGTTAGGGTTGATTGGTCCCTTAAGTGACTTCCACTGTGTGAAGCAAAGAAAAAGTACCAATAATTGGTATTCAAAGGTGTGTGATTTCATGTTGATAACCTTTTATATATTTTTAATGAATTATGAAACCAAAAATATTAGCCAATTAAAATCCTCATTAAACATTAGCATGCAATAGGTGATGTCAATAACACCTTTGGTGGATTTATTAGCATTTTTAGTAGTTTTTCAAAACCACTTCATGATACATTCTATAATAGTTCACATTGCATCATCATTGATAGACCTAGTGGGAACCCCGTAGATCCTCTATTGTAGTTTTTCTATGTGTCTAGGTGAATTGGCGGTGCCTTTGTCTTGTAAGGTGCCAAATACTTACCCATCATGGGTAACCCTATTTCTCAATCCATTTTGGTTGGATTAATGAATATTATCATGTATTGTGATAAATAGATAGCATCATCATTGTACCGGTTGAGAAGAGTGAGCATGATTTCATTTAACTACCCAAAAGTTATGAATTTGATCAATCATTCTTTGTTAAACCCTCATAGCTGATGTTGAAGTGTTAGGGCTTGTAGTTATGCTTCTTTTGGCTGATTAGGAATGAATAGGATGGATTTGGAATCATTTATTAAATCAAATGAGTTAGGATCATGATATCTAGTTTTTTGTAAGGCAAGATCAATGCCCATATCTTATTTTTGTGCATCTATGATCAGGATGAGAAGATGTGATCTATGCATGGCATCTGGTTTGCTAGTTGATGAGCACTAGTTTTGTCTAAATATAAAATTGATGAATACTTAATGCATAAGAGACTAAATTAATATTAAAACATATAGGGTTATTATTCACAAAGGTATGTAATGGCATAGTATGGTTCATGCCCTTGTATATATAGCTCTTCCTAGGTGACTCTACATGACACCCTACTTTGAATGTGTTGAGTTGTATGTGCATCATTATACCTTTGAAATTGAATATAAGTGATTATTAGATGATGTGACATTATTGATCTGTTATCTAGATGCTCTTTTTCAACTGATAGGATTCATTGATGTGACATGCCATATTTTTATAGTTGAGTTTTTTATTATTCCTCCACCAAATATGACCCTTGATCTATTTTTGGAAAAGGTGAAATATTTCAAGTGTGTCATCATTAATAAATTTTGAATGACCATTATCTATCCCTTACTCATATTTTTTATACCATTACCTCATTCCTAGACTTATTTGGTGATGTGTCTCCTTGAATTCTTGTATGGCATGTTCTTTTTATGTTGACTTGCTTATTTTGTCACACTTTATGATTTATGACTTTCTAATTTGGTTACATTGTCATGTGATCTATAGATCATATTCTAATACTATTATGAAAACATACAAACAAAACAAGCAAATGCATTAAACAAAAATCCTAAACTACATGGTGTTATGTAGTACCCACTCTTGATATTTCTACAATATTAGCTACAAAAAACTAGTGATAAGGCTTAAGTTTATATCCATTTATCTGCCAAGAAGAATTATTCCCTATAGATCACTTAAAATAATATTTCATTCCTAAAATAGTTCATTAATAACCTAAAATGTTTTCCATCTAATATGCAACTTACTTAGAAATACTTTGAATTTGATATCATATAATAACACTGCTTGTTTTAGTTAAAACTCTTTGGTTCATAGGTTAAAATCATGACATGCTTTCTGAATTTGATTATTGACCTATTGTATCCATTATGATATATGTTTTATTTCTTCCATCTAGGTTAGATATATTAATCTGGCCTATAGATAGTCTTGATATCCTAGTCACATAATCTTTACAATTTGCAGACAAAAAACTATGTATTCTAAGAGAATTATTACTTTAACTCCATAGACCAATTAAAATGGGGTAAATCCTGTCACATGTTTATAATTTATCCTTTATGCTCATAGTATTACAATAATCCAATCATCTCTTTATACATTGCATACCTTTATAAACATCTTTCTAAGAACCTTGTTCAATGTTTCCACTTACCCATTTGCTTCTAGGTGATATGTCATGATTTTATAGTATGATATCATAAAATGCATTGTGAGAGTATTTATATTATTATTGAGGATATGTGTTCCTCTTTCACTAACCAACTTGATCAGTCACCCAAATTTGGTTATAATATTTTCATAGAGAAACTTGGTTGCATCATTTGTACTGTAACTAGGTGTCACAATAGCTTCAACCCATTTGGTAAAATAGTATGTTATAGTGACTATGTATCAGGCATGACTATGTTTGATAAGTGGATTGATTGGTCCCAAAAATCAATACTTTTTTTTCTAATGATTTCTTAGCTAGCATAGATTTTAGTGGCATCCCATCTCTCTAATTTGGTTTTCCCATTCTCTCACAGATGTCACATTTTTTAGCTACTCGGTGTGAATCCTAAAATAGGATAGGCCATCATAAATTATGTTATGTAATTTTTCTCACAATGGATTCTCTTATGAAATGTCCACCTATGTTTTCTTGATGTGATTCTTCAATAAGTTTCATTCGTTTATGTTTCAAAGCTACTCTACATAGTAATCCAACTTTTTCCATTTTGTACAAAAATCCATTGATAATGCTAAAAAAATGGCTCATGTGATCAACTAATTTTGGTCCCTTTCTACATAGTGTGCAAGAAATATCCCTTTTTATAAGAAATTTTCTATGTCTTACATATTTTTAGGAATCACAGAGACTCGAAACATATATTCATTCGATGATTCATATTAAATCTCATTTAGTTCTTCTCCATTATGTATTCAGCTTAAGTGGTCTAGTCCTACATTCTCCTATTTAAACTTTACATTTATTCTAAACTAAAACTCTTGAAATAGAATCAACCATTGAGATTTCCTACCTTCCAACATGGGATTTTTTACTACGTATCACAAATTATAGTAACCAATGAATATTTCAAATGGTGTTACTAGAAGATAGTGCCTGAAATTCTATTGCGTGAACACCATTGCTATAGATTTCCCTCATATAATCATGTAATTCTTCTTTGTGACTGAGATTTTTTAGCTTAAGAAGTGAATGGGATGATCCAATCCTCTATATCCTAGTTGTATAAGAACAAATCCTTCTATAGTTCCTTAAGCATTCACATGGACGTAAAAAGATTTGCTCGAGTCGAGAAAAACCAAAATAGGATTTGTTACTAGTCTCTGCTTGAGATTTAAAAATGTTGTCTGGCATGCCTTGGTCTATTCAAATATATTAAGTTTGAACAATATTTTTTCCATAAGGGCAGATATAATCATGTAGCTTTTTATGAATTTTTTTTAGTAACTTGTATGCCCTAAAAATGATTGTACCTCTGTTGAAATTCTAGGGGTCACATGCCCACAATTAATGTAATTTTGGCTTTGTCTACCAAAATCACATCATTCCATACTATGTTCCCCAATAGAACACCAAAAGGTGTGAAAATAAGCACTTCTTTAGGTTTAGTGTGTGTAAGCATAAAATATAGAATACAAGATAGCTTAATAAAACATCTATAAATGAATTCTAATCTAAACTATACTAAACTTCAAAGATAGAGAAACAAAAAATAATAGAAAAAATACAAATATTATGCAAGTTTTTCACCTTGTCCATTGTGTGATCAATGGTGGAATTTTTTTTAGATGTTAATGTGGTGCTCAAATACTTTCCCAAGGCAAAGATAATTGGGCAATATTTTGATATACAAGAGGATTTTTTATGGCTTTCATTTTCTTGGATTCACTTGAAATTTGATAACACTTCTTTAGCTTTAAGGTGGATCATTGAAAGTGATGGATTTCACATCAATTTATAGGCTTACGAAAGGTAAATCAGACTGTTGAGTTTTATTTAAATTTTTTGAATTACAATAATAATCAATAGTGAGGAATTGGTCCTCATCCATGAAGATGATGGCCAATTATATGGGTTGAGAAGAAAGAGGAGTTGGTTGAGTGAGTCAACAAGAATGGGTTGAGTTAGTTGGTTGATTTAGCTTAGAAGTTGAAATATTCTAAGATGACTCATAAGGTAGTTGAGAAAGGTGGTTGGATGAATGAGCACATGGTTGAAACAAATATGGGGGATGTTTATGTGAGGTGAAAAAATCATATTTAATTAGTTTTGGAGGAAATAGGTGTGCGTGTTTATAATTAATTAATTAAGAATTAATCAATTATTTGAATTTTGAAGGGAAGAAATGTTGATTTGAATTCAAATTGTGGAATGAGAAGGGTTAGTGTTAAAGTGAATTTCAACACTAACTGGTAAAATTTAGGTGTCTACATTTTCCCATCTTTGAAATGGTGTTACGAATTACGAAGCAACACCATTTCATAGAATAGGAGACAAAGTAGAGCATGGATGATTGTGGATAAAAATTTACTCTAGATAAATAAAAATGAACATGATGATGCCCCCTTGAGTGTTTGTGTAGGAAAGTGAATGAAAACTCAAAATGATTGAAGGGAATATGATGAAGTGGTTATAATGAATATCATCAATAAATTGAAGTACTAGAATTGATAAAGCACTTGTAAGATTAAAACATGTGTAAAATGATTTGACCCTTGTGGATAATTACTAGAGAGTGATAGGGAAAAGAAAATATCTTGTTTGTCAAATGCACATTTGGATTATGCTCAAGACTCAGGGGTTGAATGAGTGGATTTAGGAATGATATATTCTAATGATGGTAAGATACAGATTGTATAATAAAAATATATAAAAATTTTGATGTTTTGATGAAAGTTTACAAGATTGATAGTTGCAAGAAGTAATAAATATTTTATCAAAATATAAAATTTTTGATGTTTTGATGAAAGTTTACAAGATTGATATTTGAAAGAAGTAATAAACATTTTAGCACTTTGATCAATTATTAGCATTGAATTTGGAGAAAATTGGTTGTGAAATGTGAAAATAATGGTTTAGGAGGGACAATATTGGAATGATGGGTTTGAATATAAATAAGGGTAGGGGGTTTGTTTGAAAATTATTTGTGGAAATTCATTTCTTTGTGTTAGATTTCTAGATTTGAGTTATGTGATTTTGCTTTGGGGTTGGAAAGGAAAATGGATTGAATTCAAAAGGATAGGCATTGCAGCAAGTGTGTATGAGTGCATCAGAGGCTAGAGGGGAGTGGGGATGCGTTAAGTAATAATTTTTTATTATTATTTGAGTTATATTAGCATTCAATGTGATGTAAAGTTGGGGAAAATGAATTTGTTATTTACCTAACATTAATTTGGCATTAATTATGGCAATTTTGTAGGGTAAACAATGAATTCATGAAAAAAGTTTTGAGGGTAAGAATGACAGATTCATCAAAAGTCATGGAAAATTCATAAAAAACTTTAGTGAATTCATCAAAAAAATTAGCTTGAAAAGTTCGGTGAATTTGTCAAAAAATTTAGTGAATTTGCTAAAAAGTTTAGTGAATTCATCATGACAAATGGAAAATCTATTATAAGTGTAAGCTAAAATTTGTCATGCTTGGGTATAATGAAAAATGAATACATATGGGATTTTAGGTGGGACATGTATAACTAAATAGGATTAACATTGTGCTTTATTAAAGTGTATGTAGGATAGGTTGCCTATTTATGCACACGAGAGAGATGTTAGAGAGCACTTGAGTTGATAACAAGATTTACTAATTATGGGATGGGAGCACTAAAGGTGACTAATTGACATATGCTTGAGATAAGGAAGGTAGGTCATATTTGAATTCACTTGTTGAGTGTTGGCATAGTGAGACCAACACATTTCACCTACTGACAAGTGAGACAACTGTGATGCTAGAGGATGTAATGAGGATCGTGAGGATACCTATTCGAGGGACACAAGTGTAATGGAGTTAAGACACATGGTTAGTTATTCTATATCATATTTTTGGGCAAGAATTTATACCTATGGTGAGGGGTGGGATAGATGTTGATACCTGCATGGGGTTAGATACAAATCCTTTGATAGTTCTTATGGTTGTTGTCAATGGCATTGTGATACTTAACAATAATGAGAGATTATTCCTCATGGTTTTATTAGATGTGATTGGGGATATTCTAGAGAGTGCCACTCAATTTTCATGGGGACAATGTGTATTGGTGCACCTATACAAGGATTTACATCATGTGGTTTACACAGGCGGGGCGTCTATAGGCTCATCTACACTACTACAGGAGTGGTCATGGGAGTATATGGTGATTGAGTGCCTGACAGTTCATACAAGGAGGAGGACTATTGAGAATCCATTTGCTTATGGATGGAATGCATATGTAGGGAGATAATGGACACATTTAGGGGATGTGGATTATTAAAGACAAGCTATTTATGAGTTAGGAGCAGATTAGATTATATGGAGGCCATAAAGAGAGGCCATCCATAGTGGAGGGAGGATGTCAAACATTTAAACTATGTTATGACTCAGTGATACATTATTACTTATCATGAGTACATTATTGAGCAGTACCAACTTGATAGGGTGATAAGATAGTTTGGGATTAGATAGGTGATACTAGTTGGTCTTCATAATTTTGCACGATCAGTATGAGAGAGAGCATAGTGGGGTGTAAGTATTGACTCTAGAGTTACAACTTATAATTAGGCATATGTTTAGATGGTTACATTTCATGCCAAAATGGATGTGGTAGATGTAGGGATGATAGATGATTATACAACATGGTGGGATCAACAGGGACCACTTAGACTTGCATATCCTTATGTGCCACCTAAAACATAGAGGCATATACTACAAATAATATTTAGGTCATATCCTTGGAGTAGAGGCCTACAGGTGAGGGTTATGAGAGAATCTCTAGTATAAGGTGGTAGAGGAGGAGGTGAAAATGGGGTCAAGGACAAGATACAATGGCTATAGAGGTAGTATATTTTAGAGGAGACCATATACAAGGTGTGGAGATGGGAAAGGTTAGAGGAGACAGAGGAGGAGAGACTCCTATATTGGTTATTTACAATGATGGGGAGGGATATGGGGGTGATAATGAGATGAGGCTTATGTTAGAGATGCATACTAAAGGAAGGGATGGAGTAGGGCCATTAGGGATAGGATATTGATTGATAGATTATATGAAGAGATAAGGGCTCATGACATGAAAATTGTTAGTTTACACAGAGATAGAGGTGGGAGAGATGGATAGGTGGAGATTGTACAACTACATGGAAATATGGATAGGTTACAGGTGGAGATATATAGGATGATAGAAGAGGGATATGGATTAAAGGGAGGCTTACTTATGCAAGATGTATCCACGTAGACTCTTTATGATGCAAGTTTAATTCAAATATACAAGAGAAAGAGAGATAGACATTACACAGATTGAGTTGGTAGAGGTGAGATAACTATTGATAGGACCCAAATAGTTAGGAGCCTTAGACAAGATCATGAGAGCTATGGAGTAGGCAACATAGTATAGTAGTTTTTATAAGGAGGTGGTACCATGGGCACAATGAACACCTTCTTTTAGAGAGTACTTGACTAGGAGGTTGGCATCAAGGAGATAAATGTAACCAATGGAGTATAAGAGATAAGTTAGAAAGGCATCACAACATGTCATGGGTCCTCCTCAGATTATAACACGATGATATGATCTGAGTCTAGCTATAGATGCCCCATTTGAGGGCCAGTGAGAGACATGAGATGATGTATTGATGTATACATATTTTTGAGATGTATCATTATATTAATGTACTATGAAACATTTGAGACGTGTGTGTACATATGTATACATAATATACACACATGTATATATATTATGTGTATATATGCATATATACATACACACATATATATACATGCACATGTGTGTGTATATATATATATATATATATATATATATATATATAAATATAAATATACATACACATGTATATATGTTATGTATATATATGTATATTATAATGTGTGGATAATATATATACACACATTAAACACACATATATTTATATTGTGTACATATATACACATTACACATTCACATGTATATACATTATTTATATATATATGTATATTATACATATACATATGTATAATATACATATGTGTGTGTGTGTTTAATATACATGTGTGCATAATATGTATATATACATATGTATATTATGTATAATATACATATGTCTATATATATGTATAATATACATGTGTGCATAATGTGTATAATATGTATATATACATATATACACATATATTATACATTATATATGTATAATTTAAATGTGTGTAATATAGATACATATATACACACATATGTAATGTATATATGTATACACACACGTGTATATATATATATATATTATATACATGTGTATGTATATATTATATATTATGTATATACATATGTATGTATATATGTACATGTGTATATATTATTTATACATGTATACATAATATATAAATACATGGTTGTGTCAATATACATGTATGTGTGTATGTATAGATATACACACACGTATATTTATGTAAATATACTTGTGTGTGTATATGTACACACATGTATATATTATGTATATATATAATTTATATATATGTATGTATGTGTATGTATACACACATTATGTATATATATATATATATATATATATTGTGTATACACATATATGTATATATTTTGTGTATATATATATTATACACATGTATTATGTATATACATATGTGTATATATATATATGTATACATGTATATATTATTTATGTGTATATATATAAATCTATATAAATGTATATATCTACACAATATATGTACATGTGTGTATGTGTATATATACGCACATGTATATTATATATATATATGTGTGTGTGTATGTATATATATATGTGTATATATAGAAAATATATACATATACACATATGTGTATATATATACATATGTGTGTCTATATGTATATACACACATGTGTATATAATACATATATATATATATATATATTATGTATATACATATATGTGTGTATATATACATGCATATATATACATATATATACACAATATATACATGTGTTGTATATATATGTATGTGTATATATGTATGTATACATATATAGGTATCCTCTCTCAGATAAAATGTGACTGCTTGAGCAGGCAACGCAAAGGTAACGTTATTTTAGTATTTTCACCGTGAGGGATCCTGCCTGAGTTTTAGTTTGTCCTTTAAATTTGAATAATGATCTGTCATCCTCATAAATAATAATATGGCAGTCCCATGGAGGGGGCAACCACAATTATTTTTTATTGTAAGGTTTTATGTAAATTTAATTTTTTTTAATTGTAAAAAATATATAACAATAAATTAATATCAAAATATAATGAATAAATATCAAAATTTATTAATTTATTTTAATATTGGAAAATATTCTTATTAATTTTCTTTTCTCTTTTTTATTTTTATATTTTAATTTTAATTTTTGGTACATACATATGTATATATACATATATACACACACATGTATATATACAACACACATGTATATATTGTGTATATACATATGTATGTATACATATATACACATACACACATATGTTTATATACAACACACATACATATTATGTATATACATATGTATGTGTATATACATGTATACACACATATATTTATATACATAATATATATGTGTGCATTGTATGTATACACACATGTATATATATATATATATGTACATATATACACAATATATATACATATGTGTAATCTATACATATATGTATATATATACACACACATGTATATATATATATTGTGTATATATATATACATATATAATATACACATAATGTATTGTATATATGTGTGTGTATACTATGTATATATGTGTATATACATATATACACACACATGTGTACATATATATGTATATACATGTATCTATTCATATGTGTGTGTATATATGCATATATGATTCTTTTTTTAGCTTTAGACTTGTGTTATGGTTATGTGAATGGATATGTTTTGACATTATGGATGTGTTTAATTTTACATGCATGGTAAATGGTTTGATGGATAGACATGATTACAACAATTTTTTCTCCTAATTTTGTGATGTTATAGCACATGGTAATCCTTTCATATTTTAACATGGTTTTGAATGAAATGAAAAAATTGTATATTTGCATGGTTAGATCATTGCCTTTGTTGTTTTCCTTTGCCTTGGATTTCCAACATTAATAATTGGGTAAGGGTTGATCAACCTTTATTTAATATATTGTAAAATAATATGCACCACTGTTATGAAATAACCATGATGACTATTGTGTTTTACACTTAATGAATTAAAATATTCATCTGTGAAAGACTTAGTGCATCATGATATAGAACATCATAATCACATTGCTTGCAATATACATAATGACCTTGACTCAAAAACAACAAAAAAATAAATTTTTTATAACAAGATAAACTATGTAAAAGTGACAAACACATACTGAAAGAAAAAACTCACACAAAAAATATAAGTAAATGTTTACGCAAGTAAAATCAAGTAAATAATGAAACACACAAAATCAAATGACAACCAAACATAAATGAAATCAAATTAAGCAAATGACATTTAAACTAATAAAGTGACTTTATGAACATCCTAGGCTAGGGTTGAACCTTTGGTAATCAATATCCATGACAACATTGAACATTTGACAAAAAATTACAAAGAAAACCATATGGTTTTGGATGGTGATATGCAAAAGTGAACCCATAGTTGAGAAGATCAGATGATGGAGGGGGTGGTGGAGGTGGTGGTCGAGCTGACCCTAGATAACCCATGTCTCTAAGTGATGCCTACATAATCTACCATGGACAACATCCTGATGAGAATATCGAGCCAAATGTAGTTCTCCCAATATGGGAATGGATGAAAAAGTGACGATGTAGTGTAAAGCATAGAGGAATAGATGAGTGATTTTCCTCCCAAAAATATGAGCAAGTGAGCGATGATTTTTTTTTAAAGATAGATGTATGATATATTTGAATATATAAAGTGTTGTTTGTTTTGATGTATAGATAATAATGTGTGAAGAATGGTTACATACAAGATATTCCTCTAAGCATGAGCAAGGACATGGTTACACAAGTGCAAGGGTCAAACCCTAAGCTAACATGTCATGAATTAAAGAAGGAATAAGTGACTAAATATAAATATACAAGTAATGAATATGATGGGATGCCTCCAAGTAACTAGAATGTATATAAACAATGGATTACACATGACACTAGAAATTAGTTTTCACTATGGCACTTAACCACAATGTCAATAAACTAGTTTTCACTTTTGGACATACTAAATTTCTCTCTTTTTCTTTGTTTTTTTTTTTTTTTTTAAATTTGATTGATTTTTTTTACAATTACACTATAATGACTTAGGCATAGAATGTTTTAAGGTGGATGATGTTCATGGGCTCATCTATCTCCTCTCCATATTCAGTAGCTAACTTGTAATGTTTAGATCCATACTTGGCAATGATTATGTATGGGCCCAACCAATTTGGTTTGAATTTTCCTTTCTTCTACCATTCTGCATTGGTATTTCATTAGTTTTATTTGTGAACAATATCTCCAATTTTTATTTCCCTGGCTTTAATCCACCTATATAGCTATGATGAATGTGATTTTGGTAGACTTGTAAGTAGTTTATGTTAGTGTATGGTATTTATTTTTTGCATGTTTCTTATTATTTTCACTTCCTACACATGCCCCATGGGTTATTCCACCTCATTTAGAGTTTATTTACACTTGTGTGATATATTTTCTTAGGTGTAAATTATCATAGGAGTTACATGGTTGACTCATCATTAGCTAGATGGAGTTACTCTTGATCGTCTATCCTTGGTATGGGAATTACACTCTACTCTTAGCATATTTGACCTACTTTCATGGGGGAGTTACACATTTCACTCCCTATTTGTATATCATGCTTATTGATTTGTTCTATGGAGTGTTGGACATTGACTTGACTCATTTTTTATGCATTATGTTTTTTTTGTGCAACTTTTGGCTCTCACCTACTACCTAGGGTTTCATACATTAATGGCTGGTTAGAGATCTTGGATAACTCAAATATGGTATCAGAGCACCACTAACAACATTTTCTACCATTTTTAGATCCTTAGTGATATTCTTTTGTGATCACATTGTTGTTCTAGTTTTTTATTTGTCATTTTCTATGTTTTTTTTGAGTTTCATGAATGCTTGTGCAAAATTTGTATAGAAAGATGTGTCAAAACTAAAAACAAATAACATATTATTTGTGGGGTTTTAGAGTTATGAAGTTTGACTCTCTTCATTTTTGAATATCCTATTTAGATTTTTAAGAAATTGATGGTTTTAATTATGTTCTTAGCTCAGTTCTCATGTGTTGCAGGCAACTTTATGTTTTATAAACCAAGGTATTTAGTGTGCAATAATGAATTTATTCATGGCCTTTTAGAAGGCTCAATAGATCACATTTTGTTTATGAGCACCCTATGGCCCGCTCACAACTTTTGTGAAGACTCACGTTGCCTACACTACTTTCATGGCCTACATGTGGTGCTTTGGCCTATTTTTCTTGTCTCCTCGACCTACATAGTGACTCCATGGATTGCATGATCTGGTTAGCTATGTTTGATAGACATTATCTTTCTTGGGTGATGTCATTTTGTTGGCTTAATGCACATAGCCTTGCATGCATTCAACACCCTAATTTTGTTCTATATAGCCTACCCCTTATTTTACCTCAAAGTGGATCATTTTTTATTGGAGTACATTGCCATGAGCCTGTCCATAATTTTGGGGATTAACAACCAGTTTATATGACCCTTATTTCTCTCTTAAAGACTAATACAACCTATAAGACCAGCCTTCTAAACCTGTTGGTGGCCTTCCAATTAAGGTCGATGGTTTTGTTTTCATGTTCATTCACCATTTGTGGTCTCCTAACACCATGGTCATGTGGTAACTCACCCAGCATGTTCAAGCCTGATTAACACGTCCATCTACTTCATTTTAAATCTTGATCATAGCCTCTTGGTGTTGAATTTCATCGAGTGTCTTCCACCATTGGCATCTCCACAAAGCACACTTAGATATGGTTCGGCCTCCCTTAGACCACCTGGACATTCAACCTAGTGTTGTCCATAAGGCATTTTGTTAAAATCACCTTTGTTGCCTAAAAATTTCCTTTCGAAATTAAGTTGTAGCTTTTTATTTTTTGTAGGAAAGCTTATTTTAAATAAAACCACTTTTAATTTAAAAACCATTTAGACTCCAAATTTGTGGTTTTGAAGCTTAATGTGTTTAAAGTTTTATACAAGCTTACATAACTTTATGAATGTCAGTATTGATATTAATATTTGTGTGAACCTCATATTAAAACATTTGAAGGTGGGGGATAGTATATTTGGAGAGGTGATCACCAAAGGGGGACATTGCTTAGGGGGAGATTCTTTTTTATTATTTTTGTATAAAACAATATGTTGTATGGATGGATATTTTTATAAAATAATATCACTAGTGATTTTTTTATTATTTTTTATTAAAAAAATATTTTGGAGGACATTTTTGATTGTTTTTTGTATAAAAACAATCTTATATAGAGATTTCTATTTGCTTGGTCACACATCTTTTTTGCTTATCAAAGATGGAGGGTGAGGCCCAGTTTGGCAGGTGGCCAAACCCCCTCACAAGTAAACCAATGTCTTCTCCTTCTATCATTACCTCCTTGCTTGGTCAAATTTTTGTACTTTTATACTCTTAGACACATTATCAATAGATCCCAACATCCCTTTAGTTTATTTTATTGATCGCTTAATACGTAATCTCATTTTTTTAATTTTGTTGATTCTTGTACTTAATACTCATTTGGATGCATTTTTAGCTATGTCTGACATCCTCTTCATGAGGTTGCATTGTTATTATAACTTAGGGATCATTATAGTATACATTTTACAATTGTGCACTTCTTTGGTGTCTTCTCTCAGTCATGTATACTCCACTTGAGAGATATCAGTTGATGAGAAAATTTGATTCTACACTAGTGGTTCTTCTTAGAAAGACCATTTATCCTTCTCGATGTGCTTACATGGAACACTTACTCACAAGCAAGAATCATACTCCATTCCTACATGGATATATTTTTACCCCTTATGACACAGGTCAATATAATAAGTGGCCTAACACTTGTGACAAGGTTCTTGGTACCTTACTATTACATATTTTGATGGATCTTCATTGCCATGTGGAATATCCATCATATCTATACACTATTTAGAGCATCATACTATCTCTTTTTGGAAATATTATTGAGATACATATCACTCCTCCTCCTCCTTATTTTCTTATAGTCTCTTTAGATACTTTTGTACTCCCTCCCTTACTCCTTTTTTGTGATGACAAATTCATGGTGGATTGTGCTCCTTGTGTCAAGCCACCACTACAAGATGAGATTTTGCCTAACCTCAATTATCCCATTATAGATTCTACTTTTGTCCCTTTTCAGGATGTTACTCTTTTACAAATTTCATAGTATTAAACTTTGGAGAAGTCTACTATTTAAATTACAAGTACACCCATTGAGAGCTTTGATGACTCATATGTTCTTATGGATATTCATATTGTAGATATGTGTGCTTCATATGTAGTATCTTCTTTAGTTTTGATGGTTATTGAGCTAAGCTTTCCTCTTCACATGGACATTCTTCCAATGAGTGTTCCATCTCCTTCTAATAGGTTCACTTCAATGGCATTACATCCAATTCTTATGCATAATCTTGCCCAACCTATGCCACACCTTATTTTTAGACCTCTTTTTAGATATCTTTGTTGTTGCCTTTATCTTCCATTATGGAATGGTCAAATACAAACCTCATTTTCTTCTTTTGATAAAAATAAGAAACATTATTTTATGTGGATGGACTTCTTCATTCTTTAGGCAAAGGATCTCATCAGTGACATTCATCATTCTACAAGTTCTATTGTAGGCAACTTCAACATATTCTATGGAGACTTCTTAGCTCTTATCTCTTTGTGCTCTATTTCTCTCACTTGTGGATGCATTTTTAGTTAGGTTTGATTTCCTTAGAGCATTCATTATTTATTTTCTCTCTTTTGGAGGAGGGGGATTTTTTTCCTATGGGTTTTTTACTTTTCTCCACTTTATGAGAGTTGCTTTGTACATGGGTATTGTTATTACTTTGAGTTGCACCCTTTGAGGAGATGTTTGAGGTCTCCTCACTTAATTGACACAATGGGAAATCTTTAAGGTTGTGGGTGACATGCGACTAAATATAACCTCCAAAGAGGACTAGATCCCTTGAAGCGAGACCTAAGACTAACATTATACAAATTCAAATTTATAAAGAAAAAGGAGAAAGAAAACATGAAATCAATGAATAGAAGGGGTGATGCACCAAACTTTAAGTTTCCTCTACTTTATTATGATTGCTATTATGGACAAAAATAAGACTATAATATGATTTCACAACTCTAAAATAGTCATTCCAACATAAGTGTTTCAATGTGGAGGCTATAGCTAATGCATCAATTAAGAGGGATAATCAAGAGGTCTAAAGGAAAGCACTAGTGAAGATTTCCACACATAACCTTTTCAATACTACTTGACACACACCATATGACTTGTAAGAAGGTGACTCACTCACAAATAGGTAATAATGAAGAGGACAGATACAAGGAAGTTGAACACTATCACTATCATTCATCAATAATTCATCATAAAAACACTAGATGCAAGATGGAGAAGGCATAATTTAGTTTGTATTTATTTCAAAAGAAATAAATTAACATCAATCTGACAAGGCTACACCATAACTAGCTAGAGGATATGTTGACTCTCCAATTCAATCCCTAGTAAGCATTGAACTCATAAGGATAGCATAAGAGGTTGTGCACTTGTGTAGTGTCAAGTTCCCTAAAAGCAAGCTGACATGCAGACACTTCCCATCGGTACCCACACTCAATAGTCAACATGGGTTCACATATCAACTAAGTGTTGATTTGTACCTATGAGGAGTTCTCAATGCACACCCCATGAAAATATCCTTCATCACACCAACATGATGCATACATTAGAGTAGGTGGGTCTCCCAAGATGAAAATAGTAAAAAGGAGAAGCATGCAGAAAGTAATTCTAAATCATGAGGAGCATGATCAAGATATTCAATCTTCTTACGCACTCTTATTTAAAGGCTTCTTTATGATTGAATGATGAAGTCCCATGCCAAATCATAAAGTTTCACATTTATACCCTTGTGAAACATAGACTACAATCTAAGTTATGTACCATCTCCATTACAGATCGATATACATTTTGAATAAAAGGCATAAACTGTAAGGACCATCAAAAGAGACTAAACATAAGAAGAATTAGGGCCTTGTGTATTTCTACAAAAGATTTCCCTTTGTGCCCTTCACAAGCTCATAAATTCACTACACATTGATTTCTCTATGTGACCTTTAGTATGACCCTTTGTGTAGGATACATTCAATTGACCATGAACACAAGATGACATGGTAGAACCCAAAACATATGCCTGCACATTTCCACATTAGTGGACTAATCTAAGTGGATTGATAGGTGGTAGAAACTATAAATAAAGGTGGTAGATGAGTCTGATTAGACATTGAGGGAGATAAATTTGAATAGATTAAAATGCCAAGACAACTGTCAAAGTGTTAGATCATGATCATAAGCCTCCCTTGTCTACCTAGACATCCTTCATTCTTAGATTCATGCA
This sequence comes from Torreya grandis, assembly GCA_037957365.1. NCBI lineage: Eukaryota > Viridiplantae > Streptophyta > Pinopsida > Cupressales > Taxaceae > Torreya > Torreya grandis. Next base: position 6,023,038 of record JARHVA010000123.1, read on the forward strand.
CATGTGGATCCATGAGTGACTTTATAGATTCTTCCATGATCAAATTGTCAAACCCAGGTTGAATAAGCATGTCTTGTATCAGTTATTATCAAGACTTTGCTGCTCTTAATCAACTTTGAACTCTAAGTGTCATTCTGAATTCAAGTTCCTACCTATCACCTCCAATGGCAAATTGATTATGCTAGGCCCTACCCAATGTTATATAAACACTTATTTTTATTATAAAATGGTCAACATTTATAGGCATCGTAACTCTATTAAAATTTACCCTCTAAGATACCTCTTTTTGTATAACAAAGTGATACCTATTTGAGTTTATAATATTGTCTTATACCTTAAGATTAATAAGAACTAATTTACTTTTCTTCATGATCAGTGTTGTATGTGCATTCATGGTTGTTGTTCCTTGTTTATCGATGTTCATCCCTCTCATTGCCATCCTCCCTTTTCACTTTTCATAGAATCAAAAGTATTTGCAGGTCTCATGTTGTGTATACACGGGTCTACATAGATGTTATCTATGGACCATTTGTCATCCCTCCTAAAATTGTGTTGTGTTCCCTTAAATCCATGTGAAACACTTATGCAGTGTGCTTGGTTTGAATATCTGGTATCTAGACTATTAGTTTTATTATGTCATTAAGTAGGTGAGGTGTTCACTATATTCTTGGTGCATCTCCTTTTACATTCCAGCAACCCTCTTGCCTTTACTTTCCCCTTTCCCCTTTATCAATTAAATTTAATGCTAGTTGTAGATTTCATTCTACTCTTTATAAGATTGCTCATTGGTCCTAAACCAGGGGCATTTAGAATATAATGAATTCAGCCTACTCTAGAGGTTTATCTTAAGGAGTGAAATATTCCCACACCTTAAGTGACAATCCCATTGTTATAATGATACACTGAATCACTCTCTAATACATAAGTCCAAGGTGCTAATTGTGGAAGAGTTATGCACCAACATGCACGAGAGCCTTTAATACATAGGTGCATGTTTCAAGTGATAATAGGATCCTTTACAATGTCCTTTTTAGTAGTGTGTGTGTGTGTATATATATATATATATATATATATATGGAGAAGAGAGAGAGGTGTTTGATGTGTGGGAAGCCCATCATAACTGCCATCTATCATGAAACTAATTACAATGCCAAAAAAAGGTGAAGAATTAGTCTTATTATTCAACTTCAACATTTGTTGGCTTGGATTGATGATGTCCTTTTGAGAGGTGGTTTATAAGTGGCTCTTCATCTCCTATGACTCATATTTACTCTCTATAAACTGCCCTTTATTGGTTGAGGAGTTACAAGTGGTTATCTTGACATGCATACTTGGTCTCTTTAATATCCTTCTACACCATTATTGAATCTTGAAATGTGTCTCCTATCTTGGTGAGAATGAGACTTAATCTTAGACATATTTACACCTTTATCTTTGTCATTAGAACCTGCACCTTCATGTCTAAATTTGTTTGATCCAATGGGAGGTAATAAGGACAAGTCTATATCTTCATCCAAGACCCAGTCCTTGTTTGAATACTATCACAACAATCTTGTCAACCTCATGTATGTCCTATATAAGGTCATGTAATATCTTTCCAAGCTTATATATCATATTCACATGGTTTTTCATAATTTACTGATAATATTTTTGGAGAAGAATGCAAGCATTCATGCTATAGAAGCTTCATATATTCTTGAGAATTATATTGAGACCTTGTCTATATTCCATGATTTCAACACTAAGGTTTTAGGTATTTTAGGCCTTCTTAGGAGTCTCTAATATCATGTTTAACTTGTGTTAATCTTGAAGAGTTGATAGATCATGTATGCTTCTTTGAGTGTCTTCAACACCATGACTAGTGAGCTACATGTGAACAAACCCTTCCATTATACTTGTATCCATTAGAATTGAATTTTTAATGGCATGTATAATCCTCCAAGTATGAAATTATATGGATACATGGGTGTCCTAAAGTTTCCTATTGCCATTTTTTACCTTGAGAAGGTATACATCCTCATTCTTGTTTAGAAACAAGGAAAAGCCTTCATCTAGATATATTATTTGTTTTAAACTTTATCTTGGCACATTTAATGTATATGTAATGGATTTTGGAAGGTCATTAGACCTCTACCAAAAATGTAAAATCTTATTCATAGGTTTAATAAGCTTCCACCTAGCCAAAAACATTAAATTAGGCCTTAATAGTGCAGTTTTAGGTCATTTCCTTGTGATTTTACTCCACACGTGCCAAGATTATGGCTCCAAAAAGTGCTCATGATGATTTCAAAGGTCATCATGGTGTTTTAAATGCACTTCATGGACATTATCTTCCATTTTGGAATATACATGGTCATTGAACTCTTTGAGGGCACAAAAGGTAATTTTAGACATGTTTATCTTCTTAGCAATCATTCATAAAGCACAATCCCTTGATTGATTTAAAAATACCAAAAAAATAGATTGAATAGGACCTATAATCATCCCATAATGTCATTTTTTCCTATGAATCTACTCAGCTAACTTCTCACATAATAAAATTGCCCTTCATGAGCTTTGCAAGCCTGTAGGTGAAGGTCAAGATGACTATTTTGAGCAAAAAAGTCTCTAAATGCTTGATTTTGACTTTAAAATACCTTATTTTGGATTGATACATTCCAAATGAGTTATATATATGGTTTTAAATGATTTTACCTCTTAAACCTCTTATCACTTGTTTTAGCCCTTGCCAAGGGTTTATTGACAGTTTAGGGGTTTTAACCCTAATTGTCATCTTTTGATGTTTTCTCATTTAAATGAATAAAATCACTATATAAACATTAATAATGGTCTGTCAGACCTTTAATTAACCTTTATACTTAAATTTAAAAACAAAAAATGCATATTAATTCCATATTTCTACATGTAGACCTATAGGTGCGCATTCTAGGCTCTAAACCCATTCAAACTTGCTCTTGAATTGACCTCCCTGCCTTTGATGACCATTGAATGATATTGTGGATAAAATGGAGTTTTTTTTAATAATTTGATAAACTTACCCAAGGATAAATCACATAAATTTTTCCAATAATCATTCATTTTAAACCTGTGGACTTACACAGTCCATGTGTTAATGCATGACTACATTCCTCTTTTGCCATTTTGACTATGAAAGATCTTAAAGGAGTTTGGGGAATTTATTAAGTTTGATGATCAATATGTAAATCTCAAGAATTAATTATGGTTATTATTTTTAATTTCAATTCTATTTCTTTTTTTTCACCCTTGAAACTCTGTTTAAAAGCACTAGACCAATGGCCTTCAGCCTGTCACTCATAACTTTATATCAAGGAGGATCATGAAAGGTTTTACCACTTATTGAATGATTTATACGTTTCCCATATACTTCTCATTATTTTTTAAATCCATATTTCACATACATTATTCCCCAAAATATCCAGCATGCTTGCCCACAGGGTTGTTCTTCTCTCATTCAAGTATGTGTGAACCAGTACCAGAAAGACACTTAGGAGATGGATGTAAGCTTGGGGAAACATGTGATGGGGTGTGATGGAATATTTAATATTAATTACATGTGATTTTACCCTTTTTCACAATCCAAAACCTCTCAATAGCATCAAATAACCCCAAAAATTGTAGTTTTTCAACATTTGTAAACGTGTGCATGCACATTTCTCTCATTTATGCATTGGATTTGCCTATATATGGTGTGGTAGAGATTGTTTAAATTTTTTGAGTTTAAATACATTTTTCTCACATACTTTAAATCATTTTCATGTTTTAAAACATCTCCTAACCCCAAATAACCCTACCTATCATGTCTAAAATAGCATAACACAAAAACTTCTTACTGGTACAATCATGACCGCTGGGAATTTGTATTAGTTTTGATGTTGCAGGGACCATTGGACCTCAAAGAAACACTTTTATGTATTCACCAAGCTCATACATGACATTTCAAGAGAAAAACTTTGATATTGGGGGTTAGTAGGGTCTAAGAGAGGTCTAACTTGTTAACAATGGTTCATAAAGCTCTATCCCCAATCCCAAAACTATTGCCATGAAATTGAAGGGAATAGGGATGATCAACATAACATAAGATAATTTTATCTAATACCTCTCCTCATTCATGAAACAACTTCTTCAAAATGACTCTTTTCACTCTGTTAATGACCCAATGGAGATCTTGAATGGTTTTTTGCCTTGTTTGGAACTGTGAACTCTTCTTGGGCATGATTTTGAGCTTGGTGAGGATGAAATAGGTTATATTGAGTCCTTATCACCTTGTTCCATGATTTACTTGGTTGAATATTCCCAATCCAACGTAAAAACTTGTATGATCTCCTCAAAACATGTTTTTTCTTGTTATGAAACTTGTCCATTTAAAATAATAACCTATTGCAGCTAAGTACCAAGTATTCATGGGATCTTATTTATCTTATACAATGATATCATAATGTACAAATATCCCTTTTTTCCTGCCTTTCCTACCATTATGCTATATTTGGTTGTTAGAAAATTGAACAAAGTAGTTTTCAAATTGAATGTACGTTGGAAAGAAGCATTATGACACCTTGACCAAGTGTACAAGCATAAAGACATATAATATGATTATCACAAGTGTTAAATGACTAAAAAATACATTTTTTTTACCTTTATTCATGGTTTTTTCTCTTCTCACTTGATATTTCCCAAGGTGGTTACATTACAACATTTGAACAAGTAATGGAAGATAAAACAATAGAAACCATAATATCTCCAAAAGTACCTTAAACCCTCAAAATATTTGAAATTACGATGTTCCATCTTGCCAACTTTGTTTCTACCTCCATCATCCACTATAGAATACTATGTGATCTTACAAGATCATAACACCACTTCATAGTTTTCACCATGTATCACTTATACCTTCAATTTCACAAACCAACCTTAATCTTTCCAAAGTTACCTTTTTAGACACTTAAAATTGGCCACCAATAGCTTCATACCAGACTTAGAATAATTCTTACCAACCATTGAACATATAACCTAAGAGTTTCAAATTCGGCTTCTTAACCTTGTAAATAAATCAATTTAGCCCAATAAATAAATTAAATCATGTAAACGCGTACATTGAATTAATTAAATACTTGAAAAATGTGAAAATACTAACAAATATTAATTAAAAATTAAATCCTAATTGAATTAATCCATGAGGAAATAAATCCATTTTAAAAAAGGAAAATTCAAATATCAATATATATCCTAAAAAGCATCTTAAAAACTAATCATTATCTTTTTGTGAGTTATCCAAATGCAAAGTATCTCAAAATATTTATTCATGCTAATCATGAGATTTTGGACACCTCTTAACCCTAATGGGGTTATCTAAGCAAACCAAGTATAAGATTTAACTCATTCCAAGTCATTTCAAAGCCTATAAAAGCAAGCCTAGAGCTCTTCATTATGAGAGCTTGGATAGAGGAAAGTTATTATGCAAGAATTTGAGAATGAATGCAAACATAGTGTTATAATGCCAAAATAAATCCAAGTCATCAAGATAACCATGGTGCCAAGAGGATATGGAGATAGCCAAGCCGCATTGATGAAGATCTTTTGAGCATAATTTGAGCAAGCCAACAAAGAGATCTCTTGGACCAATCAAAGAAGGTAAGGAAAGTTGTCATTTATTTGAATTTTAGATATGTTTTCAATTGGTTTGTTCACTAATCTCCCCCCATGATCTATGCCTAGATATTTTAGCTTGGGAGTATGTTGATTTTATTGTTTTTGGAACTAACACTATACTAACCTCCTCTCTTGAGTCAAATTCCTTGACCATAAATGGCACACCTGATGGGACTTGCACCCCACAAAGTTTTTCTTAAAGCCTTATATATCATTTAAATAATATTTATCATGTCAAAATATGATATTTCTAACCAAGGAATGTGAAAAAATAGTCAAAATTCCATTCACAAATTTTTGTGTGATAACCTACAACCTGAAACAACAATAATAGGCTATCTTGTGGATATTTTTTTGGGGTCATGCAGACTCCATTTTTTTTATTCTTTTTTAAAACCACATGTTTTCTCATAATTTTTTATAATATGCTATCATTTTACCTTCAAGTTTCATAAATTTTCCATAAAATCTTGAAATAGGAGTTTGAATCTTTCTAAAGTTTCTAATTGTTGTTTCTTGGTTTCATTGAATTGTGTTTTCTTTGTCTAATCATCCTATTGAAGGTTTTGTTGAGTTTTGGTGATAACATTGAGTTAAATAACATTTATGCATTATGTTTATTTTTCCTTTAGATTCATAAGCAACCGATCTCGAACCTTATTGACCGGTATCAGTTATATCCAAAAACGTGTTTTGCTCGCAACCAAAAGTGCTTCAAAATAGGGGTTATTATCTAACAATTATAGGTTAAAGGATTGGTTTGAAGACAAAATTTCATTTTTTGATTAATCACACATTTCAATTTGGGTTTTAAAAATAACTTAGTCAAATCATGCACATTTGAATTTGGGTCTAAAATGAACATGTTTAATCTCACACATTTGGATATTGGTGATTAAAAATAATATAGGATTGGTTAAGTCTTAGAAACATTTTGTTTTTAGTGCTTAAAATGAATCCTAAGTCTTGAAAATTACCAATTAATTATTTAAAACAAACCTAAGAAAAGCATTGAACACTTGAGATTTGGGCTTTAAACAAACCTAGTTTTTTTTATTTCATTTGGTTTTGTGCAATTCTTTCCTTTTTTGCACTAAAGCCAAGAGGGATAGTAGCAAACCATACCACATTTAAAGTGGTGCTTAAAATTAATCCTCACTCATAAATTATTTGTAAATTATTTGTTGTGTGTTTGTTTCACAAAAAAGATAGCATGTGTATGCTCTCCCCTATCCCTTATAAGGAACTCATGGGATCAAAAGTGCCTTTCCATTGAATTTTAGTGCCTAGTACAAGGTGTAGAAATAAATAATCTCTTCCTAAAACTCGCATAGTATTGGGTGATCTAAAATTAACCCTAAAGTCTTTCTAATTGTCTTTTATTTTTATGAATTTTGGCTTGTGAAGGGGATGTCATTACCTCTCACAAGTTCTTTAGGGAAACATTGACCCAAGGATTCATCTTTTAGTAGTGTTTCAACCCCTTTCCATAGGGGGTATACAAATTATAATTTCCCCAATCGGATGGTGGTTTGAGAAGTTAAACCATCTTCATTAGTGGAAGGTTAAGCCTAGGACGTATGAGCAATCTAGACATCATACTATACTGAGCAAGTGACAGATGTAGTGATTGGGAAAATGACAAGACCTTTTTGCAATAAATATATTGATGCAAACTCAATTGACATGATGTTTCTCTTGTGTGCATACGTGAAAGTGTGTACACATGGGATCAATCTAGACGGTTGAAAACTCATAAGTTTTACTCAACCCCGCTTTGCCACACCTTGATAGGATTTAGGATGATATACATAGTTGTATTGTTTTCATTTATTCTTTATTGCTTGGTGTTTTTAGACTAAAACTCTTGCTTATTGTTTAAACCACGTCCAACAAAGTTTGTTTATACATCACTCCTTTGTTCAAGGAGGCATTATGATAGTCATTTTATCACACACATTTGTCTTAGACTTTTGCTAAACTTGTTTATATGTGTGTCACTAGTTTGAAATGGGTATCTTTATGCTACCCAAATCATTTTCAAGTCTTAAGCCTTACAATTATTTGAAATACAACATTGATTACATCTTTTTGGAAGTGATGACTTTGTTATGATGCCCAAATTATTTCAAAACTTGTCTTGTCTCAACTGTCATTGTCAAAACCAATCATTTGATCTTTGTTGGATCTTTGTTTAGCACATTCATGTTGTTCAAATTTGTCTAACTTGTTTGGTAAACTATACCCTAGGTTTCAACATTTGAGTTTTCAATTAACGTTTCCAATTCCAAATTCAAACATTGATAGATTTTTTTTAAGTCTCATTTCATAGGGGTTGATACACAGATCTTTCTCTTTTGGGTTGCTTAACTTAGGTTAATTGATTACCCAAATTTGAAAACTATTATTTGTTTGTTCACAGATCCTATCCTCATAATTGTTTGTTGTTGTATTTAGGAGAACACAACCTTTCTCTTGGTGACTTTTGCCTTGTGCCCTATACCAACTAATCATGTTTATGTTTGATTATGTGTGTCAAGTTTATGTCAAAGTGTTTCAAGTTTGTTAGATTAAAATCCCATCATCATCTTTGTTTAAAGACTATATTTTAATGCCACATTTATCCAAAAGTCTTAGCATAGCTTATTTGAGCCTAGATTTTGACTCCATGTTTAGACAAAAGACCTAGAAACATTTCCATTTCCTAGTTTAGACCTATTTAGAACACTTTGGACATAAAGTTTGACATGTTGGTTTTTATTCAGATGCTTGAGCTTTTGTGTGTATGACATTTGATGTTAGACATTTGATGTTAGACTATTTTATGCCAAGTTTTATCACAAACCATTTTGGAGATACATCTCTATTTTCATACCATTTTGGAGATACAACTCTATTTTCATACCATTGTTTGAAGATACGACTCCACCCCTTTTTGACCATATTACACCAATTTTGAACCTTTTATCCTTTGGACATTGTTTTTTAGATTTTGTAGAGATCTATAACCTCTTTGTTTTGGAGATTTCTTCATTGATGTGGATATGTCTAGCCACACTAATGGTAGAGTCATGTACAATCCAATTTATGATAGAATGGCCACACAAATTGACTACAATCATGATCTATTTGAGGAACAAAGTCAAATGCCTATTTGCAATCTAAATCAAGTTACCAACAAGGATGATATAGTTTATGAGGAGGACATGGATGCTTTGGCTTGTGTGAGTAACCAAGTTCCACAACACCCCAAACTTATCCTACTAGGACCTCATCCTTTAGCTTGTGCAAGCACCCAAGATTTGCAATGCCCTATCCTTATTATAACAGGACATCCTTTGGCTCATGTAAGTAATCAAGTTCCATAATTCCCTAGACTTATCATTTTGGGACCTCATCCTTTGACTTGTGTGAGCAACCAAGCTCCACAATGCCCCATCCATATGATTCTATGACTTTGTCCTTTGGCTCGTGATAGTGACCAAGCCTTATAATGCCCTATCGATACCATTGCAGGACTTCATCTTGTGACTCATACAATAAATCACACTCCCTAATGCCCTATCATTATCCAACCATCAACCATTCCTCATACAGTGCCAATCATTCCCCAATTTAGAAAACCCCAGCCAATCCAATCAAAACCCCAACTGATCCAATCAGTACCTATCTAGCTAATCTAATCACAACCTCAACCAATCAAATCAATACCCCAACTGAGCCAATCATTACCCCAACCAACCCAATCAATACCCCAACTGAGCCAATCAATACCCCAACCAATCTAATTAGTACCCCAATCAAGCCAATCAATACCTCAACTAAGCCAATAATTTGAGGACCAAGTTATATTCAAAACTAGAATTTTATAATTGATTATAAACCAAGGCCAAAAGAACCAACAAATCCAAGTTTTTTTTTTTAACCAACCATTTTTGATAAGTCAACCTATGATGAATCACCTTCCAATCCTATTCATGTTGTCAAGGAGTCTCACTCTGACGAGTTAGTCTTTGTTGAGTCACTTCTTAATGATTATAATTACTTTTGGGTAAATCATTACCTCAACCATTAACTTATTTTTCAAGAGACTCCCATTGATAATACAGTCTTTAAGGAGTTATCTCTTGACCTTTTTTCCATCATTGAGGAATCTCACTTTAAAAAACTAGTCTTTATGTAGTCTTTCTTAGCAAAACCTATTCTAGAAGAGTCCATTATGCCATCACAGTCCATTACTTATCCAATACCAAACATTTAACACATCATTTAGTAGCATCCATACCTGATGAAGAATCAAAATAAGATTCAAGTTCCATTCTTGAACCAACATCAAATTTAGCATCAGAAGTAGAATCAACATCAATCTCAACATTGGATTCAGAGTCCATTAAGTCAAAATCAGATTTAGAATTAGAATATGTTCATTGTTGTTATAATATTGGTTATGCATGCCTTGTAGATCAATTTGAATACATTTGTGATCCTTCCACAGTTTTTGAGGATGATTAATTTAGCATCAACACAAGTTCTCCTAGTATCTTCTATAAGGATTTTATACCCTCTCCCCATTCCATTACCATTTCACATACCATTACCACCAACCAACATAGCCATTATATTAACATTCCATCTCACATAATTGTCAATTGGGACTGAAATAATCATACCTTATTAAATGACATCCATCGTGACATATCAGATGACGAACGATAAGGAGGCCAAGACCACATTCATGCAAAAGAACACTCTCCTAGTGAAACCTTTTTAGAGGCACTAGGAGACAATCAAATAAAAAACTCAACATCTTCTAGTGAAACCTTTTTGGAGGCACTAGAAAAGAATCAAAGTCAAAATTCAACATTCCTTAGTGAAACCTTCTCAGAGGTGCTATGGGAAAATTAAGACAACTTCATTGGTAGAAACCTCATTGAGGAACCAATATCTGAGCAAAAACATTCTTCACTACTTGATGAAGACATTATCAAAAATCAAATCAAAATAGCTTCCAATCTATAGTATAATCATATGGTAGCTACTCTCATGCCCAAATGATAGAAGAATCTAGTGGTCCTATCGAGAGAATATTCAAAAGTCTTCGGCACTACCACATATAAAGTTATGTCAAATTTGTTATCAACAACATTATGTGTGCCTAAAAATAAAGATCTTTATTTATTTCCCCACCATCATCCATTCCATTATCCTCCATCATTCCATTCTCAATCAAACCTATCATCCCACATTTATCCTTATTTTCCATCCATAGTTGTACTTTCCTTTGTAAAGGCTACAAAGATACCTTGTCTCAACATTTGAAGGAAATAGAATCAACAACCGATAAAGATCACAAAAACATAATTAGCATCCAAATATGCAGCCAGTTCTTGATAAATCATCTATTCAGATGAGGTATGGGCTAGAAATTAACATGATTGAGTATTCTATTTGTATCATTTGTTTATCAGGATGTGTATCTCCACATCAATAAGAACAAAAAAAATCTAAAACCACACCTAGATCAACCAAAAACATGTCCCATATCATTTCAATTTACCATTCCTTTTGTCATTGATGCATACCTTGCCATTCATCCTATCACTTAGGGGAAACACTCTCAACATTATTATTTATCATCCTATCATTCTAACAGCCTATCACTCTCCTATCATTTATTCGACCTACCATTATGTTCTATCAACCTAAACATGTTTTGATCCAACATATCCTATCCCGTTTAACCTTGGTTCATCCATTGGTTTCACATTTTTAGCATGCAAAATTAGATTATTTTTATCATTCATTTCAAGCATTCCAAATAAAGGTAGTATTTTGGAGTATTATGACAAAATTTTGGCAGTTGTATCCTTCATTTCTTGTTCCTTCCTAATCATGTTTGTTTATTTATGTGAGCTTGATTGACATGGGCAAATCAATGTTCACCAGTCTTACTACTAATTATAACTTCCTATGGGAAAATTAGTATCATTGATATGATTAGTTGTATCCTAGTTATAACTACCTATGAGCAAAATAGGGGCAACATTTTTTTATTGTGCCTTGACATGCTAACTAGCCATTTTTATGTTGTATTTTGCCATCATACCAACTATGCCTATTGTGTTTAAATTGGTTACTACACTAGTCAGATTCCTCTATTATAAGGTAGAACTATTGTGAACTAAGGCCATTTTAGGACTATGTGGGTCATGTTTGATACACATTGAGGTCACCTCAGTACCCCTTTGCCATCACGCTCTTGCCATTTTGTGAGCATCCTTTTAAGTTAGAATGCTCTCACCATTTTGTGAGCTTGAACTGTTTAGTGTCTCGTCATTCTTGATTGAGCTGAGACACCTCAAAAATTCCAAAAACATTCACAAAAATTTCAAAATCTAAAAACATTTGTCATATCTAAGCCTAGTTAGTCATCTTTGAATCACCCTACTGGGGCAAATCCATTATTAGGATGTTTTCTATTATTTTTGTTTTCAGGGTTTTTGCTTGTTTATTTTTTATTTGTTTGTTTGTTTGTTCACTTGCCTATTTGTTTTCTTTCATCACTATTGCCTTGACTTGGTTTATATGCATTCATTGGGTGATTCCTTACACATTATTCTTGAGTCCATCCATATTTATACGTCAACATTATCATCATGGTTTTTATCATTAGTGTGTTATTTTCAATTAAATATTGGATTGGGAATTAGTACTTATGCACATTTTGGACAAGTTGTCATAGTGTTTTATATCATGAGGCATACCAACACGTGATACAATAAAAATCAAACTCAAGAAGTCATATAAGAAATGGATCCATAGAATTTTCTCCTTGGTACCTTAGAAAATCCTTCCACCCTTCTTGATCAAATCAACACATTGACCATTCTAGTTGTATCAATGCTAATAAGGACATGCATATCTGCATTAGCAGGTACACCTAAATCTTTTCTATTGATCAAGTTTATTCTTTTATCCATCTCATTCATCACTTTACATCCTTGTATGTTTGGTTGTTTATGGCTTCTTTAGTCATTAGACCATCAAATCTACGTGTGCGCTCACTCATATTTAATTTATGCAATAGGTTATATCCTTAACTTATGCTTGCTAAACTATCATGTGGCACAACCATATCAAACATCATCTTTATCCAATCTTGGTCATCTTAATGATTATAAATTCCTAAGGTAAAATCATTATTTCAAATTTTATTCCTGGTTATGATCACTTTTGGGTGAATTAGTACTTCTTTTAAATCAATTCATTCAAGAATTTTCTCATTTGGATTAATCTCACCGATGGGTTAATTCCACCTTTATTCTTGATTCTTTTTTAGGGACCATCCATCAAATATGTGACAAGCACTCCCTCAAGGGGGAATCATTATAATCTTCCTAAACAATTATTTGTAGCTTTTTCTTTAACCATCATCTTCTTTTTTGGCATACAGGCCTTTTCTCATTCTTTGAGAATACATTATTGTGCCTAAAGTTTCAAAACATCTTCCCAAATAGGGGCAAACTGTAGACAACTAAAATTGGCCACCAATGGCTTCATACTTAACTTTAGAACAATTCTTGCCCACCATTGAACATCTAACCTAAGAATTTCTAAGATTTTCAAATTTGGCCCAATAAATCATGTAAATGCATACATTGAATTAATTAAATACTTTAAAAATGTGTGAACGCCTAACAAAGATTAATTAAAAATCAAATCCTAATTTAATTAATCTATGAGCAAATAAATCAATTATTAAAAAATAAAATTCAAATATCAGTAAATATCCTAAAAAGAATCTTAAAATCTTATTCTTTTTGTGATTTGTCCAAATGCAAAATATCTCAAAATATCTATTCATACTAATCATGAGATTTTGGACACATCTTAACCCTACTGGGGTTAGCTAAGCAAACTAAGGATAAGATTTAACCCATTCCAAGTCATTTCAAAGCCTATAAAAGCAATCCTAGAGCTCTTCATTATGAGATCTTGAATAGAGTAAAGTTTTTATGCAAGAATTTGAGCATGAATACAAAAATAGTCTTATAATGCCAAAATCAAGCCAAGCCATCAAGCCAACCATGGTTCCAAGAGGAGATGGAGATAGCCAAGCCCCATTGATGAAGATATTTTGAGCACAATCTGAGCAAGCCAACAAATATATATCTTGGAGCAATCAAGGAAGGTAAGGAAAGTTGTCATTTCTTTGCATTTTAGTTGTGTTTTCAATTGGTTTGTTCACTAAGCTCCCCCCATGATCTAGGCCTAGAGATGTTAGCTTGTTAGTGTGTTAATTTCATTATTTTTGGAACTAACACTATACTAAACTCCTCTCTTGAGTCAAATTCCTTGATCACAACCTTAAAATTTGTTGAACTACATTACAGAAGACCTCATAAAAGATCAAGGCACAAAATTGATTGGACAAGACACATGGCATATACCCTGACATCATAATAAAACCTTGTTTAGACCTATTTTGAAAGGTAAACCAACGTAATGGTCAAGTTTTGGATGGTAGAGGTTGAATTTTGGTCTAGGAGGCCAAAATGTCAATAAGTACCTCATCAAGCTTTCTTGTCAAGACCCATTTATTTTTAACCACCTAAGTTACGTTTATGGGGGGTGTTAGTGGAGGGTGTTTATTTTATTCATATTTCTTATTATGGTTATTTCCTACACATGCCACATGGGTTATTCCACCTCACATGCATTTTTCATACACTTGTGGGATATGCTTGTTTAGGTGTACATTGTCATAGGAGATACATGTTGGAGTTACACATTTCACTCCCTATTTATACATCTTGCTTATTGAGCTATTTTATGGAGTGTTGGACATTGACTTGACTCATTTTTATGCATTCTACTTTTGTGTGTGCAAATTTTACCTCTCACCTACTACCTAGGGTTTCATGTATTAATGGCTAGTTATATATCTTGGATGAATCCAATATTTTAAGACATTGAGGCATTTTTCATCAAGGAGGTCAAATTAGATGAAGCATGAAATGTGGTAAGATTCATCAACAATAATATTTTGTAAATATATGCATAAGGATGAAATCTCAACTTCAATAGGTAAGATAGAGTCATTGCCATAAACAAAAGAGTATGGAGTTGCCCCCATGGGTGTGTGGATGCTAATGCGATATGCCCATAAATCATAAATTAGGATAAATCTATGTATGTTAGTTATGACCAACTACATTGATAATTCATTTAAGTATTTTGAGGATGTTTTTATATGTTACCTATGCTTGGCTATTACCTTACGAGTAGTAAAGAGTGCACCACTTGTGTTTAATATGGTAAGTAGTAAAAATGGCCTTGATGTATTTATTTTTGAATGATTTTTCATTTTCATAGATGATAGTGGATGCGATTCCAAAGTGGTAAATAGTATGGTTTAAGATAAACTTGAAAATTTGTTTGCCAGTGACATACGTTAAGGGCATTACTTGAACCCACTTGGTAAAATATTTTGTGGAGGTAATAATATGTTTATGTCCATATGAAGAATTGGGATTGATTTTACCAATGAGGTCTAACCACCATGTTTAAAATGGCCAAGGTGTAGTGATGTGTTATAAAGCTTGTAGAATATCACCATGCTTTTAGTAAGGCACACATTTCTTAACATAAGCATAAGAATTAGATTCCATTGCAGGCCAATACTAACCCACACACAATAATTTCTTAGTGAGGACTATACCACTAGAATGAGCATTACATATTCCCTCATGAACTATGATGGCTAAGGTGGATTGTTCAAAATTTAAACACCGTAACAAGGGTCCATCATAACTTATTTGATATAGGGTTTGACCAAAGATATTATAGTAGGATGTTCATTGGATAAGATATTTGCATTGGTTATGAGTTAAATTGGATGGAATGATGTTACTGTATAGGTATTCATAAGTGGCAGTGTACCAAGAAGAAGTGAGACCAACTACCTCATAAACCATCTCAAAAGATAGAGTATATGTTAGCTATAGTTTAATGGAAGAATAATATAATGCATTTGCATAATAAAAGCATAAAAAATACATAAATTAAAATAATAACTAATAATGGAGAATAAAACTAATAAAATGATACCTGAATTATAATTCTTTATTCATGCAAATGGCCTCTCCTCCTTCTTCTCCTTCTACATAGCTTTATGGACTTTTATGTTTGTCGTTCAATAATTACCTTAATTCTTCAGATCTAAATTCCCTTAATTATTAGAATCTAATGTATCATTTATGTATTATATTCATGTTCACATATAATGTGATGCAGGAGCATCTCAAAAACATCTACAATGGTTACATGAAGACATGGTCAAAGTTGGAAATTCTCAAGCATACAAAGCTCAAGTCATGTCTTAGTTTTGTATTTGAATTCATATTGTTGTCGTTTCCCTCCAAAATGTTGTTAAGGAGGAATAAATGTAAATATTAAATGTAAAAGTAAAAGGAGTGAAAAGGGATGAAAGTGGGTTGAAAGGAATCCCCACGTTGGGAGTTTGTTGAGTAAAAGTGGAGGAGATGGTTGAAAGATTTCAACCATAAGATATTAGTTGAGATTATCTCTCAACTTAGATATTAGTTTAGAAAAATTCTCCTTTCTCGTTTCAAAGCCCAAGTTGGCATAGGAGACTCTTTCAAAGAGTAATAAATGTAATGAAAGAAAGAAGAGAGGAGTACGTAGAAGGAAAGAGAGGGAGGATCTCCTTTAGGGAGAGAAAGAGTCAAGAAGGCCATTTGGCCTGTATTCTCCTATTTTGACCGTGGGGATAATTCAGGGTAAGAGAGGTGAAGGTGCCTTGGGTAAGCACATGGAGACAAGATCGAGTCTCGAATATGGAGAAGTTCACCAGACAAGTCTTTTTGGAGTAACCACGGCTGGGTAAAGGATGGACACCTATGAGAAGACAGAGGCAAGCTTCTATTATATAAGTGAAGAATCGAATGTCGAGTAGGGATGAGACGTGCTGGTCCATTCATGTTAACATGGCTGGTCTTATCATTTGATGATAAGATTCACAACCATCGCAGGAGCTCCCAATCGGGCGTGGAGGATACCTCTTATTTTTATGGCTCGACGGCCATTGGAGAAGCCCACGACCATGCATGCAATCAGACCTTGGTAACAGTAATACTTGCCATGAATTGGGGATGTGGTAAATAGAGTGGGGGTTTTAAAAGAGACGGAGTCAAGATGTGGAAGGAAGAGGAAACTTGTTTTGACCATGGAAAATGGTATGTATTTGCATAGGCATAAATCCAATCCAATGAGGGTATAAAAGAGGAAGTTGTTTTGTCTCCAGCTCATGCTTTGTCTCTTATAGCTGTTGGAGAAGAGCACAGACATGTGGGATCCAGTAATTTTAACTTGCTTAGTAGTCAAAGCCATACAATATTTACGCTGACAATTGAAAGCAATCCTTGTGGTGAAAATAGAGGAGAGGAAGATGTCACCCTTTCTCATCTGAATCTCATTGACCTTGCGGGCTCTGAAAGCTCAAAAACAGAGACCACAGGGTTGCGAAGGAAGGAAGGTTCTTATATTAATAAAAGTCTTTTGACACTTGGCATTTTCAAGAGAAATTCAGAAGGGAGATGAAATAGCATGGTATGCAGATGGAGATACAATTGTTTGAAATGAATACAATCCAATGACGGCTTATGCATTTGATAGAGTGTTTGGGCCAGCAACTACCACACGGCCTGTCTATGATATAGTTGTTCAGCATGTTGTGGGTGGTGCAATGGAGGGTGTAAATGGTCTCTTTTGTAGGCACGATGTTTGCATATGATGTAACAAGTAGTGGAAAGACCCATATAATGCATGGTGATCAAAAGTCTCCTGGAATAATACCTCTGGCAGTGAAGGGTGTATTTAGCATCATTCAAGATACACCAGGATGAGAGTTCCTTCTTCATGTCTCATATCCAAAAATATATAATGAGGTTATTAATGACTTGCTAGACCCTACAAGGCAAAATCTAAGGATAAGTGAAGATGCTCAGGGAGCATATGTTGAGGGTATAGGCTATAGGTTGGGTCATTCATTCAGCTGGGATCCCTAGCCCAGTGCATCAATTTTGGTATCAGAGCTTGAAGCTCTTGGGATTTGGAAATTGATCATGGTTGCTAATAAGTTGTTGCAGGATTGAGAAAAGGATCAACAGGACAAAGTGCTAGAAGACCTTGTTGAGGAAAGGTATGAGTAGCTTTGATATTTTATTTGAGTTTATTGTGTTTGAGAAGTAAACAGGTGAAGAGGAAGTCTTAAAGCCATTGAGGCTTAAGAGGAGAAGAAGCCAAGGAAGGCTTAGTGAAGAGCCAAGAGAAGCTCTAGAAGAAGAGCATAGTGAATGCTCAAGAGAAAGATCCAAAGCAAGGTAAGCTTGGATTTGTGAAATTATTGATATTTGGTTAAAGTAGTGTCATATCGCAGACCCTTTACTCAGTTTGAAGCTCAATAAAACCATTAAGTAGGATCAAAATACTAGGATGCAAAAGGCCTAGGTGAGATCAAGGAGATTGTCAAAAGACCAATCAAGGAGATAGGCTTGGGGGAGACAAGTGGACCTAAAGGGATCAAGAGACCAAGGTGGAAAATACTTGGGTGAAGATCTTAGAAATGGAAGTATTGTTGAAGGCACTACAGAGCAGTAAGGTAAATGAGGGCACCAAGAAGAAAGCAAGCATCCAAAAGAAGAAAGGTATGAACAATATTGAAATTGATAAAGAGATTGCTAGTTTGAAAAGAGATTTAGCTAAGTTTGTAGATAGATATGAGTCTTGGATGCAGATGGACAAGCAAGCATGGGTATGGCCAATGAGGAAAAGGTTGAAGTGGCCAATAGATCTCCTAATGAAGAGGAGAAGAAGGCAAAATTAGATTGCCAAGAAGAGAGAAGCCCATAGAGGCTTGAGGAAGATAAGAAGGTTGCCAAGTGAGCAACAAGAGAAAGAGGTGGAGAAAAAGGTTTGCATTGAGGAGAACAAGAGAAGAGAAGAAAGAAAAGATGAAGTGCTAGGAAGAGCACTTGAAAAGATAAGAGTGTTGGTGAAGAGAACACTCATAGGGACCTTGTGGTCTCTTATTTTTATATCTAATGCTATCTTTGCATGGGTAATTTCAGGTATGAGCATCCTTATGAAGGTCAAGAGAAGGGCCTTGGAGAGTGAAGAGATTGGTGCAAGAGAAGACACCAAGTACACAAGTGAATGTGTAAGAGAAAAGAAAAAATTTTCTGTTGTTGATAAGGAAGAAGAGATGCATTGGTTAATGCATAAGGGAGGTGTTGAGGAACCCATACAATCAAGAGGAGAGATAGAAGATGAAGATGAATTCCATGATGCCATTGAATGATAAGAAGAGGCAAGAGAGCAACAAAGCACAAAGGGAGAGAAAGATTTCTCCATGGATCAAGCTATCCAAGAGGTAAATGAAGTGTTAAGACCTGATTTTGATTATTATTGTGAGCATGAAGATGTTAATACATAGGTTAGAAGAGGCAAGAGGAAGATTAAGTCCTCACACAAAGTAGTTAATCATGGATACATAATGCCTAAGTGGATGGTGAAGCACACAAGCAATCAACAAGTAAGCAAGAAGGCAAGTTTACCTTATAAAATTGGATTTTCTCATATTCCTAATATGAATGTAGGTGTGCAAGAAAATAAAAGGACAAACAAAGTTGGTTTTTTAGTATTGTCACAAGAGCATGGTTACAAGATGCCTAAATGGCTTGTGAAGTCAATTGATAAGAGAAAGAATCAATGTGGGTACCTAAGAAGGCTAAGAGTGAAGATGTGAGTGTTGAGGTAATAACACCAAGAAGTCAATGGAAGAGGATTGAAGGTGATTCAAGTAACCAAGAGAATGAAGGTGAGATGGTGAGTATGGAAGAGGTATTCCATGAAGACAGGATGCTTGAGAGGTATACCAAAGAGGTAAAAGGTAAACAAATTGTTTATGATGATGTTTTTGAATCCTTTAATGATTTTTTCATGAGAAATGACAAATGGAAAGTGGCTATGAGGACTAATATTCAGCAAGGAGAGAGTTCCAAATGGATGGATGATGAGGAAAGGGGAGAGTATGTAGCAAAGCAATGCCTCATTGAAAACAAAGAACAAACAAGATGGCTTCAAAGAGAAGTTGAAGAGAGTAAGGAAACACAAGGTAAGGGTACTTAAATTATATTTGATGAGTATATTGAAGAAGTTGATTTGCATGAAGACAGCTCACGAAAGGATGAGATGAAGAATAAGGCTAGTAAAGGACAAGCAAGCTTTCAAGTTGATAAGCCCAAGTTTGATGAAGTGAATGGGGAGATAGATGAAAGCTCACTAAAGTAAGAAATGAGAATGTTGGAAGAGCTCTTTAGTTCTTCAAGAGAGCTACATACAGGCACAAACCATGATGAGAACACCATTGGTGAGAGTGAAGCAAGAAAAGAGCACACTAAAGAGGCAAAGGCAGTTTTGGCCAAAGAGCAGAAGAGTGGAGACAGCCAAGAGAATTTATGGTCTCAAGTTTTTACTTCTAACATTGCCTTTGATGTTTTGAATGCAGGTGTTAAAGTTGTGGAGATGAATGAAGTCCATAGTTAAATGGACAAATTTTTGAACCAAGAACAACAAGAAGATCTAGAAGACATGTATGAAGATGAAGAAGCATGGAAGCGGGAGCTGGCAGCTGAGAAAGAAATGAGAAGAAGGACATATCTAAAGAGGAAGAAAAGCAAAATGAAGGACAAATACTGTTCCAAACAAAGACAAGCATTGGTATTGGCAACAAGACCTTGGGATCCAGGCATATAGTGAAGACTAATGCATGGAGGAAGCATTTCATTTGAACTAAGGTTCAAATTATTTCTAGAGGGAAAGTATGATGCAGGAGCATCTCAAAAACATCTACAATGGTTACATGAAGACATGGTCAAAGTTGGAAATTCTCAAGCATACAAAGCTCAAGTCATGTCTTAGTTTTGTATTTGAATTCATATTGTTGTCTTTTCCCTCCAAAATGTTGTTAAGGAGGAATAAATGTAAAAGTAAAAGGAGTGAAAAGGGGTGAAAGTGGGTTGAAAGGAATCCCCACGTTGGGAGTTTGTTGAGTAAAAGTGGAGGAGATGGTTGAAAGATTTCAACCATAAGATATTAGTTGAGATTATCTCTCAGCTTAGATATTAGTTTAGAAAAATTATCCTTTCTCGTTTCAAAGCCCAAGTTGGCATAGGAGACTCTTTCAAAGAGTAATAAATGTAATGAAAGAAAGAAGAGAGGAGTACGTAGAAGGAAAGAGAGGGAGGATCTCTTTTAGGGAGAGAAAGAGTCAAGAAGGCCATTTGGCCTGTATTCTCCTATTTTGACCGTGGGGATAATTCAGGGTAAGAGAGGTAAAGGTGCCTCGGGTAAGCACATGGAGACAAGATCGAGTCCCGAATATGGAGAAGTTCACCAAACAAGTCTTTTTGGAGTAACCACGACTGGGTAAAGGATGGACACCTATGAGAAGACAGAGGCAGGCTTCTATTATATAAGTGAAGAATCGAATGCCGAGCAGGGGCGAGACGTGCTGGTCCATTCATGTTGACATGGCTGGTATTATCATTTGATAATAAGCTTCACAACCATCACAGGAGCTCCCAATCAGGTGTGGAGGATACCTCTTGTTTTTATGGCTCGACAGCCATTAGAGAAGCCCACGACCATGCATGCAATTGGACCTTGGTAATAGCAATACTTTCCATGAATTGGGGATGTGGTAAATAGAGTGGGGGTTTTAAAAGAGACGGAGTCGAGATGTGGAATGAAGAGGAAACTTGTTTTGACCATGGAAAATGGTATGTATTTGCATAGGCATAAATCCAATCCAATGAGGGTATAAAAGAGGAAGTTGTTTTGTCTCCAGCTCATGCTTTGTCTCTTATAGTTGCTGGAGAAGAGCACAGACATGTGGGATCCAGTAATTTTAACTTGTTCAGTAGTCAAGGCCATACAATATTTACGCTGACAATTGAAAGCAGTCTTTGTGGTGAAAATAGAGGAGAGGAAGATGTCACCCTTTCTCAGTTGAATCTCATTGACCTTGCAGGCTCTGAAAGCTCAAAAATAGAGACCACAGGGTTGCGAAGGAAGGAAGGTTCTTATATTAATAAAAGCCTTCTGACACTTTGCACTTTCAAGAGAAATTTAGAAGGGAGATGAAATAGCATGGTATGCAGATGGAGATACAACTGTTCGGAATGAATACAATCCAATGACGGCTTATGCATTTGATAGAGTGTTTGGGCCAAAAACTACCACACGACCTGTCTATGATATAGCTGTTTAGCATGTTGTGGGTGGTGAAATGGAGGGTGTAAATGGTCTCTTTTGCAGGCACGGTGTTTGCATATGATGTAACAAGTAGTGGAAAGACCCATACAATGCATGGTGATCAAAAGTCTCTCGGAATAATACCTCTGGCAGTGAAGGGTGTATTTAGCATCATTCAAGATACACCAGGACAAGAGTTCCTTCTCATGTCTCATATCCAAAAATATATAATGAGGTTATTAATGAATTGTTAGACCCTGTAGGGCAAAATCTAAGGATAAGTGAAGATGCTCAAGGAGCATATGTTGAGGGTATAGGCTACAGGTTGGGTCATTCATTCAGCTGGGACCCCTAGCCCAGCACATCATAATAGTATATTTAGTTAAAAATAATAAATCATACTCATAACCAAATCTTACTCCTTATCCCATGCTAACACTCACCCAGACCCAATAGGTGTCTTGCCCTGAGACACAAAAAGTCCTAAAATAAATATAGTTTTATGGTTTTTGTACCATTATAGAAAATATTTGAGGAAACTAAACTACTTCTCCTATACTCCAAAAATTCATGTCAAAGCTCCATTCCCTCTATGTTTACCTACTCTAAAGACCCTAAATACATGTATAATTATTACAAAAATCATAAAGACTTTGCTTCACAGCTCCACCTATTTAAAAAAACATGTCTTTTACACCTCCAAGTGAATGTCATGTCTCCTTGGCATTTATATGAGCCAATATGAATAAACCAATATGGAATTTTTAGAAGTATGTAATACTGCCAAAAACATAGCTTCGAATTTTTGTTTTTTAAAGAAGCTAAACAAAATATCAATAGATGAAGTAAAATAAATATGATGAGCTTCCTCAAGACCAAAAATTATAGAACTGTCAGATGATATGGAGGGTAGTGATGAATTCAAAGGCTTATCATTAAGGAAACCATGGTCTTGTGGAACAATTTTGATAAATGAATGACCATGTAGTAATGAATACATCATATGCACTAGGTTTGAAGTAATGAATACACCATACTAAAGATAGAAGGCCTTGAAAACTACCATGTAACCTAGAATAAGAGATATATTCATGTCTACATGCCAGTGAATAATAGAAGTAAAGCCATGAAATTAACACCATGCATGTGATAGTCATGAAGAACATATTCAACTTGGTTTTATCCATCAACAACCACCTTATGCAACTTCACCATCAAGCTGTGTCAATAAGATCAAATAATAATAATGATACAAGTAATCAGATCTCTATTGCTTATGTTAATTATCCTCTATGCACTTCTTATGACCCTGAAGTGACCACTTAATCATGGTTCAATGATACTTTCTAATGTCTATGCATAAAAATGTGTGGGTGAAATCTACATAGCCAACGTAATACTTGGCTGAACCTACAACTCCAAAGTTAACTTAAGGATAAGATTACATCTCATTGATTTTGATATTAATGTATACACCTCTATATAGATACAAAATCTATAATCAATGGATGTTTTCCATCTTGCTCATCATATTTTAGTCACAACTAGACTATCCACCACCCAAACATAAATATAATGCATTTATTTTGAAAAGAAACATAGTTTTATTTGATGTTATAATTCATTACTAGACCTTCATTCATAATTTGAGTGTTTCCAAACATGTTTCTTAGAATCAAAATCCTATTTGTAAATTCTACCACAGTGTGTAGGTATGGTATCACCACCTAATCCTTCTTTTTGTACAACGTCTGTATCACTACATCCTACCTGGATTCCACTCCAAAAGGCCCAACTAGAAGTCACTTTTCAGGTATAGATTAGAGATGGGCATTGGTTCTAACATAACCACCCAAGGGAGGAAATATTTTGTTTACCAGCTTTGGTGTAACTCTATCCAACCCATATCCAAGGGATCTAAACAGAAAGAGCTCCGGCTCCACGAACTTTAAGTTTAAAGGAAATTCAAGAAACTTTACTTCCTTACATAGAAATTTCTTTGAAGTGTACACTTATTTCCTCTTACATTCCACCTTTGTATATTCATAGCTACATACTCATATCAGAAGCAATGCCAAAAACCACTCTGTACTGCTAGCTGAGCCATTATGCAATAATATACCGAATGCAAGTCTGAATAGGAAAATTCTACTTTATATCTTGAAATGGAAAATTCTATTTTATTTTATAGAAACTACAATGTGGAACAGGTTGAATCCACATAAGCACCACTCCAATCAGATTACCAAATTGGTGAAGTGATGCACAAGAGTAGTTTCATTACCCTACATACACACCAAATGAATTTTGTTCTAGAATAATCTATTAATCTCCAGATAAAACTCAGTGGAGTATCATGGATGGTATATCCAATTGTTGCCCCAACAAGCCATACTATCAAACACATTGTACAACACCAAGCTTACACAGAGGTAGATTTGGTTTGACATCACAATAGCCATGCCATTGTTAGCTATAGTTTAATGAAAAAATAAAATAATGCATTTGCAAACCAAAACCACAACAAATACATAAATTAAAATTATAACTACTATTGGTGAATAAAATTAATAAAATGATAACCAAATGATATTTCTTTATTCATGCAAATGGCCTATCCTCCTTCTCCTTCTACATAACTTTATAGACTTTTCCATTTCCCATTAAACAATTCCCTTGATTCTTAGGATCTCCTTAATTTTTGGAATCTAATATGTCATTTATGTATTATATTCTTGTTCACATATAAAAGCATATTTGGTTACAAATAATAAATCATACTCACAACCAAATATTACTCCCTATTCCATGCTAACAATAGCATAAGCTAGTACCATCAAATATTTTATATGAAATTGATTGTACTTAGTTTGGAGATCAAATAATGAACCAATTGTGGCCATGGCATCAATTGCTTTATTATTAGCCTTTAGCACTTGTTCAAACTGTATAAATGTAAAACACAACTTGAGGCTATCCACCATCCTCTTGTATGGTCATGAACTTGAAATTCATTAATGACTTGATTTATGATGAGTTTAAAATCACCAAAGACAAGAAGATTTTGGATACCCCATGGTATTGTAAGTTTAATACCAACTATAAGGGCTTAATATTATGTTATATTATTTATATAAGGAAATGTAATCTATAAGGTTTGTGTAATTAAGTCCCTATCTAGAGTAACCAATAAGATACTTGCACTGAGCCATGATTTGTGAAAGAGCCATCAAAATATAATTTCCAGACTAAGGATTCATCAATTCACATAGTTACTTCATCTAGAAAATATGTGATGAGAGTTGTGTGATCTTCTTGAAGAGCCTCTACTAATGCATCTGCTAGTAATTGTCCCTTGATTACTTTTTGATTTACATACTTGTTAAGAATCATGACCCACTTAGCCATTTTACCTTAGTCAAATCTATTTTGGAGAAGAGATTTATTGGCAATGATTTTGTTTGATTATTGAGCATGTGGTGGTGAAGTGTTTGAGAATCAAAAAAAATTGCAAGACATGATTTTTCCATGGGAGAATAATTAACCTCACATGAGATCAAAGTTATACTTAGGTAATAAACTACTCTCTTTGATACATTTTCATCATGTTATGCCAACAATGCCCCCAATGCATACTGTGTAGTGGATATATACAAAAGGAAAAAATTGTCTATAATAGGTGGCATTAATACTAGTGGATTGGAATTATATTGTTTAACATTTTCAAATGCCTTTTTACAATCTTCATTCTAAGTGAATGGAGTGTCTTTCTCAATCAATAATGTGAGCGGATGACAAATGTCTATGAGCTATAATATGAACCTTTGTATTTCTTGAATTTTACCTTGTAGACTATATAGTTACTTGATATTTTTAAGTGGATGCATATTCATGATAACTAAAATTTTATAAGGATCAACCTATATGTTTCAATGTGAAACTATGAATCCCAATAACTTTCCCAATGTAACCCTAAAGACACACTTCTTTGCATTTGAACAGAGCTTGTCCTCACTCATTTTGTCAAAAATGATGTGAAGTATCTCAAGATGCTTTGTTCTAGATTTGGATTTAACAATAATGTCATCAACTTAGTCTTCCATGATGTCATGAATCATATTATGGAATATTATTTTCATTTCTCTCTAGTACGTGGCTCTAGTGTTCTTGAGACCAAAGGGCATTAGTTGATATCAAAAAGTCCCTGAGGTGTTGTAATTGTTTTCTTGTGTTGGTCCTCATGAGCTATTTTTATTTGGTTATAAACCATAAACCATCTACTAAATATAACATCTCATGACTAGTGGTGGAGTCCATAATCATGTCTATATTTGGCAATCAAAAATTATCTTTGGGACATGCCTTGTTTATATCCCCAAATTATGTACATACCCTGATTCTAGCTGGTTTCTTTGATATTAGTACAACATTAGATATCTAGTTTGAGTAATCTATGGTATGGATGAAGCCAAACTCTAATTAATTTTTTAGTTCCTCCTTCACTAAGAGTGAAACTTTGGGATTACTAAGTTTCTGCTTTATAGGTTTTACATCTAGATGATACACAACAAATGAAGGATAAAACCCTGACATGTTTGCATAAGACCATGTAAACATGCTAGAGAATTATTTAAGAAAAGTGTGAAGGTTTCCTATTATTATATAATTTATGATGCAACAAGATTTACTATATTTGGATTTTCCTTTGTCCCAATGTTAACTGCAATGGTGTCTTAAAATAGGAGAGCCGATTCTTCTTGATATTTTGTGGATAGTGAAGAAAGGTTAAGTTCTTGATCAAAGTCTTCTTCTTGAGATGTTATGTTACTAATTTGATGATGTGGTAATATTTCCTAAAAATATGCAAAATCATCTAACTAGATGGAAAAACACTTCTCATTATCACCTACTAGAATATGGTCTCTTGTGCTTAAGAATTTAGATATTACTTTATTAATTTGAAATTGATCAAGTGTAGGTGTTGATTGTTAGTCCCAATGAATTAGGTTTAGATATGTTAGGTCAAGTGCTAAGATGGTGGTTTCATAGAATAGGTTGGTCATGGATAGATATTCAAATTATCTATAGATGGAACCCATTTCAGTATCCGAAGAGTTTACCTTAGACTCACTAGAAGAGTCACTTTGGAAACATGTTATGCTCACATTAAGTGGGTTAAATGTTATACCATGAAAAGCATCATTATATTTAATCATGATAGGTTATATTAGTCCTTTTTCATTAATGCCAAGGCCCTTTCCTATATAATTCATTATATTACACATGATGGATTTGGATATGGGATATTGGTTATTAAGGAAGAAAGTAGCTGGCTCATTACAATAAAGCTAAGATGAATTTAAATATTCAATTTACTCATAAAAAAAATACCACCTTCTACAAGTGATGTTTTGATGAAGTTATAAACCACTTGAGTTTCCTTTCAATAATTTTGCATACCATTATTAGTTGGAGACATGTGAATTTTACCTGAGTAATTAGCATCTTGGATTTCATACTCGCCCATGCCTTTGTCAACAATTTTGAATTTGGATGGAGGATATGGTGTGGTTTTTTAAGTGAAAGGCTAATTGGATTCTTTAATTATAGATGAATCATTTGTGTAAGTGGATATGGATGGTGTATTCAACCAACCACCAAGGCGAGGTGTTTGAAACAATTTATCAGGATGGATGTAGTTGTTAAGCTCTAGTGATTCCTCAACATGAACATATGTGTCTTAGATAAAAGGGAGATAATTTGATTTTTTATAAATTAATTTCATCATGAAAAAATTTAAACATTGGTACAAGGTGGGGATTATAAAATTCATATAATGTATCCATGGACGTCCAAGAAGCAAAATTTAAGGTAAATCTAAGTCAAGCATGTGAACTAATGTCTCTATAATAACAAGCCCCACCATCAAAGGAAGATAAATGATACCCATAGACTCACAATAATTATTATCATAGGCCTTAATAGTAATAATAATTAACTCTAGTGATATTTTAGGACAGCCTAAATATTTAATTAATGTTAATGTACACTAGTTAAAAGTTTACCCATTATATATAAACACCCTTTTTACTTTGTGTCTAGATATTATGACTTATATACATAAAGGTATATTATTTACAAATCCCATATGAGACACATCAAAATGGTTGAATGTAACTTGATTTTTATTGGATAAGTTTCCAACTAAAACTTGAAAATTTGATGGATTGGTGTCTCGAGGGAATCTTGACTCTTGAAGGAATTTATACAACATAACTTTGTATATAGTTGAGGTTTTTAGAAGCTATAAAATGGATATAAAAGCTGACATCTTCTCAAGGTGATCTATGATATTGTACTTACTCTAAAAATTAGATGAAGAAGCATTGGGGATGTTAATCTTAACATGAATTTTGGTAACAACGCAATCTTATATTTTTAAAGTAATGATAAAAATCTGATGGTTTGTGTAATCAACACAATTGACTATAGAGTCAAAAGGGTAATTAGTTTGATTGACAATACTTTATTGAGGTTGCTCTTATTTTTACTTACCATGTCCTTTGCTCATGTTTGGGAAATGGATCTTTATATTTTCTCAACTTTTAATCATTGGATGAGATGGATGGTTGACTTTAAATGGCTATGTCCCCATGATCTATAAGATCTTAGACATAATGTTTGAGCCTCATACACCAATTGGTTGAGTGTCCCTTAATCCTATGGTACTCACATTATTAGTTTTCATGATACCAATCAGGTTTAAGAACAATATTCAAAGGGTTTGGTGTTGGGCCAAACAATCATGTTTGCTTGGGCCAACTTTCAAAAAACTAATTCATAAGAGTTTCCCAATTGGGTGAACTTATGCTTGCAGTTTTCTTGTCTTCATTGACCACCAAGTATTTTGATGTTGTTTATGGGTTTTATGTTAATTTGATTTTGTTTTAGTGGGTTTATAACTTGCTTAACATCATTCATACCATCACCCACAACATTTTTATTTTTGAAAAAAAAATTAGGCTTATCAATTTGGTTCGAGGAATTGTTGTCATGTTTGAAAATTTTGATAACATCCTTGGTAATCAAAGTTCATTCAATTTGAACTCCCTTTTTGATGATTTTGTCAAATTAATTTGGACAAATAAGATATAAGTGATGATCCAGCTCTGAGTTGAGGTTTGGGAAATGGATCTTTATATGTTCCCAACTTTTGATTATTGGATGAGTGTTGGGGATCAACCAACAATGGATTACACTTATGAAAGCAATCAATGCGGAAATAAATCAGATAGATAAGTAACTGAAATGATAAATAGCACAGAACAAGATATACAAGAAAACACCCTGAAAACTTGTATTAAAAACTCTTTACAATAGGAATACAAATGAAGAACTTTGTTCTTCCACACCTCTCTCAGATGCACACAAGATCTCTCACTAGATCTCTATTCCTCAAGAGCTCTCACTAAAAGTACAGTCCTTCAAACATTCACAATGTTCTACTAGTACTCAATTACACTCTCTCATTCATTCATCATTACAATAGCTTAGAAGATCTCTCCTACATATAGAAAATAGGAGACTTGAGCATGCTCTTACAACAAACAGTTAAGCCTCTTCAACAAGGGCTCTAAAAATAACATTGCTAACAATAGAGACGCGAGCATGAGTCTACAACTCAAACTCATCATGCAAACACTCGCTTCTGTCCTTGGAAATAGCTTTCTGGACACGCAGGTAACCGACGTCGGTTCCTGTCTGTTCGCCTGTGACCGTCGTCGGCCGACCATACTGCCGACGTTGGCGCCTCTGAACTGCAACTGACCGACGTCGGTCGCTCCTGACCGACGCCGGCGTCTGTGTAGACCCGAACTTGTTTGTCTATGCTCCTTGGTGAAGCTTTTAGCTCCACATACCTAACAATGAGGTGGATGGTTGACTTTCAAAGGCTATGTCCCCATGATCTATAATATATTGGACATAATATTTAAGCCTCAAACACTGATTGGTTGAGTGTCCCTTAATCATATGGTACTCAAAATATTATTCTTCATAGTACCAATTGGGTTTAGGAACATTCTTCAAAGGGTTTGGTGTTAGGATAAATAATTATGTTTGCTTGGGCCAACTTTCAAAAATTTGATTCATAAGAATTTCTTGATTGGGTGAATTTATGCTTACATTTTTCATATTTTTATTGACCACAAGTATTTTGATGTTATCTCTAGGTTTTGGGTTAATTTTATTTTGTTTTTATGGGTTTAGAACTTGCTTGACATCGGTCACACCATCATCCACAACATTTTTATTTTTGGTGAAAAATTAGGCTTGTCAATTTGGTTCGAGGAATTTTTGTCATGTTTGAAAAATTTGATAACACCCTCGGTAATTAAAATTCATTCAATTTTAACTCCCTTTTAGATGATTTCATCAAAGTAATTTGGATAAAGAAGTTGTAAGTGATGACCCAACTCTGAGTTAAGGTTGTTCATGAAAATAAAAATGAGTCCTTTTTCGAGAAAAGACCATAGAAAATGACTTTCTAATGACTACCATCTTTGTAATAAAGAGGCAAAAGTTTCACCATTATGTTTTTTAGTGTTATATAGATCAAGTGTGGTCAATTCCTTTTAAAAATTATATGAGAAATTATGAACAAAATTTTTGGATAGGTCTTCAAAGGTGAAGATTGATCCTTTAGGTAAATGTGACAACTGTTGTTCCCAAAATTTGTCACTCATTTTGGGACAACATATGAACTATTTTGGTTCACTAGGCCAAAATTATTTATTCTCTTCTCAAAAGTTGTTATGAGTATTCAAAGTCTCCATTATTCAAGGTTTTCCAGATTTCTATGGACTCTGTAGGCTTATTTCTACGGACTCTGTAGGCTTGTTTCTATGGACTCTGCAGGCTGATTTCTACGGACTCTGTAGGCTGGGTTCTACACACTCTGTAGGCTGGGTTCTACGGACTCGTTTCTATGGACTCTATAGGCTGGGTTTTATGAACTCATTTCTATGGACTCTGCAGGCTTGATTCTACAGACTCTGCAGACATATTTCTATGGACTCTTTCAAAGCTTGAGAGACTTAGAGAAAACAAAGGCTTCTAAGGAAAAAGATGAAACATTGAACCTTGAAACAAAATGGTTCACAGGTTCAACGGGTTCAACGGTTCAAAGCAAGCCCCAAGCAAAGGAAGAACATGAATGTTTTTAGAAGATCAGTTTAAAGGGATGGTTCAACCAAAGAGCAAGAAAGCAATTAAACCAAGGAAGCGATTAAACCAAGGAGCTGACGTCCTCATGGACGTAAAATTTAGAAGTCATGAAAAAACCATTGATTTTCAAATGTGGTGTGAAACCTGAAAACAAACTCAGTGACTAGCCAAAGAAGAAGTTGAAGGAGCTAGCAAAAAGTGAGAAGATAGCCCGAGAGCTCAGATCGCCAAGAAAAGGACAAAATACAAAAATATGTGGCAAGGAAAGAGGGAAAGACCAAAAATATATGTGCAAAAGTTATTCTAGTAGGTGAAACAGTCCACCAAGTGGACATCAAAGAGCACAAGCACTCAAAGACACAGCCTATTTTTCTCCATCGAGTAAAGGCGAAGTGGACAGCTGTGCATATATCAAGAAAAGGACTAGGCAGCCCATACTTCAAAAGGAGACATTTGGGATGAATTGACATGCCATAGTTAAGGTCGATGCCCTGTTCCAGCATGGCCCCTTGATAGAACTAAAAATGCATTCAAGGCATAGAATGCAGCATGGGCCATTTTATGAAATAAAGCACCCAAGTCTTTCTTGGCTACTATATATTGTAATCTCTCTTATTGTTTTAAGGAGATATTTTTCGAATATAGAAACAAAACTTTGCCTAAATTGAAAGACGATTACTGAGACTTTGAGCTTAGATTATTGATCATATTACTTTATATGAATAAAAAGCAAGTTACTTTCAGACTT
The DNA here is from genome assembly GCA_037957365.1 of Torreya grandis. Classification (NCBI taxonomy): domain Eukaryota; kingdom Viridiplantae; phylum Streptophyta; class Pinopsida; order Cupressales; family Taxaceae; genus Torreya; species Torreya grandis. The sequence continues at coordinate 6,055,016 of JARHVA010000123.1, forward strand.
TGTGCTGTGATAGCTTGTGTTATCTTAGGAAATTGTTCTTATGTCTATTTCCTAGGAGCATTCTTATTTATTTAATTTGACAAGTAGAACTAGTGGAAATAATGAAGAAGATTAACTGAAGCTAGTTACTTTCAGATTTTGTGTTGTCATAGTTGTCTTCACTGTGTTTTTAGTTTCTTTCTATGTAAAGGATCTTGGGACGGCTTTATACCCCCATTATCCTTCGTATTTCACTCTTTGGGAAGTCAAGGTGGAGACTTTGTGCTACACCTCAGTCTGCTAGTTACTATGCCCTTTATTACCAGTTACTTGTCACTACCTAAAAGAACTCCTACTATTCACTGCAAGACCACTTCTGAAAGAAGAGAAGTGCCTTCAGTGTTTTCACCTAGATTTATCTTTTGTTTGTGAGCATCATCTCTGAAAAAAGAGAGATGGATGGTGTTGTCCTACCCCTGAGTGTTATTTTCAGCTTATATTTATAGTATATAGCTCTTCATAGTTATAAGGGAACCTCCCCTTGATGAGAGGAGAGATTTGTCCCCTTTTGATGTGGTAAAACCACACATCTGGATGACTAATCTCCCTATGTTGTGGTTGAAGAGACCTATTTTCTCATCAGTTAGCTGGTGACAAAATATTCACCCAATAGTTTTTGGCAACTCCGCTAGGGAATGATGAGTATTTCCAGTCCTTTTCCAGTCTATTCAAATTGAAGCATTTCATATTGTTGGGGAATAATGTGAAGTAAGAAAGAACACTACCAGCTCCACACCAATAGTTTTTGGCAACTCCGCTGGGGAAGAATGAGCAGTTTTAGTTCTTTTCCTTATCCATTTTCTCTGCTAGGGACATAGCAATTTTGTACAATTTGAAGTTGTAAGCTTCAGATTGAAGCATCACTTGTGTCTTATCCATTATCATTATAGTCTTATCCATTTCCATTATATACTCTGAGCTAAAAAACCTGAGATGTTGGAGATCAAGCATTTCATTTCAAAAGTCAATTCTCTGCCAGCTCTATGCCAACAGTTTTTGGTGACTCCATTGGGGAAGAACGCGTAGTTTGAAGCCTCAAGCTCCACGCTAAAGTATGGCCAGTTCCTTTCCATTTTTATTCTATAATTTGGCAGCTCCATGCTATACAAGAAGCCAAAAATCTCAAGGTGTTGTTGACCCAATTTTTGAGTTGGTGTAGCAGAGCAATTTTGAGAACGCGTAGTTTGAAGCCTCAAGCTCCACGCTAAAGTATGGCCAGTTCCTTTCCATTTTTATTCTATAATTTGGCAGCTCCATGCTATACAAGAAGCCAAAAATCTCAAGGTGTTGTTGACCCAATTTTTGAGTTGGTGTAGCAGAGCAATTTTGAGTTATTTCTTCCACAACCTCACCTTCAACAAACTAGGAGTCTTCCTCCTACCAACACCAGGTCACCAACACAAGGCAGAGCTTCTTTTAACTCTGCTAGCAAAGCTTTACCCATACATACCCCACCAATATTTGTTATTCCCCCTTTTCATAATCATACAATGGCAGTTCAAGGCCCCTGGGGTAACTCTTTTGGTCCACTCAATCTTACTCCACCTCTACATGAGCTACCACACAGTTTAAGGAAGAATTTACCCAAATTCTTTGGTGATGGGAGAGTTCATTTTGATAAACATATTGTAGCCTTTAGCATAGCCTATGACATGATAGGTGTGTAATATGAAGACGTAGTAGTCAGGCTATTTGTGGAAACATTGCAAGGCACTGTTGCAGACTAGTTCTACCATCTGCAGGCCCAGACTGTGACTGACTAGAACACCCTCAAAGCAAAATTTGAAGCTAGATTCAAGCCTATAGAAGATGTGCATGCCCTACTGGCCCAGCTCACATAGATGAAAAAATAACCTCATGAACCTATGAGGGACTTCATTGCCAAATTTGATAAGCTGAGAAATAGGATTCCTATAATTACTCAGCCAACACCTGAGAACCTTAAATGTTTCTTCATCAACTCACAGCTACCTGAAGTGAGTTTTTTGTTGAAATGCGCTAGCCACATAGACCTTACTACTGCTTAGGATTTGGCCACTGAGGTAGAAGATGACCTTATCTTGGCAGGAAAGATAAAGAGAGACCAAATAGAGGTAAATCTTCTTCATCTTCTAAATACCCATCTACATGCACCATTGATCAAATGGTGCAAAATCTGGAAAATGAATTATTAGCCTTGAAAAGACAAATGGCTGAAGGTATGTCTACTCCTAATCAAGAGATGCCAAGGAGGACATTTCAGAATCAATCATATCAAGGCAATGCTTCCAAGAATCAAGGGCAAGCAAATCATCTTCCTCCCCCACAGAGGAACCTTGCCCTTGAAGCACCTCCAACCAACTCAGCAGTTGGATATCTGGGAACTGAACATAAATTCTCTTTTCAACCTAAATTGAACCCAGAAGATGATGTTAATCTCTTCATAGAGGAAGAAGAAGAATTAGCTGGTGACTCCAACATTGATTTCCTGAATTACCAGGATGAACCCAGAAGTGAAGGTAAAGTAGTTGATGGATCATACGTTGTATTCACCTGGTCTAAGAACCAGTCAGCCCAGCAAGCTAATAAATAAAAAATAGAGGAGTGACCTTAGCCTACAATTTCAATTGTCAAACAAGGAACTTCTCTACCTTTTCAGCCAAAGGACCTGGTGATTGCTAAAAAAGTAATTACTTCAAGTATGCCTTCACCTTCAACTTCCATTTCGTAGATCAATCCTCCCCCTCCTAAAAACTATAAGGATGAATTCCCTTCCTCTGTTCCTAGTCCATTTCATTCATTTGACATAGTCGACCATGTCAAAAAGACCAAACTTTAAATGACTGAATTTGAATTTTTGCAATCCAATCTTGAGCAGTTGGATAGGTTAGTTCAATATGTGAAGAATCAAACTACCCCTACAGGACAAGATGTTAAGAAGGTAATTCATAATCCCCCAAGGAACATGTCTACCTCAAACAATCTTGTCATTACTCTTACTGTCCCTAGAAAAATAGAGCCTTTCTATGTTTCCCTGTTGATAAATGGTCACAAGCTAAGCAACTGCATCATTGACTTTGGAGCTTCAGACAACGTCATGCCTGCCAAAGTGGTAGAATCTCTTGGTCTCACACTGACCAAGACATTTGGGAGATGTTTCTCCATGGAGAACAAACAAGTGCCATTTTTGGGACAAATCAAGGATACATAATTTGCATTTGCAACATTATCAGAAAAGAGAATCAAGATGACTGTCCTGGTGGCTGACATCCCAGCATCATACGACATCCTTCTTGGGCAAAATTTTTGCAAGGATGTTGGTGGTGAACTAAGCATGGATCTGTCTGAGGTAAGGATCCCAGTCAAAAGTGTTATGAAGAGATTGCTCCCTGAAAAGGAAGCAAAATATGTTGTCACTTAGACATCAACACCTAAAGCTCAGATTCTATTTGAGTCTTCAAGCAGGGGTAATTACTTCTTGACCACAGAAGATGTTCATGTTTCTACAGATGAAAGTCCTATAGGTGGCAATTCTAAAATTGATTCAAACAAGATAGCAAAAGAATTGGTAGGGCACAGTATAAATGAAAAAGGATCTTCCATCTCTAATGAAGAGAAATCTGATAAAAGATCAGTTTCTAATGATGTTTGGATCTTGGAATTCGATGGCAGTGATTTTTATACCAATGTTGGAGCTAGAATTGTGTTGATATCTTATCAAGAAGATATTTTTTCTTCTTCATACAAGTTGCAGTCTAGCAATGCCAACAACGCTGTCGAGTATGAATCGTTGCTTCTCAGATTGAAGGCTGCTCAAGACAAAGATGTCAAACTCCTTCACGCCAAAGGAGATGTTGAGCTAATGGTTTGTCAAGTGTTTGATGCTGACAATAAAATTATGTGCTTCACTAGACTAGAAGAGCAACAAGCTATGGTGGTGGACCATACTACTATGCGCCAAAGTCAAGAAAAAAAACTCTTCACCAAGAGAGCAAGGATTTATGGTTTTCAGATTAGAGACCACATCTTGCCATGGGGCAAGAAGAGAGAACCAAAAGGAGTGCACAAAAAATGTGATTCCTGGTGGAGAGTTCTATTCACCCATCACCAATTCTAGGGAGAAAATAGTTTCTTGCTGGTTTATCAGGACAGAACAATATTTTCACTATCTCACAGTGGGTAGCATCTGAAGCGCTTCAATTCTTGAAGCATCAGATAAGATCATTTGTACATATGTATATTTGTATAGTCTTTAATTCTATTTTGTGTTTTTCATTTTCATTTTTGGCACCTTTATTTTTTGGGTAGCATGACTTCATAGCCCAATGGTATACTTCAAGGCACTGGAGATTCTAGTTTTTACTCCCCTTAGCTATTTCAAGTTTTCACATGAAGTTCCCCAACTGGAGCCAGCTATTGTTCCCAAAATTTGTCACTCATTTTGGGACAACATATGAACTATTTTGGTTCAACAGGCCAAAATTCTTTCTTCCCTTCTCAAAAATTGTTCTGAGTATTCAAATTCTCCATTATTCAAGCTTTTTTAGATTTCTACAGACTTTGCATGATTATCTTTTGGACTCTGCAGGCTTGTTTCTACAGACTCTGCAGGCTAATTTCTACGGACTCTACACCCTGGGTTCTACGGACTCATTTTTATGGACTCTATAGACTGGGTTCTATGAACTCATTTTTATAGACTCTGTAGGCTTGATTCTACAGACTCTGTAGGCTTGATTCTACGGACTCTACAGACATATTTCTATAGACTCTTTCAAAGCTCAAGAGACTTAAAGAAAACAAAGGCTTTTAAGGAAAAAGATGAACCATTGAACCTTGAACCAAAATGGTTCACAAGTTCAACGGGTTCAATGGTTCAAAGCAAGCCCCAAGTGAAGAAAGAACACTATTGTTTCTAGAAGATCATTTCAAAGGGATGGTTCAACCAAAGAGCAAGAAAGCGATTAAACCAAGGAAGCAATTGAACCAAGGAAGCGATTAAACCAAAAAAGTGATTGAACTAAAGAAGTGATTGAACCAAGGAGCTGACGTCCCCATGGGTGTCAAATTCAGAAGTCATGAAAAAACCATCGATTTTCAAACGTGGCGTAGAACCTAAAAATAAACTTAGCAATTGGCCAAAGAAGAAGCCAAAGGAGCCAGCAGAAAGCGAGAAGATAGCTTGAGAGCTCAGATCACCAAGAAAAGGATAAAATACAAAAATATGTGGCAAGGAAAGAGGGAAAGACTAGAAATATCTACATAGAAGTTATTCCAATAGGTGAAACAATCCACCAGGTGGACATAAGAGAGCGTGAGCACTCAAAGACATGGCCTATGTTTCTCCATCAAGTAAAGGCGAAGTGGATAGCTATGCATATATTAGGAAAAGGACCAGGTAGGCCATACTTCAAAAGGAGACATTTGGGATGAATTGACATGGCATAGTTAAGGCTGATGGCCTATTCCAGCATGGCCCCTTGATAGAACTAAAAATGCATTCAAGGCATTGAATGCAGCATGGGCCATTTTATGAAATGAAGTGCCCAAGTCTTTCTTGGCTACTATATATTGTAATCTCTCTTATTGTTTAAAGAAGATAATTTTCAAATATAGAAGCAAAACTCTACCCAAATTGAAAGATGATTACTCAGACTTTAAGCTCAAATTATTGATCATATTACTTTATCTGAATGAGAAAGCAAGTTACTTTCAGACTTTGTGTTGTGATAGCTTGTGTTATCTTAGGAAATTGTTCTTATGTCTGTTTCTTAGGAGCATTCTTATTTATTTAATTTGACAAGTAGAACTAGTGGAAACAATCAAGATGTCCTAAAGCCAGTTACTTTTAGACTTTATGATGTCATAGTTGTCTTCAGTGTGTTTTTAGTTTTTTTTTGTGTAAAGGATCTTGGGATGACTTTGTGCCCCCATTATCCTTCATATTTCACTCTTTGGGTAGTCGAGGTGGAGACTTTGCGCTACACCTCAGTCTATTGGTTACTATGCCCTTTGTTACTAGTTACTTGTCACTACCTGAAAGAACTCCTGCTATTCACTGCAAGACCACTTTTGAAAGAAGAGAAGTGCCTTCAGTGTTTTCACCTGGATTTCTCCTTTGTTTGTGAACATCATCTCTAAAAAAAGAGAGATGGATGGTGTTGTCCTACCCTTGAGTGTTATGTTTAACTTATATTTATACTATATAGCTCTGCATAATTATAAGAGAACCTCCCCTTGATGAGAGGAGAGATTTGTCCCCTTTTGATGTGGTAAATTTACACATCTAGATGACCAATCTCCCTATGTTGTGGTTGAAGAGACCTATTTTGCTCATCAGTTAGTTGGTGATAAAATATTCACCCAACAACAACCCTTATAGGGCTTTACCCTCTAGAATACATGTAAAAATTCTCAACATGTACTAATTACTATAAGCAACATCAACACATGCCATATAGAAGTATTTAAGATGTTCCCTAGGATCATGCTTTCCTTTGTAATTGTCACATTTAGGGAGTTCAAAATGTTTTGGAAAAAGTGTTGTTATATTGTTTAGATCATATGGATAGGGACAAATTTTCTCAAACTTATATTATTTTTGCTTTGAAAATGTACCATATTTCAAGCCTCGGACTTTATCGTTCATATTTTGCCACTCTTGAATGAAATGTGGTGATAGTTGATTATTGTGGCTTGAAGAGGTAAACATGTTGGAATATTGACACTTAAATGGGTTTGAATTAGTGTTGGCTTGTGAAAATGAATTTGGTTAGGGGGAGATTACTAAGGAATTAGTTGGGAAATGTGTTGAAAGAGGAATTACCATGTTGTGATTGGGTGAAGGTGTTTTGATTAGTGTAAAAATTAGGGTTTATTTGGATTGGATTAGTGGTGAAATTAGGATTTATTTGATTTGGATTTGTAGTGAAATTAAGATTTGTTTGGCTTGGATTAGTGGTGAAGTTAGGATTTGTTTGATTTGTATTTTTAGTGAAATTATGATTTTTTTGGTTTGAATTGGTTGTGAAGTTAGGATTTTTGAATTTGAATGATTTGGGTTTGGCTTGATGTGATGGATTTGGGATAGTTTGGTTAAAATTTGGATTTAGAAAAGGTTGTGAACCAAAAATTTGATTTAAATGAGTGTTGGGGTTAAATGGTTAATGTTAATGTTGATTATAATTTGAATTATTATGGATGAATGGGTGCTTGATTTAAGTGTTATAGAACTAACCCTACAAAATAACTTGGATTTGAAAATTGATTTGGTACACTTACTAAAGTAAAAAATTTACTGATGGGTAAACGTGAATAAGCATCCAAGTTTTGGTTTGATGTTGATTGATTGATAAGTAAACTAGAATAAGTACTCAAGTTCAGATTTTGATTTGGATTGGTGTTGTTGATTGGTAAACCATGGGGGTTCAGATTTTTATCGATTGGAAAACTTAAATAAATATTCAAGTTTGGATTTGATTGATTGTTGATTTGTAAACTTGAATGAGTATTCAAGTTTGGATTGGATTGATTGATGTTTGGTAAACTTGAATGAGTATTCAAGTTTGGATTGGATTTGTTGATGTTTGATAAACTTGAATAAGTATTCAAGTTTGGATTAGATTGGTTGATGTTTGGTAAACTTGAATGAGTATTAAAGTTTCTATTGGATGGGTCATTGAATGAGGGTGAATTTGGATTCACACTCAAGCTTAGGTTTGGATTGAAACTTCAGTCAACTAAAGGATTTTTTATTTTTTCAACTTGGATATTTAAAATCTCTTAGTTGATTTGATAAGTATGGGCTTCCATAAAAAACCCATGGCCTACTTGAGATGATTCCTCATTGGGGATGACTTTCCCTTTGTCTTGGGAGAATTTGGGATTGGAAGTGGAAGAACCTATGGCATCTTTGATAGCATATAGAGAGCCTTGTGATAGGGATTGATCTTGAATGGGTGACAAAGACTCTTTCCTAGAAATTAAATGTTGTAGATTTTGAACATAAAAATCAGATGGAAGTTTGGCCCTGAAATTCAAGGCTTGAAGCAAAACTTCATTATTGTTAGACATGATGTATTGATTAAATGGAGGAGGAGGTAAAATGGCCTTAGGAATACCCTCATATTGATAATCTCCTCCCTCCTCTTCATTATCATGAATTTTATGAATCTCAACATGGTAAACTGAGTTTTATTAACTACCAAATTGGAAAGGATCATTACTAAAAGGCTCATCCCTCAATCTAGGATTATTCAACATAGTCATGTGCCTTGTGATAGGTGGCATTATTAAAGGAAAGGTTTTGAATCAAAAAAATATAAAAATATTGACACTATACTCTGAGAAAGTAAAAGACCAAAGTGACTAAAATTTGATTGACAACAAGATTCTTTTGAGTTTTGATTGTTTTCAGACTAAACTTGTAATATTTAAAAAAAAATAGGTTATGAATTGTTTTAATACTAAAAAAACTCTTGGTTTTAATCGAGTATTTTAGCATATTTTATATCACAAGGAAGTAAACAAACAAGTTCTATTCTAAACACACATACATTGCACAAAAAAAGATAAAATCTAAGCAAAGGGACTTGAATAACCCATAGACTTTCTATGTCACTTGATTTTCCATTGCATTAGTTGTGACCTAAAATTTCAAGTCACTAACCATGGAATATCCTACCATTCTCATGGCCTACTAAGCTCTGTTTCAAGTCTGTGTGGAAAGCAGCATCTCGACACTAACCACTAATTGATGTACTACAAGATAGATGGTAAGAATGACTTTATTAGGCCTAAGGTTTAAACAAGCTTATCTATAGGAGTCTTCTATATATTTTTTGGTACAATGAGACCCAAAATCATGGAAGAAGCTATAAATAAAAAAAACTTTGAGTCGTGTTGTCTAAGGCCTAGGTATTGGAGTGTGGAAGCCCCTCACTTCACATTGTGATTAAAATAAAATATCACTTAGCCAATAATAATAACTCGAACTTAATTTCTATACCCCACTGGTACACGACATTTGGCCTACCATATGGTGGTGAAATCCATAGTTGATAGAGTCCTTATTAAAATAAAATAAAAAATACTAACACTTGCCTCTAATTCTAAAGTATCACCACCAATGTGATACCAAGAGAAAAAAATACATGTAAGTAGGTCTTGGGTAACAAGCTTTATAAATGTTGTTTCTAATTTTATGAGTATCATCTCCAATGTAATGACATGTAAAAGAGCATACATAATAAGAACAAAAAACATAAATTGCTTGAAAATGAAAGATTAATTAACTCCAAATTTTAAAAATGTTAGCTAATTACTACTAAAAATAAAAATGTTGAAATATAAAATTGTTAAAAAACTTAGAAAAAATCAAGAATGTCAAAAACAAGTTACATTTGATCTAACTAACTTTTATTAGTTTGTCTTTGACTAGTGGCTTGCAAATAAACGATTAGATTTATTTTGTATGATTGGAGGATCAAGGCAACCTGCAAAAGAGTTAGCAAAAAAGACAAAAAAATTAAAAAAAACAAGATTATAGAATGATTTCATTATTTCATAGTCAGAGAAAATAGTGAATTCATTAACAATTAGCAAAACTAGAAAACTAGAAAATAGAAAAATGAAACAAAATATTCACAGAAAGATTTCAATGTTTGTTGTGAATTCAGTGCAGTTTCACATGATTTTGCTACACTTTGAAATGATTTCACTGAAGTTTGAATTGATTTGGTATTTCTACAAAAAGAGGATAGATAGAAAATAGAAGATAAAATACAAAGTAGGATTGAAATAGAAGAGGGTTAAACAAGACAAAAACACACAACTATTATAAAATTAAAAAAATTAACGAAATAAATAAAAACAACATAGAAATGAATTCAGTGTTTTCTACAATGAATTCACTATCTTGGAAAATCAATTAATTATTTTGCAAGATGAATTCACTATCTTGTAAAATGAATTCATTATTTTACAAGACAAATTCACTGTCCTATAGGTTCATGGACAATGAGCTAAAAAACTCAAAAAAATAGCCTAAAATAATAAAAAACAAAATCCAAAACAAATTTTAAATGTATGCACACAAAAATATCAATAAAAAACAATTTAAATGACTACCTAGATGTACCTATGATGTAAAAGATGAGATACAAGGTCCCACCAAACATGTCATAATGTGTAAGCATAAAATTTAGAATGCAAGCTAGCTTAAGAAAACATATACAAATGAATTATAATCTAAACTATACTAAACTTAATTTAAAGATAAATCATCAACAAATAAGAGAAAAAAATATAAAGAAACTTACAAAATATGATGCAAGTTCGTCACGTTCTCCATTGTACAATCAATGGTGGGTTTGCTTTTGGATTTTAATGTGGTGGTCAACTCCTTTCCCAAGGTAAAGATAATTTTTCAAAAATTTTGGTATATAAGAGGATTTTTGATGGCTTTTATTCATTTGGATTTACTTGATAATTCGATAGCATTTTTTTTTTTAAAGGTGGATCAAAGAAAGTGATAGATTGAACGTCAATTTATAGGCTTATGAGAGGTTAATCGGATGGTTATAGATTATTTGAATTTATTTAATTATAATAATAATAAATAGTTAATAATTATTCCTTATCCATGAGGATGATAATGAATTCCATGGGTTGAGAAGAAAGATGATTTGGTTGAGTGAGTCATCAAAAAGGGTCAAGTTAGTCAGTTGAGTCAACTTGGAAGTTGAAATGTTCTAAGATGACTCACAAGGTAGTTGAGGAAGTTGAGGAAGGTGGTTGGATGAGTCAACACATGGTTGAAAAAAATATTGAGGATGTCTATGTGAGGTGGAAAATCTAGATTTAATTAGTTTTGGAGAAATAGGTGTGTATGTTTATAATTAATTAATTAAGAATTAATCAATTATTTAAATTTTGGAGGGAAGCGATGTTAATTTGAATTTGAATTATGGAATTACAAGGGCTAGCATGTCAAGGTGAATTTTGACATTAAATGGTGTGATTTAGGTGTCTACATAGTGCAATACATAGAGCTCAACATTGTTAAAACATGAGTCATGGCTTAGACAAGCGCTCCTTGAATAAGGAAAATACAACCCAATCATCAAGGTAGACTTCAAGAAAATCATGGATGAAATATTTAAAAGAAGTAACCATATCCCTAGAGAACACAACATGACATTATTCATTCCAAATGATATTAATCTATATGCAAACAATCCCTATTCTATTGTGAATGTTGTTTAACCCTGATCTTATGCTACAGTTGGAATATGATGATAACCACTGAACCCATATACAAAAGAATATACTTCATGTCCTGCACCTGACTCCAAGACTTCATTTATGGGTGGAATTGGAATGGGTCATTGATACAGGCATAATTTAGTGCAAGATAATCCCCACACAATCTAATTTCTTGATATTTATTAGGCTAAACCACCATTAAGCTAATCTAGTCTACCTTTTCCACTAAATATATAATGCATGCATCTTGCATCTGATCCAATTTAGATTTTAATTTCAACTTCATGTTAGGATTTAACTTGTATGGATGATTTTTCACATGCCTCACACACTGTTTTATCTCTATGTACATTTATCCTATTGATCTACACCCTTTACTTTTATGAACTTTGTTGGGAATATGTCCAGATAATCTCGCAAAAGCTACAATACTTCTGAAACATCATTTTGTGTGTAGTAGTCTCCTATATTTACAAGCTTGGGTTTAGACTCTATTCTGATGTTCACAAAAAATTTATTTAAGGACTTGTGATATATTTTTTTAGGTCTACTTGGAATTGACTATCATAGATTTATCTTCCATTCCTGTTCTTGAATATATGTATTTCATAGTTATGCATCCTTAGTTTGTTCTACGATGTTGGCTTCAAGTGGCTCTGCATCCCACTCAAGTATAAAGAAGCCCTTCAAATCTAAATCCTCATCATTATCACTAGACTCTATCAATTACACATCATATGTGCTCCTATTTCAAGGTTCAACAAGCTCCTTTTTTATTGGCCTTGTAATTTTGGTAGCTACATTCAAATCTCTAATTGCTTCTTATTATGAAGATGATTATGTCACAGTACTTAAACCTTATTTTTGCCCATAACATAAAAATATTTTTAACATCTTCATATATTTATGCACAAGAGGATTCTCACCCTCAAAAATAAAATTCTGAATGAAGTCTTGTTGTATCTAAGGCCAATTCTTCATCTCCCTTCTACATTCTTGGTGCATGCACCAGGCTATTGGAAGCATTACCAATGTATAACTAAATATGTGCACCTAGTATTTCGGTTTGACAACCTTTGTAAACCACATATCCACACACTTATAAACATGAATTTTTAGGCACTCTCCCTCCTAGAAAAGTGCCATTATTCCCTGATAGTAGGTGGTATTTGGAATCAAGTGCATAGGAGTTTGCAAGCCTCATCTCATTATAGTTGTTTTATTATGTGAATTACTAACCAAGTCATAATAGTTCCCTTCAATGTGAAATTTAATGCACTCATTCTTTGATCTATATTGGTCATATGATGTTTTAGTCTAATTATGAATTAACAGCTATAAAATACCAAGGAAATTAGTGTTTGATGGTGAAAACCATTCATAGTAGATGCACTTCATGATCTCCTTGCACCTAGTTCAACATGTGGGTATCACTGATGGAAGACATTACTTCCTAAGGTAAAAGGCCTTATATTGTCAGTTTAGTATGATCCATGTCTATCACACTTACATTGTAAAATAAATCTACTTTAGACCTAATTGTAGATTGCACGGATGGTGAATTATAGTCTTCTATTTGGAGCTATGAAACACGTGCCTTGGTTATTATAGATCTGTATATAGGTATTGTTGATTGTGACTAATTTTGATGCTCCTATTTTGGGTAAAATCATTTGTATTATGCATCTCATAGTGTTATCTATTTTTTTTCTATACCCACCTTAAACGAATTGTTATATCCATAGGCATAAGGTGAATCCAGTTCCTTGGGTATAATATAGGGCTTACTCCTACTTTTATTTAAGGGAATAATAATAATCTTATCCCCTTGGTGTGATTTTAGTTGATTATGCACTATGTTAATGGTCATCTAACCATCATAGTCATAAATCTTCCCAATCAATGTAGGGTAGTGCATTTCATCAATCTTCATATTAAGCACTTAAAAATATCCTAATAGGCTCAAGTTTGTAAATTTCATTTCCACGTCTTTGATATGACCAATAGGTTCTACCCTGCCATAGTCTACAAGGCTTAAATTTACTTTATTATAGTTGAGCATTGGTTGTCTAATAGCCACCCATGTATATCATGGAATCATATTAACTGTGCTCCCAACTCAAACACAACATTTGATACCTTATACCCTGCCATCTCAATATCTATCTAAGAGTCAACATCTTAGATCTTATTAGTTTTCATGTACCATATTACCTTGCAGTGAACTATTGACCCCTCTATGTGTAGTCTAGCAAGTTATGCATAAGATTGGTCTAAGAAATTACTAATCCATCTTATCTCATGATACACAAAATTTCTCCATACATATGTGCATCTATAGTGGTAGTATCACCTTCCAATGCAAATTGATGTTTAATGTTCTATAAAACTTAGGTTACTTGATACATCAAACCCCTTTCTATCATATGATCAAGCTATTTATCCTATTAGACCTTTTTTAATTTGTATTCATATGACATATTTAAAGGAGGTAATCAATGTTATACGTGTTGTTGTCATGTGACTACCTATAGGAATAGAGGATCCTTAGGGTGTGAATTAATCAAATTCACATTTTGCATGAGATTTTCTCTCCTCTACTTTTTTGATGCTAGACAATCCACTATGTGGTGTTGCTCTAGAACTCTACAATAAACACATAGTGGGACAATTGTGTGTGAAATGATTATATTTGCCCACACAAATAGTATATAATTGGTTGTTTTTCTTGTCATTTACCATGGATGTGACCACCCTAGTATCCACCTTGATATCCTCCTCTATATCCACCTTATCTTTTTTAGAAGCCCTAGCTTGACTATTATTGTCCCTCATATCTTTCTCACCTCTATGAAGAGCCCCAACCTTGTTTTTTTTGTCCGTCATATCCCTCATACATTCCTTGAGGAGAATATGGAGTCCATCCTATTTGTTGTTGTTGTGGTGATGCAACTTTCCAAGGTTGATGGTACTATGGAGATAGAGGTGTCCATCCCACTTGGTATTGAGGGGACTGTGGAGCTTATGATGTCTAACCTATGAGAGCCTAAGGTTGGTACTTTAGTGAGGTTGGCATCCATCCAAGGATAGTATGGGTCATAATAATCATGTCTACATTTAGGTTTGGGATTCCTAGCTTTGTAGAGGGAACATGTTGTGTTACAACTAAAAATTTGTTGTGCTACAACTACAAATACATTCTTAGTTATGTCCTCCATTTCTTACAATGCTCAGTAATTCTGATCATCACAGTTGTATGACTTGAAAAAATTATAGTATAGAGACTGAGGCTATTGGATGTACTATTATAAAAAATGGCATTTTGTAGTTGCATTTTCTACCATATAACAGAGTTCACATAATTCCATCTTAAATTTAAGGAAGTCATTTCTATGATTACCTTCATTTCCACATTCCATGCACCAAAGGCCTAAGCTAGGTCTGTTACTTTCATGTAATTCCTCAATCTTCTATAATATAGCATCAATTTTTATATCTATCTTCACAGTGGGTTGTGGGTTATCTCCATAATCTTCTATTTATTCCACCCATAGTGCAACTACCTGAGCATCCATCTTATTATCAAGCTGAGTCAAAATAATGCCAAACTTAATTCAACATCACAAGCCTTCTAAAAACCATGTGGCCTTGTCTTTATCCTATAACATAAATTATACCCTATTCATTACATTTCAAAATATGTGATCATAGTCATAAATTGATTTAAATATGTTATGCTAAATATTTTTTGACTCTTGTATCATTTGACTTGCACACTTCTTTACTTTTGACTCACCTACCAACTAGGTTTTGACATCATAAAAACTTAGTTTATCCATATCTCTTTTATATATGAACTCCAGAGCTCATATATTTAAATCTCCTATGAGCTCACACTTCTTTATGTCTTCTATAGTTACATTTTTAATCTACCACTTCATCTCACAAGTTAGCAGATACTACTTATTTTAGTGAATTTCTTGCTTATTATTGGAAAATGGAAAAGAAGAAACTAAGTATGGGTATGGTTGAAAAACTTGATTAGTTGTACATGTGTGGAAATTAGAAGATTGTGAAGATCTCCTCTTTAGCTTGGAGGATGACCTGTAGATAAAAAATCATTAAAGCAAACTTATTTGTTAAATAGTTAGTTGAGTGGATTGCCTTGCGATAGCTAGATCCCACAAGAAAGAGCTTATTTAGGGGCTGTCAATACACATATTTTAAATAATTAAGTTTATAAAATAGAAATGAAATTACTTGCATCAATAAATCAAAGGTATTGAAATTAAACACAAGAATACTTGCTTAGAAAATAGACTAAAAATAATTAAATTAGTGATAAATTAATTAATACTAGTGTTAGAGGGTTGGGTTACTTCAAAAAATTAGAAAGGGGTTTGTGAATAGGTAGAAACATAGAGAATCAAGTTTTATTGGGTGTGAGTAGGTGAAATTAACTTGTTGGTTTTACTGCCATAGTGATCATCGACAGTTGGGCTGACCGTTGGTGGTCAAGGTGATCGTCAATGGTCAAGGTGGTTGTCGGTGGTTGGATAGACCATCGATAGTTGGGCTGATAGTCAATGGTTACTATGTATGGATCAAGGTTGGTAAAAGGACTGGTTGATGAGATCCAAAATATGGATTTAAAGAGATGAGTAAGACTTGGGTTGATTTTGAAATGAAAATAAAGTAAATGAATACTAAGAAACAAGTACTTAGCTTATAAAAAATTGATTGGGTGGATGGTTGAGGTAGTTGACGTGGTAGTGGAATCTAGCTCAATTTTGATAAAGTAATGGTACTTGAGATCTTGGTAGAGAGGCGATGGAAAATTGGCTCTCTAATATGATTGTTATATTGTTGGTTTGTTAATAATGATTTACCTATAAAAGGAAACTCTTTGATGCACCAACTCTTGATAACAATTGCAGATCAAGTATGAGGTGGTGCAAGTTCAAAAAGGGTAAACATGGTAATGTTGCCACTGAAATCAAAAGGCCAAGCAAAAAGTGTCTCAAAATACATGTTAGTTGGGCTGAAATGGACCAATGGTGAGGTGGTAAGGTAGTTAGGGTGGGTGGAGAAGGTAGTCTCCATGGGTGGGTGAGAAAGTGTTGTGTTTGTTGAGAGATGGCTCACATAAGGTAAGAGATAAAAAAGTGGGGCAACCTGACTATCGATGATCAAGTGCCCTAAGGGTGACCATCAACAGTTAAGGAAAAAATCCTAAAAATCTATGGGTGAAAAGTGAAAGTGGAATCACTTTTTACTCATTATAACTCTTACCAGTTTGACTTTGAGCTCTAGAAAATTTGGCATGTTTTGGTGAAGGCATTTTCTTAGGTTGGTTGATGAGGGTGAGATTGACTATTGAGGTAGATGGTGGACCAAAAGGACCAACCAATATGCAAGGAGCTCATGAGCGTGAATGAGGATGGGTTGTTCTATAGGCAACTTCACGATGGAAGTCATGAAACAAGATAATGGGTATTTTTAATTTGATAATATAGATTTAATTTTAAGCATTTACATTGGGTTGGGAGGTCATGGTATGTTAAAATGCTCATGTTGAGTTTTCTATGCCCTAGGTAGGTTTTTTGGGCAAACTTATAGGGAAAACTAAAATTGATAGGGTGGTTGGGTGAAATTGGGTATGTTAGATGATAAATAAGAGAATTTATTAAATTTTAGGTGGTGTTTTGGGTGTGAGAGGGTTTGGCCATTATGGCCATGAAATACCCACAATGACCATTGATGATTATGTCTAACCATCAATGGTCGACACCCTATAAAATATGGGTGTTTGACCTTTGATGGTCATCATGACCATCGACAATTGATTAAGGTAGAGAAGCTTGCTTATTTTCTAAATAAGTGGTTTAAAAGGTTAAGGCAAAAAAGAATGTGTGTCAGGAATGGGTTGGGGGGTAGGTTTAGATTGAAAATATAGTGGGTATCAAGTCGATAGGTAGGTAAACCTTGTAGGTGTAGAGGTTATATTTGGTAGGTACGTGGTAAATAGGTAGGCAATTTAAAGGGTAATGTAGGCTAGGATAGGCATCATCGATTTAGGTGACTTAGCCATGCTCTAAATTGGTACAGGCCAGGGAAAAAATTTAGATGCACAATCAAGTACCATGTATCTTTGTAGAGATACAACAAGAAATGACCCCAACTAACTAGGCCCACATTGAAAAGGTGGGGTTAGGAGTGATGAGGCATTATTAGCATGTGACTTGAGATGCATCCATGTTTTTAGCACTCATTAAGAGATGGGATCCCATTATGAATACATTCCTACTACCAACTGGTGAGATGACCATCTTGCTTGAAGACGTGCATAGGATTACTCGACTTCCACACTGTGATGATCCAATATACCACATTGAGTGAGAGGAATGAGATGATCATGTTGATATATTATATGGAGATGAGAGTGATTAGGTCAGATGGCATGCTGGGGGATTTAGGTATATGGTGTTGTATTAGAGGACTCCAGCTGAGAGGAGACTTATGATTATTGTGAATTACTTTGGGCTTCCTAACTCGAGCAGTGAGACATTTCCCTATCTAATACTTAGGGTTCTTATTGAGCTATTATTGGGGTGGATGGTATTTGGCTAGGTACATGTTTTATGTGTATAGATATATAGGGAGTTGTGAGAGTTTAGGGCCCATAGGAAGTATGGCATTAGTGTTGACCAAGTTCTACATTTTTGGGCCTACGAGCACATTTCGGTGTTAAGGCTAGTCAGATTGCCATGGGTAGGGTACACATAAATAGAATTTTTTATCAGCTTTAGGTGGTAGAGGGGTGACTTCATTGTGTCAGGTGCAAGAGGAGAAGATCATGATGTGGAGTGGTTCAGGGGTGCACTAGGTGCACTAGTGATAGGATACATCACTTGAAGGCCATACATCCAGTTTCTTGTATGGCTAGGGTATAGGAAATAAACACTCTCCTTTCAAAGCTACATATGGATACATGTCAGGTGAGATGGGGATGTGGAGATGATTTTGTTCAATAGGGTACATCGATAGTTTAACCTAGTATAGGTTATCCTAAGCCCATTTCCTAAATATAGGAGAGATGATTTACATATCCTATTACCAAAGCCACATCTTATGCCTATTTTACTAGAGTCTAAGGTGCTACCATTTAGGGCATCGATAAATGATTTTGGGTTTGTAGATGGGTACATGGAATGGTACTAGCACATATATATATATATATATATATATATATATATATATATATATATATATATGTAGATATTGGTAGGGATGATAAAGGTGTGAGGTCAATGGCCATGGATCCAGTTGGCCATGATGGATAGGCAAACACAGCTTTAGTCATTGCATAGGGATAGGTATAGGTATTATAGGGGTAGGTGGCTATATTACAAGGCTAGATTATCACACTACAGGGTTAGGTTGTGACCTTATAGGGTTAGATTAATACCATCACAAGGGAGAGGGATCAAGCCAAGACCTTTCTAATCTTGGTGACCCAAGAGAGGGATTCTCTGAGGCAAAGAGTAGGAGGAACAACAAAATCATAGATAGCACCATTAGGTTTTACCCCCATAGAGTGATACTTAGTTATGATAGAGGAGCTACAGTATTATGAGACTATAATTCTGACATAGTGTCCACAACAACCTAGATGGGGTGAATACCAAGCTAGTTTACCATGTTGGGTGATTTTGGTGATCCTAGGTTAGTGGGCAAGGTATGTATTTGGACAGTTAGGGATAGGTGGTCGATTAGCAAGTATAATAAGTGGGTAGGCAGCAGGATCAAACAATGCTCTAAAAGGTATTGGTTCCCCTAGGGCATAGATATAGCTAGAGTATGACATTTTGTATATCATTTTGATTTCAGCCTGCAAGCTGATGTGATGAGATGCACATTTTTGAGAGAGAGTCATGTCTATCTACATGTACACATTATTATGATTATTCAACTCATGAGTTTATATATGTGATGTTGTTGTATTCTCATGTTCATAGTTTATGATTTATGGTTTGATGCTTAATGTTTATGATGTGATGTTTATATTGCTTATGGATGTTTAGTTAGGCATGAGAATGGTTTTGATTTATGGTTATGATTATGACATGCGAAGTTTTATTGAGTATGTACTGCATCATTTTAGACTTAGAAATGTGGTAGAAAATAGTTGATTACTTTAAATGCTCATGAATGCTATGATTTTATGCTTGTTATGGTTATGATTATGATTAGGGTTATGGTAATGCTAATGATCATGATTATGCTTATCATACATATAGATATTCTTGTTATGGTTATGGTTATTGTTTATATTGCTTAAGGTTAAATACATGGGGTATTTTAACTAACAACACTATATGGGAGAATAGTGAACATAATCAAGATATAAATTCCATAAAGATATCAGTTAGTCATGATAAGATAAGAAGAGAGCATGATGTTTCTTCATTGACAAGGACTAAAATAGAACTGAAGTTGGATTGGCTTAATGAACATAATCCCTTCGAATGTTTTGAATTAGCTTTCGTTAGTTGATTAAAAGGGTGTTTTGACCACATAATGTTAAGTAAGCTCAAAATCCCATGCTAAGAGGGGAGATGGGTGAAAAATGGAACCATCTTGTGAGACTAGCATACCTCTTTTGTAGGTGTCCAAAAAACTAGGATAAACAAGCCTATGCCAAAATCGTGTAGACTGATCGATACAATAAGTCTACTCATATAATTTGATTGAGGATTTTACCTTATCATGTTATTTGAGAGCTGATTATGGATTTCAAGATTTGTTTCCTTTTTTTTATGATTTTGATAATGAGTCTTTTGTTGATTATTGTATATGGGAAGTTGATCGATGCAGGAAGATTTCAAGAAATTGCTATGCTTTTGAAAAATGCTTACTTAGCTATCCTTTGAGGGAGTGGTCTAAGTTTATGTGCTTTGTGATGGTTGTTCTTCAAGGGAGAAATCTACCTCACATTTTTACAATTTTGAATAAATTTCCAATAGTTGTCCTTTTAGGGAGTAATCTGTTGACCAATTTTTGGTCTTGCAAACCAAAATTCCTCACCCCCTCCTTTTTATTTGCAAAGGTCATCCAATCCATGTTTTGGCTAGATCATCCCTTTGTTACCTTGTGCAAAAAAAATTTTTTGCCAAACCTTTCTAATGAAAAAGCCAAGTGTTTTGTCATTTTTCTTAGTCTAGTACAAATTAGGTTTGTGCAGGTGCATTACTTGTCTAGTTTTATAAGTAAAAGTGATTGAAGGACCCAAAATGGTCTAAAGTAGTTCACAAAAGGCAATAGATTTTCCTTCAGAAGGCATTTTGATGGCTTGAAGAATTTTTGTAAAAATTTCAAAGGTTAAGTACCCTTGTGGAGGGCACCTTGACAAAGGTGAAGACCATTTTAAAAATCCCGAAGGGCACTTTTGGATGAAATAAACCCTTATGGAGGGTAACCAGTTGAAGAAGGAGACAAATTGTAAAGTCTTGAAGGGCACTTACCTTTTGAGAAAAGAAGCAATCAAAAGAAAGAATTCCTTCAAACAAAATGTTCAAATAAAAGCACAGTAAAAGGCCTAATAAGTCAAAGAGCAAGCAAAAAAAAGGCCAAGGCAAAGGAGAAGCGAAGGAAGGAGATAAAACATGGGAAAAGACAAACCGGAAAAGACAAAACAAGGAATAGTTCTAGCTACTGACAAAGACAAAGGATAGAATCAATGACCACTCAGACCAAGATAAGTGTCATGGACGACTCAGTAAGGAGAATTAATACATTTAGTTAAATATATATACCTAAAACCAATAAAATGGATTGGTTTTCAAACTATAAAGGAGAGTAGCTCACATTTTCACACTTCACCATTAATGCACAGCTAGTTTGCCCAGCATTAAAGAGAGCATGGTCTAGTCAACACAACTTGGGATGGCCTCGTTAATTGCTAAAAGGAGTATCCCATGCTTTTACAAGCCCAATATAGCAAGGGCAGTGACTTGGACATCTATAACATGGCTCTCCCATACGCAATTATAAGAATATAGTAGTAGCATGGACTTGTGGTCTCTGTAGAAGTGTTTAACTCAGCATGGCTTTCTATCCCTTGATTTTTTAGCTATTTATTTCTAAGGTCTCTATATATTTGTAACTTCTCATTTGAGAAAAATTATCTCAACTTGTATGGCGACGCCTTAAAGGAATTTACCTTGAATCAAAAGAAGCATTTTCACCTCCATTTGAGCTTGCACTTTTGCATATGTCTATGGTTTTATCTTATGTTAAGTCATTTACTTTTCATGCTTTCATAATTTTATGCCAACATATCTAGTGTATTGTGAGTTCTTCTCTTGTAGGCCAACAATAAGTGTCCATCTTAGAGTATAGGTGCATGTGAACAGGCTGTCCATAGTGTGTCTTATAACACCTCTAGTAGTTCTTCCTCCTTGTATCTCCATAGGATCCCTTGTTGAAACACTGATGCAGGAAAGGTTCTCATTTGAATGAAGTGTATAATTGCTTCTCTCTGGTGTAAAGTGTATGTCAAAGCTGAGTAGACCAACCATTTTAGTGCATCACCGCATTAGTTTAGGTTCTAATTTCAATATTTCTCTCCCTTTTCATCCCCCCCATTGTTAGTAGTAAGAAATATAGGGCCTCAAGGTGCATCAAGGGGAGCTATCCCCTAATCTAGAGATTCATCCCTCACGTTTGCAACCCATAGCAAGAGGAATGTCTCCATTGTGTCACGTGGACGAAGAGAGCTAAGCCTCCCTTCAGAGGGTACAATCCAATACATCAACATAATCTACAAATTCTAAGAATGACCAATGATTGATAATGATGGGGAAGGTTTACTTTGATTGTTTTGATTTTGCTTGATATAGATTTGCTTAGGCTGGCTTAGTGGTTCACTTTACGAAGGTAAAACTAGAAACACAAGAAGGTTGATTAGGTGTGAAGAGGTTTAGGTGAAAATGATCATGGTAATCCATCTTATAAAGGGGTGGAAAGTACTATGGGAACCATGCCATGGGTAGAGTCATGATACCCATTATTTAAGATAAGGATATGACGATGACAACAAATCACATGATTCAGTTTTAATCGGTTGTCCTTAAAATAGGGAGATAGAATGTAGGTAGATAGCAAGGGATGAGATTAAGTTAGATAAAAGGTGAACATGATCCTTATTTAAAAAAATATAGATGCAGGTGTGAAGCATTGAAGGGCTTAGGTTTTGGATGGCCTTCGAGAGAAGACAACTGGTAAGCTCCTGATCCATACTTGTGGGCTATGACATAAGGTTCAAGCCAATTGAAAGCAAACTTGCCCTACTTACTTTTCTTCATATTAGTGACATGTTGGTTTTCCTTTAGGATGAGGTCTCTGATATTTAATTCTCGCACTTTAAGGTGCTTATTATAGGCATGTTTAATGCACTTTTGATAGACATGAAGATGGGTACGGGCTGGTAGATTATGCTCGTCAAGTAGCTTGAGTTGGGATAAATGGTGTTAATGATAATGATCCTCATAAATAATCTCTTACAAAGATATGTGAAGAGAGGGGATTTGAACCTCAAGAGGCAAGACAGTCTCCACTCCAAACATGAGAGAAAAGGTTGTATCACCCATAGGTTTTTTTATGCTAGTATGATATGCCCACAAAGCGAAGGGGATATGCAAATGCCAATCCTAACTAGATGCATTAACCATTTTAGTTACCATGTTATTAAGAGTTTGGTTAGAGGCTTTTGCCTATCTATTTTCTTGGGGGTGATAGGGAGAGGATAAGCTTAACTTAATGTTGAATGCGTCACATAGACCCTAGACTTGCTTATTTTTAAAGGATTTACCATTGTCAATGATAATCTTATGGGGAACATCAAAGGGTAGATAATGTGATGGTTGTGAAGTCATACTAAAATGTAATTTGTACAACTTGAGCATGACTTGTGACACCCAAACCATAGGTCTCTCCTAATCATTTATACAACCAACTTAGACATGTTTTCACTATTTCTTAGTCATTTAAAGCCTTATAGATTTAGCCCTTGCTATCTTTAACTCCTTTCCAAGGCACAAATCTATCCCCTAGGGTGCCTTACCCCCCTAGACAATAGTGTCATAAGTTTGACTATAGTGTTGGGACCCAGGGCATCCACTTTTCAACATTGTTGTCCCAGTCCACAATAGCCTCATATGATCAAATTTACTCAAATCTTTATATTTTCCCTTGTTAGCCTAATGCAAGTTAATCTAACCCAAGATCACTAGTTTCCAAATAAAATCCCATTCAAAGGTCATTTAGAAGAGTTGCCAATAATTCAAAAGGCACAAGCTAGAAATATACTAAATCACACTCGAGCAAATCTTCCTATTCTCTACATACAGCCAACCACTATTATTTCTAGCCTATCCAAGCTCCCACACCAATCATGAGTCATCTCAAGCTTGGCCAAATTTGCATACACTTGCATTGCATACATAAGATTGCATAATACACATTCAAATTGGGATAACTACATTGGCCTTGATCCCTCTTCAGAGTATTAGTATGTAGGTAGTGTGCCTACACACGGGGTGTGATCACACATTCAGTGTATATTACACACTAAGCCCTTTTTCCAGTTGGATTCAATATCAACTATCAAGAATGAAGAGGAACTAGGATCCTTGAAGACCAAATCAATTTCACATGGAGCTTTACAAACAACTAGGACTCGATATTTTAGGCACAGGGTCTCCCAGAGCAGATGAACAAAATGCAAAAAGCTCAGACATTAAGGACTAAGGTGCCAAAACTTGGACTACAGCGCTGGACCTCCAAGTGTCCTATTTATGACACTTCAATCCAAGTATAAAATAGACTTATGGATCCTATTTTTTATAGTCTACCCAGCCAGATCAACAATTTTCAATCTTTGTCTCCTTCGTCTCAGCCCAAAATTCACTAAGTTTTACTCTCTATCCCCTTGTTTGTTATTTTTAGAAATCAATTAGGCACTTCCAGATTTAATAAATTAGTAGGTTAATTAAATTACATTTATTTACTAATTTTCCCCTTAATCCAGACCCCTTTACTATTTATGAAATTAAACCTATAGTTTCCCAAATTTAGTAAAACATTTGGTGAACCCAACTCACTTTGAATTTTTATACAAAAATCATAGAAACACTAGGGCTAATTATTTTTTATGTTTGCAATATTTTTATGATTTTTTTATAAAATAAAAAATAAAAAAAGTACAAATTAATGGAAATATTTTCAATAATTCACTTAAACCCTAGTTTGCACATACTAGGTCTTATTTGCATACAAACACTTTCGAACCACTAGGGAAAATATATTGCTAATTTTAGAAATATTTTCATATTTTTCCTAAATTTTTCAAGCTCAATTCTACAAATTTATAACAAAATTTTCAAATTATTACATTAATTTTGAAAAAAATCATTTCAAAGCCCTAGTTGTATCAATTAAATCCCAGTAATTTTCAAGTAATATTCCACTTATTTTCTGCAAATTTTGATTGAATATTAAAATCAGAAAATCACTTCAAATTTCAAAAATTCATAGTAAATTCCAAAAAAAATATTTGTCTTAAAACCCTAGTTACATCTACTAGGTCCCATTCAAACAAGTAATTTCTCATAATTTTTTGAATTTTATCTTTCATACTTAGCTTAGAAAATCAATTTCAAATTCAAAAGTTCATAGTATTTTGCAAATAATATTTCTAAAAAATCCCTGGTTGCATATACTAGTTCCTATTTTGCTTTATGTGGTATTACCTTACATGTTTGGCAGCGTCGTATCTCTTTTTGCACAAATTCTAAACTACTATTTTAGAATTTTGTGTTTCTTATATCCAATACTTTCCAGTTTTAGCACATTGCCTATTAAAACTTATTGCAAAACATTCAAATGCATTTCAAATTTTTTTCTTACTTTAACAATGGTCCAATATACTAGCTTTGATGAAACTAATAAAAGAAAGCTTCAAGAACCCTTAACCAAACACCTGGATATGCAAGATGACATGATTAGAATCCTCCAAGAGGAACAATAAAAGGTAACCAATGGTCAGTCTTCTCAAACTATAAAGCCACCAGTTGTACATGACACTACGGGGGCAACTATGTCATAACAACCCCTATAGCATCCCAACCTTCTTTTATGCCATCAGGAGTAGTTAATACATCCCTATCTCCCAAAGTGGCAGCCCTTGTGCAAGATATTTGATCTCTTCAATCCAAGGTGCAACATCTTGAGCAAGGTACCACTAGATCTACACAGGTATTGGACTCCTTCACTCTATTTCATACACCTTTGGTATAACATATATCTACTACACCCTTGCCACTTAGATTTGTAAAACCTAAGCTCACTTTTTACAATGGCAAGGGTGACCCAGAGACACATTTGAGAGCCTTTCACACAACATGTTTAGATTATGTACCATATGACTAGCTATTAACTAAATTATTTTCAAGGAGACTCAAGGATTATACATTATAATGGTTTTATAGTCTATCGAATCAGTCAGTTAATGCATTCAATCCTCTTGCTGACATGTTCCTAGCACATTTTAGTATCAATATCGATGATAAGGTTCATATGCCCAAATTTCACAACAAAAATAGAAATCAAATGAGCATCTCACTGAGTATGTTCTTAGATACAAAACCATATTGGCTAAGATGACTAGCCCTATCGTAGATCAGGAGTTATAGGACCTCTTCAAATAGAGTCTTCTACCAATTTTGCACGAGACAATCATGTTCAAATGTTTATCTTATTTCACTGAATTGTGTCACACTTTAAAATAAAGAGAAATCAAACTCATTTTAATGGGAAAACTTAAGTACACAAGTACACCAGATACAACTAATAAGAGTAACAAAAAAGCCTCATATAAGGTCAAAGTCAATGACAGTAAATGATCAAATTAGTAGATAGTTAATGTGGCTTTAGAGCCCTCATAGGGAGTCACTTTATTAGCACCTCCTTGGTGACCTTTTACAAATCTACCTCCTTGGTGACTTTATTAGTTCCTCCAGCCAGAGTTCTACCATAGTTATTAAAATGTAACATCATATCTCTTCCTCCTATCTAAGAAATTAATCCATTAAAGCCTCTTCTACGGGGATATGACCAGAATGCATTTTGTGACTATCACAGGGCACTAGGCCATACTACAAATAGATGCATTAGTCTTAGGCATAAGATCTAGGATCTAATTGATGGCAATCAAATTGATCTAGGAACTTCAATTGAGCCTCTTCCAGCCAAACCAATGTAGTATAAGTCACTAAAAATCTTTTTAGATCCATTTCCACAACATGACAAGTCAAAGACATAATACACATCAGGTGTACATCATACATATCAAGCACATCCTCCACCAATTACATGCAAGGCATCGGTAGTCGATTCACATCCATTAAGCCACATGATTGGTACTTTTCAATCCAACATTCCAGTTTGGCATTCCATCTCCTTTTTTGAGTAGGAGATTATTGAGGATGACATAGATTATCACGTGTTCTTCATTCGAGATTTTATTCATGGTCATCCCATTCATAGTATTCTAATTGATAATGGATTCAGTGTTAACATGTGTATTATGACACTACTATAGCACTTGGGTTATATAGAGCAAGATATTACTCCAAAAAATATAGTTATTAGTGGTTTTAGTGGACATAGTTAGACTACATTAGGTGAGATCCTCATTCCTCTATAGGTTGGTCCTACACACATGACCACCTCATTTACTATGGTTCCTAGTGTGGGAGTTTTTGACATGTTACTTGGTAGACCTTGGATACAAAAACTCTTAGCAGTTCCATCTAAAATACATCAATGCATGAAATTCATTCACGCTAATCAGGTCATCACAGTTACTGGAGTTCCATATGAGTTGCCACTTCTAGTTTCAGAGCCAGTTTCAGTTTCATTACTAGTTTTGGCTCCACCACTAATTTTTTCTATAATTCATCATTGGCACAAATGCGATATCCATCACCAGTATAGAGGGTTCATACACCTCCACATCTTTCAGATTCTAGATAGCTTATAGCTACAGTATTCACACCTATAGTAGTTTCATTGAGATCTCATGCATCTACACATAGAACACATGTTCAGCGAGTTTTTCCTACTTCCAGATGGGTCCTGAAGATCCCTACAGTTGCATCAACTTCTCAAAATTATAGAGGGTCCCCACAATCATTTTTTTCTTCAAATATTTTAGAGCATTTATAGCATATATAGCTTTCAAAGCCATAATCTCAACATTTCCATCATGCTTCATGATCACACATGATTCCACTCTTCTATATAGGACACCATGATAGGGAGTCTCATCTGAGATTCATTGGTTAGTATTATTTATTTCCAAAATTGATTGTACATATTATCTCCTGCTTGATTGTACATAGCTTCCTCTACTTGATTATACATAGCTCAAATATTTCAAAATACAAAAACAATATAATATTTCAAAAATATAAAACATGTCAATTATATGCATCATCTATGTTTTACATTACTAACCATTATGCTAGACTTATATTACACTATTTTATGCTATTGTTTATTGATTTATTTATATTACCAAGCTTCACTTGATCTTCTTTGAGTGTGTGTAGTGCATCCAGATCCTTGATTGCTTCACTCCACCCATCGAAGGGGCATCCTACTTTTATATTCCAGCTACATAACGATACATCTACCCACTAGGGGCATACTCTACATGACTACACCATCTAGGTTATGTCATTCTTACACTATATACTCTAGACATCTTATTATAGTGTGTTCCTTACTTGCTTACATAGATATTACATTGACATTCATTAGCATATATCACACTTATGTATTTCATAGCATATACATTAGTCTTGTATCACATATTTTGTATACTCTTGCTTCTTGATTTCCATAGTTAAATGCATGTTTATATTTCAAGTACTTTGTAGACTTCCACTCTTCACTTTGATTAAGCTATATGTGTTTACTTTTTCTAGTTCCTATTTTCTTTTTACTTGCATTTTAGGACATTTGCCAATGTCCTTTATTCCTATCTATATGTGTATGCCTTTGGACACTTGCCAATGTCCTTTGTGTGTGTCTTTCCTATGCTTTTGGCCCTTGTGCCAATCTTTGCTTGTTCCCATTGTGTGTTTATATGGCATTTGAACATTCCTTGTGTGATTATTTGGCCCCTTGACCACCCTTGCATGTTTCTTGCTTCTTGATTTGTATGCTTATTGCTTGATTGCTTATCTTTGTGTACAATGCCATGATTCTAATCATGCATTTACCTTGCTTCTTGGATGCCATGATGGACATAATGCTCCATCCCTCCATGTCACTAACAACTAACATTTTGAATTCTAATTTACTCTTATGTACATGATATTACATTGTTATATCTATCTAGGCACACCCCTATGGATCTAACAATCTCTCTCTACAACTTTTGCTATATTTTGAGATAATCTATATCAATGTTATATCAAATATTTTTATAGATTAACACACTTGCAAGGATTCTTCTTCTAAGGGTAGTCATTATAGGGTCTTCATTCCTCCCTTCAGAAGAGGGGGAAACAAATAGGGGTTTTGTCACATAGATCAAAGCTCTTAATGGTCGAAAAACCAGTTTCAGAATACTACAGTCCAGAATCCAGAACTTAGCATAGGCAAACTAAACTAGGTAGACAACAAAGAATCTAGATTAGTCATCAGTTTGGCTCTAGACAATAGCACCAAAAATGGGATTACAGCACTAAACCCTAAAGTGTCTAGTTTTTGGCATTATTTTCCAAATAATAAAATATTTAGTTTTTCCAAAATTAGGCAAAGAGGTGAGTTTAGTCACAGTTTTGCCAGTATAGTTTAGTCTAGAAATCAGTAGTTTTTAACACTTATTTCACTTAGAGAATCCAGATATAGGGTGCATCATTTGCAGCATGAGGGTTTCTATTTTTAGTTTAGACATGGAAGTTGATACAACTTTAAATTCAAAATCTATGTTCCAGACACTAGTTATTGAAGGCAATATGCACGGCACATGGGCCTTCTTTATTTTTTAATTTATTCCATTTTCTTACACATTCCTTGTGGTTGCATGCCTTACTCCATCTGCAGGTGGTTGACATAACATTAAAGTAAAATTTTGTACAAGTTTTCTTCCCACATACTAGAGTTCTTGAGTGGATTATTAAGCCTCAATTCTAGTTTTAAGAGGGGCTTCTATACAATTCCAATCTCCATCTTTTGAAGTGGCCAACAGTGGCCTAGTTTTCAATTTACATTCAGCTATCCACGCCAACATTATTAGATCACAGCACATTCAAGGGCTCCATGAGTCATCTCATATGACATTCATTTATATTGGTATTTTCTCATTTAGCTTCACATCACGGGGCAACTATGGAGACAAAGGTCTAGCTAACCTTTGTATTCTTCAGCCACCTATTCAGAGGGATTAGACACATGGTCCAGATATTGATTAACACATGCATGATTCGTTATTCACATAGTTGGTGATGATGGAGCCAAAAGGCCTACCTTTGCATTCTTAAGCCAACTTCTAGAGGATTGAGCACTCAACTCATTCATCGATATAACTCTTAGTTCAACATACTTCTAGCATTACCCAGCACAACTTAGTAACATAATAGGTTTTGTATTGGTTCATGTACCCGGTGAGGTGTATTCATTCCTTTCTCTTTGTTCCTCTCTTTTAACCCAACTTTGTACATTTTAATTTTAGATATAGTGGATCTAGTAAGAACTTATCTACTTTCACTTTCCTTTTTGTAGACTTACATAGTACAATGTGCTCTCACTATGCGCAACCTAGAATCACACAACTTCTTGGGCTTAGCCTCATAGGTAAGTTTAGGTACGCTTCTCTTTTTTCCTTCATCCTAATATTTCACTTTGTTTCATACTTAGAATAGAGGGGGTTCAAAAATTTATTCATACTAAAATGCAATTTGTCTAACTTGAGCATGAATAGTGACACCCAAACCATAGGTATCTCCTACTCGCTTACACAACCCACTTAGACATGTTTTCACTATTTCCTAGTCATCTAAAGCCTTCTAGATTTGGTCCCTACTATCCCAGACTCCTCTCCCAGGCATAGATCTATCCCCCAAGTTCCCTTTTCCCCTAGATAATAGTGCCATAAGTTATACTATAGCACGAGGACCCAAGGTGTTCACTTCCTAGCATTGTTGTCCAAGTCTACATAGCCTCAAACGGTCAAATTTTCTTGAATCCTTATATTTTTCCTTGTCAACCTAATGCAAGTTCATCTAACCCAAGATCACTAGTTTTCCTATAAAATCCGATTCAAAGGTCATTTAGAAGGGTTGGTAATCATTCAAAAGGCACAAGCTAGAAATATACTAAATCACACTCAAGCAAATCTTCATTTTCTCTACATACAACCAACCACTATTATTTTTACCCTATCCAAGCTCCCACACAAGTCATGAGTCATCTCAAGCTTGTCCAAATTCCCATACACTTGCATTACATACATATGATTACACAATACACATTCAAATTGGGAGAAGTATATTGGCCTTGATCCCTCTTCGAAGTATTGGTATGTAAGTAACATGCCCACACATGGGGTGTAATCACACATTTAGTGCATATTACACATTAATCCCTTTTTGTAATTGGATTTGAGATCAATTATCAAGTATAAATAGGAACTAGGATCCTTGAAGACCAAATCAATTTCACATAGAGCTTCGTGAACAACCAAGACTTGATATTTTAGGCACAGGGTCTCCCAGAGCAAACAAACATAACCTATAGAGCTTAGACACTAAGGACTATAGTGCCAAAACTTGGAATAAAACACTGGACCTCTAGGTGTCCTATTTATGGCACTCCTATCCAGGTAAAAAATAAACTTTTGGATCCTATCTTAGATAGTTTGCCCAGCCAGATCAGTAATTTGTAGCCTCCATCTCCTCTGTCTCAACCTAAAATCAGCTAAGTGTAACTCTTTATCCCCTTGTTTGTTATTTTTATAAATCAATTAAGCACTTCCAAATTTAATAAATTAGTAGGTTAATTAAAGCACATTTATTTATTGATTTTCCCCTTAATCTAGACCACTTTAATATTTAACAAATTAAACCTATAGTTTCCCAAATTTAGTAAAATTGGTTGATAAATCAATAATCTTTTCTACTTTGGTCAAGACTAGAGGAATAGCCTCTACCCACTTGATAAAATACTCAGTTGTGGTGATAATAGAATGGATTCACTATGAGGAATGAGGGTTAATTTCACCAATAAGATCTAGACCTCATTATGAGAAGGGCCAAAAATTGATAGAAACATGAAGGCTATGGCTAGGTGCATGATGAAACTTACCATGTTATTAATATTTGACACACTTTATTACAAAATCACAGTAATATTGGTTAAGGGTAGGCCATTAATATTCAAGATGAATGATGTGTTTAGCTACAATAAGGCCACTAAACTATCTTCCACAAATTTCATCATGTATTTCCTTGATAGTGTGAGAGGATTTATGACTATGCAAGCAACAGAAGAAGAGGCCATCAAAGTTGTGCTTATAAAGAATTCCTCCCATAATGGTGTAGTGTGAGGCACTCTAGATAAACACTCTTTAAGCATTCTTAGAAAGGCTAGAATGAACTATACCAAGGTTGAGGTAGTCAAAGGTTTAATGATATCAAAGGTCAAGTTGGGTCCCCTCCACAATGAAAATTGTGGGAGAATATAGTTTACCATAGGATGGTTGGGTAAGTTTATGGATAATGATAAACATCTTAGAGTATGAGGTTGTAGATGGTATTTGAGAGGTAAGGGAAGTTATGGTGTCAGCAAACTTATCGGTAGATCACGGGGTTAACTGGATGCAGTAGTGCTCAAATGATGTTAAGAGTTTATCAACTAACTATTTGTACTACTGAAAAACATCATTCTTACACTAGTAAGAGATGTTGATTTTATTGACCACAAGTTTGGTATCTCTAAATATATTGATTCTTTTGACTCCTAGGGCTAAGGTAGTCTGAAGACCTATCACTAGGACTTCATATTTAGCCATATTATTCATACATTCAAAATCAAGCATGAAGGACAAAGGAAGAGGTTCATCATCGAAGGGGATAAAAATGATTCCCACTCCCCCACCATGTTGAAATTTTGATCTGTCAAAGAACATGGTGACCTGATAGGTGAAGTTTACTTGAGATAGCGTCATAATGGACTCATCAGGGAACTAAAGAGGAGGAGTTTGGTTATCTACTAATGGTGTTTCAACTAATTGGTTAGTAACGACTTACCCCTTAATTAACTTCTATTAATGGAAATCAAGATCAAACTTTGCTAAGAGCATGAGCCACTTGGCCATACACTAGTTTTGGTATGGCTTGGAGTGCATGTACTTGAGTAGGTCAGTGTTGGTTATGATGTAGGTTTTGTGGTTAAGAAGGTAGTGTCAAAGTTTGGTGGCCACAAAGACTAAATCTAAGCAAAGCTTCTCAATATGGGTATATCGAGTTTCATACTCTACAAGTGTGTGGCTAATGTATTATAAGGCTTTCCCTTTGTGTTATTCAACCTGGTGAGTTAGCATTATCCCTAAGAAATGGTCGATGGTAAAGATATAAAGGTAAAAGGGTTGGTCATCCTTAGGATGGGTAAGGATAAGTGGTGATAAAAGGTACTTTTTTTAGTCAATCAAAGGCCTTTTGACAATCGTTATTCCACTTGAAAGAGACATCCTTTTTCGAATAGGTGGTGGAAAGGTTGGTACCGATCCAAAAGCTAGGGAACGAAATGACAAATGGATTAAAGTTTCCCTTGTAAACTATGGAGTTACTTAAGGTTGGTTAGAGGAAGCATGTCTAGGATAGCTTTGATTTTGGTGAGATCAAATTTGATTCCATGAAGAGAGACAATGAAACCAAGGAGATTTCCTGATAAAACCCCTTTTTGTGGTCTAGGTAAACATGGTAATGGATGAGGTGTTCAAAAATGATCTTAAGAACCACCAAGTGATCTTTTCTGAGTTTGGATTTCTTAAGAAAGTCATCCACATAGTCATCTCCAATCTTATGGATAAGGTCATGGAAGATGTAGGTCATGACACGTTGGTATGTTATACCAATGTTATTTAACCCAAATGGTATGACCATAGTAGAAGGTTTCCCAAAGGGTGTTAAAGGTAGTTTTATGTTGATATTTAGGAGTAATTAAGATCTAGTTGTATCTTGAGAACCCATCCATGAGAATAACATCTCCTGGCCAGTTGTAAGATCAACTAGCTAGTTGATGCTTGGTATAGGAAAGTCATCCTTGGGGCAGGCAAGGTTGAGGTCATAAAATTCCACACATATGCATAGTCCCCCTATGGATTTGTAAAATGAAGAAGTTAAGACACATTATTTACAGGCTCTATATGATTGCACTGTTTCTTTTGATTTGTTTTCAAGACAAATTTTGATTCAATAGTGACTACAAGCGTAAACAGATGGGACCAACTTACAGTGCCTCTTAAAAGGTGAGAAGTTATGTCTCCAAATAACTTAAGATGGATTATGAGGAGAGCATCCTCAATTCTAGAAATTCTAATAGAGGTAATCAAATCTAGGGGAGAACATAAATGGATTGGCATGAGATATAGACCTCCTTTACTGATCATACCCATTCTAGGATGGCAGAGTTGGGCTCCACAATTAGAATAACAATTCAATATATGGAAATAGTTGATTCAAACACATCAGGGATTCACCAACAATTAAGACAGACACATAACAGATGATTTTGATGAATATGATTTGAGTCAGAGTGTAGAAAGCAGAAGCCAGAGCTATGAATGCTAATACATGTTTGCAATGGGACTTACAAAAGGTAAAGCTTGGGGGAGATGATGAACTCAAAATATGGCTCATCATTGACATGTTATTTCCTTAAAATCATTTCTTGAAGGATATTATCTTATAAAAATCTTAGATTCTTAGATAGCTATTACATGGAAAATAGATATTTGTCTTGTTTATATTAAACTAAAGACTGAATCTTTACTTTGTCATTAATGTCTAATATATAGCATGTTTTAGTGATATTTTGTGTGAAGAATGCTCAGGAATAAGACACAGGTGATGTACAAAGAACATTTTATTTTGATCTCCATCTAGCAGAACTAAAGACTCTACAGGTTCATTTCTACAGACTCTGTAGGCTTGTTTCTACAGACTCTGCAGGGTCATTTCTATGGACTCCACAGGCTTGTTTCTATGGACTCTGCAGGGTTGTTTCTACAAACTCCACAGGGTCAATACCAAGAATTTTTTAAGGATAGTGGGAAGCTGGAGACCAGATAGGATAAGAAAGAACCATTCCAGCTGGAATCACATAAGGAGAATAACCGCCTGCTGTTTTGAAGGGCCTACTTTTGATAAATTTGTATATAATCAGATTTTAGGACTATTATAAGATAGAATATTTATGTCATCGAAATAATTGGATCTCTTGGAAATCCAATCTCTGGATAAAGGGATCGACTAAGAATGGAATCCTATTCTTTTGCATCCTATTCTGAGTTGAATGTATTAGTATAAAGTCTAAGAATTTTGACTATAAATATATATATATAGGGATATAGATAAAATAGAGGATGGAGAGTTAGACAAGCATACAGGTTTCAATCAGATTGTAATTATTTCATTTCTATGAATTAATACTTCAAGTTTCCAACATTGATTATGTTTTGTTCCTAAGTCTGAGAGGAGCAAGGGCCCACTCTCCTTTGAACCAGGGACTATGTACGGTATTTATGTTTTGTTTTATTAGTTAGAATCTTGTTAATATTTGCATTTATTTATAAAAAATATCAAAACAAATTCATAGTTTAAAAATAGCATTGTCTTATTTCATTTCTTTTTTATGCAAGTGTCTTTTCTTTTACAGCAGAAGTGTGAAGCAAATTTCCTTTCGTAAGTAGGAGTGTGAATTTAATTTCCCTACAAACATAAAATAGGAGTGTGATCTTTTAATTCCATCAAAAGAGTGGATTGATTTGTTTTCTTTCTTTTTCAACAAAAGCGTGAATTAAGTATTTTAGTCAAAGTTAAAATAGGATTAGCAAGCACCCCCATAAGCAGACTTCTAGATCTACCATCCCATACCTTACTGCAAATAGCTTTGGACATCGGCCCTAGTTGATAAGACACCAATTGCATATTGGTTAAATGAGGAGTTAGATGACACTCGTGATTTTTGGTGCCATTGTTGGGGAACATAAGGTGTTATTAAGGTAATAATTATTGATCTAGAGTAAAAAGAAAAAAAATTAAAAATCATAAAACAAAAACAATTAATAAATTGATGTACCATCCTAGAGATTTTAAGGGATGATTTATTCCAAAGTTTACACCAAGAACACAAGTGGACACTCCTTCAACATCTCTGAGTAGTACCCAAAGGATACAAGTGAAACCTATTTGCAAGAATCTTCTAAAATTAGGATAGGAACTAGGGCATTACCACACACAAGCCCCATAGGACAAATTCCTCAAGATCAATCTCTT
Source organism: Torreya grandis (assembly GCA_037957365.1). Taxonomy (NCBI): domain Eukaryota; kingdom Viridiplantae; phylum Streptophyta; class Pinopsida; order Cupressales; family Taxaceae; genus Torreya; species Torreya grandis. The sequence continues at coordinate 6,090,928 of JARHVA010000123.1, forward strand.
ACAGGAAGACATTATTTAGAGATTGCCAAAGACTTAGAAAAAGCATTTCAGAGATCTATAGCTGAAGAAAATTTTGAGAACTTGGAACAACCTATAACTGAGACCACAAACATTCAGTGGGAAGATCATCCTAGTTTTAAAATATCATCAGAAGAAATGGCTCACCATCAAAATCAACAAATCACACAACTAGGAAGAACTTTATCATTTCCTATTGTTGCAGATCCTAATGATCAAACCCCCATGAAAAATATTTCACCAACTAATCTACCAAATTTTTGGGGATGATCTATAGAATATCCTGGTCAATTCTTGTTTGAATTTAAGTTTCTATGTCAAACCTATGATTACACAATTGATAGCCAAAAATTAAAACTATTTCCTTCTACACTTAAAGATGCAACTATGAGATGGTTTATGGGTTTACCTGGCAATTCTATTAGAACATGGGATGACATGGAAACAAAATTCTTGAATAAATACCAGGATTATTGCCGAGTGCGAGAAAGAAAAGAGGATTTCTTCAAAATCAAACAAAATGAGGATAAATCTTTAGAGGATTATTTGGATAGATTCATGTTCACTCATAAAAGAAGCAATTATCCACTCACTGAAGATGTTCAGAAATTGGTTTTTTGAAAGGATTGGATGAAGACACTAGAGATGCCTTAAATATGATGGGTGGAGGAGACATAAATAAGTTGGCTTTCGATCAGATTTATGAGCTTTGTACCAATTACTCTCGAACAGAACCTAGATGTAGGAAAGGAAAGTTGGTGAAATCTAATGAAGTGGGTAAATTAATAGAAGAATTTACTAATCTCAAAATAGATATTCTAGTTACATTAAACAGTAATTTGGATGGCCTTCAGACTAAGGCAAGTGCAACAGATCCTTTAGCAATCTATTGTCCTAAGTGTAGACAGAAAAATGCCCTTAGAGACTACCCTCTAAATAGAACCAATATTTCATCATGTGGGATCTATGATGCAACAAATCATGATACCAAATATTGCACCCTTCTACCTATTTTAAAGAATCAAATGAAAACACAAGTCCAGTCCATTGAAGAAGAAAATTACATTCAAAGACAAAACTTTGCTCCACAAAACCAGGCTCAAGGATAGTTTAGTGCAATAAATCTAGTTTATCCATGGATGGCACCATGGAATACTTCAATTCTTTCACCATTTTTGAATCAACCCCAAATTCCATCAATTCAAAATCCATGGGTAGGACAAGATTGGATGTCAACATGTCCATGGATGGTGCCATAGCCACAGCAATAATGGGTACCATAGCATCATTGGATCCCATAGCCATATCAACAATGGAATCAGTAGTGGAACCCATAGTCACAATTCACCCAACCAAGAAGACCACTTCAATAGAAAACCATCATGCCACCCCCAAATATTCAGCAATAAGGACAAATTAATCAGCCCTCAATGCCTGCACAAAGAATAGTGAATCCAAAAAATAAACAACCAGCACCTATTTATGTCAATGAATAGGAAGAAACAATCAATGTGAGAGCTATTGAGTGCTCAGACATACATTTGAGATCAAAAAAAACTATACAAAAACCTCAAGTACTCATTTTTAAGATACCTGATGAAAATGAATAGACTGAATCATCTCAATTAAACACTGAAAAAGCTAAAATCAAAATAAGCCTTGAAGAAAACAAAGGAAAAACTACTACACCAGTAGTTCCTTTTCCTGAAAGATTAAGAGAAACTGATATCAAACCAGACTCAAACTTGGTCCATGAGTTGCAAAAGATCAATATTGAGGTACCTCTTCTACAAGCTATTAGGGATATACCTGAATTAAATAAGATCATCAAAAACCTTTGTATTAAGAGACCAGGGAGGAAGGTAAAATATCCTAGAACCATTCATGTTGATGGAAAGGTTAATGATTTATTAGCAGGAAAACTATTAGTTCCAAAATATGCAGACCTGGGAAGCCCAGTGATCACAATCACAATCAGAGGAAAATAAATTCTTGACATTTTGATAGATTTGGGAGCAGCAATCAATGTCATGACAATTGATACTCTCCATGCATTATCTCTTATGAAAATGCAACCTACAACTACCATTCTTCAAATGGCATACTAGTCGATAACAAAACCAGAGGGAACTATAGAAAATGTTGAAATATTAATAGAATATTGGGAATATCCAGTAGATTTCATGGTCTTACAACCCAAAACAAAGAATCTAGGATATCCTATCATCTTAGGTAAACCGTGGTTGGCTACTATAGCAGCATTGATTGGTTGCAGGTTAAGAGACATGACCATTTCCAATGGGTTAAAATCCAAACGCATCTCTTTGTATCCTCCTACAAAACCATCAACAAATTGCATACAAGAAATTTGGGTGGAAGAATCAGATAACACATTAAACAACATTTTCTCCTTAGCCATGATCACAGTTAAAGAACACTTGAAAGAATTGAATGGAGATAGTTACCCAAAATCTACGGACTCTGCCAGTCCAAAAGCTATACACTGCCTTAGTTTAGGATTCTTGGGTCCGATGGAAAATATTGAAACATCCACTTCTACTTCTGCTATCACTTCTTTATCATATGATCATAGACTGATTTAGGAAAGTGTGTATAAATTGGTAGAACAACAGCAAACTCATTTCTTAGAAGCATTTCATTGTTCTTTAGCAATACTGATTCCTCCTGGAAAAGAGTTTGTTGATAATGTAACTATGTTTCATAAGCTACTTCCCCATCCATGTCCTCTGAACTCATTAATTAGTGAGTTTAAGCAAATAGAACCCAACTACCCAGGTAAAAAACTAATCATGGTATTACCTGGAAAAAATTTGAACATCAATAGTTGGTTAACAAACGAAGAGAAAGATCAACTCTTTAAAGTATTGGAAAGACATACCAAGGCTTTTGCTTAGGATTATAATGACATGAAAGGAATTCACCCCAGCATATGCACTCATCATATCTACACAAAATCTATCAAACCGGTCAGACAACCACAAAGAAGAATAAACCCAGCACTAAAGGAAATAGTCAAAATAGAAATCCAAAAGTTGCTAGAAGTTGGGTTTATTTACCCCATCTCAGACAGCTAATGGGTGTCACCTCTGGTAATTGTACCCAATAAAAATGGAAAGTTAAGATTATGTGTGGATTATAGAGAATTAAACAAAGCAACATTAAGGGATTACTTTCCTTTACCTTTTATTGATCAAGTTCTTGATAACTTGGCAGGAAAGAAATATTTTTCTTTCTTGCATGGGTTCAGTGGGTATAACCAGATAATTGTAGCAGCTGAAGATCAAGATAAAACCACATTTACTTGTTCGTGGGGAACTTTTGCTCACCGAGTACTTCCATTTGGCATCTGTAATGCTCCAGCAACCTTCCAAAGAATAGTTCTGGCAATTTTCTCTGACCTTACAAATGATTGTGTTGAGGTATATATGGATGATTTCCCTGTTCATGGTGAAAATTATGAAGAAGCTCTTACCAACTTGGAAAGAGTATTGATCAGATGTGAGGAACATCAATTATATTTAAGTAATGAGAAATGTTTATTGATGATGGATGAAGGAATAGTCCTAGGACACCATATTTCTACAAAATGCATTCAGGTAGATCCAACGAAAGTTGAAATAATTTCCAACTTGCCCATTCCATAAACACAAACTAAAGTTAAGAGCTTTTTAGGACATGTTGGTTACTACAGACGCTTCGTAGAGAAGTTTAGCCAAATAGCTACCCCTATGTTTGCTTTGCTTACAAAAGATAGTACATTCGAATGGAATGATAGTTGTCAGTAGGCCTTTAAAACCATCAAAGCTAAACTTGTTACTGCTCTAGTATTAAGAGGACCGAATTGGATTAAGCCATTCTATATATACATAGATGCTTCCAATACAGCACTAGGAGCAGTTCTTGGACAAAAAGATGAAGAGGGTATCGTGTATGCTATATATTATATTAGCAAAAACATGACATCTGCTAAAAGAAATAACACCACAATTGAGAAGAAATTCTTAGCTATAATTTATGCAATGAACAAATTCAGACACTACATAACAGGCTACAAGGTATTTGTCTATACAGATCATTCAGCTATTAGATATCTTACCAACAAACCAATTATGGGAGGTAGGATTATTAGATGGCTATTGCTCTTACAAGAATTTGATGTTACTATTATAGACAAACTAGGGAAATCTAATGTGGTTGTTGATTTTTTGTCAAGAATGAACACTACAGGTGAAGAAGAACCAGTGGAAGATGACTTTCCAAATGAACAATTATTTTTTATTTCAGTACAATCTCTATGGTTTGCTGATATAGCCAATTACCTCGCTACAGGAAAGTTTCCTCTCCACTTTTGACAAAAAGAGAAAAAGTGATTAATGAAAGAAAGTTCTTCTTTTAAATGGATTAATGGAATGTTATTTAAACTTGGACCTGATCATGTGTTTTGTAGGTGTGTGACACATGGTGAAGCTTATGATATCATCAAATCTTGTCATGATGAACCCAGAGGAGGCCATTACTCAGCTCAAAAAATTGTACATAAAATATTGGGGGCAGGTATTATTGGCCTCATCTTCATCAGTAAGTAAAAAGGTATGTCAGACACTATGATGTTTGTCAGTGAATTGGACAGCCCACTCTTTCAACAGAGATGCCCCTACACCTTCATCCTCAATTAGTTTTACAACCATTTGAGAAATGGGGAATTGATTTTATTGGTTCAGTGGATCCTCCTTCCAAAGGAAAAGAATATCTTCTAGTTTGTATAGACTATGTGACCAAGTGGGCAAAAGTGGAAGCATTAACTCATGCAAGAGAGGGGATGGTAGCTGATTTCTTATATTTCAAAATCATGCAATGATTTGGTGCTCTAAGAGAGATAGTCTCAGATCAAGGACCGTAGTTCATGTCAAACATGATAAAGCATTTTATGCAAGTGTATCAAACTCAACACAGAAAAACATCTCCATATCATCCACAAGCAAATGGACAAGTTGAAGTCACCAACAGGGAAATAGAAACCATTTTAACCAAAGTTGTTAATTCTAGCAGAAAGGATTGGGTAGATAAGGTACCAAAAGTTGTTTGGGCCTATAATACTACTTGAAAAACAACAACTGGATTTTCACCTTATGAATTGGTTTATGGTAAAAAACCTTTATTCTCTATTGAATTTGAATTACAAACTTTGAAAATAGCTATAGAAGTAGGAATTGAGTTAGAAAAAATATAAAAAGCAAGACTCCTACAGCTTAATCAACTTGATGAAATGAGACTGGAAGCACTACAAAAAATTGAACTAGTACAATAGCAACAAAAAATTTGGCATGATGCACAGATCAAGCAGTGAAAGTTTCAAAAATGAAATTGGGCACTATTGTTTGATTCTAAATTTCAACAGTTCAAAGGAAAACTATAAACAAGATGGTTGGGACCTTATGAGATTGAAGAGGTCTATGAAAATGGTTCTATTAAGCTGATATCTATTGATGACAGCGGAAGAGCTCTGTTAGTCAATGGACATAGATTGAAGCTCTATCAAAAACCTCTCAACAAGGATGAATTTATTCAAAAAGTAACGGATCAAGTAGTTGTTCTGGAAAGCTCTACTTTTTCCAGTGAACATGCTCCTTGATATTCCAATATGAATAAATAAATAAATCAATAGCAAAAATCCTTCTAGGGATGCTATTGACAATGCATGTCCAGAAAACCAGCTTGATGGTTGGCTATGCATTACAAAAAAGGGCTTTGGCTAGAAAACCAGCAATGGCTAGCCAAAGGGAAAAAACAAAAATTTAAATATATATATATATATATATATATATATATATATATATGTCATCATGACACTATGATTGGTCATCTCCATGAAATAAACTAATCCATGTGAACCTATTTGTGTAGGACACGTGGCAAGCAAGGATAACGTCTAAGGTTAAAGTAAGTAAGACATATATTTCATTTCTCTATGTTTAGTTAACTAATTATCTTCGATTTGATTAAGACCCTATTCTTCAGAGATGACCTAGATTTGAATCTTGTAAAATGGAATGACACGTGTCATAATGAAAATGCATGCAATGAAGCTGCCAAAGGTCTATAGATAAGTGTGCAGCTTTAATATCATCAATTGAGTCATCAAGTACCATAATGATAGGACATCATAAAAAAAGGGGTTTGAAATGAAGAAATGAATCGTTGTCACCATCAATATGACACGTCATCATTTTACATGACTTGTATTGATGAGATTAAATGGTTGGCACACTCCATAGAAATTTGTGGACCCTAACTGTATCACAATATCATACAACATTACGGACTCATGCAGCTGTAGCATTTCAAATGAATTGTTTCCTGTCTACGGACTTTAACAAAAGCTGATCCTCAGAGCCTTTTTGCCTACTAACTTCAATAAATGACTGGTCTACACCTTAATTGGAGCTAAAGGAACTAAGCTGACAAAAGACAAGATCAGAACCAAAGGATCCAGTAAAGTTTCATAAAGACAAAGCTTCTGTTGCAGTGTTCAGAGCTAATGGTTGGCTACCTTTCATTGAAAAGCTCCAGGGATTCAATGAAATAATGTTAAGTGAATTTATTACCAATCTCACTCTTGAATTTTCAATTGTGAAAGGCATTTTTATTCCTGTTACAACTCAAATCATAAGCCAAATTATAGAAGTTCCTAAAGAAGGAATGAGAGCCACAAGCAGACTTTCATTTAGTGATTTAATTGGTCAGTTTAATGGTAATAAGCAAACTGGAACTTCATGTTTAGTAGATTCCAAGGGAAAATGAAAAGGGATTAAAAGAGATTCACATTCTGAACCTTGGAAATCTATAGCCAAGTGGGTACTTAAATATATTATTTGTGAAGGGCAACATAGTCTTTTAGGGGGAGACGCTATGAAAATGTTAATACATCTTAAGCAAGGGAGACAAAACTCTCATACAGAATTAACCTCCCATCTTTCTTTTATGGTGCTCTACAAGTTATGTCTACAACCCCTACTACTGCTCCTAGGCATCATGGCCTTATTCAGCTTATTATCCAGCATCATTTCCTTTAACAAGGTCAAGAGGTCTGGGAGGAATTTCAGAATAGTATAGCACAAGAAACCCTAAATGTACCATAGGAACACTTATCTCCACCTCCCACAATAGCTGAGAAAACAGCACCAAAGGAAAAATTTCAGACTGTAGCCTCCACAATAATCCCTTCTTCTTCAAGAAGAATTACAAGGTCTCAAAACCTTGAAATTTTAAGGTCTCCACAAGAACCTCATGAGTCTATAATACAACTAGTTCCTTTGACATGAAGAAGAAAATTAAGATAGAAGGTTGCTACAGATGTTGACAAGACCAAGGGTTTGATGGTTGAGAAGGAAAATCAACCAAGTGTAGCTCAAAGAGTAACCAAAAGAAGGAGAAGGCTCATTTTAACAGAAGAAGATGAACAAGAAATTTCAGATATTTTAGATAGTCTTAAAATAGTGTCTCATTCCCCCATACATCAGAATATTCTTGCACCTATAGATATTGAAGAAACTCCTTTTGAAAGGGACTCTCCAATCATATTAGAGGAGACAAATCCAGAGGAAGAGCCACACATGGCAAAGGAATTGGGTATGGTAAAACAACCACCTGTTCCAATTGAAAATGAAAAGGATAAAGGAAAAACTATAAGTACCAATGAGAAAGGTGAATCATCAAATCCAAATGATCCTATTATGTAGCTAACTTTGTATCTTTCTCAAGCTCAAGCTCTTGAACAACAACAAATAGCTAACATTGCTAACTTGATCAGTCAATTGCAAGACAAGGACCATCTTAACTCATCTTTGATGCAAAAATTAGATACAGTATCTATTGATCATGCTACAAAAATTCATAAGTTAGAGAAAAAATAAAAGAACATGAAGATGAACAGATTGATCTTTGGTTGTATGTAGAAAGTCTGAAGAAGGAAAACAAGAGGTTGAAAAATTTAGTGAATTCTTTCGAAGCACCTGTTGTTGCACTTTCTCCCCCCAAAACATTTGTTGACCATGGTTGTCAAACAAGTGATCCAGGTATTCCTACCTTGCAAATAATGCATCAAATTGAAGAAAAATATTCTATACTTCAATAGAAAAACAAAGATGTAACTTCTTTGAACAAACTCTTGGAAAATGAAAAGAAAGAATTAGAGGTTAAAGTCTAAGAGTTAGAAGAAAATTTGCAAGATGCATGCAAATTAGGAGAAACTCTTTTGGTATGTAGGAATCCTTCTCCTGCATATAGTTTGTTTTTGTTTGAACAATTTAATAGATGGCAGCTTCTGTGAGTCTCCTATCATCTTCCTTATAAAACTTTGCATCCCACAACATTTTTTGAAATTTTCTATAGTGTTGAACCTAATCAGCAGGATTTGTTTGTGAATTCTATTTGCATGACTTGATTCTAAGAGATCATGAGCACAATAAGTTTTTGATAAATCTTCATGTAGGAGAAGTTCAACTAAGAGCATTACATTCTACATTCAAAAATCAAATAGCATGAAAATGTAGATTTGAGGATTATACAAATCATGCTAAGACTACAGGATTATGTGTCAGACCAGCCTTTCATATTCCCATATTGATTAAACAAAATTTTCATTGTGCTTTGTTAAATGAAGAAGTTAAGACACATTATTTACAGGCTCTATATGATTGCACTAATTTCTTTTGATTTGTTTTCAAACAAAATTTTGATTCAGTAGTGACTGCAAGTGTAAACATATGGGACCAACTTACAATGCCTCTTAAAAGGCAAGAAGTTATGTCCCCAAATAACTTAAGATGGAGTATGAGGAGAGCATCCTCAATTCTGGAAATTCTAATAGAGGTAATCAACTCTAGGGGAGAACATAAATGGATTGGCATGAGATATAGACCTCCTTTGCTGATCATATCCATTCCAAGATGGTAGATTTGGGCTTCACAATTAGAAGAACAATTCAGTATATGGAAATAGCTGATTCAAACACATCAGGGATTCACCAGTAATTTAGACAGACACATAACATATGAGTTTGATGAATATGATTTGAGTCAGAGTGTAGAAAGTAGAAGCCAGAGCTATGAATGTTAATACATGTTTGCAATAGGACTTGAAAAAGATAAAGCTTGGGGGAGATGATGAACTCAAAATATGGCTCATCATTGACATGTTATTTCCTTCAAATCATATCTTGAAAGATATTATCTTATACAAATCTTAGATTCTTAGATAGCTATTATATGGAAATAGATATTTGTCTTGTTTATATTAAACCAAAGACTGAATCTTTACTTTGTCATTAATGTCTAATATATAGCATGTTTTAGTGATCTTTTATGTGAAGAATGCTCAGGAAAAAGACACAGGTGATGTACAAAGAACATTCCATTTTGATCTCCATCCAATAGAACTACGGACTCTGCAGGTTTGTTTCTATGGACTTTGTAGGCTTATTTCTACGGACTCTACAGGCTTGTTTCTACAGACTCTATAGGCTCATTTCTACGGACTCTACAGGCTTTTTTCTACGGACTCTGCATGGTTGTTTCTACAGACTCTGTAGGGTTAATACCGAGAATTCTGTAAGGATAGTGGGAAGCTGGAGACTAGATAGGATAAGAAAGAACCATTCCAGCTATAATCACATAAGGAGAATAATCGCCTACTATTTTGAAGGGCCTACTTTTGATAAATTTGTATATAATCAGATTTTAGGACTATTATAGGATAGGATATTTATGTCATTGAAATAATTGGATCTCTTGGAAATCTAATCTCTAGATAAAGGGATTGACTAGGAGTCCTATTCTTTTGCATCATATTCTGAGTTAAATGTATTAGTATAAAGTGTAATACTTTTGACTATAAAAAAAAGAAAGAAAAAATAGAGATATAGAGAAAATAGAGGATGGAGAGTTAGACAAGCATACAAGTTTCAATCATATTGTAATTATTTCATATCTATGAATTAATACTTCAAGTTTTCAGCACTGATTAAGTTCTATTCCTGAGTCTGAGAGGAGCAAGGGCCCACTCTCCTTGGAATCGGGAACTGTGTATGGTATTTATGTTCTATTTTATTAGTTAAAATGTTGTTACTATTTGCATTTATTTATAAAAAATATCAAAACAAATTCATAGTTTAAAAAGAGCATTTTCTTATTTCATTTCTTTTCTACGCAAGTGTCTTTTCTTTTAAAGCAAATTTCCTTTTGTAAGTAGGAGTGTGAATTTAATTTCCCTACAAACATAAAATAGGAGTGTGATCTTATACTTCCAGCAAAAGAGTGGATGGATTTGATTTCTTTCTTTTTTAGCAAAAGTGTGAATTAAGTAGTTTAGTCAAAGTCAGAATAGGATCAGCAAGCACCCCCATAAGCAGACTTCTAGATCTACCATCCCATACCTTACTGCAGATAACTTTAGACACTGGCCCTGGTTGATAAGACACCAATTGCATATTGGTTAAATGAGGAGTTAGATGAAACTCATCATTGGGTGACTATGTTAAGAGTAGCAATAGTGGGGTTAATCTTGGGTATGTCACTATAAGACCAATTAAAGGTTATACTACACTCTTGGAGGAAAGAGGGGAAGTCATAAAGTTCCTTAACATTCAGCAATTGGCATATTTTAACAATGTAGAGGTTATTCAGAGTACCTAAGTTGATATCCATGGTGGATTCATTCAACATGGTCAAGATCTTAAGAGGAAGGGATTTATGGATTGAAGAATTTGAGGCACCAAGATAGGTGAGAATAAAATCATTATCTTAGCACTAAATGATGTTAATGGTAGGAGAGTCATCTCCTATCATCTTAGGGTGGGTCAAAGAGATGGTTACAATTGCCCCCTCCTTATAATAAGTCAGAGGTCCTAGGCTAATCATGTTGACAAAAAAAAGCTAAGTGGGATTATGTCAACATCCTCACACGCAAGTGGAGGTGAGGTTGATGAGGAAGGGATATCCTCCTCAACAATGGTAATGGCAGGTTATTTTGCTTTCTTCTTATTAGGTAAGATGAAACCAAGTCCATGATTCTCATGCAAGTTTTTGGTTTTGATAGTGACCAATTCATGTGGGCCATGATCATATCACCCAAGATCGAAGCCTTTCTAAGCACACCAATGGAGATATGTTTTGGTGAAGCTCAATTTATCTAGGTAGGAGAAATTGGTGATAAATGGCTTAGGTGGAAGAGAGGTGGTAGAAGCACCAAGGGGTTTTTCGAGTCCCCCATAGACAAAATGGGTCTGATAGTGGGGAGGTCCAAAGAGAATGATAGTTTTGACATTGGGATCATAACCTAGCTTATTGGTGAGTTACCTATACTCATGACAAGTAGGGAAAGCATCAAGGGTGAGAAGGTAATACTCCTCCAGTGAAAGGTGATGAAATGTTGATTCTAAAGGGTCTATGGTGGGGATTTGGTCCAAAGGGATAGAGGAACTAGTCGATGCCTTGTCGATAGCAGGGGATATGATATCCACTTTGGTGGTTGAAGGTTGGGTTTAAACTATTGAGAGTGTGTTGGATGGGGGTATGAGGACATCATTGGGGTGATAGGTCATGTTACATGTCAAGAAAGGGATTGGGTTAGCTTGGATGGTGATGACCTAGCCTTCATGCTCAAACTTACTGCAATGGTGGAGGGTTGATGGAATGTAACCCATGGATCAAATCTAAGGTTGTCCCAACAAGACTTTGTATTGGAATTCACCTTCTACAACATAGAAAAGTTTAGGGAGCGTGCAGGGTCCTAGACGGATATGAAGGATGACAGTTCCCAAGGTAGTGGCCATGGTATCATTTAAAGAATTAAGAATGACCAAAGATTCAGACATGACATTGTTCAAAAAGTTGAGTTGGTTGTAGGCATGATAGGAGATGGTGTTAATATTAGCTCCCCCATAAATCATGACCCATTCGATGTGGGTTTGGTTGATGTCGACAGTGATAAAGAGAGAAGAATCTGGGTCCTTAAGATGGATGGAGGGTATTCTAAATCCTTAAAGGTAACAAGGTTGGAAATTTAAAAGGTACCAACAAAGGTGGCTAGAGGTTGAGGGTCCTCGGGTTGGACCTCAATGGACTGCAAGGCCTCAATTAATGTTTGGTGATGATGGGGAGAAGTAGAGATAAACTCATACAAGTTAATCTTCATTGAGGTCCAGTGAATTTGATTGAGGATAACTCTCCTGATGAATTCTGAGGGGTTAGATTAGGAGGCACCTAAAATAGACACCTTAGGTTTGGTTGAAGATTAATATAGTTGAGTGTGGGTCTATTGCGAGGTTAAAGATGGATATATCCATGAAATGGACACCTTAACCTTCCCCTTATCCTTTTTCTATGATCATATGACCACGTTGATGGTATGGATAGAAGGAGAGGTTGAGGTAGTAGACTAGTTAGACTCATCTTCACTCCTAGATGAGAGTGGAGGAGTAGGTAAGTGTTAGGTACGTATGGTTGATGGTTGGATTGGTATGGGTTCTATAAGAGGTTCATCTGTTAATAGATCATCCTCATCATAAAGCTAATGGATAATAGTTTGGAGAGCCTTGAAGTTCTTCATATTTAGGTTGGATGTCCTATGATAAAAACACACTTGGTGGTCATTATACCAAATGGGTTTAGAATCTAGAGGGTCAAAGGGTCTAATGGGAGGTAAGGCTAAACAAGAAGTTTCCAATAACCTATGTAGAATGGTCAAGTAGGACTCGACTAAAGCTTGTAGAGGTGTGGCGGTATTTACTTTGATGGTTGAGGTAGGATTTTGTTTGGAGATAGGTTTGGTCGTATGTGTTTTGGGTAGGGTGGTGCGCTTGGTCAATGGCCTTGGTTTAGGCAAGGAGGTTGATGAGCTAGAGGTGGAAGATCGCAAGGTAGGTAGCTTAGGTATTGTTAGCATGGTGAAAATAGGTGCATTGAAGAGCAACTATAAAGGTATAACCAAAAGAAGTGGTGGGGTTTTGGTAGAGACAATTGGCTTCATTTTCAAAGGAAAGGGATGAGGCCCCAGAATGGAGGGCAAGGTTAAGGGCAATAAAATTTGGGCCTTTCGACCTTTGTGTGGTGTTGCCTCTTTGGTTGCTTTGGTCTGATATTTGGTTGATGGGCTTGAGGGGGTTAGGTCCACTTTCATAGACGGGTGTCTAAGGCTTGATGTAAGGAGGATACCAAGGTTTTTGGTAGATATGATTGGGATGATAGGAGAGGGTTTGGCTACTTGGGTCTTGGTCAGCTTAAGTGGTTTAGGGTTGGTTGGTTTGGTGGAAGTTTTAGTCAGTTGGTTAGAGGGTTTGGTTGTTTGGGTAGATATGGTAGGAGGTTGTTCAATAGAAGTGGTAGGTTGGTCTGACTAAGAAAGGGTTAGAGGTTTCAATTAGGTAATATAAGGGAGACCTAATTACTACCATAAGGTGGCTTGATTTATGTCAGGGTTGGAGATAAATTCTAATTTTTGCACTAGCCTAGAGAATGGTTTATAGGTTGGTTTGATTCCCTGAATGGTAGATCTACAAGAAAAGCCCCTAGGTGGAGACATATGGATGATAAATTCATCCTCTTCCTCAATCAAAGGATGAAAGGTTGAGATAGGTGGCTCCTCAGTGGGAGTAGACATGGGGGTTTAATCCTTGAAATCAATTTTTGAAGGGGGAGTAGTTTGTTTGGTAGCTAAAGGTGAAGGTGAGGTAGTGATGGTTGGTTATTCTGATATATTAGTTGAAAGGGAGGCTAGTGGATCCACTACCTCAATAAGTAAAGGGAGAAAGGATGGTATTTCCTCAGTTTGAGTGTCTAAAGGAAGGGATGCTAGGTGGTTCAATAATGAGTACATCAAGGACCATGTTAACTATATGGGTATCACGAGAACACTCGACATTATTTCTCTCATTCTTAGTAGGAGCATGGTTTGGGAAAGGTTGCTTGAATATATCAAGGGCTTGGTTTGATGGTGCATTAGGGTTGTCTAATGTAAGCTCTCCCTTGTTAATGAGGGATTGGACAAGGCTCTTAAAGGTATTGCATCTACTAACATTATGTCATATAACCTGATGAAAGGCACACAAATCATCCTCATTGAACCAACTATGTGCAAGATGAGAGGCATCAAACTGCTAGGGTGGCTTGATAGGAGGAAGTTGAATGATGTTTGCTTTCAATAACTTCTCTAAGATGGAAGCATAAGATTCTTCAGGTGGAGTGAATTGCTTCTGGTTATTTCGGGTTTGACTACTTGTGTTTTTCTTTGAGGAACTAGATGAATTATAGTGTTTCATTGAAGGTGGAGGAGCAGATTTTAAGACAACCACATTTGTGGTTCCCTTGGTTTTGGTATTGGATTGGTTTCTTGACTTGGAAGAAGAAACCTCATTAGTTTTATAGGCTAAATTCTTGTTTTTTAGTTTTAGCTTTCCTTCATCAATAGCTCAATTATCTAACGTATGTGCCATGGTAAAATCTTTGAACACGTAGTGTAGAGGAGATATGTTTAGCACATGCATGAGCAAAGAGCTCTATGAGTTCGATTTGAGGTAAGGAAAAGGAAATTTGGTTAATTAGACTCCTCTAATGAGCCACAAAATTGGCAATGGATTCATCTTCAAACTACCAAATGGAGTAGATATCGGTGATAGAAAATTTCTTAGAAATATTGATTGAAAAGTGGTCCAAGAAGGTTTGAGCCAGTTGGGTAAAAGAGAAAAGGGAGTGTTTAGGTATGGCACTATACCAATCCAATGTCGGATCAGCTAGAGACATGGGGAAGGCATGGAGAAGAAGGGCATCATCATAGGTGATGAGATAACATGCATGCCTAAATGCCCTAAGGTGATGTTGGCGATCTTCTTTACTTTGAAATTTGGATAACTTGGGAAGTTTCCATTGGGGAGGATATGGCTTGATAGGTATGAATTGATAGATGAGCTCATTGCAAATTTGGTCATATGACAAGATGTTGTGAGCACCTAAAATGGATGACTCCAAGGTGGTCATCTTATCCATAAGAATCTCATAGGTCTATTTGGGGTTGTACACCTAGAAGGCCATAAGATGCATATTGTTGTGATGGTTGGGAGACATGTTGGTAGTGGGTAAATAATTGGGAGACTACCACATATGGGTAAGTGGATGTCAATGGTTGGGTGGAAGATACATAAGGGTAGGTAGAGGTAGTTGGTTGGGTAGTGGGTAGGGATACATGCCCTTATAGGTTAGGGATATATCCAAAGTTTGGTGTAAGGGGTGCTTGTTGGATAGGAGTGGTAGTTAGGTTGGTGACCAATGGAAGGGTGGTAACACTTGTGATGATCAGTGTTAAGGTAAAGGGTATAGACACCATAAGGATTTGAATTAGGGTAGTGGTTGGTGGATTAGGGGTAGATAAAGGGAGGTTGGTAATACTAGAGGTGGGCATTCTCACTATAGAGGAGTGGTTGGTATGAGTAGAGGGTATAAGGGCAATAATAGTTTAGGTTGGTTGCTTTTCTATGGTACTTTCAAAGGGGTTGTTGGTTGATGATAAGGCCTCAGTAGTTAATATTTGAGTTTTGACCATGGAAATGGAGGTACTTCCCATGAGGTGGAGAGGCATGTAATAAGGTAGATCTATGGGTGGGGTTGAATCTGGGATATGGTAAGACATGGTTGTAATATAATGTTGTAAGGCTATGGGATTATTATCTAGGAAAGCAATAAAATCTTCATCTCCTTGAGGAACCTCTTGAGGGAAAGTAGGACTTCTCGAAGGGTGAGGAGAGTCTTTTGGTTCAAAGGTGGTGTCTATGGATGAAGAGATAGAAGAGGTAGGTTGGATTAATGTGGGTTTTGCTCTTCAAGGTCTCTTTATTGCTGGCGAGTGAGTAACATACGAGATAGGGGAGATAAAAAGCACAAACAGCCTCACTACTCAAATAAAGAGAAGACAAGAAAATGATCAAAGCAATCAAATCACACTCTAAAAGATATGTTAAGTCCTAGAGCTTTAATTAATCTTGTTTTTGGCTTATGCCTTAAGAAGATGTGTGACTGAAATTGGTTTGTAGAGCAGGTACTAGAAGGAAATCTAAGGTTGGTTTTAGGTTGTGTTTAGGCACTCAAAAAGAATCTATATTGGAATCAATACATGGATTGGTATTGGGGACTCCCCCTCACTTCACACACCACAATGATAAGGTTGTTAGGTGTTTAGCCAATATATATTGATATCCAAAGATTATACTCAACCAAAGAGCTGAGTTGGTCCTCCCCTTGGTAAAGACCTCCAAGTAGGATTGTTGAGAAAGGGGTAAGGTTACCGCTAGGTGATGAAATCCTAATCAGGCCTTGTCCCAATTTTGTTTGATGTTTAATTAATGAAAATGGTTTGGTTTAGTGTGTACAACAAAGAGTGAAGCTACAATATATTACTTTCCTTTTAAGTTAAGCTACATGAACTAAACTTTCAAGCAGTCGATATATGCACTTAATTTTAATCCCAAAAGAAACTTTTTATTTCATTAATGAGCATAGAATAAAGAGAGAATTCAATCAAATAATAACTTAAGTAAAGACACAAGGTTCCCACTGGGCATGCCAGAATGGTTCAGTGAATTTCTTGCTTCTTCTTGGAAAAGAGAAAAGAAGAAACTAAGTATGGGTATGGTTGAAAAACGTGATTGGTTGTGTGCACATTGAAATTAAAAGATTTTGAAGAGCTCCTCTTTGGCTTGGGAGCATGACCTGTAGATGAGAAAGCACTAAAGCAAATTTATTTGTTTGATAGATAATTGAGTGGATTTCCTAGCGATAGCTAGATCCCAAAACCAATAGTTTCTTTAGGGGTTGTCAATCCACACATTTTAAATAATTAAGTTTATAAAATAGAAAGGAAAGTACTTACATCAATAAATCAAACATACTCAAATTAAACACAAGAATACTTGCTTAGAAAATAGACTAGAAATGATTAAATTAGTGATAAACTAATTAATACTAGTGTTAGAGGGTTGGGGTCTACTTTAGAAAATTAGAAAGGGGTCAATGAATAGGTAGAAACACAGGGAATTAGGTTTGATTATATATGAGTAGGTGAAATTATCTTGTTGGTTTTTACTACCATAGTGACCATCAGCGGTTGGGCTGACCATTGGTGACCAAGGTGATCATCAATGATTGGACAAAGTATTGGCATTTGGGCTGAACATTGATGGTTATTGTGTATGGATCTAGGTTGGTAAAAAGACTAGTTGACGAGATCCAAAAGATGGATTGTGAGAGATGAGTAAGACCTAGGTTGATTTCAAAATAGAAATAAAGTAAATGAATACTAAGAAGCAAGTACTTATCTTACCAAAATTTGATTGGGTGGATGGTTGAAGTAGTTGACCTGTTGGTGGAATCTAGCTCGATTCTAATAAAGTAATGGTACCTAAGAGCTTGGTGTAGAGGCGGTGACAAATTGGCTCTCTGATATGATTGTTGGATTTTTGGATTGTTAATAATGATTGACCTACAAAAGAAAACTCTTGGATGCACCAACCCTGGATAATAATTATAGATGGATTTCACCTCTTTGCTCCTCTCTCTTCTAGGCAAGGCAAGATAATTGCAACAACACTTGAACTGGGCCTCCTAAATTTAACTCATGCATGCAATGGCTTGCAATAGGATTTAGATGAGCTATTTTTTTAAAATCAAGGTAGGTGATTTTGCATGTTAGTGGTTAAAGAGGTGGAACATGATCATCAATGGTCGAAGGTAAAGGGTAAAAAGGGGTAAAAGGTTAGGTAATAATTGTAAAAACTTGCCTATGATTCTTCTCATAAATAGGGCCTATGTAGCTTCAAATATAATGTAGCCTTTTATAATAAATTCAGTGGTGTATTCATCAATAATAGTTTTCACCCAATATTCTATCGCACAAGTCCAATATAGAAATTTTGTCCTTCTCAACCAAAAATAATAGTACTCCATTATTGATAACCACACAACTAGTAATCTAGGTAATTGGCACCAAAATAATTTGTATATTTTTGTCTATATGTTCGTGAATAACTTCTTGCATAAAACTTCCTATTATTTTTCTTCTTCTTTAGTGAAATTTTGATTTTTTTCATTGATCCATCTCTCTAATTCTCTTTGTCTCGGTAGACATCACAACATGTTTTAATGTTTCATGCTCACTGCACCATTGTTAGCAAAGGTTCCTGGAAAACCCATCAGAACATGCTAATAGAGGATAGTTATGCGTAATGAAATACATAAATAGAAAAGATGAACTTGAATATAAACTTCACATTCATCCAAGCATGGAATAAAACAATAATAGTCATGAATCACAAATTATTCAACACACTAAACAATAAGTGTTTTCATAATAAATAAAGTACAATTTATCCAGAACATATTTAAGCAAGGAAAAAATAAAATCATTTCTAAATCTCTATATTGATCTTTATATTTTGGAACCCCTTTTAGTACAAATGAGTGATATTTATAGAGATTTCCCAAGACACTATCGCTTTACATTCCAATAGTTTGCTATAATCCAAAAGAAGACTCTTCACATTCTAAAGACTTTTAATGTACAAAGAGAGTCACATACAAACAAAAATAATATACTATGTACAAAATTATGTTAAATGCACACTTGTCATGCAATTATACACTATGATTTTGTATCCCTATTCTACTACCAAAATTATCACTGTATCCAATTTTGGTAGTGTAATCCTTTGTAACTAGATTTTTAATCCAAACAAGTTTGTCCTCGACCCCTTATCTGATTTGTAAATAACTGCTAATCAAAATACTAATAAAATCATCCCAATATTCATTGTCTCTACTCACAAGACCTAGATGTTGTGCCATCAACCATCCTTGTTACCAAATATAGGTAGTACTAGGATTATAAACTTGAGACAAAGTGGCCAAAATAAGATCTTGTAGCTAATAAATTAAATTAATTGGTAGCTTATGAGAATTTCCACTCCCTACCCAAGGATCAGCGCTAATTCTAACTTTCCCACCATTACCAATGTTCCATGCTAACTAGTTATTAATCAAAGGGAAATATTGAACTAAGGCCTTCCATGTAATAGATACATTTGTAGTGGATTTAGTGGGGTTCCTAATTCACTCTATTGAGGAAAGAGGCTTTGTGTGTTTATGCTCAATGACTTTCTTCACAAACTTTCCTGAGAAATAAGTCTCTAACTCCTTTCCACTAGTGCTTTACTGAAATAATGAATATTTTTTAGTCCCCAACCTTCTTATTTCTTTGGCTTGAAAATAATATCCCAATTAATTAAAGTAATACCTAATTTTACTTTTTTTCTAGTCCAAATAAATTTAAAACATCTCTTCCTAATTTTTTTCTAGGACCCCATCCGAAATATGTGTTAAGCCATGCCAATAGGTAGGGTAGATTCTAAAACTAACTTAACAAAGTCAATATTTATCCTAAATAAAGCCACCCATTACACCAAAATTTGATACACTTATCGAACTTGGCCACCAATAACATCCAATTATGTTTTCCATATGCATTAGGCTTCAACAATAGCCCTAGATATTTGATTCCAAAATGAAAATCAACCTTGGAAAAGGGAAGTATTTGTAAAATATGTCTCTCATCATCTTTAGAAAGAGAAAACATGATAGAGTAAACTTATGCATATTGACCTCCATCCCTATGGTATTACTATCAATATCCAAAATATCCTTAAATTTAATCACATCTTTGAGATAACCATCATGAAAAACCAATACATCGTCAACAAATAAGAGGTGAGTGATAAAAATAGAACTTTGTAGTCATATAAAATGTAAATATTGGTAACTTGAGTGTGGATAATGACACCCAACCCATAGTTCCCTCTTACTTGATTTCATGACCCTTCTAGGCACCTTTTTGTTGATTCCCAGTCATTTGTAGGCTTTCAAGACCTCATTCCAGTTTAGCCTAGACCCATTTTCCATGCTCTTTCCATCCCCCTAGGTCCCAAACCTCTAGGACAATAGTGCTTAGGTTGTACTAAGGCACTGCAACCTAGGGTTTCCCCTTCTTAATGCTCCTATCCAATCACCTTTTGAGCCCAGGTTACCATTTTTCCTCAATTCCTCTTATTCATTATGTCAATGTAGTGTGATTGCATTTTTACCCATGACCAATAGATCCTTATATAATCCCATTCAAAGATAATTTGGAAAGGGTTAGAAAATATCACTAAGCAAGCAAAAATACAAGCAATACTATTCAAGCAATCCTCCCTATTCTCTGCATAGAGCTAGCCAATTCACTTACAAGCTCATTCAAATCCTTATACTAGCCCTTAGCCACCTCAAGCATATCCACTTTTAGCATTTATTGCATTATCATAACATAATTGCACTAAGCACTTTCAAAGGGAGAACTACATATTGCTTGATCCCTCTTTGGAGTATTGGTATGTATGCAATGTGCCCACACATGGGGTGTGAATCATGTCTAGTGCATCTTACATACACCAACCCCCCTCTTTTCTCAAAGTCCTATTCAAGCTTATTAAACACCCAAGATCAAAGATAAATCATCTTTATAAGAATATCCATTGAGAGTTAAGCTTCAAAATTTCATAGGTAGGGTCTTACAAAACTAATGGACAAAACACAGAAAGCTTAGACCTTTGTGACTAGTTTGGACAATAGTGGCAGGAACAAGACTATAGCACTAGACCCTGAAGTGTCTTGTTTTTGGTGCTACTATCCTTTCATAGAATGAAAGCTAGATCCAGGATCCTGATACTGTCCCAATATTGCACATTCAATATCAACCTTTATCTCAGTCAAAATAGCATAGTTCTAAGATAAGTTATATTTTTCTCTGTTTACTTACTATTTTTAGAAAGTCTAAACAACAATCAGAATTAACAAATCAGTAGGTTAATTATGGTATAACTATTTACTAATTTACTTTACTCAAACTTTTAACTAAATAGAAATAAAAATCCCAATTATTCCCAAAAAGGTTAAATCATTTGGTGAACCCGACTTACATTGTTTATGCATAAAAACCCTAGAAACCCTAGGGTAAATTTCCTACTAATTTTTCATCTATTTTTCTAGTTTTTTACCTTCATAATAAATCAAGAATTTGCATAAAGTTTTAAAATTTTATATTAATTTTAAAATAATTTTCTTTCAAACCCTAGTTGTCCATACTAGGTCCTAGTAATTTTCTAATCATTTTCTAATTTTTTGCTAGCATATTTAAATCAAAAAATCCATTAAAATTTTAAAAATCAATAGTAATTCTCAAAAAAAAAAAAAATCAAAACCCTTGTTGCATTCACTAGGTCCTATTAAATCACTAATTTTATAAAAAATTCTTAATTTTTTACTTGCATATCTGACTCAAAAATCCACATTCAATTTTAAAATTTCATAGTAATTTGTCAAAATTGTCATCTTTCAAACCCTAGTTGCATACACTATGTCCTATTTCTTGTGAGATATTACCTTACATTCTAAAAAATCATGTTTCGAAAATGGGTTTCACTTATTTACAATTATTTATTACATTTTTTACACAAAATAAGGAAACCATCATTGGTCCAATCATGTACATGAATAATGAAGTTTATCATATGTTAATACAAAACTTTATTCTTTTAATTTCATGTTTATGTTTCTAATATGGGATGATGTTAAGAAAGTTATTATTAAACATGTTAAGATATCTTATGCATCACATCTATTGGAGCCTCTATCACATGTCAAGTCATGTTGTATGGTCCATTTCACTCTTACTCAAGTCACTACCCATCACCAAAGAGCCTAGTTGATACCCTTTGTACCTCCACCACCTTGACTTATCGCTTATCTTTGCCCTCCTCTCATAGCTACTACTAGCCCTATATAGATAGTAGATAATGCAGTTAGCGATATTACTCGACGTGCCACCATGCCTCCTCCACCTAGTCAAGAGCCCCACCACCCTCCTATTCCTTCCCATCATATGCCCAATCCACTCACATAGGTAGATATGCATAAGGCATATGATATTTTGGATCAATTGAGAAACACACCAGCTACAATTTCCATGTTAGAACTACTTTAGAAAGTAGATGTATTCAAGGACATTCTCTATTAGGCACTCACTTAGACTTTTATGCCTACTGATTCAGAGCCTTTTTATTTTACATCAGTGGTTAACACACTAAAAACTATAGAAGAAGCTGTCGATTTTGATCTTGATGACATACAATCTCAAATAGTTATTGATCAAAATTTACCACTATTCATACAAGCTCAAGTCAAAACTAATTTAGTTAAGAGAGTTCTAGTTAATAGTGGTTCTGAACTTGATTTATGTAATGTTACATTCTTACAGACCATGGGCATAAATATTAAATCCATGCATAAATCATATAAAAACATTAGAGGGTTTGATGATATACCAAGACAACCATTAGGCACCATTGCTTTAGATATCATAGTAGGACCCAAAACCCTCTTTATGTAGTTCCAGTTCATGCCAGGGCCTCTTCATTATAATCTATTACTCGGATGACCTTGGATACACACTATGTGGATAGTCCCTTCTATTCTTCATTGATGTGTTAAGTTTCTCCATGAAGGATACTTTACACAAGTCCAATAGATAACTAGCCATTTAGATATTGTTGAACTATAGAGTCATCTTCGACTATTTCAATAGATAGACACCTCACATCATAGTTCAACCACTACCTCATTACATTTCTCTTGATCAGATACATACATTTGAGGTTGGAAAGACTAGCACTTCTCATACTCCACTTATATTTGTGTCTTCAGCTCTAGATATTCAACCAATCCCAATAGCTTCAGCCATTCTAACTACTCCATCAATCACGATTCCTACTCCTATTATAGTTATACATTCACTGACAACAATTCCAGTTGATTCTATATATACAGTTACTCCACTAGTTATAGACATTCTCACAGTACCATTGTATTCTACTACTATAGTTTATGATACTCCCATATCATAGTTACCCCTTGTAAATTTTGAGTTACTTATGTACATTATGTTGATATAGATTCCCAGCTTCTTCAGATGATGATACGACACCCACACTCATAGATGACTATTTGTGTGGGTTAAACTTTATACCAGTAGGCACAAGAGAGTACCTAGATGAATCTAGAGCTCTCATTAGACATCCTACATCACTATTAGCATCTCACACTACACTCTCAGGGTATACTCCACATTCATGGCCATAGATAGATTACTTATCACATATAGTTCACATGGCTACCTCTATGGATATAAATCTAGTCATTCAAATTTAGGCAGGTAGTGCACAACATTAACCATAGACTATGTTACAAATATTACTTAATCATGGATTAATCACATTACCTATAGTTAGACATAGATCTATTAGTAGATTATCATAACAGAATGGTCTCCTATTTTATCTTTTTCATATAATCATAGGCCATGATACAAAATCATGTACAGCTTTACAATAGGGATTGGATAAACTATAGGTTTAGGGTATTATTTAGATTACAGTACCACCACCACTGGCTTCTCCACTTGCACTAAATCAATCTAATACTAAAGCTAAACATCCCAGAGGGGAGTCATCATCTCCACCACCAAAGCAACTTTTAGTTTGCCTTCAGTAGGATGACACCATGTACACAGCTTCTACAACGTATGATCACACTTATGATGATGATATTGAGGAATTTTATGATGGTCATGATTCCTTCCTCCATCTCCATCCCTAATGATATCCACCCTTAGACTCTTTACCCCCTCCAGCTTAGTCTTTTACATCATTGTGTACATATTGCTTATTTTAAATTACATATACATAGTTTCCTTTTGCTTACTTGTACATAGTCTTCATATGGTTGATTGTACATAGTTTGTAATATATCAAAATATAAAAACATTCAAATATATCAAAATATAGAAACATTCATAATATTTCAAAATATAAAAACATTCAAATAATCTAAAAACACCAAAATCATTTCGATTGTATGCATTATCCATGCTTTCCATTTCTACTACTATGCTAGACTTACATTTGTTGTTATATGTTATTGTTTGTTGATTTTATCTAAATTACCATGCTTCACTTGATCTCCTTTGAGTTTGTGTAGTGACATCTAGATCCTTCATTGTTTCACTCTACCCATTGAGGGGGCATCCTTCTTCTACATTCATGACACACATCAACAAACATACCCATGAAAGGCATCTTCTACATGACTACACCATCCAGGTTTTGTCATTCCTACACCACACACTTTAGTTATCATGATGATGTACATTATTTACTATATTACATAGATTACTCTATCGACATACAACTAATATATAACACTTATATATATATATCTTAGCATATATCTAGTCTTGTACTAACATGTCTTGCATACCTTCACATTTTTTCTTTGATTAATTAGATTACGATTGTATTTCTAGTTCTTACATGCTTTGTTTTTGTGCTTAGCATTATCTTGATTTCATTGCATTTTCTTGTTCCTATTTGTCTCCTGTATGTGCCTTAGTATATTTGTCAATGTCCTTCACTTTCATTCATGCATGTGCCTTTGGACATTTACTAATGTCCCTTGTTTGTACTCTTTTATGTGCTTGTTTCAATTGTATGTATATGCGGCATTTGAACATGCCTTGTATGATTTATTTCTATATTAAGTGACATGTGCCTATGTCCCTTATTTTCTTGGTCCCTTGGCCATTTTTTGCATGCTTCTTGCCGTGTGTGCTTATTGCTTGATTATTTTTTGATTATTTGCAATTCCATGATCCTAATCATGCATTCTCTTGCTTTATTAGATGCCATGATGGATATCATTCTCCATCCCTCCATAAAAATGAACAACTAACCAAACTTCTCATTCTAGTTCTAGTTCAATACATTGCATTACATTGTTATATCTATCTAGGCATACCCCTGTTGATCTAACAATCTCTCAATACAAACCATACTATATGTTGAGATATCTTGTCGATTATCATTGCTATATCATGTATCTTTATAACACAACACACTTCTAGGGATATTTATTTTGAGGGTAGTAATTATAGGGTCTTCATTCCTACCCTCAGAAGAGGAGGCAACAAATAGGGGTTTTGTCATAAAGATCAGAACTCCTTACAGTCAAAAATCTAGCTTCCAAAATAGCTCAGAATAGCAATTAGAGGTCAAACTAGGTAGAACAGATCAAAAAAAGAGTGATGATTCTAGCAAAAAATTTAGTTTCATCAAATAACAACAACGTCAAACATACACAATAGCTCTAGACACTGAGGTGTCTTGTTTTTGGTGCTCTTGTCCAAACAACATAAAAACTAGATTCTTCAAAAGCAGGTAGAAAATACGGTTCAGCTATAGTTTTGCACATTTAGACCAGTTCAAAATTAGTAGTTTTTAGTAAAATTTTGCTTAGATGATTTATGTATAAGGGGCATCATGTTTGACATGATGGCTCTCACTTCCATTTTCACATACGGTAGTCGGTATAACTTCCAGATCATAATCCATGTTTTAGACACTAGTGATTGTGGGCAATGTGCATAGCACATTTGTTTTCTTTTTTTTCTTAGTTTAGTATTACCTAGGCATTCTTAATAGTTGCATGCCTTATTCCATCTACAGGTGGTTGACATCATTTTAGAGCGGCTTTCATACAAGCCTAATTTCCACATTTGTGAGTTCTTGAGTTCTTGAGTGGCTTCCATATAAGCCTAATCTCCATCTTTTAGAGTGACCAAGAGTGGTCTAGTTTATAACATACATTCAGCTATCCACATTAATATTTTTAGATCACAGTACATTTATGGGCTTCAAAATCCATCTTATATAACATACATTTCATACCAATATCAATTTATAGCTTCACTTTATGGGGCAATGATGGAGCCAAAGGACTAACTAGCCTTTGTATTCTTGAGCACCCATTAAGAGGGATTGGACACACAATTCAGACATCAATTAATACATGCATGATCATATAGATTCACTTAATAGGTGATGATGGAGCCAAAGGGTCAGCCTTTGCATTCTTGAGCCATTCTCAAAGAATTGAGTGCTCAGCACCATTCATGATATAACTTTTGGTACAACACCTTCCAACATTACTTAGCATAATCTATCATCACAATAGGTTTTATATTGGTTTGTGTACTCAGTGAGGTGTATTTTTTCCTTTCTCTTCTTCTCTCTCTTACCCAACTTTATAGGTTCTTATTTTATATATAGTGTATCTAGTAAGAACTGATCTACTCTCTATTTTTCTTGTAGATTCATACTTCACAACATGATCTCTATATGCACACCCAAAATCATAATAGCTTCATGAGCTTCACCTTTACAGGTAAGTTCATGTACACTTTATATTTTTCCTTTATCCTAGTATTTCACTTTGCTGCATCACTAGAATAAAGCGGAGTAAATGTAGTCATATAAAATGCAAATATTAGTAACTTGAGTGTGGCTAATGACACCCAACCCATAGTTCCCTCTTGATTGCTTTCATGACCCTTCTAGACACCTTTTCTCTGATTTCCAGTCATCCGTAGGCTTTCAAGACCTCATTACAGTTTAGTCAGGACCCATTTTTCATGCTCTTATCATCCCCCCAGGTTTCAAACCTCTAGGAAAATAGCACCCAAGGTGGACAATAATGCTAGAACCTAAGGTGTCCCCTTTCCATCACTCCTATCCAATCATCTTTTAAGGCCAAGTTATCATTTTTCCCTACTTCCTCTTATTCATTGTGTTGACCTAACATGATTGCATTTTAACCCATGACCAATAAATGCCTATATAAATCCATTCAAATATCATTTAGAAAGGGTTGGAAAATATCACTAAGCAAGCAAGAATATAATCAAGACTATTCAATAAATCTTCCTTATTCTCTACATACATTCATCCAATACACTTACAAGCTCATCCAAATCCTTGCACCAACCCCTAGCCACCTCAAGTATATCCAATTTTAGCATTTCTTGCATTCTCATATCATAATTACACTAAGCACTTTCAAAGGGAGAACTACATATGGCTTGATCCCTTTTCAGAGTATTGGTATGTAGGTAGCGTGCCCACACACGGGGTGTGAAGCATGTCCAGTGCATTTTACACACTCTAACCCCCTCTTTTATTAAAGTCCTATTCAAGCTTATTGGAAACCTATGATTGAATGTAAATCATCTTTATAAGGAGATTCATTGAAAGTTAAGCTTCAAAATTTCATAGGTAAGGTCTTACAGGAGTGATGGACATAACTCAAAAAGCCCAAACCTCTGTGACAGGTTTGGAAAACAATGGCAGGAACAGGACTATAGCACTGGATCCTAAAGTGTCCTATTTTTGGTGCTCTTATCCTTTCATTGAATGAAATCTATATCTATGTTCTTGATATTGTCCCAGTCCTACACAGTTAATATCAACCTTTGTCTCATTCGAATTAGCATAGTTCTAAGCTAAGTTATATTTCTCTCTATTTACTCACTATTTCTAGAAAGTCTAAACAATAATCAAAATTAATAAATTAGTAGGTTAATTATGGCATAATTATTAACTAATTTATTTTACTCAGACTTTTAAATAAATAGGAATAAAAACCCTAATTATTCCTAAAAAGGTTAAATCAACTTCTCATTTTGATCCCTTTGAGTGACCCTAACATCTTAGCATCCCCGATAACTATAATTAATCATTTAGAAACCAATAAGAAAAGAATTGAAGATAAATGGAAATCCTACCTAACCCCTCTCCTAGACTTAAAAAACTTAGAGGCTAAACCATTTATAATAACAACAAAGGTGACTAAATATATGTAACCCAGAATCTAATTGAAAAATTGTAAGTTGAAACCGATATGAAGAATCATGAGTCTGAGATATAACTAGCTAACTCTATCATATGATTTAGAAAGATCTATTTTGATTAATATAGAAGGAAATTTATTTATTTTAATAGAGTTCAAACCTTTTTGTGCAACTCCTGCCACATTGTGGATTTCTCTACCACTTAGAAAACCAAATTATTCTTCAAAAATAGAATTTGGAAAAAACTTTCTTAATTATTTTAACAATGATCTTCATAATAATTTTATATTGACAGTTGTAAAGGGAGATAGGCCTGAAATCATCGAATGATTCAAAACTATATTTTTAGGAATCAAAGCAATAGAGATTGAATTGATATCCGACAGGATCCTCCTATTGAGTTTTATTTCCTCAATCACCCTAAGCAAGTCCTCTTCAACCAACTCATAGAATATCTAAAAATAACTCCATAATCCATCCTTTTGGGCCTATATTTTTACTCTTTTGACAAGATGAAATAGTATATTTAAGTTCATCCTTAGATACCATGGTGGTGAAGGAAAAGAAATGATATCAAACTTGCAGCTTACTTAAATGAGAAATTAGGCATACAAGCCTTCTTTATGGCAACTTGAGATCAAACAAGGATTAATTGTACTGAAAAAGTATTTATCACATTCATTTAATGTTATTTCAACTCATCATATTGATCTTTACCTTTTTCTTATCTTAAAATTTCAAGACATTCAAAAATAGGGGTTTCTAACATTTATAATCAGGCCTATTGACTAAGAATCATTATTATCATATTATTTAGATGATTAAAAATATAAAAAACACTTAAATCACTTATAACACCTAATACTATATCCTTATAAAAAAATTCATGAATTTTTAATGATTCATTTTTGTTTTGGAGAAGTTTTAGTCTTGCAAACCCTAGTAGGCCTATACATAGGCTGAGAGTTATAATTTAAGGGAAATTTGAATTTAGAGAATTATTTTTCTAAATTTTGAATTAAATATGTTCTACCCCACCATTACCTACTTTTCCAATCAATTTGAGACTTTTAACAATCCTAAAAATGAATAAAACAAATTTTCTTTAACTATACCTATATATTTCTAGACTACAGGAAACCTATAGTTGTTATTTAAGTCTGTAGTATGGATAAAAGATGTTCCAAATCAATAAATAGGGTTAAAATATATATATAATTCACGTAAAATGAGATACAAGAATTAAATTTAAATATCAACTCAATAAGACAATCTTTCTATTGCATTTGGAATGCAAACATTACACAATCTTGTTTTCACAACCTTGTTTTTATAAAATTCTTCTTCTTTGCAAATATTGATGCTTCTTATTTATTTTCCTATCTTATCTTATCTTTTTATCTTTCCCCCATGTACTCTTCTAAATCTCCTTCCCTATCCTTCGATTGAAAATTCCCAAAGTTTCTCAAACTATCTAATTAATCTTTGTAACCCAACTTAAGACTTTTCCTTAAGTGAGTTTAACATTGTAATATATGAACTAAGATAATTTTATTATTATAAATCATGCCTAGGACCTTATTTTACCCCTATATGAAAATTATTGACAAAAATAAACATTAGGTAATGAGAAAATCTCTTGAAACACCCTAAAACCAGTTTAAAAATCCAAATTTCAATTTTGGCAAAAAAATGAAAAACAAGCCAAAATGACTAATACAATGTAAAGTGAAGCATGGAAAATCTTCAAATAGAAAATATATGACCCCTAAAACCTAATTAATACCAAAATTTTCAAAACTTAAGCACCAAATCCTAATGTTCCTACATCATACCACCACTAACATCATCTCGTTATCTTCATCAGAAGAAAAATTGGGAAAGAAAGAAGCAAGCTTCATAATCTCTACAAGATTAGCCATGTCAGCCTCCTTAACAAATGATTGAAGTTATTAAAACCTAAATCAAAAATTTCAATTAAATAATAAATTTAGATGCATCTTATTTAGGCATCTCTTATATAGTGTTATTTTTCCAATGGTTTGGTAAAATTATGGAAAATTCAAGTATTTTCATCACCAGCTTCTAGCCAAATATCCCTACTTTTCATCCTCCAGTCTACCTCACGAGCTAATAAAATATCACCTTTCTATTTAAATAAATCTCTAATCTTTTCCTTACCCTAAACATTAAAAACCCTAGTGAAATATGAATCATATAACTCTGAAATATCTCTGGAGTCTAGGTTTTGTTATGGGACCATCAAGAGAAAAATGAATTAACATTCCTCATATTTTTGGTGAAATAAAAACACATTGAGTCCACAAAATTATTGTCATACCCTTTCCATATATATTTTTTAAGGGTGTGAAATTCCACATCCTCCAACCAAGAAGGATTAAACTTGAAAGGATTAGGAGGTTTACTAACCTTAGATCCAAGTTGCAAAAAATAATAAATTCATTAGAATCACTACCAATTTTAACCCATGACTAGATTCATTCACCCTCAACCATTAGAGCCTCAGATACTAAGAACATATCAAGTCTCTTAGAAATGTAATCTTCCCCTATCTTGTTATTCCTCCAGGTTGGGACAATTTTTATAGGTTCAACATTCACCATCCTAAACTCCTCATATTTATGAATAAAGAAATCAACTAAAGGGTCTTATCTCCTTGCAGACACCCAAAATTAATATCTATTCAAATTGAAATTTAAATCACATCCCAAGATAAACTTGTTTTACTTAATAAAATCTAATTTTGTAAGCCTATCCAAAAACATAATCTTATTTGCATAAGGCCCATAGATATTAACAACAAAATCAAAACCATTTTCCATAGAATGCAGTTGAGCCCCTAAATCAAAATCAAGGAAAAAATAATTAATGTGCCTAAAATATACCTTCTTTCAACCCAAAATAATACCGCTACATGACCCACCGATCTAAATAAATGGAATCCTAGTCCTTCATAAAATAATGTAAAATATTATCTGCTTTAATAACCTCCAACATTGTCTCTTGTAATAACAAAATATCAAGATTTTACAGCTTCTATAAGCTCCTTAGGGCATATTTTTTGTATTCACTACCAATCCCATGATAATTGAGAGAGAGAACTAACATTGAGGAAATTTCCCATGGGTTTGGCTTGCTCTAAGTGCCCCAACTATATTTTTTCGTTTCTCACTTTGAATTTCCCTAAATGATTTATCTTTTGGTAGCTAAATGAAATACTTCTTCCCTAAAGCATACTTGCATTTCACCCTCTCTAAATCAATACTGAGACCACCCATTACATCCATCCCTACAACACCACCAATCTTCTTTTTGGATATGAGATTATAACTATTACCTCCAAAATTGGGATCCCCTTCCTCTAAGCTAGTAGAGGATTGAGAATTGGACCTATAATGAAAAGGATTTAAAACTGAGGGATCATAAAACTCGTAAGGATAAAATAAAAATTTATGAGGATTAATGTCCTTATACAACCTATCTTTCACCAAGGAAATCTCAAGAGTATCTACTCCACCATCCCTTGACTAAGATGGAAAAATAACAATTTCCCCTAAGGATGGCCATTGATCTATTTGTATATTTAATGGACCATATGATTTAGGAAAAGGAAAAGTGGGACAAAGAACACACCCCATTATCCAAGGTGATAGGATCATATGGAAGATCAGTGGTAGGTTTTTGGGAACTAAAGAAGTTAGTATGTAGAGTTCTGAGAGTTGTCAAAGGAACCTCAGTTTCCTTCAGCTCCACATTATGACCTTCCATACTTTCAACCAATGTTTCTTTTTTATCCTTATTTAAAATATCCATCACAATGTCCAAACTAAGAATAACCAAATTTATTTGAGTGGTAACCATTTCTATGGATCCATGGATATAAAAATTATTTTGACTGAGATCCCCTGCCTCAGATATCTTTGCCCATATTCCACTTGCACTTTCTTCAATCAAGAAAAAAGGTCATGATTACCATTGATTTTTTCCCTCAAATTTATAAATATAAGGGATCCTTATTTGACATCCTAAGAATGTGAGCATCCAATCTATTAGGTCTCCAGATTTGTCTAGTGAAATTTAAAGAACAAACATCCATTAGATGACTATAAGAATGACAACACACACAATGAAAGGGAAATTTTGAATAATCAAGAATTTGAGCATATTTTCATATGCCAATATCAATCTCAATAACCTCAGGGAGACATTCACTAAGATCCATGTCAACCACCTAGCCAAGGATCAAGAATTACTCTTTAACATATCCTCGTCCCAATCTAAAAAAGTTCCCAAAGAGTTTCAAATATCTTGAAGGATTCTAGTATACCATAATTTCAAAGGTAAACATAGAAATTTAACCCAAATAGGTTACACTTCTTTGGATTCCCTTTTTGGGTTGAAACAAGGATATCATTTATTCAGGCCCAAGGAACAAGAATCCCAATACCATATTCTTTGTAAAATATTCATAGAATCCTTTACTGACCTAAAAGAAAAAGTTAACCAACCCCAAGCCAAGAGAAAAAAAATATGCATATACCCTAAGAAATGTCTCTAAATAGATTCAATCCAAAACCTCAAATACTTGACTGAGAAAGATCTACCAAAGAATCCCCCAGATAATGATTTAGATTCTAACTCCAAAACTCGATGAATAAGGATGTCTTCACCTAAAACCAAAAATTCCCTGCATTATCTTAACTTAATACATATTTTATTATTCTTCACTATTGAAACAAATCTGACCTATGAATGACAATCATCTAAATGTTGTTCAAAACATTATTCTCTCTAAAGACAGCCTCCAATTAACCCTTCCTCATGAATCTCACTTTTGATCCTTAGACGATACAAATTAATAAACAATACCTAAGAAATAACCTCCAAAAACCCTAAATCCCATCATAAGATCTATTACACTAAGGAAAATGAATTTTTTTCTAACTCATTAGGGATAACCTCCAACACGTGGTTATCTAAATTTTGACCTACCAGAACATGGACCATTTATGCCATATCCCATTCAATTTACCACTTATAGATCATGTTTGTATCAACAAGAAAAGTTTGCTCTTTACCATATGTATCCTGAGAATAATAAGTGGAATCTTCTTTGTCCTCCACTTGACTAACCCCTATCATCAAACATAAATAGATCAAAATTAAGAGATATATATTAAACAAATAAAGTCTACCAATGCCTCCACCTAAGATCAAACTTGTCAAAACACAAAAAAATAGATCCAATACCACACAATTCTAGATCCAAAATATTCAAGTTATTTATGCATATGCCAAAAACCAAGATATGTCAATGTAGTCCTTGAATTCCATGACATGTCTAAAGAGTAGTTTTAGTTTGAAATTTACCAAATATAAAACTAGGACCCTATACCAATCCAAAAAGATAACACGTCCACTCATGAGGACTTAATCTTTGTTGAGGACTAGGTTTGAAATTCTATCAAATAGTTCCCATGCAAAATATCTTATGTGTGGTTTATTTCTTATAACAAGTGATTGGCATCAAATGACAAGTCCTTTTCCTCTCCTCCTCAATGAAAGACAAATTGAATACTTCTTCCTCACTGTTCACTTTATCCTAATTGATATAAGTTAAAAATAAAATGCCAATTCATGCTTGAAACCTTGAGAATTCCATCAAATATTTTAATTACAACCTCTTTTTATGGTTTCCATCAAATATTTTAAGTACAAACCATCCTCCTATCGAGGAACCATTGTAGAAATATTTTTCCACTCTCTGTCCTGCTTATTTTTTCACTCAAATGACCACCCACAAGAAAGTATCCATGTGTCTACTTTCTTCCAATGATGTAGATTGTATGATGATTGAACTCATTTCACCCATTAAATTCCAAGCTTGATTCCATTACCATCAATTTTTTTAGTTGTTAATGAACACCCCAACATTGTGAAGCAGACATTTGCCTCAAAATAAAATAAGTCATAGAAAAATGCCATGGAGGCTATTATAACATATTATATTTATAATTAGTGTATATAAATATGGATTTTTAAATCTCAATGTCTTGTCCCCACGTCAGCTATATTACAACATTGATTCAGGCTACACATCAGATTTGAATCCCTCCCTCAATTAAAATGGATATCATGATGTCCTTTCCCACCCTTGACGATATAAAATATCCAATAAAATATGTCTCTGCCCTACAAGTTGTGAAATCCTTTGCAATAGGGGTAAGGCATGTAAATTCACTAGTTACATTAAATTTGGGTTTGTTGTACAATATGGGTTTATTGATGTATGATATCCCCTACAATACCTTGTCATTTCCCAGATCACCTTGAAATATTTCACCATTAGAATTTTATATAAGGCTTTGCTCTTCCCTATTACTATGTCAATGCTTAATCTCATCTTGAAATGAAATGTCTCATCATAACATAGCTCATTGTCATTTCATATGAAGAAACACACATCCTCATTTTCCACTATCACCTCCACCAAAAATATGAGTTAATTTTTTCCTAATGCTTCATACACAAAATTTGATATAGAGTTAAGATGCATGGGCTACAAGTTAGATATAACTATAAATTTACACTCTTTCACTTTACATAACCCTACTTTACCAAAACAAAAGATTACATCCCTTCTAGTGTAACTTGCATCTTTGGGTAAACTAATAGTATAACCCTCATAGGATCACATTTTCAACATTAAGGGCATGTTAATATCCCTATATTTATTAGTCATTTATGTCATTATACCTATTGGCTCCCAAATTTGCACCCCAGGGTTTAGTGGGAAAAAAAGAGAAAATGGAGGATAGATCATTATAGTAGTAGGTCCTATTTACTCCTGTCACTCAATAAATTTGAGACTTGAGGAAAAATATCGAAAAAGGAGGGTTTAATATTTACACTTTTGGCTCTAAAAAACAAAGGAGGAATTCTTATATAAAGATTAAAACATGTGGCTTACAATGAATAACAACACATACACACAATTATCTAGATATATGAACAAAACCACACTATATTTGCATTCCCAATTGTTGTAACTAGAAATGTAAATACCTATTCACACTATAATATTTAGTTTTGAAAAAAATAAAATAAAATGGATTTACAAGTCTAAATTCACATATAACCCACCTAGAAAATGCATCAATCAATCACCCACTAGATAGAAATGAAACAGGATTGAAAAGGATGCTTGATAGCTCAAGAGAATTTATTAATATAAAACTTGAGCTCATTCCATACTTAAATTTATGAAAAGACATGATGTTGATTCTAAATCTTTGTTACATACATGCAATGCACAAATGATATATAATTTTTATATGATTTACACTTTTCAACTCTTAATTCTCTATAGAATAAGGTAAGACAAATTCTGTATATATAAATGTTTGATCAAATTAGTTTCTATCAACAAGCCTTATCCATTGGGAAAGCATAAGTGAGATGAAAAATTGTTGTAACATTAAGTAGATTCTAGTTTATACAACACCTACCCATCCTTACACAAACATTCAAAATGGTAAGAAGTAAATGTGATATTACACTGAATATATTACCTCCATATTAGTCCCAAAATATGTTAAGAATCATTCACACAATACAAATTAATGACCTTATAAATGGATGAAATACATAGCAACAAATCAATAAAAGGATTTTATAATTTTTTCTTAATAAACATACACAATATATATGGGCTCAATAAACAACAAGCAATTTATTTCAAATTCACCACTTATTAAGGAATTATTTGTAATTCTAGAATCCTCAAACCATTGTGGAAAAAAAGAAGTAACATGCTACTAAAATATTTACAAAATATAAATGAAATAATTGATATGGATCTCAAGCTATAATATATTATTGGAGAAAAGATCTAGATGAATAAGAGAATTCATATATTTATTAAATTCCCTTGTTTATCATGAACACTAGACAACTCCCCATCAATGGTAGAGAAGAGAATCATTGTTTGCATGTTAATGCATGACCCTTTAAATTGACCACAATTCTTACATACCCATGTGTAGATCACTTAATCAATGACATTGAAGATATATTGATAAGTCATTGTGGTCTTTAGAATTTCCCAAAAATAAAAAAACTTGTGTTCAAACACATCACTTGGAACACAAAGTTTATTATGGAGCCAATAGTTTCAATGTTATAGATAAATGTAAAGATCACTTTGGGAACTGATAAAATCCCTATGAAACATGATTTTTTTTCAAAAAGTCAAGAAAATGTGGAAAGAGAGGAATTCATAGTTATATTTGGTATCCATAATCATGCATCAATATTTCATCTTGATTCAACCGATCACTGGAGTGAGACCTTATCTTGATTTTTTACATGTTGAAAACACTTCATCATGAATTGGAATACTTGATATTTTGCAAATCAGCCCAAATCAATCAAATCATTTGAGTGTTCTTATTTTAGCATGGGACATAGTAACATTATTAACTTCAACTATAATATTTTTTTGTTCATGCATCAATTACACTCAAAAGTGAGATCATTATGTATACACCACTAATACATTTCCAATGAGACCAACCACTCAAAATAAAACATTGTAGCTCCAATCATGATTAAAATACCAAATACCTATAATACTAACCTTAGACATTCATTATGATAAAAAGATGTGGAGACACTCATCAAATTTAATCCCACATGAATGGAGGATCTCCACTATACACGTGCCATAATCTCATGGCCTCAGGCTCACAAAATCATGAGGTTTTATTCAATGTTCATTTTATTTCTATGGACCCATGATTTTTTTTATTTCACATAATATTCTTTGATATCCA
The DNA here is from genome assembly GCA_037957365.1 of Torreya grandis. Lineage (NCBI taxonomy): Eukaryota > Viridiplantae > Streptophyta > Pinopsida > Cupressales > Taxaceae > Torreya > Torreya grandis. Next base: position 6,127,689 of record JARHVA010000123.1, read on the forward strand.
ACACTTTATTATTCTTATGGTGAAAATTATGACATGTGGCATGCTCTAATTAGACATAGAGTCATGTGATCTATAGATTTCACTTTTTCATTTAAGTTTCCACCATGGATTGAGTAATTTTTACCTTATATCTACATATCCACATGTAGGGATCTTTACTTATCTATCACAATTTTTTTACCTTCATATCTTTGCCATGTCTAATTATTTGTGACATGCAATTGTCTATGATTTGTCATAAAGTCATGTGTAGTCTCCTTTAACTTTGACTACTACAATTGAGAATGAGATGTGGCACCTTGTTATTGATTCACATGGAAACTCTTACTTACCATAGAGTCACATTTTAATAAAGTTCCCTTTTTACTTCTTTATTTATTGTGCAAGTCATAGTTGATCACAATGATACACATAACAAGTTGTGATTTATTTGGGCTAACTAGATCACTAGATCAAATATTCTCTTTTAATTTTCAATTTACTATGCTATTGTGACCTTAGAGTAATCCATGTAGCATCTTATGAATGGGACACAAATAGAACACATGATAGCCTCTGGTTGGCTCATGATCACAAAGTTCTTAGAGTATGGAGTTCACGGGATCCACTAACCATAAGGTGATTTTTGTCTCCCCCATAACCCTAAAACGTATGATATTACTCAACTTGGTTCACAAAATGATTGAGTTTGCTTGTTCAACAAAGTGATCCCATTGTTCATATAAAAAATGGGTCACTTAGACTTTAAGTATGAATATAGGTCATAAATAAACATTATTAAAATTAATCTAGACTTAAGTGCAATGAATATGACCAAGTAAACATTTATAAAGTGAAACTATAGCAAGTGGCCACAAATAATTCTTGAAAAAACAAAATTAGACCCAGTCATAGTGGAGTAGCCATGGGGTCAAATTTAGGTTCACAAAAGAAGTTTCATGTGGCCAATTCAATGAATCAAAGCCTAAGTTGATCACAATGTGAATGGAACCTTGAGCAGATGGTGATAACAAGACTAAACTAGTAGAGGAATTTATCTAAGTGGAATGATAAACCTATAAGGTAGAGGCACTAGAAATCTTGTCCAAGAGTGAAAATTATATGGGACCTTGTAGGAATAACCAAAACACTTGTGAATCCTCTGAAAACCTTTGCATATATATGTATTTCCAACACATGGACCCAAAAAATGTCCTAGAACATTTTGGGATCCAACATTGGCTCTGTTTATAAGACAATTACCCTTTGTGGATATCTAAAGTTCCTAGAATTCACTTGGTGAAGTAGACCTATGCCTTATCCCAAACTGAATCAGCCCTCACAACTACTCAAAATTCCTTGACTAAAACCCAACCAAATGAAACTGAAACATATACATGAGTTGTAAACCACTGTGATATTATATCAATTTTTTTCTCAAAATAAACAAATCTACCTACTAAAATGGGAAACCTATGATAAAATATGTGATTTATTATTTTTAGAATAAACCCATTAGCTTATATGGGAAAATAGCTACCATGTCTTGTCAGGTTCTACCATTCATTTAATTTAGAAACTCCTGCAAGTTGCCATGTAAGATGCATTATGAAAAAAATAAGAATTTGTACATATTAACTTGCCCATGTTCTAAAAAAATTGATTTCCCTTATGGATTTTTCTACAAATCATTAAAATAGCTCCTTTACTCTTGCTAAAAGCTATAATCACACTGATCTCTAAGGAAATGTTATTATTTATCATGATTATATGCATGCATATATGAATTAAGATACTAAAAATGTTCAACATCAAGCTTATTGTGCATTGTGGGCTTCAACTAAGTGAAAAAACTAATAGGGCAACGCCTTCTACAATCAAATTGCTTGTAAATTTCACTACTAGTGGATGCATTTAAATAAATTGCAAGTTTTTTCAAATTATTGATCACATTAATTGCTAAAAATTTAGGTTTCCTCATCATGAAATATTTTTTGTGATGCTTCAAAGGTTCTTGAAAATATTTAACCCATGTTAATCCTCTTGAAGAAAGTGCAGGCTTATCTTCATCCTTAAACATGACTAGGAAATCATTCCTGATGTCCCCTTGAGTAATGAAGTTGGTTTCTTCTTGTCCACCTAAAATCGTGGAGCTTTCACACACCTACTAATATTCATTAATACATATCGAGTATCCTTTCTCAAGAATATGGGAATCATCATAATAAATTTTAGAGTGATTGTTGGCAGGATTCTCAATTAGCTAAGGACCAAACTATAGGTGCCACAAAGTTGATTTCATTACCGTAGTAGCATAACACTTCTTTAGGCTGACATAATATAGTATTCTATTGACTGAGTGTTTTAGTAAGAAAAAGGGCTTTACAAAGACAAAGGATGACCTAATTTGATAAAGGGCATGTCTCACATAGACATGACCATTGAGTTTTATTGTATTGTCTCTACCACATCCTATCCCACTCTTTAAAAACTATATCAATATTAGTAAGGGAAGTGGAATAAATGATTATTAGTTTCTTATTTCTATAGTATATTGGATGTTTATGTTCTATATTTGACAATTGTAATGTTCACTTTCATGAACATTTATATTGAAAGACATTTTCACATGATTATGGATGTGCTATATTATGTGTATTGGAATCATGTGTGACTTTGACTTCATTTATAGATTTGATGTGCATTACAATAGTTCATTGATATATTTATAAATTTTAAATACTTAATTATTTTGTTACAAGGTCAGACTAACTACCTTTTTATTTGACTGAGGTGGTTGCAGGATTATCCCACCCTCACATAATGGTACACAGAGAGAGTATCATATAGGGGAGGATGCAAATGTCAACATTGGGGATAGAGAGAACAAAACTGAACCTGCACACAAAAACCACACGCTTGATTTTTTAGATGAAATGAATGATAATAAGTATTTTGTAAAAATGTTAAGTGTTGCTTTATGTTAATTGTCCTTGTAGTTAGTAAATCATGTTTGCATTTGTCTTGAATTTGTTACTTGTATTGATGCTCTTGAGTAGCATAATATGTGAAGTTTATGTATTGATTGTTATTTTTCCATGAAACCTCAATATGAATTAGTCTATGTTGAATTATGTGAGGTAAACCATTTACACAATTTAACTCATAAGAATGTTTGGTGTTTTTGGATCTTGTGTAAGTTGTATACTTTTATGACCATTTTTGGTGACTTGGGGGGAGAAATAGGGTAAAAAACACCCAAGCTAATGATATTATATGGGTTTGAATTTATAAAAATTTCAATACCTAAGTGACCACATATTTTTTAAATGGAAATAAATTAATCCATAATGTAATTAGGTTTTAGTTGCTATGTTTTTGGTTGACTTCACCATTTGTTATGATGATGAGGTTTTGCATGTGGAAGCAATGCTCGAAACTAGGGTAATGGACTATGAGTAAACATGCCAAATACACATATCAGGCTTTAATGAAGGTGTGTTTATAATGGATAATTTGCAATATAGTAGGAGAGTGGAATGGCCATGCAAAACATGGATGTGGAGTGGAAAAAGAATAAGATGAAGAAAAAGAGGAGAACAAGGGATGATAGAAGGAGAATAGAGCTTAGCAAGAAGGAATAATAAGTTACTATTAAATACTTTCAAGTGATAGCCATTGAATAATGAGGTCAATTGAACTTTGAGTTTGTAATTTTGGGTTTGATTGTAGACTTAAGTCTTAATAAGGAATAAAATAATATATATTTCTTTGATATGGGTTTCAAAATTTATCTTGTTTGGATGTATATAATGGTAGATCATTTAAATAAAAACCTTGGGTTTAATATTTATATGCCTAAAGATAGAATTCAGCTCCATCCACAAGCCTATAAATATGATGTTGAGCCCCTTTTGAAAATAAAAATGAGTGTTTACAAGATTGTATAAACTGTGACATAGATAGATAAACAGGGGTGTATTATTGTTTAGTATGAGACCTCCTTGAAATTATTATGGAAACTATGTGCCTTGGTTCATCTTTATTTATTGGCAATTTGAGCAAACTCTATTATCAGCTAAAAACCTATATTGTATAGAGAATAGACATGTTTCTTGTTTAGGAATATAAAAATTTGTTTTCATACTTGGGAATTTCTTCTTAAGTTATTAATTGTGATAACATGCTTCGTGTGGAAACTTAATTGCATACTTATTGGACAAAGTTTTTGAATAGGGTAAGTATGTTGATTTGAGCCATAGTAAAAAAAATCTCTATGTATGTTTCATTAGTGATTACCTTGAAAACTTGTGATAGTTGTTGTGAGGCTTGGAATGATAACAAAAAAACTTAGACCCATAATGGAACGCACATATTAGATGTATATGAATCCTTCTTATAATATATTGGTAGATTTACATTTATGTATACATATGTGAGTCTTGTATCTATACTCTATTCAGTTATATAGTCCCAAGTTGGGGTACTCAAACTATAGGGAAAATTTTATTGAATTTTTATTTTGAACTAAATTTATATGTATATATAAATGAATATACACATGTAAATGTGTGTGTGTGTACATGTGTGCATGCGTGTGTGTGTGTGGATAGATATAGATATATAGATACATATAAAAATATATTAAGTTGAATATGTGCAATTCACGAATAAAATGAACACTTTTTGACCTAAGATGAACTTAGATATGTTTCCATTACGAAATTTATGAATAGATGTAGGATAATGGGAGTTTTGAACATAGTTATCTACATAACTATATATATTTGAAATGGATAAACTGGTTATACTTTTAGTTCAAATAAATTGAATATTAAGAATTGGTGAAGAGTTTCATTACACTAAAAATTCACTTTCAAATGTTATATCTTTTTGTAATGATTCTTTAGAAACTATAAACTAGTATGGTTGAACGTGCATGTAATATGTATTGGGTTGTATATTGATATTAGATAAAAACATAAGATTGATATGAAATAATAAAATGATGAAATAGGCATGAAAAGTTAAATATTGTCAAGAACTATATAAGAGGCTTAGGAGCTTGACTAAAAATAGGAGGAAACTTGATTTTGTGTTTATAAGCCATCTTGAGCTTTCTCTTATTTATATTAATAAAATAACCAATATTCCATTCTTATGTGTTTTTATGTTAATAAAAGGAGATGAACTTGTGAGATTGGTATACTGTATATATTACTTGGATGCTTATCTTTTTGACATATAAGCATATTTATATTTTTATGGTAATTCATTGAATGGAACCTAAAAAATATATAGGTTTCATTGTCAGTTGAGTTATTAGAAACAATGTGATTGTTGAGAAATATGATTGGTTATACTTTGTATTGCAAAATCTATTTGGATTTGATAGTATGTTGCAATCTATATTTATTATGCCTTGAATTATATATGAGAAACTACTAGGCATGCTTCATTTGATAGCAAGTGATAGATATATGAGGGCATTCTCAACCAACACATATATCTACCCACTGGTATCATATGATAGATTGTGGTTCTTTAGCATAGAGTATGTGTGAGTGGAATTGACTTAAATCCATGAGAGACCTAATTTATATAATGAAAATTTTGGCCAAAGTAATGTTATAAATGAGACATTATCACTTCATTGTGCTTTCTAGTTTACATGGGTATGTGTGATGTCATATTAGATAGAGGAATATTTTTTATGATCTATGCGACTGTTGCATATATTAGTGATTGGACACACATGGGTTCGGGTTGAATTTTCAATATCTGCACTGCTTTTATTTGCCTCTCTGTGAAGGGAAGGGCCATTCCCAATGGAGAGGTGTGCAAGAAACTAATGATCTGTGGTTAAAGGAAAAACAACCTGATGATGCTTTCCCTCTTTTCAGATATTTACCCTATTGGGAATCACACTCATGGCTATTTTTATGGATTATTGATCTGTTTATGAGGTTTAATTGTATTGTTGTACATTTTATCTTGTATATTTGGTTTAGTACTAAAATTCAATATGTAGTACATTGATTTATGACTATTCAGGACAATAATGGTTTTGAGACCTGTAAATAATTCTAAATATTGTAATAGTAATGGTTGTATGCTTATTCATAACTATGATTGAGGATTATTTTAGTGTATTGATGTACTCTCTCTATTAATTATTCCATGGGAAATATGCATTTATTATTTTGTTTCAGATTGTGTAAAAACTAAATGGATCATATTTTAACCAATGGATTAATTATATTTATGCATTTATTAGTCAAATAGTAAAATATACTGATATTTTAAGAAATATATGGATTTAAAGAAAAATGATTAACTTTTATGTATCTCAGTGGGGGTACAACATTATGGTACCAAAGTGAAGGTTTAATGCTCTGACTTAATGAGTCCACTAACATTAAATTAATTCTCCTTTTTCAATAAGGAGAATGGTGCGAGGTAAATCAAGTGTAGAAAGGACTTCAAATACAAACCCTCAAGTTGACCCTAATCAACTAGCATCTAAACAAGTTATAAAATTTGATAAAATACTCGTTGACATGAATAAAACTAGAGACATAATAACAACCATAGAGTGAGAAGTTCATGACCCAGAGGAGGAAAATGAATTAAGAGGTTCTAGAGGAACAATCGGCTAGTTAGGAAGAGCCTCAAGATCAGGGGCATGATGAGGGATAACAAGTATCTATAGAGCTTACATGAGATATGAATAAATTTAATCCATCCAAATTTTATGGTACAATGTTGGGTGATGGAACTAAATCCTGACTTACTGAAATGCAAAAATATTTCAAAATTCAAGATTATTTTGAGGTAACCAAGGCCATTTGAGGAGATTACCCACTAGCTAGTGAAGTAACAACTTGGTGGGTTGATAATAAGCTTGAGATGAGCCTTGACTCCACTACCACTACTTGGGAGTAGTTTGTAACTCCTTTTAGAGGATGATGGATACCCTAGTTGTATTTTGATCAAAAATTGATAGATTTCCAAAATCTAAAACAAAGGGATCTGTCAATAAATGAATACTAGGAATAATTTACAAAGCTCTTAAAGTGTGTTTTGTAGTATTATAAGGATGAACATTTTTAGATCAGGTAGTTCATCATGGGATTAAAACTCCAAACTAGGTGTGAAGTGGATGTTCATGGGCCGTACACCATGGATCAAGTCTTTTAGAAAGCAGTTAAGCAAGAGAAAAATTTGAAATCACTAGTTAAGGTCAAAGAAATTTACAAAAATAATTTTGGAAACTCAGATAACCTTCAAGAAAAATAACTAGAAACAAAATGGGAAATATAAGACTAATTTAATAGATAGAATGCAAGGTTCAATTATGCATCAAGGAATAAGAAACCTGGAAGTTGTTTTAAAGAAGGATTTAAGGGAGTTAATCTATCTAAGAGGAAGGGACCACCTAGTGGATGATTTACATGTGGAAGAGACCATTATGTTAAGGATTATTCTTAGTGGAAGACAAATGGTATAAATAAGAATTCATCCACCCCTACATCATAGCATAGAACCTTTCAGTAATGTATTCATGCAAAAGTTGAAAACTATCGAGTATAATTTCAAACCTCTCTCACTGAAGTATCAGGTACTTTGTTTGGGCATCCTATTTTCATTTTGATACATACACAAGCCACTAAATGTTTTATCTCTCCTAGAATATTAAGTAAATTATCTATGAGAGTTGGTTTTACGATAAATACTTGGTCAGTTTAGTATGGGAATGAATCCAAGGTCAAGGTTTACATATGTCTCATAGAGGGTGAGGTAAAGTTTCTAGAATTAACTATGATTGTTGACATATATGCATCACCACTAGGATCATATGGTGTGGTCCTAGGAATGTATTGGTTCTCTAAGCATAAAGCCGAAGTTGATTGTTTTCTTAAGAAAATTAAGTGTTTAGATTATTTGGGAAATCAAACCTAAATTAAAGGAGAAAAGAGAGAATTGAAACTAAGGTAAATTTTAACCATTCAATTAAAAAAGGCTCAGAAAAAAACATGTTAAGTGTTACTAGTCAAAATGGATGAAATTGGAGAAACCAAGGAACCCTCAATAAAAGACTATCCTTTTCTGCAAGAACTTCTGGATGTTTTTTTAGAGAAATTACTAGGTCTACCTCCCAAGAGGGAATTTGAATTTACTATCAATATCATTCCAAGATTAGAACCTCAATCCAAGGCTCCCTATAGAATGACAATAATTGAATTAGTTAAGTTAAAGGCCCAAATTCAAGAGATATTGGCCAAAGGGTTAATTCAAACAAGTGTTTCTACATGGGGTGCACCTATAGTCTTTATTAAAAAGGATGTAACCCTTTGTCTCTACATAGATTACCAAATGCTAAAAGGGAATAATCAAGAACATACATGTAATGAAATTACTTCAACAATAAAGTATAATATTAGAAATAGATCCAAATATGACTGAAATATATCATAATATATGATAATAGACAAGCCACTTCGAGGGGGCAACCTCCACAAGTTTCAATAAGAGTAGAATTCACAATATGATGATAAACAATTACCCACTACCTCCTATATATAGTCTATCTAGGCCATGGTTACTCCATAGACCAACCTACTAACCAAATGAATGCATAGAGAAATGTGATATAGCATAAAAGAGGGATAAGTAAGCCACAAATCGGCTATTAATATTCTCATACATGTGATAGGTTAGGGGTGTAGCATGCCCTTCCCCTTCAAACCAACATTCTCCTCACTATTGAACAACTCTAGATGTTATTGCAGAAAATTTTCACCTTCCCAAGTTGCATCTTCACTGCTCAGGTTCTTCCACTTGATCATATATTCCCTAATCTCTCTGATTCTCAACCTCTTAATACGTGTTTGGAAGATCTTTTCTGGTTCCAAAATGGCACGTCCTTCTTCATCTAGTTTTGGGAGCTCTGTCTGTGCTAAAAATTTATGTCTAATGACCTTCTTCACATAGAAAACATGAAATATTGGGTGTATGTGAGATGAATGAGGTAACTCAAGCTTGTAAGCCACACTTCCAATTTTTTACAAAACCTAATAAGGGCCATAATATTTAGGAGCAAGTTTGTTGTCCTTTTTTTGTTACTTCAAGGACATCTGTTGTAAGGCTGAAAACATAAATACCCAGTCACCCACCTCAAAATTTCACTCACTATGGTGTTGATCTGCGTGTTTCTTCATCTTGTTTTGTGCCAAGGCCAAATTCTCTCTCAAACTAGCCAAAACCTCTTGTTGATGCTCAATGTGCTCCTCCACATCTTGAACCTTAGTTTGCACCTTTAATGAAGAAGTGATGGAAGGTGGATGGTAACCATATAGTGCTAAAAATGGAGACATTTTAGAAGAGGTATGGAAATATGTGTTATACCACCATTCTGCAATTGGTAGCCATTTAACCCAATGTTCCTATTTATTTGATACAAAGCAATGGAGATACCCCTCTAAACATTTGTTAACCACTTTTGTTTGTCTATCAGATTGGGGGTGGTAAGATGAGCTATGAGCTAGCTGAGTACCCAAACAGGAAAATAGTTCAGTCCAAAAATTACTAGTGAAAATAGGATCACTATCACTTACAATTATTTTTGGGGTTCCATGTAATTTTAGAACTGCTTCTAGAAAAATAGTTGCTACTGTACTTGCTGAAAATGGGTGTGAGAGAGCACAAAAATGGGCATATTTTATAAGCATATCCACATGACCAAGATAACATTCTTACCTTCAGAACAAGGTAACCCTATGATGAAATCCATGAAAACCTCCTCCCACCTTTGACTAGGAATTGCTGACGGTTGTAACAAACCTCGGTTCTTAGCTATCTCACCTTTATTTTATTGGCATATCAAGCATTCTACCACAAACTTTTATACATCTCCCTTGAGTCCTTCCCAAAATAATTCTTTATTAATTATGTGATAAGTTTTTAAGAACCTTGAGTGGCACCCAATTAGATATGCATGCAACTCCACAAGAATCTTATGCTTAAGCTCTGAATTTTTGCACAAGTAAAACCTACCCTTATGCAATAGGGCATTACCTTTCTATTCAAATTTTTTAGAGGCTAAAGTACCTTTCTGGAGATTCTAAATCATAACTTGTGTATCCTTGTCTTGTTCCCATTCTAACTAGGCTTCATCCACCCAATCTGCTTATAACATAGACATTGCACAAAGTAATGCTTTTGTGGATGTATCCCATCTGGATAGTGCATCTACTACTACATTATCTTTACACTTCTTGTAGATGATTTCAAAATCATAACCCAACATTTTGGTTACCCACTTTTGTTGTTACTCAGATGATAATATTTGCTCCAAAAAGTATTTGAGACTATCATGATCTGTTTTCACCTTAAAGTGTCTACCCATCAGATAGGGCCTACATTGTTTAACTACATGAATAATAGCCATCATTTATTTCTCATAGATAGGTTTTCTTAGATTCTTACCTTTGAATTGATGACTCTCAAATACAATGGGTCTTCCTTCCTACATTAGTATTACTCCCAACCTAGATCTAGAAGCATCACATTCAATAGTGAATGTCTTTGAGAAGTCTGTAGTAGCCAAAACTAGAGTGGTGCACATAGCTACTTTTAGTTTCTCAAATGATTTGGTGGTGGCATCATTCCAATGGAAGGCATCCTTCTTTAGCAATGCAGTGAGTGGAGCTGCTATGCTGATATAACCTTTCACAAATCTTCGGTAGTAACCCGTTAATCCTAGGAACCCTCAAAGGTTTTTGAGAGTTTTTGGCATGGGCCATTCCATCATAGCTTTGATCTTCTGGGGATCAACTTTGACACCTTCATGGGAAATAATGTGACCTAGGTCCTCTACCTCTTGTACTCCAAAAGCACATTTAGATGGCTTTGAATAAAGCTGATGCTTCTCTAAAACTATCAACACATGTTTCACATGTTGCAGATGTGCTTCCCATGTCTGACTATAAATCAATATGTCATCAAAGAAAACTAGCACAAAATTCCTTAAAAAAGGCCTAAAAATAGTTTTCATCAAGCTCTGAAAAGTAGATGGTGCATTTGTAAGACCAAAGGGCATTACCAAAAACTCATAATGGCCCTCATGTGTTCTAAAAATAGTTTTATGAACATCTTCATCCTTGATTCTAATTTGATGGTACCCCGAGCGAAGATCCAATTTTGTGAAATAATTAGCACCATGCAACTCATCAATTAAATCTTTAATTACTAGAATGGGAAACTTATCTTTGATGGTGTACTTATTGAGTTCCCTATAATATGGGCACATCCTCCATGTGTCATCCTTCTTCTGCACCATGACCACTGGTGATGAATATGCACTTTGGCTATGCTTGATGATCCCTACCTCTAGCATCTCATGGATCATCTTTTCAATTTCATTCTTCTATGCATATGGATATCTATATGGTCTAATATTTGGTGGTTAACTCCCTGGAAGTAGTTGAATGGCATGATCATGTTCTCTTTTTGGTGGTAGTCTTTTTGGCATGGCCCCAAAAATAGATGGTTGGTCATCAAGAATCATCTTTAGATCATGATGTGTAGATGTCGATGTGGGTTGAACTTCTATGGAACATAATTGTGCAATAATTCCCTTTACCCCCTTTTTTAGCATCTTGTTCATCTGATGTGAACTAATCAATTGTGGAGATTTTTCCTATAATCCATGTAGTTCAATTTTCCTACCTTCAAAATGAAAGCGCATGAATAGTTCCTAAAAGTTCATCTCAATGGTACCCAAGGTTGTGAGCCATTGGACTCCCAAAATAATGTCTGTGCTACCCATGGGAATAACAAACATAGGAGAATCAAGATTGTACTCACCCATAGCAAGCTTAATACTATGGCATTTGCCTGAACAATTAATTGTGCCACCATCTGTAATCATGACCTAAAATTATGGTGCCAGGTAGATGAAATAATTCAATTGAGTGGCCAACTTATAGTTGATGAAGTTATGTGTGCTCCCTGAATCAATCAACACTGTCACCTTCTATTTCTTGAGGAAACCCACCACCTTAAGAGTTTGTGGAGTGTTAATACCTGCAAGTGCATGACAAGAGATTGTAGGTTGGGAATATTTAGGTACCTCCTCTATCTCTTTTGCACCATCATTAGAGGCATCTTATTCATCTTCATTAGATCCCTCAATGTAGAATAACTTCTCAACACATCTATGTCCTTTGCTCCACTTGTTGTCACAATCGAAACATAATCCTTTTGCACACTTCTCTTCAGTTTTCTGAGGGGTCATTATGGTAGGTGGAGGAAATTTTGGTGTCAATATGCTATGATCTTTGAAGTGAGTGAATGGTTGTTTCTTGTTAGCTATGAATGTTTTCTCAGCTCTGTGCACCATGATAATAGAATCAGAAATCTTAAGTGGATTAAACATGCATACCTCATGTTGAATGTGCTCCTTGAGTCTACCCAAAAATAAGTCATTCAAGTTCTCCTAAGAAATTATCTCCACACATAAGGATAGGTTCTGAAAATGATGAATATAATCCTTGATGGAGCTAGTTTGTCAAAATTTTGCCAATTGGATAAAGTAATTCTCTATCACACTATTGTCATAGTGTAATTGTAGCTCCTCTGTAAAAACTAACTAGGTGACACTGAGAGTCATCTTTTTATTTTAAGCACACAACCATCGATACCAAATGACTTGATCAGGTTCAAGATACAAAGATGCCATGGTAACCTTCTGTCCTCCTGGGATCTAATGTAGATCAAAAAAAATCTCCATTTGGTTGATCCAATTGAGTGGATCTTTTCCATCAAATTTGCACATATCCACCTTTGGTAATAGGTTCCTATGTGGCAATGTAGTTGGATTTGAAGTAGACTGGTTGGGAGAAACACCCTGGTGGGGTTGTGTAATAGCAATATCTAGATGATTTGACTGATTATTTTTCAATTCCATTATGATGTCTACCAAACTATGTTGTATGGATTTCATATTAGATTGTATGCCTTACAACTCACTTTGAATGCCTTGCACACTATAGTCAAGCTGGCTCACTTTGTGATCTATGTCAAAGAACCATGGTACAAAGGATCTAGTACATCCCCCTTTTGACTCCATCTCTTCCTTGTTAGGAGTTTTACCTAGAGTTTCAGCACCCTTTCCTCAGCCCTATGTTTGTGGACTTGCCATAAAAGGGCTTTACGATGTCGACCCTAATTGGCACTTTTGACCCAACTTTGACCAAGTGATTTTGGAATTATGTCAGACTCAAATCAAAACATACAAATAACATACCCTAGCCAAATTTTTCTAATCTTTCCAAAAATGTAAATAACTCAGAAAAATTCTTTGAATTATGCACTATAGAGCAATTTTATGAAAAACCCTAAAATGGCGATAAATTTTGTAAAATAGATCCAAATGAGCTAAAATTTTAATGGAAGCTTAATTTAATGATTTCTCACCTCCAGTAAAAATATTGTAGAGAAATTCTTATCCATTTTTTAGATATATATCCAAATTTAAAAAATTAGGGTTTCACCCATAAGATTGCCCAAATCACAGCTCTGATACCACTTGTAATGAAATTACTTCAACAATAAAGTATAATAGTAGAAATAGATCCAAATATGACTAAAATATATCAAAATATATGATAATAGACAAGCCGCTTCTAGGGGGCAACCTCCACAAGTTTCAATAAGAGCAGAATTCACAATATGATGATAAACAATTACCCACTGCCTCCTATATATAGTCTATCTAGGCCATGGTTACTCCATAGGCCAACCTACTAACCAAATGAATGCATAGAGAAATGTGATATATCAACAAAGAGGGATAATTAAGCCACAAGTTAGCTATTCTTATCCTCATACATGCGATAGGTTAGGGGCGTAGTAATATATCCTTTACCTTGCATTAATGATCTTTTTTATTAGATGCATGATGTAGAAGTATTTTTAAAGATTGATATTCATGTTATGTACCATCAATTGAGAATTAGAGAAGAAGATATTTTAAAAACAACTTTTAGAACTTGATACGGGCATTATGAATTTACAATGCTTCATTTCAGACTAATGAATGCACTTGTCACATTCATAAATCTCATGAATAGTTTGTTCAAAGATTATCTTTATCAGTTTATATTAGTCTTCCTCGATGATATTATCATATATTTTAAAAGTGAATAAGATCATATTGAGTATTATGGTCTGGACTTATAACAATTGTAGGAGCATAAACTCTATGGGAAATTATCTAAGTGTGCCTTCTCCTAAAGAAGAATATAATACTTAGGGCATATTATCTCTATGAAAGGAATTTATGTGGATCTAGCCAAGATTAGATCCATTATGAAGTGGCCAACACCCAAAAATGTGCATGAGGTGCATAGCTTTATGGGTTTAACAGGGCACTACATGAAGTTTATGTGAAATTTCTCTAAGATATAAAATCCAATCACATCTCTTTAATAGAAAGAGTAGCAGTTTGATTGGTCTGATAAGTGCAAAGAAGCCTTTCAGATTCTAAAAATGAGACCTAATTTAACATGAGTGTTATGGATTCCATATACAAATGGTAATTTTTTAATTATAATTGATTCTTAAGGAGTTGGGTTAGGAGGAGTTCTTATGCAGGATGGTTTAGTTTTAGTTTACGAATCAAGGAAGTTGAATCCATATGAGTCAAATTATACTTTGCATGACCTAGAATTGACTACCATAGTGCATGCTTTGAAAATTTGGAGGCATTATTTGTTGGGAAATCCTTTAGAGCTTAAAACTGATAACTTAGGACTCAAGTATATATTTACCCAACCTAACCTTAATGCTCGTCAAAGTTGGTGGTTAGATTTTATGTCAGATTATGATTTTGACATTAGATAAATTAAGGGAAAGTAAAATAGAATTATAAATGCCCTGAGTCTTAGATAGTACATTACGACTTTAGCTACTATAAGGAGAACTTTCTAAGATCAAGTAGTAAAAGATGAATTCTATGATCAGGTAAAGAAAACATTAGCTGAGAATTTGTAGGATCGTAGATACAAAGGATTTCAATTTGAAAATGATGGGATTTTGAGATATAATGATAAAATTTATGTGCCTAATAGGGAAATTTTGAGAAGTATTGTGTTAAAAGAGATGCACAATTCTCCATATTTAGGATACCTTATAGTGGCCAAGTTCTTAGTGAAACTAAGACCATTGTATTTTTGAAAGGGAATCAAAAGGGATGTAGTAGATTTTGTGTCTAGATGTTTGGAATGTTGATGATTTAAAGTTGAATATGTGCATATTATTGGGTTGTTTTACCCAAATTCCATACTAGAATGGAAGTGACAAGTTATTAACATGGTTTTTTTCTAGGGATTGCCTATGTCTAGAAATCATAATGACATGATATTGGTAGTTGTGTATAAACTCAACAAAGGAGAACACTTCATTCTAGGTAATATAATAGATGATGCATCAATACTCACCAAATTTTTTATAAAGGAGGTATGTAGATTACCCAAAAAATATCATTTCCAACAAGGACCCTAGAATGACCTCAAGGTTTTGGCAAACTCTCAATTCAACATTAGGTACACAATTGAACTTTAGTATGGCATACCATCTAGAAATAAATGGAGAAATAGAAAGAGTGAATCAAAATTTAGAGGAACTCTTGAGAATGTATTTCATGGAATAACAATATAAATGGGAGGAATACCTACCATTGGTTGAGTTTGATTATAACAACTCATTCTAACTAGCATTGAAAATGGCTCCTTTCGACGTATTATATGGTAGGAGGTGTAGAACACCAATCAGTTGGGATAAAATAATAAAAAGAGTGGTATTTAGACCTGATATGCTTGTTGAAATTGAATAACATGTTGTAAACACTCCGTTTTGGCCACTTCCATGTCTAAATGGACTGCAAATTGATTTCTAGCAAATGATGCAAATTAAGCCTAAAAATCACAGAACATCCTAATTTCATCTACACATTAGATGCAAGGACCTATAATTATATAAGGATTCTATATTTTGGGTATTACCCTGTATGTAATTATAACCTCTCTCATATTCATCCATAGTTAAGTTGTGACCTAACGAATTGACATTTTTGACCAATTAAGTAGAGCACTTAACCCAATTATTGAAATGAACAAAAGATTAAGCAAGATTAATTAACCAAGTAAATAAAAATAAATGTTTAAGTGAAAAATCATGTTGAATTAAGGAATATCTAATTTATAAAAATCAAAATTTAACAAATATCAGGGAATATGATGTCATGATAATGTCATCAACCTCAAAGTCAAGAATTGTTAAATATCAGCATAAATGCCATAAAATTAAGAAATGTTGAGCCATGCCTCCATAAATGCATAATTAAATCCATCATTAATTACATTTAGACTCCCAACATTAACCCTAACTTGACTACACATGGATTAGATTTATTTGAAAAACTATAAATACAAGTGTCATGACCATTCTTAACCAAGCTTTTGTTTGCAAACAAATAATACCAAATTATTGCTAGAATGATTCATTGCCAACATAAGCCAAAAGCCAATTACCAAGGGGACAAGAGGAGGTTTTTCCCATAAAGCATTGACATCATCAAGTGCCACTTGTTTACAATACCTAGCACAAGCCTTCTCTCATGCCAATTGCAAGATGAAGTCATTCTAGTAAGGTAAGTGGTGTTTTTATCTTCCATTAGCAGATTGTTTTTATTTTGTTATCACTATTCACCCTAGTACTTACACTTGGAGTGTTAGTTATCATTGATTATTTTGGTTTATCTACTAATAAGAGAAACTAATCATTGTCTTTGTAATCTTATATTATATATTGGCATGATCGATGGGACCCCAAGGATTGGACTTACCCCATAAACTATTTTAGATCATTTTCCTTCTTCTAATTGGTAGAATTGGTCTTTTAGTGAGCTTATTCACTTTTTTTTCCTCTAAAAATCTTTCAAAAAAATGTTTAGGTACAAATGGCAAATCATGACTGCATATCGGTGAATTTGGCAAAGATATCAGTAAAATCGCTTAAGACGTTAGTGAAATCATTCTAAAACACTGAAATCATCTTAAATATTTTTAGTGTTTTTTGTTTATAGGTCTTAACAGTGAAATCATCACCACTCTCTAGTGAAATTGTTGCCAATCTTTAGTGAAATTACTGTAAAGAACAACAAAATCATTCTCTTTCTCCATAATTATGAAATTGAAGCATTTAATAGTGAAATTGTTAAATTCAATTATAAAATCAATCTATACAATTTGTATTTTACCTGTACAAGTCTCAATAGTGAAATCATTATTTTCAATAATTAAATCATTGTCCTCAACAATGAAATCATTTTACTTGTTCTATTTTTCTCCTACATGTTATCTTTAGTGAAATTGTATTAATACTTTAGTGAAATTATAGAAAAATTCAACGAAATTGTAGCAAACTTTGGCAAAATTATTTAATCCAACAATGAAATCGTCTAATATATTGAAAAAATCATCCTAGTCAATAGCAAAATTGTTCTGACTCGTTTTCTGTTCTATATGTATAGACCTTAACAATGAAATTGGAAGACTAATCAATGAAATAGATCTGTGTAACAATGAAAACATTTTTTACTGGGGTAGAGACTTAAATAATCATAATTTCAAGCTCCTTCTAGCTCAAAACCACTTGTTTTAAACTTTTAATCAATTTGTGATTGTAGGACCTTGGTCAAGGAATGGTTTTTAGAGTCACAAAAATTCAATCCTATCTCACATTTTGAAATTTGGTATGTTAAAAACTCACTCACATTTTGAAGTTGGTGTTTTTAAAATCTTATTCATTTCAACATTATTTTGCTTTATGCATTTTTGTGTGTTTCTTGCTGGAGTAGTTTTTATTTTGGTAGAATTACATGTATGCTCTCCCCTTTCATAGGGTGACTCAGAAATGTGATTTTTCCTTATTTTATTGCTTGTGAGTCAAACTCAAATAAAATCGTGTATGTTCTCTCCTTGTTCTTAAGAACTTAGATGACTCAAAAATGAGCCCTTCTTTTCTTTTTTGTTTGACTTTATGAGTGGGTGTTCATAGCCTCCTCACAAGTCCTTTAGGGGTGCATTTACCTGGGGTTTCATCTCCCATCATCATACCAACCCCACTTATATGGTGGGGTGTACCAATTAGGTGTGCCTTTTGATTAGCTATGACTAAGTGGTTAGCCTAACAAGTCAAAAGGATCCTCAGAGCATGCGGTAGTCTAGACATCGCACTTTACTGAGTGGTTATTAAAGGGAAAATACACTTTAATAACAATCTAAATGGTTTGTCATCCAAGTGAAGGATATTGTATTATGCCCAAGTGTTTTTAGGCACTTTTGGATCATCTAGAAAAGTCAATTTAAAATTTTTAGATTAATTGACCCCACTTGTCACAGATTATCCTACCAATGTCAAGTTAGTTTTTTTTATCTAAGTTACATGTCATGTACAAGTTTTTGAGAGATAGGGGTGATAAAAATTCTACATTCGTGAACTTTTTATTTATTGGATTAACAAATTAATTCCTCTTAAGAACTGGTATATAGGCAGAAGTTTGCAAGATACTATGCAAACCTTGTGTCAGTTATTAAGATAGGAACGTATGTTTGTGTGTGTCTTATTTTATGTAATTGGGTCTAAAAATATTCATTAAAACAAATAAGTCCAATATAAAAACACTTTATATGTACACCATTCACATTAAGAAGTGTTATGTTGACCAAATTTGGTGAGACCATTTACCTTAAACCAAACACTTGAAGAAGACATTTGTGCCTTAAATTCTGAGAGACATTATTACGCTAACCATTTTAGTCTATACCAATGTTCATTTATAAATCCAAGTCCTTCAAACCATATTCAAAATCTATCTTTTTAAGTTTAGATATAAAGATGATTGCTTTACACTTAAGTCTTGCCTAAAACTTGGGCTTGAATTGTTCACCTTTTTGTCATTAGATTGTGTAACTTGGATCAAGTTTTTTTTAGTTTGGTTTAAAGAACTTTGCCTATACCAAGTTCCCTTTTGGATTGAGACTAAACTTTTCCTTATTTCCAAATTTTACATATACCAAGTGTGTCTTTTGTTTCAAATTAGGTCCTTAGATGTACGAGTAGTTTCATCTTCATGACAAGACCAATTTCATGTGCCTAGACCACGTTATTTTTCATAGACCAAGTTTATTTCTAAGACCTAGTTCAAATTTTGTGTGTCTAGACCTAGACTTAGTTTATTTTCCATTTAGTTTAAAAATCTCATGTGCCTAAACCAAGTTTATTTTGAAAATATAGTTAAAAGTTTTGAATGCCTAGACCAAGTTTCTACCAAGACCAATTTCATTTGGTCTAGAACTAGTTAATTTTATACTTAGTTTCAAATTCTTTTGTGCCCAGACTAAGTTTAAATTTTTATTCCAAGATTCAAGTTTGCTTAGACCTTTTGTCAGGACCAAGCCTAGATTTTCCTTTTTCGACAGTTTGTTCTAAATACCTATAGTGTTTTAGTGATAAGTTTAGACCAAGTTATAATTATTAAGTTCAAAGGAGAAAGCATTATAAGACAAGTCCCAAATGTTACAAACATTAGACAAATCATTCCCAAAACCAAGCAACACAAATTTAACCATGCGTCGATATACACATAATAGAACTATGTATAATTTGAATTATGAGAACATTATTACAAGTGGCCCTTTTGACTATGATAATTATGAGGATAATGTAGCATATGAGATGGATATGTATCACACATATGCATCTACTAACATAGGATAGGGGCACAACCAATTCCAACAGTACCTCGTAAACACACCTCCTTATCCGAGACAAGAACAAGAACCTTTTGCCCAATACCCTACCAACATGCAACCTAATATGAAAATGGTTCAACAATGACAACCATATCATGTGAATACATTGTCTAGTTCTAATTATGATCCATACTTGTTTGATCATCATCTTTTATAATGTAAATATGAGGTTCTTGTTAGAGCAGTCAAAGTTGGTGCCAAATTCCCATTGGATTTTCCATAAGCAACTCTACCTTCCCTATTTAGGTCACCTGGTCATGCACCTCTCATCCAAACATTTGATAAGGCCTCTACTAATCAAAATTAGTCCCTTGTACCCATGCCTAACTATGAACTTATTACATTTACTAAGGGAAAAGGTCAAAATGTTGATTAATTTGTGAAAGTGCAGTAGGCCTACCAAACCTACCTTGACCTATAAATAAACTTTAATGCCATGACTATTATGAACATGCCACGTAGAGAGTTGGCTCCATCAAGTGTGCTAAAAATTAGTTTGGTAGGCCCTTCTAATGTAAATATGGATCTATTTGTTCAAACCACATCCCTTGTAGACATGTTCAATGTTCCTCTAAATGAAGACCAATTAGCGGCATATTTAGGGACCTCTCTTCAAAATGTGGTTGACAACACATAGGTGTTCCCTAATTTACACCAAGTACAATTTAATATACCAAAGAACACCCTACAAAATAATTCCCAACATATCCCTCCTTCAAGTACATCAACTAGATCACAAAAATAATGGGTAGGTACATCTAGCTTCCAATAAGAGATTATCCCTCCATAATCATCTACTTCCTCAAATGTACATTAAGGAGTAAGAAATCAACTACCATCAATACCCCTCCACAACAGGTGGTAACAAACATTCCACCTCAGCAGGTTCATACCAACACACCACCACAAGTGGTAAACCAGTCACCTCAAACATTATCTAATCAATAGCATCAGGTATCTAAGCAACAATAAGTAACTCATTCACAACAAGTGCCTAGCCAAAAACAAATACCTATCCAATAATAAATGTCTAACCAACAACAAGTGCCTAACTAAAAACAACTTTTCAACCAATAAGTGGCTAAGGTCTAGTGAATAACTACTAGGCAATAATTACCTCACAAATAACATATACCTTATCCACAACATGTGCCTAACACGCAAAAATTTCTATAATGGACCTTTAACCAACAACATGTACAATAGGGTTCAACTAGCCATCAATAAGTTCCCTTATAAACCCATCACACATATTTCATTCCCCAACACCAAATACCTCTATTTAGGCCATAGTTCCCTCCAAATCAAAGCCATGTTACCAATCCTAATGTTTGCCAATAATAAATAACACACCAACAATATAAACCTAAACAATGAATGCGTATTCATAGTCAGGTGAACAACCAAATTAACATCCCTCAGTCCTCCATTCCTCCATTGTGCCCTGGTCAAGGTAATCCACCTTTGACTGCCCAACCCCAACCATCCATATTATCAACATTCCTAGCCAAAGAATTGTAATAGGTGAAGGATGTTATTTCCACTCTTCAGATAGGAAAGGAGGTGAAGAAGTTTAAATTGAATGAGATATGCCCATACCCTTTCAACATGGACTATCTTCAAATACCATTTCTTCTAGGTTTTGAGCTGCCCAAGTTTTAAAAATACAAAGGTAAAGGTGACCCAAAGGAACATATAAAGGAATTTTATGTTACTTTCCAGTGGATGGTCTTGAGTGATATCTATTTTCTTCTTCTTTTTCCTTGCAGTCTATCTAGATAGGTCTTAGAGTGGTTACTCCTACTTTTGAAGAAGTATATGCCTAACTTTGATGATCTCTTAGAGAAATTTGTGAAACACTTCTATAATCTCGATCATGAGATTACTATGGTTAATTTAAGCCAAGCACAATAAAGACCTAGTGAGAGTTTCTCAAGCTATTTACAATAATGGAGGGCATTTGTTAGCCATTTCACACATAATCTACCAGATAAACAACTGGTTGCAATGTTTACTCATAATTTTCAAAGTGATATGTCATATCACTTGGAGCTTTAGTGTGCCAACTCTTTTGAAGATATTATCTACAAAGGCATACAAATTGAGAAAGCCCTTATCAATAAAAGGGTGATCAATTTGTACACTCCTAACCAAACTTAGAACCAATACCAATGCCCAAACTAGAGCCAAAGCCCAATTCAGATGCAAGCTTTTGTGCTAGCCTAAGCTAATACTTTCAAGAAGCCTAAAGTTTACAATCACAACAAGAATGTTGTGGGTAATGGAGTTACTAAATCACACCATGTTCAAATAGTGTAAATACTATCTGCTCAATGAACTCTATATATGTAACTAATTCCACATATATAGCCACTCCCACCTCCTCCTTTGCAAATGACTCGACCAAGAAGAGGACTACCCATAAAGAGAATTTTTAGTGACCTAGGAAAGCCCATTGAATCCGTGTTTCATAAACTAGCTGCCATAATCTAATTAGTTAGCCTATTCCTAAACCATTCATTGAAGGTGTTTCTTTCCTTGATTGGTATTAAGAGCACAAGTTTTATGACTATCATTGAGTCAAAGGGCATTTCATATGTTAGTGTGTGTAATTAAGTCACCTCATCAAGAATATGATGGAAAATAGAGAAATAGAGTTGGATAACAGGGCCCCTACTTCTAATCAAAACCTAGGGATTAATTAGAACCATTTCCGACATAATAATGCCAATAATCAGAATCAATAGCAACAACAACAATAACATGGACCATCACCACAACAACAACAACAACTTAACCAACAACAAGGATGATAACCAAAACCACATAATGGTAGGAACCTAGGTCAAAATGACCCATCTAACTAAGGGGTTTATCATGTTGTCTCACATGATTATAATAAATTTGTATGACATATCATGGGTGGTTATGTATCCTCCATTACCATTAATCCTAACTAATAGCCAATTGCCCACGACTCGTACCAAATAATACTCAACCTCCTCCTTATGTCGATAATCCTCATATGGTCTGTGTTAGTAACTAGGCTTACTAATACCTGAGAGTTACCATCCCAAGCCCTTCTCCCCCTCCTTTTAATTACAATGAGCCATTGACCAATCCATATTGTGCAATCACAGATTGATAAACTAAAGTAACCATTCTAGTTCCACAACCTTCTTCTACCAATAAGCCTATCTAAGCACCCATGCTAGCCAAAAATAAGCCAATTACCTATGCCAAAGATAAAATGTATGATATTATGGAGTAATTACAAAATATACTTGCATAAATATCTATTTTAAATATGTTGTGTACATCCACTATCCACAAGAACATCCTTACCAAACTTATGAGCCAATCCCAAGTAATGAATGACATTACACTAGATAAATTTTAAGCCTTAGTAGGACACTTAACTCCTAACCAACAACTTACCTTAGACCAAAGTGATATATCATCCCTTATCCCTCTCCACAATAACCCATTATATATCGAATTTGTTGTAGCCTGGCACAAGGTTAAGTGTGTCCTCACAGACAATGGATCAAGGCTCAACATTATGTCTCTAAGGTTAGTCAAGCATATTGTATACATGGCAATTGACCTTTAGTCAGATACCATTACCATCAAGGCATATGATAATGAGAAAATGGGGTCACAATGAACAATTTGTTTACCAGTTGTCATTGGGCCCTTGACCCATAACACACTTTACCATATTCATGATTTATATCTAGCATATAACTTGTTTTTGGGCCGACCATAGATACATGAAAATTAGGTAATACCTTACACATTGCACCAATGTATCAAGTTCCCCCATTTTAGGAGGGAGGTGAGTGTTTTTACAAACTTACATCCATATCAGGTCTACAAGCATTTAGAAGTTGAATATAAGATCTACAATTATCACTTTGGTCTAGACCCTGCACTAATAAGGATAAGGCTGTACATATTGAATTTCTAGGTTCTAACTATATCAACCCAAATAACCTTACCTCCACTTCATTTGTGCCCCTTTTGAGATAACCAATCGTTTTAATGTCTCTGACAAAGGCCTAGGTTAATACCTCATGCACAATGCTTTCCACATATCCAAGCTTCCATATCTCCTTAAATCATATGGAAGACCAAAAACTAGGGTTGTTCGCATGGAATGGAAACAAAAAGAAAAGATTAATGCCCAAATGCCTATTATTTTCACACCGACAACTAGCTAAGGATAAGAGCCACTTATCAAAGATGAATCCTAGCTTTATAATGATGATATAATTGATTGTTATTAAAGCAAAAAGTATCCCATCCCTAACCAAATCATGGCTAATAAATGTCATGAAGGTAAAGGCATGGGGGCAAATCAATAAGGCACTCTTGAGCCTATCTCTATGACCAAACACAAAGGAACTTATGGTATTGGATTTAAACCACCTAGGGGTAACCCTATGTATCTTATATGTGTTCCTACACCAAAGACTAACGATGTTGATGGTGATAATGATGCAAAGTCTAATTACAATGCATATAAGGACTTAACTAATACCAACCTTGTTAATCCTCATGCCATATGTACAATTACACATGTCATTCATCCTACCTTACTTTTCCTCCATCATCCTTAACTCATAGACTAGGACCAACAAGAATCCATAGTACCACTCAATGCATTTGAAAATGATGAGTCCATTTGTAACTTCCAGGGCCTAAGAGACCATATTCCTCTTGAAGATCATAAACAAGGTTTCTCTATCACATTGGATCCTACTACTTTTTTTAGAGAGCAGGTGAATTTCCTTAGCCAAAAAAAAAAGGAAAATCAAACATCAAGGTCCCAAGGTGAAAACCTCTTTGAGGCACCTTTAGACTAGGGTAATAGTAAATAAAAAGGCCACTCTCTTGGTGAAACCCTGTTTCAGGTGCCATTAGACTAGGATGTTCACCTTTCCTTGAATGAAACTCAGGATGCCACCAGTAACACAATCATATTTGGGTCAAAATTCAATGAAGAAGAAGAATGTGATTTTGAGTAGATTGTCCAAGAGTGTCCAAAAGTGTCTGTTACATGGCCATTACTGCCATTAGGTGATTTTGATTCATCTTGTTTGGGTGAATTAGATGAACTAGTCTGACCAGAAGACTTTTGTATTGCCAAACAATTTACTTCTTTATTGACTCTCCTTGAAGATGGTTCTACACTCCTTGTGGAGGACACTTCTAGAGTCAATATTGGAACACCAGATGATCCAAAGTGGATAAACCTAGGCACGTCCCTCATTGAGGAGGAATGTGAAGTGCTCATTACTCTCCTTAGGGAGTTCATTGATATTTTTGCACATACCTATTCTATTATGCGAGGTCTAGATCCTTCCTTGGTTTTACATCATTTTCTAGTATATCCTAACACTAAGCTAATTAAGTAGAATTTGAGGAAAATGCATCCTCATATTACCATATTAGTCAAGAAAGAACTAGAAAAACTTTTAGAAGCGGGATGCATTCATCCCATTGACTATTCAGAGTGGATCTCCAATATTTTGCTAGTTAGCTAGAAGTTAGAAGGTATTAGATTATGTATTGATTTTCATGACATCAACAAGGCCTATCTAAAGGATGACTTTCCTCTACCAAATATTGACATGATGTGGAGTCTACACCCAGGTATGATATGCTTTCTCTCATGGATGGTTTCTCAGGGTATAATCAGATAAATATCATCCCAGAAGACCAAAATAAGACAATATTCACCACTACTTGGGGAACATTTTGTTATCAAAGAATACCTTTCAACCTTGATAATGTCGATACCACATATCAACATGTAATGATTGACATTTTTCATGATATGATGCATGATATTGTTGAGGATTATGTTGATGATATCTTGGGAAAACCAAAACCAGAGTAGGTGTTGTGTAGAATATTTGAATGCCTCTGAGTATAAAAGTAAGACTTAACCCTAAAAAATGCATCTTTGGCATCACTTCAGGTAAATTACTAGTTTTGTTATCTATTATAAGGGTATGGAAGTCAATCCATCCAAGGTTAAGGCCATTATCAAGATGTCACCATCATCTACTTTGAAGTAGTTCCATAATTTGCAGGGCAAGATACAATCCATCAAGTGATTTATTTCTCAAATGGCTGATAAATACCATCCATTTTCCAACTTACTGAAGAAGGGCACCACCTTTTCATGGAATGTTAACTGTCAAAATGCAATTGAACACTTACAAGAATACTTGGCCAACCTACCTGTTCTATTATCACCTACACCAGAAAAACCATTATTACTCAATTTATCTACAATTGAAAATGCCTTGGAGGTGCTTTTGGCCCAACATGATGAGCACTTTTAGAACTTTTTGCCCATTACTACTATATTGATGCAAATATGAGTTGAACTTCTAATCTTCAAAGTTTTGTTATAAAAGAAAAGTTTTAAGTAATTTATTTCATTCTAAAATGTTACCTTGCTACCCAAAATTTGAGAAATTATCACCTGCAAAAAAGTTTGTGGTTAAAGTTGACGTCCAAATGATCATCATTGTAGACACAAAGCTATGCAGAATAATGACCATTTGGATATTAAATTTAATCTTCCATAAAAATACATCAGATTAACGATTTTTTTCAAAACATAAAATGCTTCAAGTTTGAAGAATGTTTATTTTTTAAATCCTCTAATTGGAGAATTTTTATTATCATACCCATGCGGGAAACAAATCTAATTTCTTGGTATGATAAAAGATTGTTATTTCTAGTCTTGAAGCTAGTACAACAAATGTGGGTATTTGGTATTTTAAAAGTTTCAGTTGTTTATTTTGATATATTGATGATCACGAAGCTCGAATTATGTTGTATGCAAATAAAAAACATGTGGTTGTTTGATATACAGGTGTTGAAGGTCATCTTAGTACAAATATGTTTGTTGATCTTGTTTGAAATCACTCACATGAACAATATTTTGCATGCATTTTTAAAATAAAATGAAAGTTATACACTTGCATGCTTTTAAGCTCAATTTTTTAGTCATTTGGCATGAAAAATACTTGGGTGTGATTTTATGATACAAGGCTTTGGGTTACTTGCATACAAATGATTCTTTTAGATTTATATAGTGATATCAGTTGCATGATTTTTGAGGGTCGGTTATATACATTTTGAATAGCTTGTATGATTGCACAAGGATTTTGAGTATTTGAATACAAAAAATTTCTCGATATAATTTGACAAAGTTGCATGCAAAAATATATGCAGTGTGTGATCATTGATATTTCAGATGATCTGGTAGTTCCTAAATGTTTTTAATGTTCTCAGTATTCCTCTAGTAGATGCAAAAATTTGAAAAGTATAAAGTCAAAACATGTTGGAATAACATTTTTGTGATAAAGTGTTATCTCAATGGTTTCAGTATTTGATTTGTTGTGCTAAAATATTTGTGATGTTTTTATTGTTATGTTTCATGGTTTTGACTTATTAGGAAATGGACAAATCATTAGAGATGGTTATATTAATTGTTTGATTACAAAATAATTTTATTAATGATTTGTTAATTTGTTATAAACAAGTAATGCCCCCCCCCACTCGTTAGAAATGTTAGTGGTTTATTATTTAATCTATTTTGATCTCTTATTTAAGGTCTAAACTTATAATTTAAGTTATAAAGTAAACTAATTGACTTTTTAAAAGTCAAATAAACTTAATAACAACTAGTTAAAGTTAGTGGTAACTTGTTTTATAACCATTTCCAAGAGGATTTACTTTATAAGGAGAGTAAGGAGACATTATAAAGGGAGAGAAACATATACATGTACTCAAGAGCTTTGAAGTTTGAAGGTTTTCCATCCTTCTTTCTCTTTTTTGTGTAAGCATCTATGAGATTAAATAACTATTTACAAATAGATCAAACAATACACTTTGATCATGAAGTAATCCACTTGTTTAACACAGGTATATCTAGGTTTCTTGTTTATTTCATAAATCGATTATCTGAAGTTTTATCAAACTTTAATATCTTTTGATGATTGTAAATACACAGTCATATGAGCAAAACTTCTTACACTTGACTTGAACAATGATGAATAGATCACATTTTGTGACATTTTGTTGATGTTTGATTGTAAATTGTCATCTTTTGAAGGTTATTTGTAATCAGAACCATCTTGTTTCTCAATAAAATTATTTTTTATTTATTCTAGGTCGATTCTTATTATAAGTCCCGTAATCTTTATTTTAGTCTATGTTTCTATTTTTATTTTATTTATTAGTCAGTTTGTTTAACTTGTTTTATTCAATTGCTCTTAGTAGATTCTTAATCTACTAACACATTTTTGTGGTATCATAGTTGTAACATTCTAACTTTATTAATTTTTAATCTACCAACAATAGTATTTAATTCTTGATTAGACTTAAATTTTAGATTGACTCTAGGTTTATTTATTTTCTATTAATAAGTTTGTTTATTCTTCTTAGTTATCATATATTAGATTTGTGTTAGTCTTGGTTAGTATTACTTTGTTTACTTTCTTGTTGTTTTTCATGTTTTGTTCATTTATCTTCTTTCATCCTTGCAATCTGAACATGCATATTAGATATAACTTTCAACAAATGAGTATTATATCCTTCAATGGATTGCCTAATCCATAGGTTTTACTTTTTTGGATAGGCCAAACACCAGTTTTATACTTGATTTGAGATTGATAAAACAGAACATTGAAATAGTGATTAAGAAATTTGATCAGAGCATTGTTTATAAGTATTTTCCTCCAGACATGATTGATAATAATGTTATGTTTGATTGATTTATATAAACTTAATTTAGATTTATTAGTAAACATATTAATCCCCATAACTATTAAAAAATCCCTTCTATGTATCTTTGGAATCAATTCTCATTCCTTATAACCTTATGATTAAACTGGTACAATTCCATCTTAACCTTCACAATAGGTAAAAGGGTTGATTCATTGGCATGACTTTTTTAGCATCAATACAACCATTTATTGACCAAGTTATTTCCATGAATTCTCAAATATTATGCTTTAAGGTAGTTCAATAACCTTCCTCCTCAATCATTTAGTGTTTTCTTTGCTCTAGCCAATCAATTTATAACACATTTCTCTATCAACATTGATGAGAAAATATACTATGTGCAAATTTACATAAGCAAGCAAGGGTCCAATAAGCCACTCAATAATATGTACTTCGCTGCAAGATCATGCTAGCTAAGATAACCAATCTTATAGCAGACAATGAGTTACAAGATATCTAAACGAAAAACTTGCTTGTAAAACTTCATGAGTGAATATAATTCAAAAAAATAGATCTTTTGATGAGTTATGCCATATAGTGAGAGACCCAAAATTCAAGATTCTTGCATTCAATAAGCTTAAGTATGCTCTTACTATGATCACTACTTAAAATGTCAAGTTACAAAGCAAGCCAAATTAAAAGGGAAAATTAAATGAGAACAATAATGAAGCCAATATTACAATTAAAGCAATATCACAACCTAAAAATAGGCTTCTCTTACCTACTCAATAGAAGAAGAATTTATCCTGCTTACTTAAAACTCCTCACAAACTGCTACAAAAGTTACTTGAATGCAATATTCTATCTCTCCCTCCACTATTAGTGGTTGATACAAATGAACCTCTACATAACACATATGATTATAATGTTTATTACAATTAGCATTAATGTGTTGGACACCCTATAAATTGATGCTTTAGGTTAAGGCACAAGATAAGATATCTTATTGATGACAACACTATTGAGTTAGGCACACCCATAAAGGATATCAAACCACCAAAAAATGTGAACTATAAGTTGAAAATCTTTAATGACCTATTTCCAATGCATGAGGAAATATAAACTAAGGATACTTATAAAGTACATCATACATACTAAGCATATCCCCATCTTGATACATATAATCATCTAATTAGTGATACTATTGGAAAACTTATGAGGATAATATCATAATGACCTATGATTACATTAGATGATGATGAGATGGTTGATGATGACTCATATTTCTATGCATTATCCATATGAGCTCATATCAATGAGCACACTATACCCAATTTTATGGTTGATAATGGTTCAAGTCAAAATGTTTATACCGTGACACTTCTAAACTCTCTTAGACACACACAAAAATATGTACAAGATACTACAAGACTGATCAAAGGGTTTAATGGACATATATAAGATACCCTCAGACACATTGTGTTACCTCTTAAAGTAGGACCCATCATAGTGGCTACTTCATTCCTAATTATACTAATGGGGTATTTGACATGTTGTTGGGATGCCCTTAGATTCAAAATCTTTATGTAGTACCTTATATAGTACAATAATTCATCTAGTATATACATTTCAATAGGGTAGTTACAATTTTGAGCATTCAAAATGAGTACCCTTTTTCACCAGCAATATCTCCTCCTCAAACCCCTCAACAACCAAAACTAGTTATTATTCCTATTCAGGATCATCATATAAAGGTGGTTGTTACTTCCACTACAAATTAGTATTCATAGGCAGTTATTTCATCTATCCAATATCTATCTATACATTCAATACAGAGGAGAAAAATTAATACTGCTAGGAAACCAATTTTATAATAGTTATCACATCAAAGATCCATTTAAGACGAGATAAGAGGCCTTTATCTTCTATAGCATATGGCAAGTTATTACCATAGATAATTCAATGTGTTCCAAAATGAATATAAGTATCAATGCATTGCCCTACTATAAATTGGACTCCAAATAGTCCAAGATCTTTTAGAGTTGTTTATCATACACATGGACATGTAGATGTTAGACTTTCCTCTACCTAGTGACCATGTTGATACTAGGGGCATCTTATTCCATAGGTTTCACTATTACAGATTATAGATCTTTATATAATGTTCTACAATGTTCAGGTATATATATTGATTACACGTGTCTTGCTAGTTACTCATATCATACACAATGCTACATAGATATATTACGACACTGTGATGTGACATTGATACATATGGATGGTGTAGATTAGTATTTGCTTATTTTATGTTTCATTTGTATTATTCTGCATTTGAATGACATGTTATTTTATGCATGTCTATTGTGTGTAGGACTCAACCTTATTTGTTGTGACATCTTTATGTCCCTTGCGTGTGGCCTCTAGCCTTGTTTGATGCAACATATTTATGTATCTTATTTGAGACATTTTGGTGTCCCTTATGTATGGCCTTAGCCTTGTCTGTTCTATAATTTTCATGTCCATTGTATGCAACACTTGGCCTTATGTGTGACACTCACTCTTGAACTTGTTGAGTTAGTTACACTTGTTGAGCTCATTGACATTGAGTGGTGTAATGATAAATATAATGTATATTTATTGTGTAACCTTATTTAATTATTATCCAATGATGGTTACTATTATGTGCTTCATCAATACATATGTCTAGACATGATACTTATATTCCATGCATTACATATGTTACATTCATGCCTTGATTAACGTATACATTACTACGATGACATACACTCCACATGTTCACATGATTGTGGAAAAGCGGTCTATCACTCTCCCTTGGCATCTACAATGTTATCTTATATATCACATGATACAATTAACTTTTTTTTTTATATGAGTAATTTACAAGATGCATCCCTAATCTCAAAATGAGGGTAGTATAGTGGCCTTATCATAGAGACACAAGCCTCCACAAATAGAAATTTAGATTTAAAATATTTAGAATGGTTCAAATATCATATGAGTTCAATTACATAATAGATATTGGCACACCAATATGGAATATGGGGGCATATGCCATGCATATACCCTCACATATCATGTACTTGAGTACAAATTCATACATGTTTAGTGTAGACATCCAATTCCTAACACCATTTGTGTTAAAATTGTCAATCTTACTTGAATTGCACTCAAATGCACATTTTAGATCAAAATCCATAAAATGCCCTAAATGGTTTGATATTGTCACTTATAAGTGCCAATTTAGGTCAAAGTATCCTTAAATAAGGCAATGCATTTTATGGGCCAGCTAACTTTGATCAGATCATTTCAAGTCAAAATGACAATTTCGCCATTTAGTGCTCTAGATCACTCTTTTCTTCTAATTCATTGGTACACATCATGCACCTTTGTTATTTGGTGTTGGCAACACCCTAAATCGAGATATAGCTCCAATGCATCTAACATCGCCTTCCAGTTCCTCTCTAGTCAAATTACAACCTAATAATATGACTGTTTGACTATTTTGATTAATTGAGGGCCAATTTTTAAATAATCGCACAAATGTTGATCAACCTTTTTTAAGGATAATTAATCCAAATCAAGAGATTAAGTGGATTTTACATGAGATTTGTTGAATATTTCTTTTTGAAAATTTATTCCTATTAACTGCATCATCAGGTGACATCATTTCTTGGGAAGACATCCTTAGGCCATAAATGCCATAAATATCAGGATTATGGATCACCTATGCCTAGTTAATGCCTCCCATGCCTCTTCAATGCCCCTTCTTCGACATATTAGGATTATCCATGGCCACACATCTCAATTTTAAGATGGATGTTCATGGTTGATCCTAACCAATCTCAAAAATCTATCAATAGAAAGGCCATGGACATGAATTTTAAGCTTGAATATTGCAAAGTTATAATGTTAAATTATTTCCACAATCCTTTGCATTTGATCATTGATTTTGTTTGCAAGATTAATTGATAGGCTAGTTTAGTGATTTGGAATCATGAGACTAGGTTTTATGTAGTGCTCTCGAGACATTAGAGGAGTTTTCCACCTTTGTTGACAAAGACAAAGATGCTTGATCAAGGGAGAACATGCTTTTGAGCCACATGGGTATGGTGAATCCATTTGGGAAGATAATATGATGTTTGATTTCTTTCATTTGTTTCTTGTTTTCCTTTGTAACCCCCATAGGAATAGATAGGCTTAGTTATTTAGTTCTTTATGTATTTTTCATGATTTATGGACTAATGTTTGACTAACTTGCTTTGTAATCCTTTATACATCTTGGCACGACTGATGGGACAAGATGCATCCCACACATGAAGAAGATCATTTTACAGCTTTAAAATATTCATTTGGACAATTAAAAATCTTGCAAATTGATTTTATAACTTTATTTTGCCATTTTTGTTTGCCACTGATATACACAATAATCGACGTCGATTATTAAAAGCAACATCGATTGGCTAGATTAACTGACATCGGTTAGTAAAATTGACATCAGTTGGATACTTGTCACCGGTCACATTGGTATAATTGATGTCAATTAGATAGCCATCATCAGTTAGAAAATGTAACCATCATTGGTTATATAACTGACGTTGGTCACCATGTTTTTCTTAAAACACAGACCTAAAAGCTCTTTTTCTAAAGTTCATTGTTTCAAACCCAAAAGATATTCAAGGCTAAAGGACATGCTAACGATTTTATTGCAGGACCAAGCTTGACATTTGCTAAAAAAAACATATTTTAGATCACCTTTTGCATGTTTAAAAATCAATTAGGAACCTTGTTTTGGTGTTTAACAAAAAAATTAGATGTTTATGGTAAATATTTTCAAAGTTAAACTAAGACCAAGGGGTCAAATGAACACCACCTCACTTTCCATTTGGACTTAAAAATGAACTCACATTGCCAAGTTTTTGTAATTACTTAATTGTTTAAGTTAAATCTTTGTTTGGCAAAAAGAGAGGTGTTGTGTGTATGTTCTTCCATTTGTCCCCTTTAGGGAACCCTTGGAATCAAAAGTACCATTCCTATTACAAGTATCCTAGTCCAAGGCTTAGAAATAATGTCATCTAAAGTGCTCCCCAAAAACTCATTAAAGTTTGGGTGATCTTGAAAATGACCTTAAAGTCTTTATATTTTATGTTTTTTTAATTTTTATGCAAACTTGGCTTGTGAGGGGGACATCATTACCTCCTGTGAGTTATTTAGGAAAGCTTTGACATGGGGTTTCATCTCTCAGGATTGACTTCATTTGGCTCTTAACTGGAGTTGCACATGGGATGTATCTGCATTTGGACATTGCACTACACTGAGCGAACAACAGGATGTAGTGGTTGTAAAGAGGACTAGACATTTTTACAACTAGTCAATACCACAGTCACCCAATTTTCATGCTTATCTTTTACATCATTTGACGTGAAAGTCATTATGTAATTGATTCCCCTAGAATGATTGAAAACTTGCTAGTTTAGTAGACCCCACTTTGCCATACCTTGTCAGTTTAGACTTAAGATGTTTGTTATTTGTCATTAGCTTACTTGGTCTTGATTTGTGTCTAAAACTGCTTGTTAACTCATTGAACTTAACCAAAACACATTGAC
The DNA here is from genome assembly GCA_037957365.1 of Torreya grandis. Taxonomy (NCBI): domain Eukaryota; kingdom Viridiplantae; phylum Streptophyta; class Pinopsida; order Cupressales; family Taxaceae; genus Torreya; species Torreya grandis. Next base: position 6,161,923 of record JARHVA010000123.1, read on the forward strand.
CTCAATTTTCTTGAGCAAGGGAGGTGTTATGATGCCCAATTAGAAAATTCATCTTTTCCTTGTTCAAATTAGTATTGAAAGCTTTGTGTCATATCATCCACTTTGGCGTAGTCATGCTGCCCAATTGAGTCTAGATCTTTCACCCAATTTGTTTAAATCCTTCATTTATAATCTACATATGAAATTGAACCTTTATGAGTTCTAAGGGTTGGGGTGTCAAAGTGGGTTCATCATTTGTGCACTAAGCTTGTTCTAACTTGGGTTTAATTTTTCATTTGGATTGAAGGTCATTTATTAAGACTCAAAATCACATTATCATCTTGGTGGACTCAAGTCATCTTGCGTATCACTCACACTTTGAGTCTTAGAACATATTTTATCTTACTATAATCATGTGGCGACGTTGTGCTGCCTATTTGGTCCTAGCTTTATACTTAGTAATTTGCATATGTTTTTACATCTTGAGTTGCTTAGTTCATTTTGTCTTCTTCGTAATATGGAGAGTTTTCCTCTAAACTTCTAGGGTCAACTTGTCAAAGTTAAAACTAGCTTTTATAGTACAGGTGTATCACAAAGATATAGGATTTGGTGTACTAGTTTTCACCTTGGGTCTTTGAGTTACCTTACCCTCTTCTGATCTATACGATTTCAACCTTACCAAAGGTTGAGTAAACTCGTGAACCAAACCTTCTAAATTGTGTGTGGTTTTAAACCACCCTCCCTTATAGTCTCATTGGTACCTTGGTTGTTTGTTTAAAAGAGATCCAAAGCATACTTTGTTTGGTTGTCAAGCATTGGTCCAAAGTTAGTCAAACACACAGAACAACTCTTTTAGACTTGACTCAAAGGCTCACTCATAGTGGGGCCTCTTATGGCCTTAGTTATGAAGATGAGTAGTTTTATGATGGTCAAGATAACCCTAATTTTTTTATGATATCCCCACAACAGTAGGATCCTAAGATAATTACAATGAATATCAACCCCAAGAAGATCAAGATGAAGCCCTTCTTAGATTGATAGAATCAGGAGCTAGACTACCTTATGAATTTCCTACAGAACAATTGCATACCCTCGTTAGAGAAGGAGAACAATTATGTCAAGAGCAAGATTTTGCATGAATAGACATACCTTCTTCCTATAATAAAGGAAAAGAAATACAAATAGATTTGAAACCCACAAATCTAGATCTTCTAGCTGAGATCAAGATAATAAGTCAATGATATATAGATCAACTCATCACAAACTTAACTAACTCCCTAGTTGCCACTTCAATTCACAATGATGTTTTGAAATAACAAGGAAATGTGGTTGAAAATATGCAACAAATATTATATGAGGACATTACCATAGTGGATCAAGGTAATCTAAATGAACATTTAAAGTCACAAGAGATCTTACAAAGTGTTCCATTTGACATGAAACATACATTCTTCAATCATCAAGAACCTCTTATTACTTTACAAACTAAAAAACCCAAACATTCAGTTCGAATTGAGGAAATACCTCAAGACAATTTGGCTAGTTCTTTTCAACCAACCCAAAAATTGGTAAATTAACATAAAATTTTCCAAACTCAAAAAAATACGAAACAACCAAATTCAAGGAATGTTTTGCAATCCAAGAATCAATGGCCTTTATTCTCAACTCAAGGAGCAAATCAAAACCAAGTCATGCATCAAAAGGTATACACTCCCTATAGTTCCAAATAAAATTAGGGGCACATTCAACCCCAACAACAACAAAACTAGGGGCACATTCCACCCCAACAACAACAAAACTAGGGGCACATTCTACCCTAAAAACAATAAAACCAAGGGCATATTCCACCCCAACAACAAAAAAATTAGGGGCACATTCCACCCCAATAGCAATGAAACTAGGGGCACATTCTACCCCAACAACAATAAAACTAGGGGCACATTCCACTCCAACAACATCTTATTCAATCTACAAATGCACCAAACATGCAAGAATGGAATTCTATGAAGGAAATTGTTCAGAGATTAGAGAAGAATAATAGAGTTAAAAAGTACAAATACGATGAGATATGCCCATATCCATTTGATTTATCTATTCTCTAAAACCCCTTTCCACCTCATTTTGAGGCACCCAAATTTGAGAAGTACAAGGGAAAAGGAGATCCATACGAAAAAATACAAGCATTCTTCATCTTATGTAAAGAGGTTGCTTATAGTAGCGAGTACTTACTATGACTATTTCCACGAAGTTTAGTGTGACAAGCTCTTGATTGGCTACTTAAACTACCCAAGGGATTAGTTGCAAATTGGAAGGACTTATCAAAAAAATTCATTAACCATTTCTCATATAACATAGAACACGAATTAATTGTTTTTGACTTATGCAAATCCAAGCAGCATGATGGAGAAAGTTTCACCACATATCTACAAAGGTCGAGAGCATTGGCAAGCCACTTTCAACATAATTTACTAGACAAACAGTTGGCTGATATCTTTGCACAAAATTTGCATCCTGAAGTTGTGCATAATCTATGATTAGCTTATGTTAACTCACTCGAAGAAATTATTGACAAAGGAGTGCAGATTGAGAAGGCTCTTATTACTAAGGGCCTTGTCAAGATTTTTGTGCAAGGTCAAGCATCTAATTAGACTAAATCACCAGTTTAAATAGTTATGCAGGATAAGCCTAAAGGCTTTAGCAAAAATAAGAACATGGTTGGAAATGGGGTGACTAAAACAAGATATGTACAAATGATATAGGTTATGCCTCCTCCAAATGTATAATTAACTCCCCCAAATCCACTACCTACGTTGCAGAGACAACCTCCACGAAGGACATTTCATAACAATTTTAGAGTCTTTAGCAAGTTAGGAGAATCAATTGAAATGGTGTTATAAAATTTCCTTATAGCTAATTTAATTGTATGGCAAATATCAAGGCCATTTCCTCAAGATCAACCAAAACCATATTGGTACAAAGAGAATGAATGGTGTAACTTTCATCATGTTGGTGGTCACGGTGCATATCATTATGTTCAATTATGACATATTATTGAGGACTTTATTGAAAGCGGTGAACTAGAAATTAAGTTGGCCCCTAATTAGGACACAAATCATGATATGGGAATCTAAAAAGACCCCTTTCCTTGATATGATCCACCACCACCACCAATAAATAATTAAAATGGTCACAATTAAGGACATAGGTAGAATCAGAACCAATAACAAGGTTAGAATTGTACTGAGAATAATCAAGATCATTATGCCCATACTAATAATGTGGGACATATTTATGCAACCGACATTACCACTATTACTATAAAACCACATAGTCAATCTCATGTTCCTCACAACATGAGACTCATCATTATAGGGCCAACACCCTCTGCCGCTAGTGATACCATATCGAGTTCACATTTTCATGTTGTTACTCCATTTACATAGGTTACTAATCTTAAACAACAACACCTTTCTTCTAATTATAAAGGCTCCTTATTGAACCAAAATTGTAGCAATACAGTTAGTCACCATCTAAGTCCCTTTGCCTTCCTCTTTTAATAATAACAACTCCTTGCCACCTCTAGGTTATGCAATCACAACTAGATGCCCGCGAGTTAGCATCTAGGGCCCTTCACCCACTTCTTCCATAAAACCTAATGAGAACATTGTTCCAATAGTTCCAAAGCTGAATATTGTCCCAACAAAGACTAAAATATTTCAATCCACAATTCAAAGGCCTTATAGTCGAACGGATCAATTAGATAAAACCCCTACATAAATTTCCATAATAGAACTCTTGTGAACATCTAATGTCCATAAAACCATCTTTAACAAACTTTTGCAAGAGTCTATTGTGCCTAATGATATAAACCTTGATCAGTTATAGAACCTAGTTGGACACTTGTCTTCATTTCGGCAAATCATATTTGATCAAAAAGACATGTCCACCCTTAACCCAAACCATAATAACCCACTATACATTGAGATAATCATTGCAGATCACAAGATCAAGTGGGTTCTTATAGATAATGGTTTAGGGTTGAACATCTTATCTCTTAAATTGGTACGATGATTGGGCTACATGGATAAAGACATTCAATGAAAAACTATTACAATCAAGGCTTATGACAATGCTGAGAGGGAAACATTTGGTATAATTTGGTTACCAGTCATGGTTGGGTCTATTTCTCATCACATATTATTCCATATTATGGATATTGAGCTTCTTTATAACATACTTCTTGGTTGGCCTAAGATCCATGAAGTACAAGTAGTTCCATTTACTCTTCACTAATGCCTTAAGTTTCCCCATGATGGGATCGAGGTTACTATTCTCGTTGATCAGTAGCCATATCAATATTTCAAACATCTTAAAGCAGAGTTTTGTAATTATAACTATTGCCCAGGTTTTAAATTCATCACAAAAAAGAATAAAGCCATCCTTTTTCATCCATCTCCATCTAATTATATAGACCCTGGTGATCTAGTCTCCACTTTGGTCGATCCATTTCCTACAGCTTTGGCCAAGCGGGTTATTATTAAAGATGTAGGCATTTCCATGTACCGTCTAAAGGACGTCCTCCATATTGAAAATTTACTAAAATCCCCTAAAAATTTTGGTAAGCCTAAAACTTCCCAGACTCCTAATAAACCTGATTAGATTTGGCAACTAAAGAAGAAACAACCAAAACCTCCTATGGTTTTTTACTTGCAATTACACCAAAGAAAGATCAAGAGGCTTTTACTGAGGGAGATTGGTTATGTTCTGAAGACCTTGCAAATTATTTTCAAAATCCAAAGTATCATGTCCCTAACAGAATAATGGATCATCTTGACTATACAAGGAAAGGCCTTGGTCCATAGCAACAAGGAATTTTAGAGCCCTTATCAGCTGGAGTTATCAATTGGAATCATGGTATCGGATTTAAACCACCAAAGGATGACCTCATGACATTTGATAGTGATTCTTCCAAAGTAATTAGTAATGAGACACCTATAAACGACTCAACATTTCATTATAGCCTTTTTTATGAGCTTGTTAACTCAGATTTGTTTGATTCAAATGTCGTATTGACCATAATGCCTATTGGAGCTTCCCATCTTGAAGCAAAAACCCATCCTAGTGGTGCTTCCCTTCTTGAAGAAGGAAATTATATCTTTACCATTGGCACTTCCCATTTTGAAGCAAACTCTCACTGTAACCTATGCCTTTTCCATCCTGAACTCATATATTGGGACCAGTGAAATTTGGTCATATACCTTTATGAGTTCTAAAATGAAGAATCAATTGCAAAATACATGGGCCTATAATATGCATTTCCCATTGGTGATCATAAACAAGGTTTTGATTTTTCATTGGATCCTTTTGCCTACTTTACAAAGCAAACAAAATTTCTTGGTCATAATAAAGAACAAACATCGAGATCTTCAGCTGAAAACCTCTTTGAGGCATTTGTCAACCTGGTTTTGCACACCTGCAAACCTTAGACCTCGCACACACATACACCTATAGATCAATGATCTTACTTACATGTAGATCTCCAAACGTGGCCTTGCACACCTGCTGACCAAGATCCTACATACATGAAGAATCCTTCTGATTCTCCAAACCAGCACCCATACTTGGCACTGTGGCACTAGGAAGAACACACCTTGCTCTCTTCACACACAGAAGGAGATAATATTTGCTCTCTTACTCTATAGAAAAAATTACAATACAGCCCATGAGTCTATTATATAGATCTCATGCAAACAATAATTAGACACCTAATTACAATAATTAGATCCACATCTTAAGACTAAAATTAGCCTTCTTCATGCAAACAATCAGTTCGTTAACAAACTATCCATGGAACTCACAGTTCAGAACCGCACAGGTGACCGACGTCGGTCCCTGTCTGCCTAGGGGTAACCGACGTCGACCGATCTCTGACCGTCATCGATAGCTTCCTGTCTCCACCTGACCGACGTCGGTTGGCCTAACTGACGCCGGTGACTATGACACTTAGCACCCTCCTCCAATGTCTGCATCAGTGTAGCTTTTAGCTCCACAACCTAACAATCTCTCACTTGGAGATAAATAGCTGTATTGTACCTATATCTGTACCCCATCTAATCTGTTTCCTGGCTTGTATCCCTCTTCAAGATCAATCTTGAAGACCACCCACCACACAACTTGTGGTGCACCTCCTGTCATCCAAGTAACCTGCCGCATCCGCATCTACAAACACATGTAGAAAAGAACTTGACCCTGCATAGCATGTGCACCTACTGATGGTCCCTCTCAAACACCTAAGAATCCACTGAACTGCCCTCCAGTGCTTCTTTCCCAGATCGGCTCCAAACTTTCTGACAGCTCCCACTGCGTGGAAAACTCAGGTCTATACCAGACCTCATGTGATTTCGGACACTGAACTGCCCAACCCTTGGTGTGCTCCGATTCTGCATCCTGCGTATTGAACCTCGCTAACCCTTGACTCACATCAGCTCCCACTGGAGACAAAATCAACCTGTGATCTTCCATGTCTCTCATGCCAAAGAATTTCGCTGCTCCAAATTCCTCATGACATGCCATTGAACTAACCTTACCCTTAGCTCAGCAAAACCTTGTATGTATAAACCTACACCAAGCTCATCTTCCACATACAGTAACAGGATAATGTCGTGACCATCATCCACCTGGTAAGACAAACACAATGGTTACACTGACATTGACTAAAGCCCTATTTTGTCATCCACCTGTTAAAACCTGTACCACTGTCCTGCAGCTTCCTCAAGACCATATGACCTGGCCTTCTGTCTCATGTATCCATTCTCTCTATTCTTTAACTAAGGTATCCATTCGTCTTAGTGCTTTCATAATGACTGATAACCCTACCAAATCTCCCATTTGGTTCTGCATCATGTTCATGCCATGCTCCCACTGTTTCCTGGATCCTTCCTGCTCTACAGTGAGCAACAAATATAAAGAAGAGTAACAACGAATTTGAGGCTTACCCTTTCAGTCCTCCATATGGGCGTTTGAGACTCCTTGACAGCTTTCTATCTGCCCAAAATCTATTACAGTGACCGACCTCAGTCACCACATAATCTGCATCTGATCCATGTTGGTTCCCATGCGACTTTCCTTTTTGTCGACGCCAGTTTTTTGACTGATGTCAGTCTTACTTGATCATCGACATCGGTTATCTTAACGACGCTGACAGCCAACCTGCCTGACACCACTGGCTCTGGTCTGCACATGATCGACATCGACACCTGTCTGTTCGACATCGATTCCCCTTGACCGATGCCGATAACTGTGTTCACCTGTGAGTGATGACTTTTTACCTGTGAGCTCTCTATGGATCAAAACCCTGTCTAAACCACCCTGCTCAGAGTTACTCAATCCCATATGCTGATCTCTGCCCACCATCTCTTCCAAAAACACCAAAGCTTTCCAGTTCTTAATTCTATCAAACACATCTGTCTTCCGCTTAAGAACATGCATCTCCTTCTTGCTCATGTGGCCAAGCCTACAAAGCCACGTCTTCGCAATAGAAGAAGAATCAGTAATACAAGCAAGTAGATAAAGAGTACCTATTTTCTTACCACACGCTAATTCAAGTGCATCCGATGTGAGAGTTCTTGTGCATCTCTCATCACCCAAATTTCTTGAAGCAATTAGTCTTATCTTCAGAACCGGGACCTGCATGACCTCCTTCAACACCCATGTGTTGGCCGCCTGTAATTTTAGCTTCACTTCCCCTTTGCCAATTCTTTGACAAGGCACACCAACTCCTAAATAAATCTTTCCAAAGTCTCCAAAGACCTTAACATGGAAAAATACTCTATTTCGAGCAACAGAATTTATAAGACAAGATTCTACTTTATCCAAGAAACCTCCCAGAGCATCCTGTGCAACAACACCTACAACATTTGCTTCTTCAGTTCCTTCATGCTGATCTTATACCAACCAACAATTTTTCTTTATCTGCTTTCTTTCCATAACACCGTAATTGATCATTCGTGCTTTTCAATTCCTCCATTCTTAGTGTACTTTCTTCTGTCATTGCTCTACTCCCACTCAATCAGAAACCCCTGAAAGTGACCTATAATCAAACACAAACCTACTCCCTGCAACCTTAGCTCTGATACCAACTGTTAGGAACCCACGGAAGCACAACTGATTACCATATACAAGCAACTAACATGCGGAATTAACTAGAAGTAACAAGTAACTAGAATTCAAAAATAACATAGAATATGAGAGACAATACCCAATTGTATTAATACTCTTCCAGAAGGAAATACAACAAAGAAGATTTCCACAGTTATTCTTCCTTACACACCTCTAGGGCTCCCACACCTCTAGGGCATAAATAGTAAATCTCTTCAAGAGCTCACTCTCTGTCTTATGGTCCCAACAAACAACTCAAACACAGAGTTGGTGTTCACCTCCAACCAGTCAGTATCCACTACTGTCAGTACACCAGTGCTCCACGCACTCCACAAGTGCTCCACACACTCCAAGTACTCAACGTACTCCAAGTAGATCTCCCATGAACTTGCAACAACCTGCAACTCAAATGATCTTACTTTGGAAGGAACTACCTTGCCTTCCTCTTTGCTCTCCAACTGAGTACACACCATACTCCAAGTAGATCCCACCTGATCTTGATCCCTGTTGTGTTGCTGTCACCTTGATCTTGCTGCCACCTGCAGATCAACCTGGTTTTGCACACTTGCAAACCTTAGACCTTACACACACATACACCTGCAGATCAATGATCTTACTTACCATGCAGGTCTCCAAACATGGCCTTGCACACCTGCTGAACAAGATCCTACATACATGAAGAATCCTTCTGATTCTCCAAACCATCACCCATACTTGGCACTGTGGCACTAGGAGGAACACACCTTGCTCTCTTCACATACAGAAGGAGCTAATATTTGCTCTCTTACTCTCTAGCACAAATTACAATACATCCCATGAGTCTATTATATAGATCTCATGCAAACAATAATTAGACACCTAATTACAATAATTAGATCCGTAGGTTAAGACTAAAATTAGCCTTCTTCATTCAAACAACCGGTTCATTAACGAACTGTCCGTGGAACTCGTAGTTCAGAACCGCACAGGTGACCGACGTCGATCCCTGTCTGCCTGGGGGTGACAGACGTTGGCCGATCTCTGATCGCATCGATAGCTTCCTGTCTCCACCTGATCGACGTCGGTTGGCCTAACTGATGCCGGCGACTGTGACACTCAGTACCCTCCTCCAATGTCTGCATCAGTGAAGCTTTTAGCTCCACAACCTAACATAAATGCCTCCACTAAACAATCTTAAACAGTTGTAAGGCTACAAAGAAAGATCAAGTCTATATGCAAATTTATTTCTCAATTGGTAGATAAGTGCCACCCATTTACCCATCTCTTAAAGAAAGGGGTAACATTTTTGTGGGATGAAGATTGTTAGATAGGATTTGCAACGCTTAAAACATACTTGGTGCTATGCCCCTAACCTATCACATGTATGAGGATAATATTAGCCAACTTGTGGCTTACTTATCCCTCTTCGATGTTATATTACATTTATCTATGCTTTCTTTTGACTAGTAGGTTGGCCTATGGAGTAACCATGGCCTAGATAGACTATATATAGGAGGTAGTGGGTAATTATTTATCATCATATTGTGAATTTTGCTCTTAATGAAGCTTGTGGAGGTTGCCCCCTCGAAGTGACTTATCTATTATCATATCTTTGGATATATTTCAGTCATATTTGGATATAATTCTGATATTATAATTAATTCTTGAAGTAATTTCATTACAAGTGGTATCAAAGCTTCGATTTGGGCAATTTGTGGAGCGAAACCCCTTTTTTTTTTTTTTGAATCATCAATAACTTATGATTGGTTGTGAATTTTTCCACAAATTTTTTATTGGATATGGATAATATATCAAATAAGTCATAGTAAAAAAATTGAGATTTTTTGATTCGTTTTGAGGGAGTTATTGCTATTTTAGGGTTTATAATAATTTCATTATATCTTCCGAAATATAGGGAATTTTTATTCAAAATTTTTACTAGAGACAATCAAAATTTCAAAAAAAAATTAGTTGTTTGAAGTGATTTGTTGCGATTTTATGGATTAGTTTTGACATTTTAGGGTTTCATGAACCTTAATTTTTTTTGTGGATAATGGAGTTGCAAACATTTTTAGGGGAAGATGATATTATTGATGATAGAGAGTGGTGGCTCCTTTTGGAGAATCATTTTACAAAAACTTTTGGGCAAAGATGATTACCTCCTTTTTTGTCTGGGCTTGCACTACATTGGTTTGATCAATTGAGTTGTACAGAGAGGTTTTCTTCATGGAAAGAAATGGAACAGATCTTTTTAGATCGTTGGGCTATAAAACAAGAAGTAGGAAAAGGTAGAAGAGGTAGAAGTAAAGGTGGATAATGTCAAAGTATTGGAAAAGGTTGAGGTATATAGACACCCACATCATCATGAGATGAAACAATCATGGAACCAGGTGAGGAAGTGTCATAACAACAATCATTTTGTCTATACAAGAAATCAAATTTCCAAACATTTTGGATATGCATGGAATCCAAAGAAAAAATACTATGGCACATGGAATGAATGGGGAAATCACTATGACTATGCTTGGAAGAATACCTACTATGGTCATGGTTGGAATCAGAGTAGCGCAATGAAATATGGTACATGGAATAAAAAAAGGAATAATTATGCTTGGACACCAAAGCAGTATAATTATGATCATGAATGAAATCAGAGGAGCACAATGGATTTTGGACACAAGCTTAGAGAGATATCACCTGCCAAGATCACATATGGATGGTTAGATGATCGAGATTGGAGACAAGTGTGCAATGATTTGAAGCACACTCATTATTTGGTTTCTTCTTATGTTTCGGGGACAAAACATGTCAAAGAGGGAAGTGATGCTATGTACCTAGGGATATGATATATTGATGTATATGGGTTGATGGAGATTTCGACATGTGGCACACATCCCCTTATTTAGTTATATGGGTACAATATATTAGGATAATAGAGTAACTTGTGGAAGTAGTACATTGGGTAATGGTTAGCCTACACTAGGATTAGGAGGTTACCCATCCATGGGTTAGATAGATGTATATATATAGGAGATGATTATCATGGTAAAGATATCAAGTAAGCATTGAGTCTTCTATTGTAAGAGGATATTGGAGGTTGTCCCCTCGAAGAGACATTATGGAGTTGTTCCTTTCTAAAGGAGTATTATATGGTGTTTCTCTACCTTAAGGGTATTTCTGCATATATTGAATATCAAGATCTTATCACTTGGCCAATCCACCAGTCTTATGACCTCCAAAACAAGGAAAGCCACTACTTCTTTATATATCAACCACGAAACATGCACTAGGGGCACTTTTGGCTCAGCATGATGATCATGGTAAAGAGCATGTTGTTTATTATTTAAGCTGCACATTGGTAGCCTATGAACATAATTATATGCCTATTGAGAAGGCATGCTTAGCTATGGTGTTCGCCACTCGAAAACTATGACATTATATGCTAAATAACAAAACTATTATTATCGCCAAGGTAGATCCTCTCAAGTTCCTCTTATCTAAAGTAGCTCTTCAAGGATGCATGGCTAAATGGATTATGTTCCTCAGTGAGTTTGATTTTGAGTACCAGAATCAAAAGGCAATCAAAGGATAAGTTCTTGCTGACCAACTTGCAGAAGCTCCTATTAAAGTCACTCAACCTCTCAACTTTGACCTTCTAGATGATTCCATTATGATCATAGAACAAGCAACACAAGAACCTGAATAGTGGATGCTCTATTTTGATGGATCCTTCACATATCAAGGGTCTGGAGCTAGCATATTATTGATCATGCCACACAGGGATTTGATTCCCAAAGCATTTTATATACAATTTCAGTGTACAAATAATATGGTTGAATACGAGGCATTGGTTGCAGGGCTTTGTCTTGCTATACAGTGGGATATTCAAAGCTTAAAGTTCTATGAAGATTCGATGCTAATCATATATCAGACAACTAACTAGTATCAAACAAAGGATGATAAGCTTGTTCCTTATGAGAAAAATATCAATAACCTCAAAACACATTTTAAATATCTATAATTTAAGCAAGTTTCATGAGTCAATAACAGATATGTCAATGCCATGGCAATAATTGGTTCCATGTTTCAAATGCATGATAGTGCTAAAGTGTATCATTTCCTAATTGAAAATATTCTTCAGTTGGCACATATTCTATCAGATTCAGAGAGGATATGCACCATTGTTGATCTTAATCTCTCACTTGAGCTACCATGGTACCAATATTTTTATAACTATTTCCATAGTCATGTATTTCTTGTCAACCTTTCCAACAACCAACAAAAATTATTCCTTTATCTCTTAACATGTTATATCTTCCTTGAAAACATGCTTTATCATAAAGGCTATGATGGAATGCTTCTTCATTGTTTATCTTTGGGAGAATCCAAGCTGACACTAAAAGAGGTTCATGAAGGAACATGTGGGGCCCATACCAATGGTGTAGTCCTAGCAAAGAAACTCCTTAGAACAGGCTATTATTGGCCCAAAATGGAGATATATGCTTGTAATTATGTAAAAAAGTGTGCTCCTTATCAGTAACATGGCAACTTGATACATGCACCTTCCTTACCATTATAGCCGATTACAACACCATGGCCATTCTCAACATGGGGTCTTGATCTCACTGGGAAAATTAACCCGGCATATTCATATGGCTATAAGCATATTTTAATTGCAACTGAATACTTTACCAAGTGGATTTAGGCCATTCCTCTCACTTATGTTACCAAGAAACAAATAGCCAAATTCATTTATTATCATATCATCTATCAATATGGCATCCCAGCCTGTATTATATCTAATAATGATATATCCTTTATGAACCAAGACGTAAAATCTCTTTATGCCAAATTCAAGATCAAGCATAAGAAATCCACTCCATATAACTTGCAAGGCAATAGACAAGTGGAGGCATCAAATAAAACCATTCTAGCCATCTTAAAGAAGATTTTCAATGATGCTAGCCATAATTAGCACTTGCAACTCTTTCCTGCCCTTTGGGCTTATCGAACCAATCATTGCACCCCAACTGGAGCTACTCCATACTCCTTTGTTTTTGGCACTGAAGCTATCATCCTGGTCAAGATTGAGATCCCATCATTAAGAATATCAGTGAAGCACATTGAAGATAATGAAGACTATAGAGCCTCATGACTGCACGAACTAGAGATTCTCGATGGTAAGCATTTGGTTGCCCTAGAAAACTTGTAGGCCTATCAAAATAGATCGTGGAGGAGCTATAATAAACACATTTTCCCTTAAGAATTTGGGATTGGTGATTTAGGTTTGAAAGAGAACCAGAAGAATACGAATGTTGAACCCAAAAAGAAAGGCAAGTTTCAGCCTAATTGGTTAGGACCATATATTGTCATAGCAAACTATAGATCAAGAGCATATCAATTGGCTAAACCTAATGGAGAAGAACTTTTAGATCCCATGAACATCCTACACCTTAAGAGATTTTATGCATAAACAACTTTGAACCATAATCTATAAGACCCCTAACTTGGGGGCAACTTGTGCTATCATAATTTTATCCCACCCTTTTATCTTACCTTGAACATGTTTTATACTACCCTGGTCTACTTTTCATGATTCTCGACAGTAAAGGATTTGAATCCTTGGCACTCTGAACATATTCTTCATCCCATTATGGATTTCTCTCTTTGAGAAGCATATTCTTTGTTATGTCTAAGACATGTTATAAGCTTGAACACTTTTTATCCCTTGACCAATTATGATCTCAATTATGTCTCATGAACATTATGAACATCCTCAACAGTAGTTCTACAAAGTAATTTAGCCAGGACAGTATTGTGCAACTTCATACAAGTGAACAAAAACATCTTCTCAGTTCCAGACCATTGCTACACTGTTATAGATAGGTGAATGTAGATACTTCTTTTTTACTTTAGGTTACACATTGTTCTATATTACATTTGTTGCTCTTTATTGTTTTATCAAGTTCCTCACTCTCACTGATTTATGATCATGGTTTGTTGTAATTGGCTTAACTGTCTTATTGGAACCTCTACTCTCAAGGCGTGCATCTCCTCAACTAGATGGTCCCACTTTGTGTATATTTTATCCCAAAATATTATAAATACTTTGAAAATACCAAAAACATCAAAACATGATCCATAAAAAAATAAAAACATTGTCTTACTCTTTTATACATTCCCATTCCACCACGCTATGCTCTTGTTGTTTTACAAGCACAAAAACACCAGTTCTTTTCATCTTATCCCATGAACTTGCCATTTTTCTGAATCATTCTTTCTCGTCTCATCAAATTCTTGTTTTTCAGACCATTCTTGTTTGTTTGTCGTATCTTTCATTTCTTCTATAACAATAATCATGTTGGTCTGGTCATCATTTTTCTTCTATCCCATTTCCTATGAGAACTATATTTGGCCTGAAGCTCATGTTGGAACATGCATCCATGGAACTATGTAGGTAGTGTCCACTTGTTTTATACATCTAGAGTCAGCTCAACCAACCCTTTCCTTTTCTTCTCTTCCCCCATTTCTTTTGTCATTACTCCTCTTTAATTAGGGAATAATTGTCATGTCATTGTTCTTTATTATAATCTGGTGGAAAGTAATGCCTCTACCACACATACATGAACATTTATCTTTAAACCGTACTGACTTGGTTTTTGTTTATGTGTGTTTATTTGAGTTTTCTTGGTGTTTTGATGTGCTTTTACACCTCTCCTTTTACTTATTCTCCTTTTTCTTACTTCTTGTCTCATCTTGGTCTTATGTTTCCTTGTTTGTTTTTTGCTTATCTCTTTTGTGTTTCAGAACATCTTGATGATTCACATGGATCTCGATTATTTATATCTTGATCCTATGTTATTGCATTGTTCTTAGACCTTTTTTTTTATTTGATTGTTGTTGGTGTCTTTTTTCTGTTTAATTTTGCTTTTCTATTTTGTGTTCAAGAATGCCTTGATGGTCCACATAGATCTTGATTATTCATATCTTGGTCTCATGTCGTTAAGACAATCTTGACCTTTATTTTTAAACATTTTGTTCCTACTTAAGATCATATCTTGATTTCAAGTTAGGTTCATTTATGTTTATCTTTTTTATTTGTTTTTGCTTTTTATTTAAATGTAAATCAATGTAACTCTGGTTTTGGTCATTATTTCACCATTATCCTTAGTTATAGGTATTCACATTTAAACTAGCTCAGCACAATTGGAATCTTATGTCATTCTAAGTTATTCATACTTATGATGCCTAATTTCTTTTGCTATAGCAAGCACTTTGTGCTCAGGTCTTAACATCTTAACATCAACATCAACTCCGATGCACGATTCTCAAGAACACTTCACAAAACCTAGGCTCATGATATGGAATTAGGCTTCTAGGTAGCATACATTTTAGGCTTCTTTGTCTATGCTTAGATGTGCATATCTTTGAATTCATTGTAAGTCTAATCAAATTATTGGTCCATTTTCATCATTCCTCATTCCATTCTCTCCCAAACTTGGGTGAACTACATTGACTTAAAGTTCATGTTGGAACATGAGTCCATGGAACTATGTAGGCAGTGCTCAATTTTTATTAAGGTCAGATCAGCTATCTCCATTCTTATTTTCATTTCTCTCATCACTTTGTGCATTCTCATATGCTTGGTTTTATATGGCTTTATAAGCCATTACACCATCACATATACATTTGCACCCGCTCACTTTAACCTATATTTTTGGTTATATCCTTGAGCTATTTTGCTTGCCAATTGCCCATGCTAGGGCACAACACCTGAACAACATCCAAATCAAATCAACTCTACAGGGGAAAATCATTATTTATTCTTTATCAATGATCAAGATTCACCCTACTGGGGCAAAACTATTTTATCACGATAAAATCTGCTCTATTGGAGTACTTATTATATTCTCTTTGGAGACCCCCTTCTAATGGTGCTTCCCTTTCTGAAGTAAAATGTTCTCTCTTTTCCTCTAATTTAAAGCTCTCCACATTAAAGCCCATGATGGAAATATTTTAGTGTGCAACTTGTCTCGAGATTGATCAATGTTGTAAGCATGTAGCTTATACTCTCAAATTGGGTACGTTTAAAGTGTGTCCCTTACATTTATGGATTGTGTCTTTCCCATTCCCCTTATCTCTGGGGACTTGTATACCTCGAATTGTATTTTTATTATTGATGGTAATCATGTGTGCAAGTATTAGCTCGTCTGGATGTCTTCTATTACATGGGTTAATCTCTCACTTTCTCTCTCTTTTCGAGAGTCCATCCTTTTCTTCCATCCTAATATGTCCTCTCGAGGGGGAATCATGGGTCTGTTCCAATTTTTTATTGACAACTCTTTTCTTTAAAAACATGTTGCTTCACCTAAATGTCTCTTTATGCCTTCTCAAATAGGGGCAAAAAGTAGACATCCAGTTCCTAACACCATTTGTGTTGAAATTGTCAATCTTACTTGAATTACACTCAAATGCACATTATAGGTCAAAATCCATAAAATGCCCTAAATGGTTTGAACTTGTCACTTAAAAATTCTAGTTTAGGTCAAAGTATCCCTAAATAAGACAATACATTTTATGGGCCAGCTAACTTTGATCAGATTATTTCGAATCAAAATGACAATTTCACCATGTAGTGCATCAAATCACTCTTTTCTTCTAATTCATTGGTACATGTCACGTACCTTTGTTATTTGGTGTTAGAAACATCCTAAATGGGAATACAGCTCCAATGCATCTAACATCACCTTCCAGTTCCTCTCCAGTCAAATTATGACCTAGTAATATGACTTTCTAACTATTTTGATTAATTGAGGGCCAATTTTCAAATAATTGCATAAATATTGATTAACCTTGTTTAAGGCTAACTAATCCAAATCAAGAGCTTAAGTGGATTTTCCGTGAGAGTTGTTGAATTTTATTTTTTTTAAATTGATTCTTATTAATTGCAGCATCAAGGGACATCATTTCTTAGGAAGACATCCTTAGGTCATAAATGCCACAAATATCATGATTATGGGTCACCTATGCCTAGTTAATGCCTCCCATGCCTCTTTAATGCCCCTTATTCCAAGATCATGATGAAGATAATTATTAATTTATTTTAAATATTAGGATTATCCATGGCCACACATCTCAATCTTGAGATGGACGATCATGGTTGATCCTGACCAATCACAAAAATCTATAAATAGAGAGGCCATGGACATGAATTTTAAGCTTGAATATTGCAAAGTTAT
Organism: Torreya grandis; assembly: GCA_037957365.1. Classification (NCBI taxonomy): domain Eukaryota; kingdom Viridiplantae; phylum Streptophyta; class Pinopsida; order Cupressales; family Taxaceae; genus Torreya; species Torreya grandis. The sequence continues at coordinate 6,179,277 of JARHVA010000123.1, forward strand.
AATGTTAAATTGTTTACACAATCCTTTACATTTCATCATTGATTTTGTTTGCAAGCTTCATTGATAGGTTAGTTTAGTGATTTGGAATCATGAGCCTAGGTTTTATGGAGTGTTCTTGAGACATTGGAGGAGTTTTCCATTGTTAGGATTGTGGAGCTAAAAGCTTCACTGATGCAAACAGGAGAGGAGGTTGCTGAAGGTTGCTGAGTTGCAGAGAAGTTGGGGTCAGTCTGATCAGCCGACGTCGGTGGGAGAGCATAAAGAAGCAACTGACGTCGGTCATATATCGGCCGACGTCGGCCACCTCCAGGCAGACAGGGACCGACGTCGGTCGCCTGTGTGGTTCGACTGCGAGCTAATTATGGGCAGTTAGCTAACGAACCAAGTGTTTGCATGATGAGTGCTAATTTTAGACTCATAGCTGTGGATCTAATTATTCTAATTAGATGTCTAATTATTGTTTGGATGAGATCTATATAATAGACTCATGGTTGTATTGGAATAGTGTGCTAGGGAGTAAGAGAGCATAATTATAAGCTCCTTCTGTGTGTGAGGTAGAGCAATGGTGCGTTCCTCCTAGTGCCTCAGTACCAGGTGTGTTGGTGCTGGATTGGAGAGCCAGCTGGGTTCTTCAAGAGTGTAGGATCTTGGTCACAGTTGTATGGCCTATATAGGAGATCTACATGGTAAGTAAGATCGTTGATCTGCAGGTGTATGTGTGTGCAAGGTCGAGGTTCACAGGTGAGCAGAACCGTTGTTTGATTTGCAGGTGTGCAAGGTCATATAGACAGCAACACAACAGGAAGCAGTATCAGGCAGGATCTACTTGGAGTACAGGTGTGTACTCGGATAGAGCAAGAGGAAGGCAAGGGAGTTCCTTCCATAAGTATGGTCTGTTGAATTGCAGGTTGTTGCAGATTCATGGGAGATCTACTTGAAGTACTTTGAGTACTTGTGGAGCACGTGGAGTGCTTGTGGAGTGCGTGGAGCACTTGTGTTGTGCGTGGAGCACGGGAGGTGAACACCAACTCTGTATTTGAGTTGGGTATTGGGACCTGAGAGGGAGAGCTTTGGGGAGAAGAATTATTGTTCACTTGAGGTGTGGGAAACCTCTGAAGAGGTGGTGGAGAAGAAGTGGCATCTTCTTTATTGTATTCTTTTCTGTATAAAGTGTTAATACAATTTGTGTATTGTCTCTCATATCTTGTGTTATTCTGAATTCTAGTTACTTGGTGAATCTGGTTAATTTCCGCATATTAAGTTGCTTGGTTTGGTAATCAAATTGTGTGCTTCCGGTTTATCTCCCAACATCCATCTTTGTTGACAAAGACAAAGATGCTTGATCAAGGGAGAACATGATTTTGGGCCACATGGGTATGGTGAATCCATTTGAGAAGGTAATATGATGTTTGCTTTCTTTCATTTATTTCTTGTTATCCTTTGTAATTCACATAGGAATAAATAGGCTTAGTTAGTTAGTTCTTTATGCATTTTTCATGATTTATGGACTAATATTTGACTAACTTGCTTTGTAATCCTCTCTACACATAGGTGCACATGCATGGGCATATGCACATAAATTATAGAAATTAGAATTACAAGTTTTTACATATACATGCATTTGAGACACAAGTTCTCAAAGTTAGCATGTATATGCATAGCATTTTATATTGGTTGATAAAAATTTAGGGGGCATCATACTAGTTCATGCACTTACACACACTTTCAAGTTTATGATGCATGATATTGTTTTATGCACATGTACACACTTTTAGATACGAGGCACGATATTGGTTCATGCACATACACATCATTAAAATTTACAAGTTTAATGACAAATGGTTGCCATTCTACTTCACACTTGTTGACATTTAGGTCATGATGGGGGCATGCAAATTGTTTATTATCTTTCGATGCATTTATTACATAATGAGTGAACTTGAGGGAAACCATATAATTAAATATGAGGTCATGATGGGGCCAAGAACATTGTTCATTCTCTCTTGATAATGCATTTATTTTCTATAGAGGGAACTTGAACGAAACTATGCAATTGAATCTATAATCCATATATAGTGATTGATTTAATTTTACTTTTAACAAATTAATCATGTGGTTACCCTTTCTTTTTTTAGTAGTTATTTGGGTTAGTACATTGCGTAATTCTCACCACATTTATAGGGGTTGGGGAATGTTGTATTCTCAACCCAAAGGCTTGCATGGTTACACAAATTTGGGGCACACTTACCCCAAATCTCCACGTACTTTAGCAAGGAAACACAATTTATCCAAAGTTTAACAAGAGGAACCAATCTCCATATGCTTCATAACTGAAACATACTTCTCCATTGCATTAATAAGGAAGCATCATCTCCAAAAAGTTGCAAGGGTGACATGGTTTTCACCAACACACGGGTGTAATCCTTACTTGCTCTTTAATTTTCAAAATTTAAATATTCAATCTAAAGATGACAATTACATGTTTGTTGCAAGTTTTGATAATGAGTGACCTGCACAATTGGAGCTTCCTACAAAAGATAAAGTATGTTGTACATACTCAGGTGTATATTTTCCTTTTACTATAGTAATTATATTACTAGAATAAAAAGGAGGCATTTGTAGATACTAAAATATGGTATTAAGTACTTGAAAATAATAAGCTTGACATACATGTGTACCACATGTAAATTATGCACACAAATATGGTCCAAACCTGCCATTCTCACACACCTACATACTACCTTACGAGTTAAATCCTTTTGTTATATTGTTACACACTTATATGAAAATCATTGTTTGTTTTAAACAAACATACTACCCTACACAAACATGCCCAAATGCTCAGTTTAGTTCACCTATACATGGGTCGATAATGTTAGTATGGGTTAGTATTGTTAGTTAATACTAACCTAAGTGTTGACGATGTGGATTTGCATCCGAGGCAAGAGGCCAAGCTCCTGCCTTCCACTCATCAAAATGGAAACTCCCCTCTCACCTGTGGGACTGGCGAAGCTAGAGGGTAGAGTCTCTAGGTAAGGGCTAGCTCCCTTTGATGCATTTGAGTTGTTTCAATAAGTGCTAATACAGGTATATAGGTATATAATGGGGGGTGAAAAGGGAGAAGGATTGCAGGAAAACAAATCTACTCTAAAGAGAGGTGATGCACCAAAAATTATTTGACCTTCTCACACTCACACTTGAAGTCAGACAAACACATACGTACACTTCAGAATGGTAGAAGGACCAGGTCACAGGAACTTAACATGGAGGCCTTAATGGAACACACAAAAAATAGAGACTCACCAAAGGTGCTGTAGAAAGACACACTGTATAGTAGCTTCTTCTGTCTCTGCACTTTTAAGTACAACTCTCCTTGTTACCTATAAAATGACACCTTATAGACACCAGGTGTGTTGGTGTTAAACCTGTGGAAGCATTAAGAAGCAATGACTAAACACAGACTGACACTCAGACACACGTAGAGATATCTAACCTACATAGGGGTAAAAATGCGTTTATTGATTTCAGGTGAAAAATTTGCCAGGGCTTCGCCTTAGCAAATGTGGAAGATCCTTTTCAAATGACAAGTTTCTAATATATAGAGGAAGGAAGCCTTTTGGTACCCTTTTTACAAGTAACCCATGTGCCTTCTGAGCATTGGGATGAGGAAGCCGTCTGAAGATAATGTTGTGTCAGCTCCTGTTAGGATTCACAATTATGAGCTGCACCATTTGCCTGCTCATCAATGCATAATGAAGAAAATAGGTCGCGTCGTTCACTGTTTGTGCCTCTTGATGATCACATGGTAGGTACTGTGTCAACCACTGGAATAACTCCTTGAATTGACACTTTTCTTTGCCACTTGGATCACTTCGTCTGATTCTACGTTTAGCCATTTTGCCTCCTCTGTCTCCTTTGTCCCTCAGACTATCTTTTGCCACTCCTTTGGCTCTTTGGTTTTTTAGACATAGTCTTTGAATTCCTTCAGTTCACGCCATCTATTTGAAAACCAACGGTTATTCATTTCTACAAAGTTTGACATCTGCACACCCATCGCTTTGAAACTCATAAGGCACTTTGAATCGAGGATGCTGACACATGGCGACTTCCATCAAGCTGATAATGGGATATGTGGTAGCATCTACGCACCTTTGAGGGTTCCTTGAGAGTCAGGCGGAAATCGACATGTGGCCGCTTTCGCTTACTTTGAGAGAAACCTACCGTTGAATCTTAAGAGAGACCCAAGGCTTTGAATGCAGACACTTGTCACACTCCACTGAGATAGATGAGGACATGTGGTGGCATCCACTCACCTTTGAGGGTTACGCAGAGCATTTTGAGATTTTTGTGAAAGGCAACACGTGGCTGCTTCCACAGAGCCTTTAGCTACTTGAGAAAACTTTTAGGCCTCCTTTGGTTTTTTGCAGACGCTAACACTTGGCATGCTCCACATAGCTCTTAGCAATCCATTCGGGCCCACCAGTCTTATCTTTGAATAATGAAGCACAAAGAGAAACCCACAGATATTGACACTTGTTGGCTTTTGTTGAGCCCTGTAGGGGACACGTGGCACATTCCACTGTTCTTAAAAAGCACGTCAAAGTCTTCTGTGGTTGCCACTTGGTGCCTTCCATGCTTTGGCTTTCTTGGTGTAAAATTTGACGTTTGCATGTCTGTCATTGCTTGAAAAACCCAATGGCTAGTTTGCGTACTTAAATTTGACGATTTTCAAGACATCACCGTCCTTTGCAAAGTTTGTCGGGCCTTTTCCTGTGAGTTTTTTGCATCGAGCCTTTTCTTGCAGACAAAAAGTCCACAAGAATTATCCAAACCTTTGTTACTCCTTGGCTCTTTTGTCTTTGGGTCCTTTGATTTTTCTTTCAGGTGGCAGTCTTCCTCTAAATTCCTTCAGGCTTTTGTCCGAAGGAATTCCTTCAGACAAAAAGTTTGAAGAAATTCAGAGCCTTAAGTCTTCTCGCGCCTTTCAAATCCCTTCGGTGAAGCCTTTGAACTGCTCTATGCCCTCTGCAAGGGCTTATTGAACCTGGACTACTCTCTATAAGGGCACTTGCCCTTTGACTTTGGGGGTGCCTTGTTGAACCAACCCATTGAACTGAAATTGGTTCAATGCTGCACGTCGAGCCGATTAAACCAAGGCAGTTGAACCATTTGCTTTGAACCACTCATTGAATCGGTTCAATGGTTCAATGTTGCGCACCGAGCTTCTTACTTTGCATTGAAACAATGATTGAACTAAAGATTGAAACGATGATCGAACCAGTTCAACGCTGCACACCGATGAACTTGTCAATGGACTGATTGACTGAACCAAGTGTTGAACCAAATGATTGAACCAGTCTGTTGAACCACACCATTCAACCAGTCCATTGAACCACACCATTGAACTAGTTCGTTGAACCACACCATTGAACCAGTCCGTTGAACCACACCATTGAACCAGTCCATTAAATCGGTTCAATGGTTCAACAGTGCGCATCGAGCCAAGTCCTCAAACTAAATGCTAAACTTGAATCCACTTAAACTTTTGTTGAACTTTGCCAATGAACTAAGCACTGAACTCGCTGATTGAACCAAAGTCAAAGTGCTGAACCAACTGAGTTAAACCAAGCGATGAACTAAAGCTCGATGAACTCGTGTAAACTGAAGTTGACTGGCTTCGAAAAACAAGGGAAAAAGGGGACCAATTTTGGCCTGTTGGGCAAAAATGGTCAACAAATTGGCGACTCCTAGGGGAAGCATGCTTGTTATGCTTAAAAACTAGTTGCCTCAAAATCCATTGGGCACAGGGTTAGTTGTAACTTAAAGATCAACAATAGTTCTAATAAATCTAAAACCAATCACGAAGATCTACCTCAAAAGGAAAATGAAAGCACACACAAAGCTAAGAAAACTATTAACTTGTGCAGAAAGCACTTAGGGAAAATAGGAGAAAAGCAAGGGAAAATATATACATGATGGAGAAGGGGCTCAGTGGTAGTGCTTAAGATATATCCCATTAACTAGGATATACAGTTCTTCATCATCCAACCTAGAGAGTTGGAATGCATTATGCTGCTTACACTGAGTGATCACGTACAGGCCACTCCATAGGGCATCAAATTTTGTATGCTTTCCAGGTTTAGCTCGGTCTTCATCCCATTTCAAGACAATGTCTCCTTCAGAGAAACCTTTTGATGAAGACTTCTTGCCGAAGTGTCTCTTCACTTGCTATTGAAGGCTGGTCATAGAAGCCATAGCCCAGTCCCTTATCTCTTGGAGTTCCATCAACTCACATAGCCTAACTTCCATGCTATTTCCTTCTTCTAATTGCAGCTGGCGAGCAAGATCCAAGACTAGCAACTCGAGTGAAATGGGGAGCCTAACTTCCCTTCCATAGATGAGCATGTATGGTGAGTTGCCAATTGCCCTCTTCGGGGTGACCCTATCTGCCCATAGGGCTATTTTCAACTTGGTTTGCCAAGTCCTCTGATTTTCCTCCATGGTCTGCTTGATGATCCTGATCAGGTTCTTATTTGTAGATTCAGCTAGTCCATTCCCCTGCGGGTAGTAATGGGATGAAGTGTTGAGATATATACCATATCCCAGTGCCCATTCACTTATTTTGGTCCCCAAAAAAGCTAGTGCATTATATGAGATTATGGTTTCTAAAACCCTAAACCTTGCCACCAGGTCCTCATAAAAATCCAGGACCACACTTTCGTTTGCCTCCTTCAGAGCAACAGCCTCTACCCACCTTGTGAAATAATCTATGGCAGTCAGGACCCACTTGTGTCTAGCACTGGAGGGAGGATTGATCATCCCTATGAAGTCTAGGCCCTACTGCATGAATGACTGCTTGACCCGAATAGGCTGTAAAGGCATGGCAGCCAACAGTTGCTTTCCAATAAAAAGTGCGCACTTCTGGCACTTTCTTACCTAGGCATGGGTGTCCCTGAAAAGAGTAGGCCAAAAATAGCTAGCTCTCATTATTCTTGCTGCAATAGCCTTAAGAGCAAAATGACCATCGATTGGTCCATCATGGAACTCAGATAGCACCCTATTGGCCTGACTTGAGTCCAAGCATCTTAAAAAGACTCCTAAGAGATCCTTCTTGAACAACACTCCATCAATTAGGGCGTAAGGGAGACACTGGAGTCTGAAATACCTTCTCTTGGTCCTATCAAGTGAGTGCGAACACTCACCAGTGAGAAGGAAATGCCTCACGTCTGATGTCCAATCCTTCATGACAGCTAGTTCTTCTGTTGTAGCTACATCAAGGATTAGCAGACTGTCCTCCTTTTACTGCTTAAAGTCTGCAGCGAGGTGCTCACACAGGCCTCTCCCCCTTACCAGTTTGGTGATCTTGATATCTACATCATATTCCATCACCTTAGTGATCCACCCTGCTCTCTTCTCATTTAAATCTCGGTTGATCAAGAAATCCTTGATGCCGAGATGTGGAACCATGATGTGGATTCTATTATTGGACATCATGTGTCTAAATATCTTCAAACTCCGTATGACTGCCAAGACTTGCTTTTCCACATATGTGTATCTAACTTCAAAACCTTCTAAGCCTTGGTTAAAAAAAGCAATTGGTTGCTCAAGGTTATCATTGCTTACTTGGGTAAGCATGGCAGAGATTACCTCTTCGTTGCCGAAGGTATAGAGGTTGAAATCTTTGAAGTCAGGGCTGATCAAAGTAGAAGCCCAGGTAATGGCCTCCTTGATTTCTTCAAAACTGTATCTTCTTTGTACTGTCCATGAGAACTCCTCACGCTTCTTTAGCATAGAGGTCAATGGCTTGACCATCTCTACAAAATTTGGGATAAATCTCTGTATAAAATTTATCTTATCGAAAAGCTTTGTAGGCCTTTCTTGTGCTTGGGTAAGGACAGCTCCAGGATGGAGCAAATTCTTTCTGGATCAATAGCCAGACCTTTCAAAGAAACAATGTGACCAAGGAGCTTTCCCTCGTGGACAGTGAACACACATTTCTTAGGATTGAGAGAGATACCAAACTCTCTACATCTCTCAAAGATTTACCTGAGGTGTTTCATGTGCTGGCTCACTTCCTTGGAGAAAATTGTCACATCGTCAAGATATACCAACACAGTCTTGTTTATCAAGCCTTGAAATGTCATGTCCATAGCTCATTGGAAAGTGGCACCAGCATTAGATAGTCCAAAAGGCATTTTCCTATAAGCAAACGTTCCCCACTTGGTTATGAAGGTTGTTTTGTGTTGGTCACAGTCTTGCACCATAATCTGGTTGTATCCTAAATATCCATCTAGGAGGGAGAAATGCTCATTGCATGTCAACATCTAAAGGATCTGCTCCATGTTTGGGAGAGGATAATGGTCTTTTAAAGAGACTCTATTGAAATCTCTAAAATTGACGCACAGTCTGATCTCTCCATTCTTTTTTCAAACAAGAACAAGATTAGCTAGCCAAGAAGAGTGTTTGATTGGAAATATTATTTTAGACTCAATCAATGGTGAGCTCCTTGCACATGAGAGGCTCAATCATTGGATTGACAGGCCTCTATTTTTGCTTGACTAGCTTGGCACCTTCTTCTAGTTCAATGGTATGCTAGGCTAAGCTCGGATCAAAACCCTTCAAATCACTATACTCCCAAGCAAAGACATCGACAAATTCTTGGCACAACAAGATGAAGACCTGCCTTTCCTGGTCTGTGCACACTTTTCCAAGTACAAGCAGCTTGTCCTTGAGTATTTCCACCTTCTCATGGTGATCCTCCTTTGTTGCAATGCACACCTTGTCACTTCTTAATTGGTCATCTCCATTGAAGATACTCTCTAGAGTGACCAACCCTTTGGGGAGCTTATTGTTCTTCAGCTGAACAATTTGGCTGCCATATTGTTGTTGTAGCTTTGCCTGGTTTTTTGCAGCAAATTCTGCTTCTTCTTGTAGAAAAAGCACTATCTGCTGATCACTGTTGAAAACCTGCCAGTTGGTGATGTTGTCAGGTATAGAAGGTCAGATCACTACTTTCAAGTGACGTGGGCTATGGTCTCAGCCTATTTCCCTAGCAATATCGAATTGGGCACCAACTGCCACCAGCCTGTCTGCTTGCTTGTTCTGTTCTCTAGGGATGGAAGCAATATTGAAAGCACATAAATTTTTTACTAAGTCCCATACCCTATGTTTGTAGGACTTTAGTAGAGAGTTCTTCGTCAAATTCTGGCCCCTTACCTGGTTGACAATCAGCTCGCTGTCACCAAACACTTGTAGCTCTTTGATCCCTCTTTTCCTTGCCCACTCCAAGCCATGAATGAGGGATTCATATTTTCCAACATTACATGTGCAGGAAAATTAGAATTGGAAGGCTAAAAAATACCTCTCTTTTGAAGGAGAGACCAACACCGCTCCACCACCAGCTCCCAACTTACTCCTTGAACCATCAAAGAATAACAGCCATATACCTGAGTCTTCCTGGCCGGCTTTTATCAGATTTAGTACAAAAGTACCCTCTTCATGCATGCAATAAACTCCAAGGCCTACCTCTTCTATGAATTTGTAAGGATCATGCTCGAAGTTGTCACTTCCCCACTCATCTAAGAGTAGGTCTACAACTCCTTCAAGGGCAGAGGGTGAAGATTGGTCTACTTGGAACTCCTCCTGGTCGATGATGGCGTAGCTGACATTTGTTGCCTTTAGCGAGTAAGGTTCTAGATGATCTCTGTGGAGTGGCTAAGATTCAATCTTGACTTTAGTCCCATACTTGGTTTTAAAAACCAGATAAGACCAATTTGCTGTTAAGTAGCTGCCTATCTTGGCTGTAAAATCCCTAGATAAGCAAATGGAAAAGTAGGGAGGGACATCTGCCACTACCACATCATGAAGAACTAAGAAAGTCGGGTAAGCAAGCAGCATCAATCTCGCACCTCTTACCACCCCAACTGTCTTTGCTGGGGTTCCATCTAGCTGTAGAACTCCCTTGGTCATTTCTTCGTATTTCAAGCCCAGCTTGTCAGCTATGCATTTAGGCATCACCGAGTTGCTTGCTCTGCTATCAATGATGCAATTGTGCACCAAGAAATCTCCTATGACTAGGGACACATAAAAAGGAGGGATCTTCTCCTCCTAGGTCTATCCTGAGGTGGAGGGTTGTCCATTTATCATCAAAATGTTATCAGCCTTTGTTGGAATAGCTCGTCCATCTAGTTCATGCAATTCTTTTTGCGGCATGTCTTTCTACCCTGGTATTAACAGTGAATCCCACAAGGAGATGTTCATGTGCAACTTTTTCATCTGGTCAACCACGTTGACCTGAGGGTTGCCTTCCTTCAAAATCTCTTTGGAGTTATGCACAGCTTGAGGGGTAAGCCGAGGAGCTAGAGGTACAACTAACGATCTAGAACTTGGGACTTTTTGATTTGCGTGTGATGAAGAAGGCATTGCTGACGTCTGGGTAGCAGCCTGTGTTTCTTGCATTACCCTTCTTTTAAATCTTGTGTTGGCTGCAACACAATCGGCCTGATTGTCTATAGTGCCCACATAATTTACTGAATAGAATTCTCCTTCCAGAAGATTCATGAGGGCAAAATGAGGCCGAGCCTGACTGTTACTCGTGCTAGGTTGTATTGGAGCCTCAAAGACTTGGGAATGGGTAGTTGCCTGATTTTCTTGCACATTTGGGCAATAACCCATCATCTCATTTGTATAAACATCTTGTTCCTGACCATATCCCATGGTTGAACAACTTGGTTGTTCCTACACTAGATTGTTTTAAATGGGCACTATGACCTTAGATGATGAAAGGGCACCTGGGTTATATCCTTGAAAAGGTCTGGTCTGAGTAAGCTGACCCTGTCCTTGATTATAATTTTGGAAAGAGGGTCTAGGGGCTTGACCATAATGCTGGTACCCTTGGTTTGGTCTGTTGCTTTGAGCTTGCTACCTTTTAAGAGCCACAAGTTCATTTGACATACTTTGCAACAGACTCTTAACTTCATGAAGCTCATTGGATGGAGCAACAATTAGTTTTTCTATGCTAGGCAAAGGAGCTAATGTGGGAGCAAAGATTTGAATTGGAGGTAGCATTTCGAGGAAAAGCGGCATATGGGGCTTAGGAGCTATTTTCCCAGCTTGCACTAAGCAATTTTTAGCTATTATAGCTATATCATAGGCAGCAGACAGCACATGTCCTCCCATGGATTGTATCATAACAGCGATATCACTGATCAATGCTTTTAAATAATATAAGAAAGCATAGCTAGTAGTCGATCTTACCAGAATGGGGATCCTATCCCATGTCTTCTGAAACTGAGTGTTGAAATCTTGCATGTATTCATGTGGGGCTCTTTTCATGGTAGTCAGTCGCTCAACAAGTGAGAGGTGGTCGCTCTTTTCCCCAAAACGGTCTGTCAAATGAGTACCCAATTCATTCCAGGAAAGGATTGAATTTATACCCAAAGTCCTGTACCAGTCAAGAGCTTTGCCCTTGAGAGACAATGCCAACAATCTGATTGCGATATTTTCCTCAGTGATATTGTGAATATTGCAGAGATTAGCAATATTTTTGATGTGCTCGATGGTTGTAATGGGCCCCTATCCATCAAAAGAAGGCACATTTTTTAGGGCTACTCCTGGGATTGGGTCATAACGTGGGAGATTCAAGGGACTCTGACCATGAAAAGTGACAAAGGGCAATGCCATAGCTGGGACAAGATGTAACAGCGGCCCTACTGCATATGTTTTCCTTACAACAGGTATGGGAAGGTGGTTCACTGAATAAAGATGGGTCTTTTTGAACCTCAGTCATTTTGTCGAGTTCAAAGGCAATTCAACAAATTTGAAAGGGACACCCTTAGAAGCAGACCATGTGGTGACTTTAGGCATAAAAAGTCAGACTGGTCTTTGATTAGGAAATAAAGTTCTTACCCATGGAGTCGCCAGATGCTGTAAATAGTTGATTTGCTGTAACATGACTAGCATCAATCCTGAAACCTTACTGAGTTGTAAAACTGGGTCCCATCGGGCGTGCCAAAACTATTGACGTCGTGGATTTGCACCCAAGGCAAGAGGCTGAGCTCCTGCCTTCCACTCATCAAAATGGAAACTCCCCTCTCCCCTGTGGGACTGGCGAAGCTGGAGGGGAGAGTCTCTAGGTAAGGGCTAGCTCCCTTTGATGCATCTGAGTTGTTTCAATAAGTGCTAATACAGGTATATAGGTATATAATAGGGGGGTGAAAAGGGAGAAGGATTGCAGGAAAACAAATCTACTCTAAAGAGAGGTGATGCACCAAAAATGATTCAACCTTCTCACTCTCACACTTGAAGTCAGACAAACACATACATACACTTCAAAATGGTAGAAGGACTAGGTCACAGGAACTTAACAGGGAGACCTTAATGAAACACACAAAAAATAGAGACTCACCAAAGGTGTTGTAGAAAGGCACACTATATAGTAGCTTCTTTTGTCTCTGCACTTTTAAGTACAACTCTCCTTGTTACCTACAAAATGACACCTTACAGACACCAGGTGTGTTGGTGTTAAACTTGTGGAAGCATTAAGAAGCAATGACTAAACACAGACTGACACTCAGACACACGCAGAGATATCTAACCAGCATAGAGGTAAAAATGTGTTTATTGATTTCAGGTGAAAAATTTGCCAGGGCTTCACCTTAGCAAATGTGGAAGATCCTTTTCAAATGACAAGTTTCCAATATATAGAGGAAGGAGGCCTTTTGGCACCCTTTTTACAAGTGACCCATGTGCCTTCCAAGCATTGGGATGAGGAAGCCATCTGAAGATAATGCTATGTCAGCTCTTGTCAGGATTTGCAATTATGAGCCACACCGTTTGCCTACTCATCAATGCATAATGAAGAAAATAGGTCACATCGTTTACTGTTTGTGCCTCTTGATGATCACATGGTAGGTACCATGTCAACCACTGGAATAACTCCTTGAATCGACACTTTTTTGTGCCACTTGGATCGCTTTGTCTGCTTCTACGTTTAGCCATTTTGCCTCCTATGTCTCCTTCGTCCCTCAGACTATCTTTTGCCACTCCTTTGGGTCTTTGGATTTTCAGACTTAGTCTTTGAATTCCTTTGATTCACACCATCTATTTGAAAACCAATGGTTATTCATTTTTGCAAACTTTGACATTTGTGTGCCCATCACTTTGAAACTCATAAGGCGCTTTGAACCACAGATGTTGAAATGTGGCAGCTTTCGTCAAGCTGATAATGGGATACGTGGCAACATCTGTGCACCTTTGATGGTTCCTTGAGAGTCAGGTAGAAATTGACACGTGGCCGCTTCTGCTTACTTTAAGAGAAACCTACTATTGAAGCTTAAGAGAGACCCAAGGCTTCAGATGCAGACACTTGTCGCACTCTACTGAGATAAGCGAGGACACGTGGTGGCATCTGCTCACCTTTGAGGGTCCCTTGAGGGTTACATGGAGCATTTTGAGATTTTTGTGGAAGGTGACACATGGTTGCTTCCATAGAGCCTTTAGCTGCTTTAGAAAACTTTTGGGCCTCCTTTGGTTTTTTACAGACGCTGACACTTGGCATGCTCCGCATAGCTCTTAGCAATCCATTCGAGCCCACCAGTCTTCTCTTTGAATAACAAAGCACAAGGAGAAACCCACAGATATTGACACTTGTCGGCTTTTATTGAGCCCTGCAGGGGACACGTGACACGTTCTGCTATTCCTAAAAAGCATGTCGAAGTCTTCCATGATTGCCACTTGGTGCCTTCTACGCTCTAGCTTTCCTAGTGTAAAATTTGATGTTTGCACGCCTGTCATCACTTAAAAAACCCAACGGCTAGTTTGTGTGCTTGAATTTGATGGTTTTCGAGACGTCACCATCCTTTGAAAAGTTCGTCGGGCCTTTTCCTGTGAGTTTTTTGCATTGATTCTTTTCCTGCAGACAAAAAGTCTATAAGAATTGTCTCGACCTTTGTTACTCCTTGGCTCTTTTGTCTTCGGGTCCTTTAACTTTTCTTTCAGGTGGCGGTCTTCCTTTGAATTCCTTCGGGCTTTTGTCTAAAGGAATTCCTTCAGACAAAAAGTCTGAAGAAATTCAAAGCCTTAAGTCTTCTCGCGCCTTTCAAATCCCTTCGGTGAAGCCTTTGAATTGCTCTCTGCCCTCTGCAAGGGCTTATTGAACATGTACTGCCCTCTGCAAGGGCACTTTCCCTTCAGCTTTGGGGGCGCCTCATTGAACCAACCCATTGAACCAAAATTGGTTCAATGGTTCAACGCTGCGCACCGAGCCAATTGAACCAAGGCAGTTGAACCATTCACTTTGAACCACTTGTTGAACTGGTTCAACGGTTCAATGCTGCGCATCGAGCTTCTTACTTCACATTGAACCAATGATTGAAACAATGATTGAACCAGTTTAACGCTGCACGTCGATGAACTTGTTAATGGACTGATTGACTAAACCAAGTGTTGAACCAAATGATTGAACCAATCCGTTGAACCACACCATTGAACCAGTCTGTTGAACCACACCATTGAACTAGTCTGTTGAACCACACCATTAAACTAGTCCATTGAACCACACCATTGAACTAGTCTGTTGAACTGGTTCAACGATTCAACAGTGCACGCCGAGCCAAGTCCTTGAACTAAACATTGAACCTGAAGCCGCTTGAACTTTTGTTGAACTTTGCCAATGAACTAAGTGTTGAACTAGCCGATTAAACCAAAGCCGAAGTGCTGAACCAACTGAGTTGAACCAAGCGATGAACTGAAGCTCAATGAACTCGTTCAACCCAAAGTTGACTTGCTTCGAATAACAAGGGAAAAAGGGGACCGGTTTTGGCCTGTTGGGCAAAAATGGTCAACACTAAGCTTGATGGTATTAAACCTCTCCCAATAACATCTACTTTTTTAAATAAAATATATCCTTAGGGTCAACCCATCTACCTAACATATTAGTTGCATGATAAATTATTTGATTGAACTCATATATATACAAATAAAGGTCTCACTTAATAGGTGACTTGACACTTATATGGTACATTTCTATACTCTAGTTGACATTGAGGAAACATTCCCTATTCTTCCCAAATTATGAATCACTCATTAGGCATAGTCACAAACTAAATGTGAAGTATACAAAAGCCAATTTAAATAAAGGGTATGTGCACGGAGTTGGGGGACAATTCCATGGACATACCCAACTACATGTGCACATTATAATAATAACACGTACATGTTATGTTTATATATAAAAATGTGTATGTGTTATAGCAATGTGTACACATTCCTATATATAAACATAATGCATACATGCTATATAAACTACAAAATAGAAAAAAAAACCCATGATTTCTCTCATTCTATTATGCTTCTTATTTGTATTTTGCTACTTTGCAGTCGTGTTTTGCTTTATAGATATTCTTTTTACCCTCCAGCTCGTATTTTGCCATCCAGATCATGTAGAAATCATTTTGTTTACTCCCATATTTTTGAGATCGATGATGTTATCATGAAGAAGAGGTAGGTTTTGTATTTTTTTAAATTTTTTGTGAATGTAAATTACATAGTTTGATTTGTAATTTTTATCCAATAGGTCGACATGTTCTGCCTGACCCTCTGCCCAACCCTCTTAACCCTCTGCCAAACCCTCCTAACCCTCTGCCTAACCCTCTTATAGTTCCACTAAATCCCTCAAGCAGTCAAGAGCATATAGATGCTCACATAGTGGAGAACAAAATTGAAAATTAGCAGATAATTAAGATAATGAGGGAGTCCACTTTCATGAACACCCATCGCATATATTTGGCCAATACCCTATAGTTAGTATTAGGTCAAGTTGACTCAATAACGAGTCAAATTGATAAATGGAGGTCATATAGGGATAGTTGTAGGGTTTACTATGTTGATAAATTATTAGTATCTGAGGTGAAGAAGAAAGATATAACAAAAGAACAATTTTGTGCCTTATTTATTGACCCAACCACTGATGCCCCATTTCCCATAATGACCAAACATTTCCCAATCCATCGATGCTAACATAATTTGATTAAAGCCAATTTTTGGGAGCGATTGTAGATGGTTTTTGACTATACCCCTTGTAATAACAATGAGGTCCCTTTATACATTTTGAGTAAACTCTATTGTGAGTTTGTATTTAATGAAATTCTAAACTACCTTGACTATGGTGAGTTTCAGGACTGAGGGAAAGGCTCTGCACAGGGTCAACCAGGTGCACGTCATGTACCTAACTAGCCTACAAGTATCCCTATGCAAAATCCACTTCATCTAAAGATTCCCTCTATGATGAAAGAGTTTGTGGACATAGACACTTTGCATATGCTTAGTGCACATACTAATACACTCATTCATCATACGAGTAGGCTTTCAAAGATAGATGCTTGAGATACTCTAGATAGTGGTCGTACCTGACCCCACCCATGCAGATGTTGTGGTGTTATATGCACTGGACCTTTAAATGATGATGGTGGTGCTTCAGGGTGCTTGGAGGACATGGTATTGACTGATGAGTTGTTGGCACACACATTTGGTTTGGATACATTAGGAGTTTCTACACACACACATGTATCTTTTATATAAATTTAATGTTAAAATTTTAAGTTATATTTTCAAATTAAAAAGGTAAAAAATAATTTAAACATTTAAATTGAATAATATATGTATTTTTTTTGTGTTCTAGGACGAGACATTACCTTCAACATCATAACTAGGTAATGGCCCAACCCCTACTACATCTATTCATATCAGTATAACACTATATACATTTACAGAGGTAAACTTTCAAGTAAATCTTATATACTGTAGATGTACATTCATACACCTTAATTGCATCATTGGTAGATTTTGTGTAAGAAAATATTAAATACCTAATATAATTTTGTTGGACTTTTTATTATTTTATGTATTAATATGGATTGATGTAGTGTTAGAAACTCATCCTTCATCTCAACTTTTTTGATTTTATTTTGACTGTCAAATTATGTTTCAAACAACCAAAATATCGAGTTGAACATTTGTTTAATATGATATTATATGTAGTTCCTAAAGCGGGTCAATCCCAATCAGTAGGATTGGATGTATATATATATATAGAATTCATTTGAAAAAAGTTGTTTGGCACAATATATTTCTATCAACTTCCCAATCAAGCACAACATGTCTTCATTAATATGCACAACATTGCTTTCTTTTAAATACTGGCCTCATACCCAGCCACTCGATTCCTTATTATCCTAATCACATATAGTGGTTCAATCTCTATTATCAATATCCAAAATGGTCATATCCATCAATTCAATTCCAACCGAGCATAATAATTTCATCTCTATATATGGAGTTATAAATTTAGATGGCATCACCTCTTGATCCCATTATACCTAGTCAACTCCATTGGTTTGTTGAGAGAGATTCCATTAGATCCCATTAGTTTTTTGGGAGAGTGTCGACAATAAACTATAGCCTCTATGTATATGGGATAAGCCTTGACACTATATACAAATAGGGAACCTCAATCCCATATAGATAAATGGGGTTGAGTACTTTATTACCACCACCTACTTAGGGGCCCCAAAGACCTACTATATATAGTTGGGGGAGAGGGCTTATTTATATCCTGCACTTTCATCACTTGAGTGACATGCTAACTTTATAAGACTATAACACCTTTCATCAGGAAAATCCCCCTAAAATGAATATTGAGTGTCGACAAGACTATAACACCCTTTGTTGACCTCAACTTACTTGTACCATATACATATATACCTTCCATTGAAAAAATTGAGGGTGATCTAAGGATAGATAATCGACCTAATGTCACCTGTAGGGCAACCAAAATCATGCACTTATAAAGAAGACTGTCCACTCACTCTAATCTCTATAATATTCAGTTTTATTTTCTATATGTTTCTTTAAATTTTGATGAAACCTATTTTATAAGGTTCTAGACACTCTTTAAAGGCTCAAGTAAAGATGCCCCCCATAAAATCAACATATCACTCTAGGTGTCTTAACTTGATTAAAACTTAGTTTATAAACTTCTCAACAAACACCTATATAGGTTACTTGTCTTATCACAACAACTATTTCTAAAGGCTTTTTGATCACACCAATACTTCGTTGGACTAAAAAGTAATGAATGTTTGTAAGCAAAGAATTCAAGGTGTTAAAATGATCAAATTTTTAAAACAAATCAATTTAGACACCATAGCTCATAGGACTATCCTCAATTATACCAAGTCATTGCCTTAAGACAATTAGGCTTAATGACCAAGTAATCATGTTAAAATCTGAAATACGCCTCAACAAAGCTATACAAGCATCCAAACTAGTGTATATAGGTACATATCAAGGATGTTTCAACACCTAACTTGCATCTAATTAGTCAATTTCACAAAATTCACTCAAAAATCCTCCCTCATTATCTTGTCATTCTCCCTCATGAAACTAACAATTTTTGCCTTCAGTGTGGTGTTATAAGTCACATGTTGCACATATCCACTTGCCACATTCATGCTTCTCATGACCTCATTAGATTTTTTCATATCTTATGCAAGACTTTGTTAACAACGTGTTTAATCAATGAATTGCCCAAGTTATTAATTATTAGGTTGTTTGTTCAGTTGATGACTAGGGTGGACACTCCTCCATCATTATGAGTCGAGCAAACTTGGGAATTGTTGCTACAATGTCATGTGCACAAGCCCTCACTGAGGTATGTATATTCACTTGTAATTTTGAATTATAATTTAGTACTTTTGTTTTGATAATTTTATTATATACTTTGGCAAATATAACTTATATGCACGAATGTATTGTGTATGCAGGGTTGTCATATGACATTTGATAGTCCAATTCAGATGAATACTATGATAGCTCCTCATTTTTATTCATCATTTGACATGTCTTTTCATGTAGTTAAACTTGGCACTGACCCAATAGATCGTCAATGGAAAATTGAGGAGCACCATGAGATTACAATAAGTGCGTGTTTAAATGATTTTTTTATTATAGTTTAAAACATGAGTTTTTTAACTTGGTTTCATGTGTACTTGTTAATTTTATAATAATTTTTATATTTAAATAAGTTTGACTGCAAATGAACTATGAGTGTAGTACCCACAGTTGAACCTTGGAGTAATCTAAGGCATTCGAGATATCTCCATCTACAAGCAGGGCATCCCAAGGAGAGTCTTCTTCGAATAAGGCAAAGAGAGGGAGATTATTTAATGATTAGTATGTTGTAGATGATGTACTTTTTTGTATGCCTATATGGAAATGTATGAATTTTGGCATTGTAAATGCGTATATGATGTATTCACTTGAAATTAGATACTATGTTGTTAGACATGATGTAATTTTTTGTATGTCTATATGGAAAAGCATGTATTATTGACATTGTATGCCTATATATGGAATTCGTACATGGCATTATTATTTTTTACATGAATATTTAACAAAACCAATGAGGTAAATCTTGTTTGAATCACTTGTGTTCAGAGTATTATGAACGATTGTTTTTGAAGTAATCTTAAGGATTACAAATGTTATTAGATTAAGAATAACTTTTTAGGATAATGTTGCAAATCAGACCCTTACAATAAATAAAGAATATCAGTTATTTCATTTGAATTATGTTTGTATGTTGATGTAGAGGTATAGAGGAGAAATATATAAAAACATCATTACTTGATTATAATCCCAACTGATCACATTCACTTGCTATGGTTTGATCTAAATCTTGTTTTACAAGCTAGCTCCTCATTTGACTCTTTAGGCTTAATTTAACTTCTTACACCTAGTACTTATTCCTTGTACTCTTAGTAACACCTCATTTATGGCATTGACCTCTGTCCATACATCCTTTACCTCATTCCATTCATGTCTCATACAAAATTCCTCTCAATATCTTTCTAGTTTCTTCCTAGGCACCTTCTTTAGGTCCCAAGGACCAAATCTTGGTCTATATTTCAAGAGCTCAACTTATTGTCATATATGGTCTTATATGATCATATCATACCTAGTATAACCCCCTTCAAGTACTCAAACAATCTTTGACTCTCATTCCATACCTTATGGACACAATGCTCTCTCGAGGCTTGTAGTTTTTTTTTAACTATATTTTACCTTGTACAAAAAAGTTATGATTTATCAAGAGATTATAAGGAAATTTATGGGTACACTCTATCCTTTTCCATTTCTATGTAAAATTTCATAGCCCAACTCCACCTCTAACTATCACTTCCTTTATTAACCTACACTCATTCAGGCCAAATTAGCCCTATTCCAAACCCTCAATCGTAGAATCCATACACAGTCATACAATCTTAGTTTATAACCTTTTGATTCACCTTGTACATGTATAGGGGAGCAATATTATAAATTTTCATTAAATTCCCATGGTTAAATCTATCAAAAATGCTTGAAGCTTGTTGATTTATGATTTCACATGCCTTGTACATACTCTCCAAAGGACATATTCGACCTTCCCACTGATCTTATTTTCTTTAAAACATCTTCATGACATCTAAAACATCTCATAACACCTTTTCAATGATAAAAAAAACAACTTTGCCTTTATGTCGTTGAGACTCCCTGTGGGGATTTGAGCCTGCTTGTGGGGATTGCATGAAGTTTAAAGTGTGAACACCCTTAAAATGTGTTTAATAGGTTTAAAAAAATCTTAACATATTCATAAAACACTTTTCTAAGCTTGGAACCCTCAAACACACCTTAAAACTCCAAAAAGTATGCATGCATGAATAGTGACCATTATGAGACATGGAGGGGACTGTGACAAAACAAAAAGCACTTCCACTTGTAATATGACCTTCCAAATATTATTTATGGTTATATTATGTTTTGAAGATAAATCTTACCAAGTTTCAATTTATTTAGATGTGTACTTTGTTTTGTAAACCCTTTTTACCACAATTTACCTTGAGCTGCCTACATGTTTCCTTCATGCCAAAACTTATCTTTCTTAAATTTTTTGAATGAAAACCCTTAATTTTATCACTTATATAGGACAATATATGTTTTAAACATCATATTTTATGGTTTCAAGACCTCTCCAAGGCCTAAACTGCTTCGTGGCATCCAAAACTGACAAAACTTCTAGAAATCTCCAATGGTTGCCTTCTTGACTGCACTAGAATTGTGTCAAAATAGAGCGAACTTAAACTATTTATAAGAGATTTAGGATTGTATGTGATGTTTTTATAGGTAATTTATACCATTCGTATCAAATTTTGTGCTTTGACTCAACCTGTAGATGCCCCAAATTGACCAATTTCTCCAAGGCATGCTCCAATGTTGACCATGATTTGACATAGGGTTGAGTGTACTAAAATAGTGAATAGTTTACATTGTCAAAAATCCTCAAAAATATATTTAATTGGTATATTAGTTCATAATGATTCTCTCCATCAAATTTCATGATTAGATCCGACATATGTTGGCCTGTAGGCCCATTTTGGCAAAAGTTAGTGACGTATGTCTTCTTGGTCAAATTTCACAAATGAGTCATCATCCTATTTTGACTTCATTTGTGATGTAGAGAATTGAGGAGAAGTCTAAAACTCATCATTCCAATTGGTTTCAATGCACTTGATGACTTGATCTTCAATATTCCCTCACTAATTAAAAATTGGTATTTGATTATTGGGCTTACTAGTCACTTGACACATGTACCTATTTGTTGAATATAAGAGACACTTGTCTTGATGGTGATATAATCCTTAATTATAATTTTCAATCATTCTCTTCCTCTTTACATTAGTTTGTTGATAAACTTTCTTGTAGTCTCTTCACTAGTTTTGATTAGGCATAACCCCTTGGGTTCTAAGGACCAAATCTCACTTTAGGTTTCAAGAGTACAATCACAATGATTGAATGTTATTAAAGGGTCAAAACATTCCTTCCCAAACCTATTTCAATTATCCAAACCTACTTCACCTTTCAATACTTCTCTTTGGGTTTTCATTATCCTTCAAACTATGTAGCCCATTAGGTCTCTAGGACCATTCCTTGGTTTAAGCTACTAAGAATCAAATTCATTACATTGATGATCTTAACTCATCATGATGCACTTGTCTAAACCCTTCTCAAGTGACCAAACACGTTGTTCCATTCCTGCTACACCTCAAAGTCACAATACTCTATCTAGGCTTGTAGCCTTGTTTTCACTATTTTTCTCTTTATTTGATTAATATGTGTCCTTTATTGAAGATGTAAGAACACTTTAGGGCACCCTCTATCACCCTTAAACTCCTCACAAAGTTACAACACTTTACTCTTCTCTTGGTTATCACTTATTTTGATAGAAACCCTTGAACTAGGCCTGATTAGGTTTATTCTAACCCTGTAGTCCTCAAAACCATACCTATCCATACATTGTCATTCCCAAACCAATTTAATCAGTTAAAACACATATAATTATGCAAGATTAAAAAATTTGGACCCATTATGATGGTTACATCTCTCAAATTCTCCTAAACCCTGGTTATAGGGTTTTTAGGCCCTATATAGACCCTTTGAGCACTTTAAATTCTATATATTGAATGATACAACATTTCAAAGGATAAAATCCTTACCAAAAGTTCTATCATAATATCCTCTATGCCATACAATAGGTTAGAACCCTTCTTTGATCTGTTCTAGGCTTAAAACATCAATTTCTCAATTGATCATGGGCCAGAATTGATTGTGTACAGCAAAAGTGATACTAAATTGTTGTGTATTCAATTTCCACCAGTATTTAAGATAACACAAGGCCTAATTTAGGTCTAAGCACTCTCAATACACCTTACAACACTCTTAAATTCCCTTTATCAAATCTTAATTCCTTTTATTCATGAAATGACACATTTACTGTCACATTGTTACATGTACAATATCTAAAAGTTGACGTTTTTACCTTAAGGTTTCAAACAATGGTTTATTCCTCTAAGAGGCTAGACTTTCATCTACTTAAACACTGCACACTATGTCCTTGATTAGGCTCTTCTTGTAATATTCTTGATCATTGTCCAAGCATAGGTTCACAAACCTATCTATCACAACCTGCCTGTGTACAAGAATGCAAGATTTTCCATCATCTACCATCATTTACACCTAAATGAGAGTTCTTACACATTATTCAAGGGATACTCCACTCCAACTTATCTTTCTTAGTTATCTTCATTCCACCACAAACTTACTACCATGCACTCCTCTACTTCTCTCCTAAAATACAACTTTTTGGCAGTGAAGAGACAACTTGTTGACCTCCAACTAAAAATTTTGCCTTTAGGATCGGTAGGTGCAAATCCACCACTTCAAGCACATCTAAATAGGCAAATTACATGTACTCCAATGACCATGATACCCAATTCCACCCCCAAGTACATTTTCACTACTATTTTAGAGCACGAAAACACTAACAACAAATGTTGTCAAAGTTGAAGATATGGTTTAAGAACTCGATTTTTGGTGCTTTTTGGATGAAACTGGCACTACCAACATGTCCAAAGGGGTGGATAATGTCCAATACTAGGTTTTTGGCCTCCCATCTGGCCTAGTCGACAAACCCACCACCCATTATGGGCTTAAGAATGCCCTTCCCAATACAAGAAAGATGTTGATTTTTAGCCTAACTTCAGGCATGCATAAAACCAAAACTGTAAGTCATATGGAGGAATTGTAAGATGCATAAATCAATAATATGATGCAATAAGACTATTAGATGTTGCAATAATGCTATCATATGATGTAATAAGGCTCAATATGATGCAATAAAACTATCATACAATGTAATAAGACTAACATGTGATGCAATAAGACTATCACATGATGCAATAAGACTATCATACGATGTAATAAATCTCTAATATGATGCAATAAGGCTATCATACGATGCAATAAGGCACAATATGATGCATAAATCTCCAATACATTATGTAACAAGACTCTTGACAAGACTATGAAGCAATAAGACTAAAGAATGATGCAATAAGGCTCAATATGTACGATGAAATGAACTAATTTTGCCCAAAATCCCATTGTAGGTCTTTACAAAACTAGGTGAATAATAGGTTCATAAATTGCAACTAATCACATTCATAAATCTATGCATTTATGATGAAATTAGGGAACTTAGGGGTTGTGTTTGTTATAAAATTAGGATTTAGGGTTAGGGGTTTAGTGTAACGGGTTTGAACATGTGTATATGTCATGAAATTAGGATTTAGGGGAACTGTACATGTTCAAGTGATAAAATTAGGGTTTATGATCAACATGTCACGAAACATGACCTAATTTAGCCCTTTCAATCACATCGTAGACTCCAATTTAGGTTCGATGGGTTGAAATTGGCCACATATGCATTCATATTTGCATTTATGATTAAATTAGGGTCAATTAAGCCATACATGTTGCATATAGATTATATAATTAATTGGGCCATAAATTTGGTTTATGGGCTCAATTTTTCCCAAATTATGTGCTTAATTAAACCAATTGACTAATTGGTTCAATTCATGACAGATATAATTGTACTTAATTTTTTCCCAAATCATATATCATGCTCTTATAGTTGTGTCAAGAATGGGTTCCATTTGGCCTCCCATGCCTCTTCAATTGAATTGCCCCTATAATTGAACCTTGTTGTGCCATGTGTGTACCTCATACACCCAAAACTATTAAAGCTATCAGAGATGCATCAAGTCCTGGAAGTTTAAGAGTTGACAATGCCCTAAAAGGCCAAATCCAATTACATATCACCATGTGTACCTCATATGTGCTTGGAAGTGTCAGCACTGTTAGAGGTGTCAGGTCTTAGAAGCGTTAAAGAGCTCTATCAGATCCCTGTGAATTTTGATCTAATTAGATACATCTCCATGTGTGTATCATGTACACACATATATTTGTGTTATAGATCTAACTGTCACTTTTCCTAGAAGCATAAGATTTGTCAAAGCCTCAGGATGCCCAATCCAATCAAAGATTTCCACATGTGTAGGTCTAGTACCCCTGGAGAAGTGTTAGAGTTGTTATATATGCACATCTTTGATATCTAGACATGTCCCATCACCTCCAACCAATCCAACTAAGGCCTATTCACAAATTTATCGTACAAACATACAAGCCAATATTGTTTGAAGATTGACATTGATCCAATCAACTCATGCCTAGTAAATAATTCACATGATGCGAGCCTCTAACTTATCATTATTGTACAAAAATTGTCATGTAGAGCCCTTTAAGGTCCAATCCAAATTGAGCAAGCATCAAACGTTATCCATTTTCTACATTTATGTATTCAATTTATTTATATCCCTCTGCCTTGAATTACCTCTAGATCCCAAAGTACATTTATATTGAGTTTTACATGCAGGAGAGAACACAATTCAACAATGGACTCCTCAACCTCAAATCCCAAGCCAGAGTAATAATTATGAGATGTACTACTTTCTTGTAGTCCACATCATAATGTTTAAGCTCGTTATAATGAAATGTGAACAAGAAGATTGAAGATATATGTACAAAATATATAATCTTGAAACCTTCGGCGAGGGGGTGCACACTAGTAGTCAATTCTAATCAACCATATATATGAGGTGAGTAGTTCATCATCCATATGAATAATTATTGAGTCTCCCTACTCAACATCATCCTTGAGGGAAAGTAGGTTTCAGAGTTAGGGGACATTGTCACCTTTAATGTATCTTGAATAAGCTCAATAGAGATTGATCTGGGGTAACTTACACGTATGTCGTACTTGGTCAATGATAGGTCTATGCCACCCTATATTTATAAAGCATATATCCATCCCTTAATGGTTTTGAAAAAAGTCCCTAGTGCATTTAGATATTTTCTAAGCTATACATTCATCACTATAGGCACACCATCTTAAAACAACATCTTAAAACCACATCATCACTAATGTCCACGCATGTGACCATTTCAAGTTTATTGAGCTCAAAACCACATCTTATACAAAACAAAATACGTACCAACTTAACCAATATATTTAAGAAAAACATGTCCATACCTTGTACCCATCATCCTACTTTCGTATCTTACCATCCCAATTACATAGTAAGGTATAAAACTTTATAGTATTGATAAGCACCAAGCGTTGTCTAGCTTATTTTTTAGCTTGCAATTATTGTGTCCATGGTGCGGCTAGGACTAGTCTGATGTCCAAGATAAACTCTTCAGATGAGGTGGGAATGGATGGCATGGTTGATGGTTATCCCATGTGTGATGGAGGGGTAGATGAAGGAGGTGCATGGAATGGAGGATTAAACATATTTTCACAAGAGATCTTAATTTTAGGCAAAATTTTAATAATGTATTTGAATACATTAGGGGAATATTGAATAATTGTAACAATAAAAGACTCTTGTTAGACTTTCAATTGGGACCTAAAAATGCACCTATTGAATTAGATGCACCAAGTGACCTTGGAGGAAACTTAAGGGACTTTATTCAACACATTTTAGGAATGTTTTTGGGACAATCCAAGGCATGATTCACATGTATTGGGCTCCATTAGATAACATTCTTGAAATAGATATCCAAGAGATGCACTATTACACCAAGGGCTCAATTTTTATTTCTACTTACACAAGATTATCTATACTACATAGTCCAAGTCAACGGGTTTGCCACATAAACAAATTAGTTCAAAATTATAAATTAAGGGGTCTAGTCAAAGATATCAAAGAAACAACAAAAGGGTAAGATAGGATTTTAGGCAAGTAGGATAATATCAATAAGAAACACAAAATTTAAGGACAAGTAGGATTTTAGGCAAGTGAGGTAGTAAGGTATATCCTTGCCCTACTAGGGGAAATGTCATAATTGCTGTGCATGTTCCGATTTTCAAACAAGGCTTTTGTTAACATGTGTTCTATTGATGAAACATATTGGTGTATATAATATTAAAGTGCACGAGAAGTTGAATATGTAATATCTAATACTTGTTTAACATTTATTCTATAAAATTAAAAGTAACCAATCACATATTGACAAGTAAGAGTCAAGTATTGATACTATAATGCACAATGATTGGTAATCTAAAGGTTAAGTTTTGATCATATGTTTAAAAAATGCATTTTACGACCTCTCATGATAAAATCAATTATATTGTAAAATGTATAATGTGTTAGACCTTAAAACCTTAGTTATAATTAGCTAAGACGACATATTGAAATTGGTAAAAATTTCAAAGTCTAATGCGATGTTATCGCACCTTAATTCATTATCCAATGTAACATGAAATTTGACCTTTCCCCTATAAGAAACATGAAATTTGGCATTTCCCCTATAAGGATGCATAACTAATGGGACCTTTCCCCTATAACAAACACAAAATTTGTTTGTTTTGTGTTATTTCAAAGAAATGCATGCGTGTTGTATATTACATTATATAACGCGTATGCATTATTTGAATTTGAATTTAAAACTGAGCCTTTATGCTTAAAAATAGCTTGGAATTCTGAGCCAAAGGCTTGTGATTATGCATCTATAGTTGAGACCGAGAGTTTTGAGAAAAACCAACAAATTTCAACTTTAATCACCAAATACTGGATTTCAACATTAAAATTCAAAAAATTATTACCCTTACGACGAGAACATTGTCTTATTTCTAAATATATGATTTTTATAATTGTTTTGCTATTTTAAGGGTTCAAACTATATTTATTTCTAACAACACCTTTTTAGGCCACTACATGCCACACCCATACATGCCTATTCATGTTTATATAATTTATTTTTCATTGATCCAAGTGTAAAACAAATTATATGGTAACAAATTAGGCCTAATTCTACACACATTAAAAAAAATCAATTTTCAATTTTTTTTGAGATAGTTAGGGTGGGCCACATGATTGGCTATCCATTTTTTTGTCAGTTTTCAGGATCTACTTAATTGCAAAATTAATAAAAAAAAATCATCGAAAAAATATTTAAAAAGTTTGTAACACACTAGAAGATCTTATCTAAGTATTCACCAAAGGGTTTCAAACAATATTTAACGATGCTTAAAAAATGGTGGGCCGCACAACCATCTATCTACTATGTTTTCTTAAAAAAGGGAGGTCCTCTTCAAATTTTAGATGTTTGACCTATTTATACTTAACCATTTAAAAAAAAAATAGTTTTTTGGAAACTAGACTTGAAATTTCATAATTCATGTTTTTATACCATTTTAAAATTTTGAGTGTAGCCATCTCAAATTATCTGTAGAAGTTCACATTTCTAAAATTTTAGAAAAATCATGTCCACAAGTAGGTTATTTTTTATCCCCCAAATGTGTGCACTTATCCTCAAGTGTTGTTAAGTATCAATTTCAAATCATTAGCTACAATCATCTAATGAAGCATAATTACACAATCACATTAGGTGGGAAAACTACATGTGGCTTGATTTTTGTCCTTAGAGTATCAAATACGTCGGCAACAGTCGATCATAAAATGAGGGTGATTGGGGTCAACTTAACCCATTACACATTCCTCATTTTTTCAAGTTGTCATCCCTCACAAGCACACTTAGGGTTTCAAGGTGAAAAAGGCATGATTTTTGGAGCTACTCACATCATCAAAATTCAACATCACACATACAAGTCTTTTAGAGACACATAAAGATGGTTGTACAGTCAATTATCCATATTTTGGCACAGGTCACTATTGACCACTACAAGTCAGTAATGACAGTCGATACTGACCCAAATCTGATGGAACCAACCCTAAATAGATAAAAACATTGTTCCTGGACTGAACAAATCACGTGCTTACTTTAATATGTTTTCTACTATTAGAATATAATCATAGTCAAATAGTCAACCAAAAAAGCTAAGTACTCGTCCCTTTGTTGTACTTACCATATTTAACATATACCACTTATCAAATCATTGCAATTTATTTCAAGCTTTTACATTCAGATTCATGTTAGAATGCCATATCTATCAAATTGAATTATTCTACTAGTTTCTATCCTATTAGGATTTCTAAAACCAAGTTAGGGTAAAACATTAAGCAAACTTGTTGATCATGGTCCACTTCACATGCACTATTAATTTGAGATTGATTCATAATATTATCATTAAAAGGCACGTAATTTCCATTATTTTCAAGATAAAGTATAATTTTTGGCACAACACTAACTATCTTTTCAGGGTTTATTTTATTTTTCAAGCTAAATCTAAAATTAACTAATGGAATTTCAACAAAATCAATGGGTTCTCAACTAATGCTAGCACTTTTCCTAGTTGTTATCATAGATACAAAAAAATTAGGCGATATAAAATGAAAACATGAAAAAGATATGTCATTAATATCATAGGGTATGACGTTTTTTAGAAAATATAATAACCTAGGGTTTGGAATATATAATATAGGAATATCAATTTTACATTAAAATGCAATATAAATACCCATGTAATGTGCAACTAGATGTAACCACACTTGCTCTTTTAAAACAACAAAGTTATACCTAATTACAACAAGGAATATTTTAAAATAGGTAATAAATGCAAAGAGAGGGTTCTAGAATAATATTTTAATTGTTGTGAATTTAGGGCCAGATGCTAGAAAGATGCACTAGAAAACATGTCTAGAAGGTGACATGAATAAAACCTATAAATCTCGAGACAAAAAAAAGAAACTTACTTAGAGTGCCAAAACTATTGGGACAATTATGGGTCTACTAGAACTATTAGTATATAGTTATAGGCACCTTTGCATTTTAAAAATGTGATTGCACGAACTTGTTTACTTACTCTAAAGCTTCAAAACCCTCACTATATTTTCTTGAATCTCGTACATATCTCTAGGAAACTAATCTTCTTCTCTACAACCCTAAAATCTCATCACATACTAATAAAAAACATGGGAATCAAAGAGCGGCTATTGTTATCCCTCCAATATTATCAATCCTATGTTTTGAAACAAAATTAAAAAATGATGCTTGATGTACTTCAATCAACAATTTGTAAAGCAAGCCCTAATCCTATATGGCTTTTTATGCTAACATGAACAATCAACAAAGTGCAATAAAGATTTCAACATTTGATTCAAATTTTGCTCTAAATACTATTTTTTAAATTTTTAATTAATGTTTGACTCTTACTTTCAATTCATGTTTTACACTCTATGAAGTGTATTCATAGACTTCTCAAATTTAACTTAGGACTAAATTGACATGCAAGCCAACACATGATGAGTGAGAAAGGCTAACAAATAGGGAACATAAGGCACAAGGGGGCCTAAAATAAAGATCATGAGGACCCACACCAAAATCGTACAATGTATGGTTATGGTGACACACCATCGTACAATGCATGGTTTTGGACAATAGTCCCAAAACAACATAAAAATAACCATAAAATAAAAAGAAAAGAGAGAGAGAAAGGGGAAGAGAAAAGACAACAAAACATGGCCAAAACACAAGGAAAAGTGTGCCAATAAGAGTTTGTTATGAATCAATAATCATCAAGCACACAAGTACCCTAAAATAATGTAATTTGACAACTAAAACTACCAACCAACCAAAATTAGTGTCTGCATAATGCCCCACTTTGATGTGTGTGCGGGCATACATATCAAAGTAAAACAAACAAGCTTACCCAAAAGGCTCGTATAATATTCTTCGATCATAAAAATTTGTAATGATAAAAATCTCAAATTCATAAGGAAAGAGATATCACATGATTGCCACCATGGAGAGCTATGAAGATTCTAGAACAAACATCCACACATGTGTCTTGAAACAAAACGTTGTGCTCCTCAAAGTTTAGTGTGGGTGTCCTATGAGTTATAAGAGAAGAACATATGAACAAATAAGTGTTTAAAAACATAGATTGCTAAAATCAAAACAAAAAATTATAAATGATACCCCAGGGTGATTGGAATATGTGTAGATTCTCCTATAGAAATCCAAGACTTGGAACATGTGCTAATTCTTGCATTCATTATGAATACAAATTTTAGTGATAAAAAGTCTATTACAAGTAAATAAAAATAAAAATAAAAGGAGAGTGTGATATAAAGTTTCCTGGAAGCATCCCATGATGGGAACAAATTTCATATGTCATGTATGTCCCAAACATCAATCCTCACTTTCCTCTCATGGAAAAATAAGTAACATGGAGGTATGAGTGTAGAAGATTGAAATGTATAATCTCTACCCCTTTTGAGATGCGAGAAAACATGTGAACCACAAGTCTCAAAGAAAGGATTGCATGCATGTGTAAAACATGAAATAAACGTATTGATGTCTAACACAACAATATACCATCATGAAAGCTTATATGTCATAAATAAATGATGCCTTGTGCGCCTGGAGTATAATCTATGTAAGCACAACTATAGTATGCCCCACATGAACAAAATAAAAGAAATGTAAACATATCAATGATAATATTCCCCTCACGAGCAAAGTGTAAACAATATAAACATAGTAGTGATATGTCCTTAAGAACAAAACATAAAAAATGGAGCATTAACATATCCTGCCCTAATAAAGGCATTGTAACAACAAATATAACAAAGTAAAACACACTTGGAACCTTGCCTTCAATATATGTATGATAAGAATCATGGAAACATAGTCAAACAAATAAAGACATATCAAGTTACATCAAAAGGAAATACATTTACGCATACAATATGCAACTAAATCTAACCAGATTCACTCCAATAAATGAACATATTAGACTTAATTGCAACAATGAATATTCTAAAATAAGTAACAAGTGCAAAGAGAGGGTTCTAGAAGAATGTATGAATTGTCATGAATTTTGGGACAATAGGCAGAAACAAACATCTAGGTAATAGGTCTAGAAGGTGAAATGAACTAAACACACAAAACTCAGGATGAATAGAAAAACTTTTATGGAGTGCCATAACTGTTGGGATGATTTTGGGCCTACCAGAACCATTGTCATATGATTTGGGGCACCTCAAAATTTTTAAAATTTGATTAGATGGCCTTGTTCAATTGATCCAAGTCTTTGAAAACCTTGTTTGCTTTCCTTGAATCATGCATTGAACTTTACGAAATTAATCATCTTCTTTACAACCCTAACAACTCATCACACACCAATAAAAATTAGGGGAATCAATGAGGGGCATATATTCCCCCCATTATTATCAAACCCACATTTTGGAATAAATTTTAAAAACAACGCTTGATGCACTTTAACAAGAAATTCTTGGATGTAATTCCTAATCCTATATGACTTTTGGTGCTAGTAGGAACAAACGACAAAATGCAATAAAGACTTTAACTCTTGATTCAAATCATGCTCTTCAAAAAATGGTTCACTCTTGCTTTCAATTCACAACTCACGCTTTATCATTTCATTTTTTTGTACGTCCTATATGGACCAATACACTGGTGTATTTATGGACTTATCGACGTCAAAGTAAGACCAAAATGTTGCACAAATTGACACATAATGGGTGAGAAATGTACACATAAAGGGAACACAAGGCACAAGGGACCTAAAATAAGGTCACAAGGGTCCACACAAGAGCCCTATAGTGCACATTCATGGTGATCCATGATAATACACTGTATGGTCTTGGTGTCTTAGAACCGTACAATGTGCAGTTCTAGACAAGATGCCCAAAACAATAGAAAAAACTAGGAAAGAAAGAGAAAGTTGAGAGACAAAGGGGAAGGGAAAAGAAAAGGCAGAACATGAGCAAAACACAGGGAAAAATGTGTCAATAAGGGCCTAATACGAATCGATAATAAAAAAACATACAATTACCCTAAAATAATGAAATTTGACAACTAAAACTACCCCTATACCCAAATTAGGTGTTTACAAAATCAAACACAATAAAGCCATGTGTATTGAATCAAAGAGCATTCAATAGAATTAAACCTACAAAAATCAAATAGATCATATTTGACCTTAGATTTATAAAGATTCAACCCTGGAGTAGGTGGAAGTCAATGCAGGTTCACAAAAATGTAATATGGATAAATGGATTTACACTAAAATGTAACATAAATACCCAATAACAACTAACTAAGATAATTAATATGCCCAAAACAATACTGAACTTAGCTAGTTAATTTTTAAAGTGAGAGTAAGAAAAGAAACACAAAATTTAGGCTTATTTGATTCCCTAGATTGTTAATAGAGAGTTATCAAGTTTTGATAGTGGAAAATATTACACATTAGTGACATAGAGATGACCTAGAAAATTTGCGACAATCAAAGTGAATGTCTAAACTATCAAGTTCCACTCTGTATAATGTTTAGAGCGTTGAGTTTGACTCTAGAAAATGTCAAGAGTGGCAAGTTTCACTTTCAAAAAAATTGGGAATGTAAAAAGTATTTTGACAACTATGTTCACCTAATCTGAACCTCCAAAAACCTCACTCATTTTTCTACGTCTTCACTATGATTGCTAGTAAAATAGATTTCTTCTTGCCATTAATGGGCGACCAAATTTAAAACCTTAAAGAAACATCATATGTTTTGGTGGTATATGCCAACTCTGAGAATAGTCAAATTATTTGTATATTTTTTAGTCCTCTCAACAATATATAATATAGATAATAATACATCAATAATTGCAGTAATTCATCAGCCAGGGAAATTAATATTGTACAAATAATTTCCATGCTTCAATGATTGTTTGATTTCATTATAACTTTTGTAAATGCTCAATATATTCATGTGAGCAATAAACAAATTTTCTCAAAAGTCCCATAAACCCATATAAACTAAGATGCATGTATACAAAAAAAGCCCATATGAACTAAGATGCATGTATACAAATAAATAACTTAAATTCAAATTATAACTCTATTAACTCACAAACCGACATCCAACAATTAAAAAAATGAAAAAAGATAAGTTAAGGATCACACAGAGCATAGCGCAGAAGGGCCAAAGCAAGCCTCCCTACCCAGGTTTCTTGGCTCAAATAGGGGTGGATGTACCCCAGCGAAGGTCACATGCCCCCACATGACCACGAGTTCCTATACCCTCATCAAACACTAATAATATGATTTATATGACACGAAGCAAAATTCGAA
The DNA here is from genome assembly GCA_037957365.1 of Torreya grandis. NCBI lineage: Eukaryota > Viridiplantae > Streptophyta > Pinopsida > Cupressales > Taxaceae > Torreya > Torreya grandis. Next base: position 6,213,318 of record JARHVA010000123.1, read on the forward strand.
GGCACACTTGAAACGTTGTCCTTAATTATTATTAATCCTTCAATAATTTATTTAATTTTAATAAATTAAAATATTTTTGTTTCTTTTGGAGCCGTCAATTTTCCCTGGCGATAACCAGATGGAGAGCCAAATCCCTCATTGGCACTCCGAAAGGCCTTCCACTGTATGATCCTCTATAAATATCCCTTCTCTAGGGCATTTTCTTCATTTTGGCACTCAAAGGAAGAACTCGCCCGTTGCTGAAACCCTATCGCCTAAAAAAGGGGGAAAAGTCGGCAAACCCTGCGAAAAATCTCAACTCAGGTATCATTTTTTTCATTTTCTTCATGTTTTTGCATTTTTAGATGTTTGAGTGAGTTTAGGTTGCTTAGCGCCGAAGCGCTTTTGCTATAAAAATAAAGATCAAGAAATTAAAAAACCCCACCAAACTCATTGTTGCAGGTAGAATTTTTCCCATTTTCTTTATGATTCTGTGTTTTTCTGATAGATTAAGTATCTTTTGATTGCTCAGGGTGGAAACCCTTGTGCTAGACAAAGACAATAAAATTCAGTAAACCCTACGAAAAGTTTGGTTGTAGCGATATTATTTGCATTTTCCTCGTGAGTTTGCATTTTTTCGATGTTTTTCTTGATTCACTGAGTAGGGTTATAGATTGACACAGCCGAATCCTATTTGCTCTTTAATTTCGCGGTTTAGGGTTTTGAAAACTTGCCCTTAATATTCTAGGAAGAAACCCTAAGAACAACATAATATAACAATATTTCTGTCAAAATGCTATAATTTATTTTTATTTTCTTGCTGATTTTTTTTCTCTTTGCTGTTTTTTGTCCGGTAGAAAAAAAGCGAGCAGAAAATCAGAAAGCCTCGCGAATTTTTTTTTGATTGAGGTATACGGTTTTCAATTTTGATCATATCTTTATATCTGTGCGATATTTTTTTTTGATAGATTGACTAGGGTTGTATTACGAGAGCCAAACGCGAACACTAATTGCTCTTGAATTTTGCAGATATCGTATGCACACGACTCCTTTTGAAAGGGGAAAAACCCTATATAAGAACAAAAGCCCGCAATTGTCTCCATTTCGGGTACAACAGTATCCATTTTGTTCCTGATTTGTGGCTCTTACACTTTTATGTGTAGATTAACAGAGGTAAACTCTAATTGCTCGGGGATTCATCTTGTGAACTGTTGCAGAACAGGGTTTTGGAAGCTTTTGCGACCAGCCATTCTGTTCTGAAAATCAGCAGGCATGCCATTTTAATTTTTAGGTCTCTTTAAGCTAGGCCAATATGGCACGGCACTATGATGATGATGAGGAAGAGCCTGAAGAAGAAGAAATGGATGAAGAAGAGGAGGAAGATGAAGATTATGAGGATGTGGGTTCAAGTCGCAAGCGCAAGTACAAGCGCTCTCAGTTCATCGATGATGTTGCAGAAGAAGATGAAGACGAGGAAGAAGACGAGACACCCAGAAAGAAGAAGCACCGAAGGGCCTCGGCTTTCATTGATGACACGGCTGTCGTTGCTAGTGACGAAGATGAGGATGAGGAAGAGGGTGAAGAAGGTAATTTTCCCCTTTTTTTTAATGAATTTGAATGAATGAGAGCTGAGATGGCTTTTATTTATCAGCAGGCCAAATTGGCAAGCAGAACCTAAAAAACTAATTTTTTTAATTTATAAATCAGATTGTTTTCATGGGTGTTAATGTTTGAATTCGTGTTAATAAAAAAAGTTTGAAATATAAGCTCAGGAGTGGTATCTTTTCTGACACAGGATATACTTTTTGTCGTTATTTTGAATGCTAACCATGAAAAGCAGCTTTTTTTTTGTGTGCGGGGACAATGGTTTAATGAATGTTGCTGACTCATCTTCAGAATGAATTTCATGCAACATATCACTTTTTATGTGTGCATTTTCTTGATTTATGTTTTAATAAGCAGGAGTTTCCCTGTATCTGCTTTGGAATGAACTTTTCTCACTTCTAGAAAAGAAACATTTACAGGATACCCAGAACTCCCTGGTTTTGATTTACATGGTTTTCTTTGATGTTTAAGATGGAATGATTACTTCTTTTATTAATATTACATAATTTGATGCCAGCATTATTTGGATGGTTTGCTCAGAGTTGCTGAACTTTTCTGCTTCCTGCAAATGGAGACATAGCGAAGAAATTGTTCATGACCATTGCTTTCAAGTATTTTCTTGCTTTTGTGACGATCATCTGGTGTCAAAACTGCTTGTTTAGCCTGAACTTGTACCTGCCTTTTTTTTTAAATGAGTAAAAAGAATTATAATAAGACTTTCACGGCCCCAGAAGTACAGAAGTTTATCCATATGTAGAAGTGCTGTTGTGTCTTGGCTCAGTCTTATCGACAGAAAAAGGGAAGAAATGGCAGAAATAATCCACATTCTGTGCTAGTTTGGTTATCTCAGCATGACTGCTTGGATGAAACAAGTCTTTTAATTTTCATTTTGGAGTGATTTAAATAACATATTCTTTATCTCAAAAGTTATCCCGTTTCCATATGATTGACCAGTGTTACCAGCAAGGAGAATTCCCTTACAAATATTAGAGCACAAGCAAAGCATATCTTTACAGCTTAAAAGTTAAAACTGAATCATGGCCAAAATAAGCAATCGGGGCAACAATTTGCAGAAAGAAAAGTATTTTTTTAAAGATCAAGTGGAATCCAAGCCCTTTGTGGCACGTGTAGCTTTGTGCTTTTTGCCTTTGTGGGTCCCCACCTGCTTCTCTGTTTACTGAAGATCTCTCAGCTTTTTTTTATATTTTTATGTTTTACTATTTTGATGCTTCTAAGCTCAATTATATTTTAATTTTTTAATTCAATTTATTTTTAATGAATTCATTTTCTTCTAAATTGTTTCACGGAGTAGATTTATGCATTTATAACCTTTTAACCCAAAGGTCCATAAGAGGAAGAAAATATCCTGCAAAATATCTAGGAAATACCAAATTTTTGGTATGTTAATAATCTTTTCCAAATATTTTGCCTCTGTTATTCTTTGATTGAATTGCAACAGTAAATATAAGAAACAGGTAGACTAGGCTTATGCAAAACTGGAACATATAATGGCTTAAAACTTGTGTTTGGTTTTTCGGATCCTTTGTTATGAATTATTATGTACATTATCGTCCGAAGGCATTGTTATGGGCTACATTTGGCTTGTGAAATGAGAATACAAATGCAAATTAGTTAGAGTAGTTATGGCTGCCAGTGGATTTGCTTGAAAGAGACATGTATTTTGCAATTATGCTTTTTTCTTAATTTTGCTCTTAGAAATTAGATATTTGTTTTGTCTGGATATTACATGTGATTTATTTTCGGATCCTTTGTTATGAATATTTATGTACATTATCGTCTGAAGGCATTGTTATGGGCTACGTTTAGCTTGTGAAATGAGAATACAAATGCAAATTAGTTAGGCTAGCTATGGCTGTCACGGGATTCACTTGAAAGAGACATGGATTTTGCAATTATGCTCTCTCTAAATATTGCTTTTATAAATTAGATATTTGTTTTGTCTGGATATTACATGTGATTTATTTGTAGGGCTATCAAATATATATATATATATATATATATATATATATATATATATATATATAGAAGAGGGTTCTGTTGGGGCCCTTGCCCTTGACCATAGAGGAAGTAAGAAGAGAGTTTGTGGGGAGAAGATTTAAAGAGGGAAGAGAGAAGAAAGAAGAAAATGCATGGAAGGTCACAATACCATAAACTAAACTAGTCTATTTATACTGCATTTCATTATTCCTCATCCTGTGTGTAACGATCAGCGAAATATTTAATTCGCTGATAGAACTCCATAGGCGAAACTCGTGAAGTCAGAATCCAGCTTATCTCTTGTGCAAAGGAGGTGCAAAAGTTATTTTTTATGATAAGGTGATCTATGGTCAGGGCTGGGATCGTCTAGAAGGTCCTGAACGAAGGGCGTACCTGGTGGTTGTCCCATGTACCAGCATCTTATATATATATATAAGAGGGTTCTGTTGGGGCCCTTGCTCTTGACCACAGAGGAAGTAAGAAGAGAGTTTGTGGGGAGAAATATTTAAAGAGGGAAGAGAGAAGAAAGAAGAAAATGCATGGAAGGTCACAATACTATAGGCTAAACTAGTCTATTTATACTGCATTTCATTATTCCTCATCCTGTGTGTAACGATCAGTGAAATATTTAATTCACTGATAGAACTCCATAGGCGAAACTTGTGAAGTCAGAATCCAGCTTATCTCTTGTGCAAAGGAGGTGCAAAAGTTATGTTTTATGATAAGGTGATCTATGGTCAGGGCTGGGATTGTCTAGAATGTCCTGAATGAAGGGCGTACCTGGTGGATGTCCCATGTACCAGCATCCAGAACTTACCATCGTATTGGCCAATAGGCTTCTTCCTCCTGCTGAGCTTCCCTCCTGAGCTTCGTTTGGCAGCCGACGTGGTTGAAGGGGCCAGTGGTGTGGAAGACGCTCCTTGCTTGCCATTTTTCTGTGTTCAAACATGAAGGGAGGCTGGAGGGTGGAAGCCAAACCACTACTTCATTCTGGCTTTGAGGACTTCATTACGAGCCAGAATTAGTGCTTTCAATGGTTCTGCAGGCTGCTCTTTGTTGGCCTTTTCTGAACCAATTTTGAAGTCCAAGCAGCATTCCAGGTCCGCTGTTGACCATTTCAGAGAGACCAGGCTAAGAATCAACTTTGTGTTGGGAGGCCTGTAAAACTTTTAAATTTGCTTCAGCACACCTGCTCCGTACAGTTTTTGGTTCAGAAAGGCATTTTCCACGATGAACTGGAATGTTTGAAAGGCTGGCATTACAAGAGCTAAAGCCAAAATTAGGTCATCTCCTGTTGTTGAGGTAGAGGAGGACCTCCTGTGATTCATGAAATGGAAAGGGCAAATTAAATTAACTGTGATAAGAAGTTGTCTCCTCCAAAGCTTCTATGCACATTGTTGAGAGGTGGCAGGGTGGGAAGATGGTGGCATGGTTAGGTCCCATTGCGAGGTGATGAAGTGCAATGAGAATACAGTGTTGAGTGTAAGAGCTAGGGAGACAAATAAATAGTAATCTGTGAAAATGAGTGCAAGTGAAGCCATAGATATGAAGCAATGCGGTTCTACACGCTGATATGTATGAACAATGAATGCAAGAGGTGGCAAGTACTAGTGAGATGGATGGATGGGACAAGTAAAATTGGGGTGCGATGATTGAGGAGAAATATGTGGCTGCCCTCATGTAGTCCAGTGAAATCCGAAATTTAATTGCTCTCCATTAGATTGAAGGTGTCCAGATTTGCTTACCAAGATGGCAATGGGGTCCGCGGCTCTATTATCTTCTCTGAAGCAATGTGTTATTTTAGTTTATTGGAATTTGTTAAGAAGAATGAAAGCAGGTCTTATAAGGGACACCAGTTTGATGTTGAGTCTTTTTCTAAAGCCATGATAGCTACTTGTGAGTTTCCTTCGATTTCTAGTTGGGTTTCTCCCCGTTCGTGTGCCAATTACGACCCAGTTGTGAGTGCTGAAAACTCGGCTTGGTTGTTAGTGGCACTAGGAATCTGGAATGAAGTGGCTGCAATGAAAGAGCCTTTGTGATCGTGGAGGATGCAGCCTCCACCGGCTCGACCTGGATTGCCTTTTGAAGTGCCATCAAAGTCTAGTTTTATTCATCCTGGAATGGGGTGGCTCCATTTGATGTCCTGTCGTAAATTCCCTTTTGCTCGCAGCCCATGAATAGGAGGAGGGATGTTAAAGGACCATCGCCAAAGGAGGAGTTGTTCTCTGGCTGAGGAAGGTTTCTTTCTCTTAAGACAATTTGGAGGAGACTGATTATGAAACATTTGCCTCGAGTCAATGAATGAAATGCTGCCAAGAGAGAGAGTTGCATTGAAAAATTGTATGGTTTCTTTCTAGCCAAATGTGCCAAATTGTCATAACCGGGGCCCCTGTCTGCAACGGTAGTAAATTTGAAGATGATGATGCAGGCCACATTGCAAAGAGAGATTGGAGTGAATAAGGGAACACCCATTTAAGGGAAAATTTGGCTAGGAGCCAATACCAAACACTTGTGCTCCATAGGCAGTGTAGAAAAAGATGCTCTGCTGATTCTGAGTCAGCTTTACATAGCACACAACGGCTTGGTCCATGTCAATACTTCTGCAGATTTATATATTTGTGTTCTCTTTACCATATATGGGTTTCTCTATCCATTTGCCTCATTTTTTATGATTCTTCTTCAAAATTGAACCTTTATTCCAGATCTGAGATGGACTGTATGTGGGACTGCTCTTGCACTATTTTCTTTTATCATTATGTCAATCGTGTTATTCTGTGGCTGCTTAAATCTCCACAAAGGTAGCACATTGTTAAGGCATTTTAAATTTAGAACAAGCTTGCAGGACCCAAAAAAGCCCACATATGTTGATTCCTTTTTCTCTAGCTTTCAAACTTCATCTGTGGCATACCAAATTTACATGTATTTTTTTCTTTGGGTCCATTGGTGTTTACGGATCCAAGCAATTTTCCATGATTCCAAATTTGTACCCTTTATAGACTTTTTTGAGAATGAACACCTTTTCATCTTTTGTTTTGTTTCAAAAGATTTGAACGAATTACATGGTGGTTGAAGATAGGATTTTGGAAGATCCATTTGTGTACCTTCCTTAGGTCAAGTATAAATTTTTTTGAGGCGAGGAACTACTTTTCCAAATTTCCAACATAAGGGGTGCTATTTATGTGCTAATGAAAAATAGGTGGCACGGAGGTCCGCTAACCACGAGCATTTTAATTGGCCAGCAGTATCATTACAAAGTGAACACTGAACATGATATTGGATTCTGTTTGACAAACGTGTTTCCTTCAAATTCATGAATGTTTCCTGCTGCATCTGACATGCACCTTGGATTTTGTCTTTTTGAAACAGATTTTATTAATGATGCGGGAGCTGAGCTACAAGATGAAGACGATGCTCGAATTCATCGGCGTCCTTTCCTCCCTCGAGATGATCAAGAAGAACAAGATGTGGAAGATCTTGAAAGATTGATACAACAAAGATATGCAGCACGTTCCGATCATGTTGAATATGATGAAGAGACTACAGATGTTGAACAACAAGCGTTATTACCCTCTGTGAAGGATCCAAAGTTATGGATGGTCAGATGTGCGGTATGTTGCATAAATGTAATTTCATTGAGTCTAGACAGTCATGTCTTGACTAACATTTATACTCACAAAGGATTTGATTTGAGATGCTCATTTTATCACATTTATTGTTTGTTTCAGATTGGACATGAGCGTGAGGCAGCTGTTTGTCTCATGCAAAAGTACCTTGATATGAAGTCTCAGGGGACCGACTTGCATATCTCGTCAGCTGTTGCCCTTGATCATCTGAAAGGCTACCTTTATATTGAAGCAGACAGAGAGGCACATGTTAGGGAGGTAACTCAACTTGATTATGCATGGTCTATGTTATTTTGTTTTCATACTAATTTATAGGAAGCTGAATCTCTTGTTACTGCAGGCATGCAAGGGGCTTCGTAATATTTATTCTCAGAAGGTTAAGCTTGTCCCTATTAAGGAAATGACCGATGTACTTTCAGTAGAAAGTAAATCAGTTGATCTTTCCAAAGATACATGGGTGCGCGTGAAAATTGGAACATACAAAGGTGACCTTGCAAAGGTGAGCATGTGATCTGTATATTTGTTAATATGTTTCTGTTCATTTTTTAGATTTTAATATGCCATTTTAATGTTCATGGTTGCTCAGGTCATGGATGTCGACAATGTGAGACAAAGAGTAACAGTGAAGCTGGTTCCTAGGATAGATTTGCAAACCATGGCGAATAAATTGGTAAAGTGTGGCTTTCCTGTTGCTAAAGACATTACAAAAATATCTCATAGCTTCTAGGATGAAGTAGTTTTTTAAAACATTTGCTTACAATTCACAAATTTACACCTTATTTGCAGGAGGGCAAGGATGTAGGGAAGAAAAAGGCTTTTGTTCCACCGCCTCGCTTCATCAATATGCGTGAAGTCAAGTAATTTACTTTTCCAGTGTTGTTCATTGAAAAAACATTTTTAGTTTGAGAATTGTAAGTTCTAGAGGATTGACCAGGATTATGTGATGGACTATTCATATTTTGCTCAGAGACATGCGCATCCCCGTTGAACGAAAACGGGATCCAGTTACTGGAGAGGTGTTTGAGACTATAGAGGGTATGATGTTCAAAGATGGATATGTCTACAAAACTGTGTCAATGAAATCCATTAGTTCCCAGAATATTCAACCATCATTTGATGAGCTTCAAAAATTTCAAAAGCCTGGAGATGATGCAAGTGGTGATGTGGCTGGCTTGTCAACACTACTCGCCAATCGAAAGAAAGGCCATTTCATGAAGGGTGATGCAGTTGTGGTTGTTCGAGGAGAACAGAAAAACTTAATGGGATGGGTAGAGAAAGTGGAGGATGATAACATCCATATGAAACCAAAAGAGAAAGGCATACAGGTATTATAGATTCAACCTGATGCTTTCATTTTATTCTATGCTTTGTTTCAGTTCATGGGGATGAAAATATGAATGATTAACATTTTTTTCCTTTACAGGGAACTCTTACCTTCAAGGAGATTGAGCTCTGCAAGTTCTTCAAAGCTGGTGATCATGTGAAGGTTGTGAGTGGTACCCATCAGGGTGCTACTGGCATGGTTGTTAAAGTGGAAAATCATGTTCTTGTAATAGTATCGGACACAACCAAAGAAGATGTGAGTTGCTTTTATGTTTAATATGAATTGCGGTGAACTGAATAGCTTTTGTATGCTTTTTATTGTCATAGTAGCATTAGTTGGTAGTTATCTTGCATATTGTTTTTTTGTCTAAGATTAACAAAGATCTCAGTCATTGGCGATGATCTTGCAGTGCTATTGACCTATAATTTTATGTTTAGAAGCTCTTTAGTGTTATAGCTGTAAGATAAATTCTGCCTGGTGACATTTTTTGTCTCTGTTACCATATTTAAATATAAGCACTTTTTGCACTTTGCCTACAGATTCGCGTATTTGCTGACAATGTTGTTGAAAGCTCTGAAATAACTTCAGGGGTCACTAAACTTGGAGACTATGAACTACACGATCTTGTGCAACTCGAGTGAGTTGAAATAAAAAATTATGAGAGCCTTTTGGGCTCGTCTTTCTTCATTTTTCTATGGTGTTTTTATATAATAAAAATTTCCTTGGTGCGCTGCAGTCATACGAGTTTTGGTGTAATTGTACGTGTTGAGAGTGATGGGTTTCAGGTACTGCAAAACCTGTAACTAGCATAATAGTGTTGTACATGTTACTTTTACAATATTTAAAAGGTGTTTGCATTGATTATATGGTAGGTTTTGAAAGGTGTCCCGGAGCGATCAGAAATTGTCACTGTAACGCTGAGGGACATTAGAAAGAAAGTTTTTGACAGAAACTTCAAAGCACAGGATCAGTACATGAATACAATCTCTCTGAAAGATGTCATTAGAGTTCTTGAAGGCCCATTCAAGGTGAAATATTTGTGTTCTACACTGATTTGCTATTTAAGGTTCATTTGGAGCTTCACTGCATGACACTAAGAACTATATTGGTTCTATTGTTATTAAGAATGCTTTCTTTATCATGTTTTATGTCAGGGTAAACAAGGCTCAATTGAGCATATGAATAGAGGTGTTGTTTTCATTCATGACCGTCATCACCTTGAGAATGGTGGCTACATCTGTGCACGGGCTCAGTCCTGTGTTGCTGTTGGTGGATCACGGGGTGCAAGTGAACGTGATGTAATTATACCTTTTTTTGGATGTTTACAATTTTTTTTGCTTATATTACTGTTACTTGAGCTGATCCATGCATATGCTATCAATGACTCAATGTCCATGCAGAACAATGGCTCATTAAGTTCAAGATTTGGAGCTCTAAGGCCGCCATCAGGATTAGTTCCATCTTCAAGGAGGCCACCTCGTGGGGGAAATCCCCAATATGATGGTATATACCTTATATTCAACATTCATTTGGAAAAAGATATAATGTCTTAAGATAATATGCTATAACTAATACTAGCAATCTACTAAATCTGCAGGTGGAGGAAGACATAGGGGAGGAAGGAGGCGAGAAGATATTTTAATTGGGAGAACTATAAAAATCCGGTTGGGCCCATTTAAGGGTTATCGTGGGCGTGTTGTCGATGTAAATGGTCAGTCTGTGCGGATTGAGCTAGAATCTCAAATGAAAGTCGTTACTGGTATGTGCCAATAATTTCAATTTTGAGGAGCCTTTATGCTAAAGATTTTCTATGTTTCCCAATCGGTGACAGACCTGCTGTTTTGCAGTCAATCGAGATCACCTATCTGAGACTGCTACAACAGCAGCAACTCCTGCCAGGTATGTATTTTTGCATTTTATTTGCAAGAACCTCTTTCATGAGAGTAATCTTCAGGTTACATTAGAGCCTCTAAATTGACATTTTGTTTACTTTTACCAGAGAATCACCTCGGTATGGAGCTGGAAGTGAGACGCCAATGCATCCTTCGAGGACACCAATGCATCCTTACATGACTCCAATTAGGGGGGATCCATCTGGTAAGCATCCTATTTGAATATTCAGTTGAGAATTGCCATTGGATTCAATGTGTAGTAAGTCTACTTATGAAAACCAAATGAAACAATGCATTTCAACAAGGCATTGGATTTTAAGTTTCGTGATTATGCAGATAGGAACTTGCATTGGCTTGACTTGTAAGTTTTTGGTTGTTTGTATTACAAAGCTATTTTATTCCTAGCAGATCTGGACTACTATGGAATTTGATAACATACACTTCACTTGTTCTTTGCAGCAACACCAATCCATGATGGTATGAGAACTCCTATGCGGGATCGTGCATGGAATCCTCTTGCAACAATGACTCCAATGAGGTACCCATTTCCCATGAAATTGTTGCTTTCAGATTTGAAGTAGCATTTCCCTTTTATTTCTGATTTATATTCGTGTCTTGCATTTATATTTTTCCTTGGCATCATATTCGAAATTCCTTGCTGTCATAGTTGCATGGGTGCGTCTACACGAGCCCGAAAATGACCTAAACAGGTTATACCTGTAACATGTACCGTTGGCGGCATTGATGTGTCCCAATATGGTTAGGATGTTCCCTCAAATCAGGTTTTGTTCTTATGAGTGTTAAGTTGATTAGAGGGATTTCACTCTCACAAAATGTTGAAATCATTTAAATTGATAAAGGAAAACATCAACTCTTAACATAAATCAGTCGTAATAATGAATATTAGAAAATTACACTGAATGTCTATGCTAAATCCATCAATTAAAAGCATGGTTACAGGAGTACATACTGTCTCAGCTTAGATCTCCAAGTAAAAGCAACAATGATAGTAAGTTTTACATTAGAGACTCCACTTCACTGCTTTCAAGATGTCTATGCCCAAATGCAGTTCAGGCCAGAATACCAGTTTTATTCTGAAAGATGTGACAACCAAAACCCTGCTGGAGCAGACTCTTAACACACTTAAGATGCAAGACGCAAGATGTAAAAAAGGTTCTTCTGCAACAAACAAGATGCAAAAAGGGTTCTTCCGCAACAAGCAAGAAGCAAAAAGGGTTTTCCAGTGACAAGCAAGACGCAAAAAAGGTTTATCTGACACCATAGGAATGAGTCCTCCACATATACTTGTTTTGTTACCACACCTGTAAATATCTTTGACAGCCCCAAACCAATTTGCAAGGAGTGAATGTAAAAGATATTAAGGGAGACAACAAACAGGCTAGCAGTTTGTACAAGGGTTCCAATCTTGATGGCTGCATCAATCCATGTTGCATGTAACTCTTGTCTATCTGCCCAATTAGTATTTGGACCTATATTTATAAGTTAAGGGTGAGAAGCAGAGTTGAAATTGCTAAAACAACCATACATGAAGCTATTGCTGAGATGCTACGGCTCTTTCATTCCAGGCCCATGTTTCTCTATGTGACACGGTCCCTTTCCAATCTATGAAATAAAGTTCCAATTGGGCATAGTTGGTACCAAATTCACACATCTTGTACTACCAAATTCACACATCTTGTACTTCTCCTCCTTGGAGAACACTTGGGAAGACTTCACAGGTAACTTATGAAATAGAGACAATAAATAAAAGAATAGATTTTTTTGTTCCGTTAATTACAGTTTGTAGACATCAAATCATACATATCAAATGTATTTAGTAGGCAAATAATATCAACTTCTATCAACACTGTGACAATACTTAGGTTAACATTTGAAAAATTTCCAATTTCAATTCCCTAATATTCCAATAGAGTTGCTATATTGGTCTCAAATTTGCATTTTCTAGATTGTCAAATACAGCATGCACAATACAAGTATATACAACCTCCATGATACTGCCAATGCTCATAGTCAAAGGATCACTCATCACCAATCTGGATGTAAATGGGATCAGCAAGTGGGTCTTGATCTTCTGCCCCATTTATTGCATGAATAATTTAATTCATATATTTTGGCTGCTCTCTCGGTGATCCAATCTGAAGTTGGATCGACTTCAGTGAGCTCATTGCCTGTTCGTTAGTGCTGTCTGATGATATTTAAGTACTCATTAGATAAAGTATAAACAAAAAAACACTTCTAATATGGGGGCAAGGTTTATAATGCACAAAGGTGTTTATCTGTTTTTATGCCAACTGGTTGTGATTCTTGAACTGTATGTGTTCGAACATGCACAAACAATGTTTTCAAATGGAAGCACTGCAGGCTAAGCTCAAGATATGGATAGTCAACCGTTGAAGTTAGGATCATCATCATCGTCATCCTGCAATGCAATTAAATATGAAAAAGACAATTTATCAATAATAAATTTGAAAACAAATCATCATTCATGATTTGAAATTCTAAGTATAAATTACTGTACCTGGCAGCATTGTCTTCCATTGATCAATTGCAATATTTTAAGTTTAGTGGATACTCCCCCTTCTAGTATAAATTATTGTACCTGACAATGCATTGATCAATTGCAATATTTTAAGTTTAGTGGATACTCCTTCTAGTGCCATTTTACTTATATACCTTTAGTGTTATGGATATGGGCACAAATACCTATAGGATATGCATCTGATATAGTTGGATATGCCGTGATGTATCTGAATACAAAAGTATTCGGATATGTCACAGTGTACTGGGTTGTATCTCTTACATATTTGGATTGTATATATACACTGTAGCACGATTGTTGGTATCCAGTTTTCCAATAATATCATGTTTCAATTTCTCTTTGCAAAAAAAGTGTATTGCATTTTATAAATTTTACAAAATTCTATTTATGAAATGTGTATTAGCACCTTATCCTAGTTTAGGGATTCACTGATTGTCTAGTCTGGTAGCTTAGGCATTATCATATGCAAATACTCCCTTGGACCTTTGTATATTTGCAGCTACAACTAATTAAACATTTTTGAATAAACACAAATATTAATAAATGAAAGCTGGGTTTAGATAGTATCCAACAAGATGCAAAGGACTACATGGTTATCCACTTTATATTAATGTTTTGCATAAAGCATGCATTTATATAGTCTCCACATTCCTGTATGCCACCCTAATGACCTCTTGGTTATTTTCAAATCATTCATCATTGCCAATAACTTCAGTAGTGGCTCTGAAACTTGGATAACCTCCTGAGAGAATTCTTCCAAAAAGACTCATTAGAGAGATTCTTTTTGGATTGTAATAGTTTGTAGAAAAAGCTCCTTTCCATTTGTGAATTGCCTCATATATATATATATATTCTTATGCCTTTTTTCTTTTCTGCAACAGCTTAATAACATTTTTAGTAGCAATCTGCACAACGTTAATTCTTCTCCTACAACTGCCTCCAACAACTGAATGCTTGAGATTTTTTTATTTGGTCAGATGCTTAAATAGATTTAATAATCATTGTGCTTTTAAATCTAGACACAAGAAAATTTGGGAAAACTTTATTTAAGATAACTAAATTTCGGCCCATTTTTACTGGCAATGGTTAAATGATCATTAAATTGTGAACTGTGCAATAAACCACACCCCATGGCGTTGCCATCCAATAAACATACACTTTTTTTTCTCAAAATTGTGTCAAAGAATGGATCCGAAGAGCGATGCCATCCATTACTTGAGCTCTTTCTGCCACCATACATCCCAAGTGAAATTATCAATACTTTTATTTTGCTCAGTTGTAGGATTAGTAGCAATTTGCAACAGTGTCCAAAACTTTAGTGTAAAAAATTACCTTTCAAAAAATATCTGAAGGAATTTGAAAATCATGTCACTAGCTTCAGCTCTACTCTATTATTAATCTTGAATAAAGTGACCAGTAGCACTATAAGAAATCCTATCAGTTTTAATAAATAAAAAATATGAGCATTCGAGACAACTTCTTGATGCTTCAAACTACAGTTCTAAAACTCATACTCATTAGCACAAAATTTTGACTCAGACTTGCGACTCTGCAAAAAAATTCAGTGAATTTTCCCCAAGTTGAAAAATATATAAATTTTTAAAATAAACTCAAATATTCTTCAAAATACTTCAAATCTGATTGGAATCACTTCACAGCAACTTGTAAATGATCAGATGTATTCTAAGTTCTAACGGGTTTAAAATACTGCCTAAAATTGAAAAATATCGTTTTTTAATGCCAACTGTTATTACACAGCAATAGGCAATTTTTTAGTACGGACTCGTGAATCCATACTAAAAGATTGCCTGGTGAGTTTCTTGGCAGGCTTCCAGACAAGTGAGTTTTGGAATTACGTGGCGATTAACTACGAGTTTTAGAACTATGCATCAAATTATGCTACCTCTTTTCTCTCTGTATTCACCTTTGTCAATAGTATATCTGTAAGAGGACAAACATTATATAAAACTGCATAAATTGAAAAAAATCATTTTTTAGTGCCAACTGTTATTACACAGCAGTAGGCAAGTTTTTAGTATGGACTTGTGAATCCATACTAAAAGATTGCCTGGCGAGTTTCTTGGCAGGCTTCCAGACAAGTGAGTTTTGGAATTATGTGGCGATTAACTACGAGTTTTAGAACTATGCATCAAATTATGTTACCTCTTTTCTTTCTGTATCCACCTTTGTCAATAGTATATCTGTAAGTGGAAAAACATTATATGTGCATGTTAATGAAAAATATGGCAGCAATAGATGCATTCAACTTCTTGTCACTCTTGTTTCAGTAGTCATGGAGCTCAATTGACGTTCTAAGTACTGCCAAAGCTTGTACGAGTCCAGAAATTGAAATAGAAATTATTATTAATGTCCACAAATAACCACAAAGGTTAAAGGGACTGAAGATACACTTTGGTACAGTAAGCCAAGATACAGAACATATTGTGCCTCTAAAAAACCAAAAACTTACGTCCTGTACAAAAGGCTGAACATCCACTACCCAAATTCAAATTCAAAATCAAATCAGTTGTGATATTGAAATTTCTAATACTAGTGTTTCTATCAAGGTGCATGTCTCATTGTACATCTCCTGGGTTTGAAATCTTGTGCTTTCTGTCACCTCTGTCCGAAAGCCGCATCCTTTGACTAGGTCTATCATCCATCAGAGGCATGTTTGGAGCCACTAAGAGAATTGGCTGGAGCAAAGAAGATGATAGTTTGGATTTTAGCAGAAACACTAGTCTGTTTTCTGTTGATGAAGTGATGATGTCAAAAAAGCAAAGAAGATGATAGTTTGGATTTTAGCAGAAACCACTAGTCTGTTTTCTCTTGATCAAGTGATGATGTCAAAAAATGCAAGCTTCTCTGATGCATAAAGCTAGACACTTCTGACTCTGATAGCTGAATAAATCTTCCAAAGACTCTCTCAAGTCTCTAAAGAGACCAAATTCTTCCATGTATCTGATAAAAATTGTGCATCTGAAAAATGAGATGATCTTCAGACTCCACTTTCTGAAAGCAAAGTTGGCGTAGTTGTTCCACCTTTGGAATACGGTGTTCTGTATCTATTCTCAATTCTCAATCATTGGGAGCCAACTCGCACCTGGCCAAGGGGAATTATTAGTCCATGAGACCAATGGTGTTGAAGATAGTTTGGAAGAATGATGTCTGTTTAGAAGAATGATGTCTCCATAGGTTCTTATAGGAAATTCAAACTTTTTAACAGTTTCTAACTACAAAATCATTAATTTCTTAAAATAGTTCTCCTCTTTATCTTTTTCTCTTACGCATTTCCCTTTGCTTCATATTCTATGCTATATATGTGAGGATGTATTCAAGGATGTATATTTACACTTGTGAAGTATATCCAGAATAACCAATGGGAAGCAATCATTATATATACTACATGGGTTTTTTTACAAAAAGAATTTCACACTATTCTATATAGTTGTGATCTAAGTTAGTAGTTCATTTTGGGTGGGTATGACAAATCGGGTTCACTAGTATGGCACTTTTTTGTCTCGGGTCATATAAAAAATGTAGAATATAAAAATTTGATAATAATAGGCAAGAATTAATCACATAGGATGCATATAAAAAACAACATATCTAAAAAAATACTACTGATAAATTGATAATGCTAATCGAATGTCAAATGTCATGATAATCATAAATATTAATTATGATGTTTTAATCAACATATTGTTCTTCATTGAGAGCATCAACATTAGCATCATGATGTGGTTCCTTAGAACCACTCTCACTCCCACTCCCACTCCCACTAGCTACGCTATGTGGGGCCAAAGAAATGTCCATGTCAAGCATTGAATGGTGGGAATGGAAGCATCCAAGTCATCATCCTTTGGATCTACATTCCAATGCTTTGTCCTCCCTTGTCATTTGGCTTCTTAGGAGATAAAAGGTGTAGGTTGGAATGTACACAATCCAACTCAATTTTTTATTGTTGGATGAAGTTGTATGTACTCCAATTCCACTTGGAAGAAGATGAACCCTCAACCTATTTAGTTAAAGTCAATGCAAAATTAAAATTTATAAGGTAAAAAATTAAAATTAAAATTGAGAAGTGAAAACAAAAAGAAAGAGTGTTAATAATTTTAAAAACAAAAAATCTTACCTCTAACAAGATTTTGATAGCTAGACGTCGGTGTGTAGATCCTTGGCCATGGAGGTAACACCACATATGAGCATCCTTTTTTTACTTTATCTGTGGACTTAATGAAACTCCCAAACTCACTCATAACCATGTCGTTTATCTCAGGTTTGGGAAAGAGCCTAGAGAACACCATCTTTACCCTTTAGCCGCTTGAACATCCTACCCTGTATGGTGGTACACTCCTCGACAAAGAAATGATCTTAGTGCTATAGATTCTAGGAGGCAATGCAAAGGCAATGAGTTGTGACAGGGTGGTCATCTTGTTCCATCAATCAATGAGATATGATTGTAGTTTAATTTTTTTTTACGGAGCTTGCTCTTTTGCATTTATGACCTTTATCTTCTCAATCATTGAGTCGATGTCTTTACATATTTTCTCCTAAACATGGTTGATTCATGTCAGTGAGTTGGATCATAATCATAATGGGTTTGGTGAAACATAGTAAGTAATCTACATGGGCTCACCAACCACTATCTAGGATAATAATTTTTTACTTTTTGGGCATGCTACTTGTTCGAGTCCCTCCACACAATCCAAAGGTTGCTGATGACCACGCTGTTAAGTGCCTCTCGCACCTTCACAAGTAGTCTCAAGACGGTTGTGTGTGAAGAGAATCGAGTCTCAACAACCTAATTGGAAATTAGAACAAAAAAATAAAAAACTTCTTCAGATCTACAAGTACTAGATTGAAAAATTTAGATCATCATCTACTTTGTTTTTTAAGCTTAAAATTTAAGAAACAAAATAGATATAAAATATAATTATTTAAACTGTCAAGAAAAATTACTGGGAAAAGATTTGTTTCACTTACTCTTTCAATAGGTACAAATTTGAGAATAATCTGAAGATGGCTTGCAACAAGATCATGACAAACATTAGAAAGATGCCAATGTGGTACTCCATTATTATCCATATTGCGTGGATTGATGTAAAAGTAGGATTCCCACTCTAGCAATCTTCGTATAATTGTGTGGACTATAGTATCTTGATTGTGATCTTCCATCTCGTGAATTCTATGGGGACCATATCGTGCTATCCATCTGTAAAGATGCTCATTACACTGTGATCTAATCTTTATCTGCCATGTCCACAAAGGTCGTTTGATTAGATCAACAAAATGATTATACAATAATTTGCTATTCAATCTATGAATAGTAATTATTCCTTCTTGACGATGGCGGTTTGCTTCACCGTGCACTGCTGTAGACATCTGAGGGTCTGAGGAGGCTCTGTGAGAGAACCATGTGTACCTTGGATGGAGTCCTCTCAAAATCTGTTCCTGCACAAGTGTATTCAAAGTGTTGAAACTCTGGCTGTGAATCCTTGTTAGATTGAAACTAGGGTCTGGTTGGAGCATTAAAGTGCAAGGATAATTTCTGCTTAACCAATCTACAACCACATTATCAGTGCTTTTGATATGTTCCACAGTATAATTAAATTGATTGAAATATGCCTGCCATCTGACATATTTGCCTCTGCTATCTTTCCTACCATGATCTTTTTTTTTGAAAGTTAAGAATCTGGGACAGTCAGTTCTTATGATAAAATGTGGCAGATGTATCAACGTTAAAGCAAACTTTTTATGGTATTTTTTCACCACATATATTTTTTTATCAGATGAGATCCATTTTAAAACCCCTGAACTAAAAACACCATTGGCAAATTCACACACAAATTTCTTATTATTATTTACACAAACTAAGAAACCACCCCAAGCAACGTTTGAGGCATCAGAGTAGACAATAAACTTATTTGAACTGGGTATGTACAGCTTAGGCAAAGATTAAACCTTTGACTTTATTCTTTTGATGCCTTGAGTGTGCTCTTCTTTCCATTTGAAAGAGTTCTTCTGCGACAGTTCTTGTAATAAATTCCTGTCTTGCTCGAAATTAGGATAAAAACTATTGAGATAGTTTAATAATCCTAAAAATGCTTGCAGCTTGGGTTTATCCATTTGTTTTGGAATTCAACCTTTTCTTTTATATGTGGTTGAACTTGCACTCTGGAATTAGTTACAACCATACCAAGAAAATTACACTCTGTTTTACATAACTGAATCTTTGTTTTAGAGAGTACTATTCCTGCATCTGTGGCTAATTGATAATTTTTTTTTTTTTGGAACTGGTGTTCATTTAAGCTGTTGCTGAAAACCAGTATGTCATCTATATATACATACAGAAATCTGAAGTGTTTCTAAATATATTATCCATATGAGCTTGATAATAAGCAGGTGCATTCATTAATCCAAATGGCATGATTGTCCATTGGAAATGGCCGAAAGGACACTTAAACGTTGTTTTGTCTTTGTTAGATTCCTTTACTTTAATCTGGAAAAATCCAGATTTGTAGTTGAATTGTGAGAAGTATTTACATTTTGCTATTTTTTTTTAGCAGATATGTCTTATTTGGTATAGGATATGGATAAGGGTGAGTAATGGCATTCACTGGCCTATAATTGATAACCATTCTATTTTTACCTCGTTTTTGTTCTGAATGCTTATTCACCATGAATGCATAACATCAGTAAGAAGAGGTTGATTGTTCTATGAAACCATTTTCTAATAGTTCTGTAATCTGCTTTTTCATATCATCATAATTATTAGTAGGGATAGGGATTTTTTTCCTTACTTTCATTGATTTTTTCTCTATCAAATTAATTTCCATGGTCGGCATTGATTTTGACCAGAACTTTTGAGGGTTGTCAGAACAAATATATATTTTTATCTTATTCCTTAAACTCAGTATTTTGATTGGGATCTTTTCTTTAGGTGTTTGCTTCATAGAGTTTGGGAATTGTTCTGTGGCATATACCAGGGGAGGAATTTTAAGCCTTTGGTCATCAATTGTGAACATTACACTTTTAGGAGTAGATCTATAAGGAGAATAACGATCTATAAAAGCATCTCCTAAGAGTATGTCTACTGGGATAGACTTATGAGCAAAGAAATCACAATTAAATATTCTGATTTGGATTCTTAGACGCTGTTGATGTTTATACAGGTTACAGAGAACACTGTTTCCTTGGACATCTAGGCTTCTATATGATTGTGATTTATTTAACTCCTGCCAGTCTTTAATAACTTGTGGCTTAGCAAATGACAATGATGCTCCTGTATCAATCTGAGCATCTACAAGTCTACCATTTATTTTTACTGTGATGAATTGAGCAAATTTGCCATTAATACGCTGTGTCAAATACGCACGTTGTGGAACCTCAGGTGGAGAAACATTTGTACATACCAGTCTGCAATTGGATGGATTTTGAATGGTGTTATGCTCATTCGTGTAGACTTGTACTTCGTCTTGGAACTCTTCTTCTTCAAGAGTCTTACTACATTCCCTTGGTTCATTGCAGAAGAATTCTTTTGTAGGCTCTTCTACTTCAATTTCTAGAGGATAAATTTCATCCCATTTTGGCTCTATTCTTGGAGAATGGAATTCTTTTGGTGGATCTTTGCAAGCAAATTTGTTTCTGATCCCCGAATCACTAGGCTGAAAAGAACTTGGAAATGCAAATAAATATTTTTTGGTCTTTGCTTTGATGGAGGCATCCTTGGCATAGAATGTTGTCTGCCTCTGATATTTCTTTTTGAATGTGGTCTAAGTCTTCTATCATATTTTGGGATCACTTCATGGTGATTCCTTGACCACTGTCCATATGCTTCAAATTGAGGATTGTCCTTTGGAGGGTGTGATCTTGACCATGGCCTCTGCATGTCGGTGAAAGGTTGTTCTAGCTCATCAGCTAAAGATTCTAACTTTGCTTCGTCTTGAGTGTCTTCATCTTCAATTGAAGAAGTAGAAGAGCCGATAGAAGAATTCTTCTGCGATGAACTAGGAGATTGTAGTAAGACTCTTGAAGAAGAAGAGTTCCAAGAAGAAGTACAAGTCTATAAAGATTAGATCACAGTATAATGAGCATCTTTACAGATGGATAGCACGATATGGGCCCCATAGAATTCACGAGATGGAAGATCACAATCAAGATACTGTAGTCCACACAATTATACGAAGATTGCTGGAGTGGGAATCCTACTTTTACATCAATCCACGCAATATGGATAATAATGGAGTACCACATTGGCATCTTTCTAATGTTTTCCATATCAGATGTCTTTTTCATCCAATAAGTGAAAACGACTTGACTGAAGCGAAAGCAATGCCGGACCCACCTTATCAACAATCCTCGTCTAGTGCTTTCAACAACATCTCACTATAGACCGACTTTTGCGCTGTAAAGCATGACGGGATAGACACTGCCTTGGCAGAGATCCCAGGCAGGGCTTCCCAAATTTCTATATAAGGACCTTTCCTCAGTTTTAGATTATCAGATTATCGAGTCAGTCTTAAGTATTTGTGAAAGATTTTGTGAATGCTCTTCTCTTACCCTTTCGGGACCCTGAGAATCAGATGTACAAAATCTATATTGTAAAAAGAAGTGTTGTAATTTAAAGTTCTATAATAGTGAAGCCGTAGCCATTCAGCCCCTGCCTCCTGTCACGGGTTTTCTGTTCAAGATTGCTGGAAGTGTCTACTGACAATAAAATATTGGCTTGATTCAATCAAATTGGCTGCCTAACGTTTTTAGCATTAGGTCGAGTGAGTGGACAACACAAGGTGAGAAAGAAATGTGCCCATAGCTTTCCTCCACTTACCTCCTCATGGCCTAGGAAATTTTTAGCATTGTTTGTTATGACTTGACAACATTTTGAAGCTCCACACTTGGACAATAGTTTGATGCCCCAATGCATCAATGGCTTCGAAGAAGATGTTGGTGATGGACAATCCTGTGTCAGCCCAAAAATCCCTAATTGGCTGTAATGAATCCTCTACATGTTTTTCTTTTTGCCAACAAGATGGTGCAAAGCTTCTCATAACCGGGTTCTTTGTACCCTTTTGGGGCCTCAATGGTTGTTATCATTGAAAAGACATTTTCAATGGTCCTTTTGCTCTTGTGTGAAAGAGGAAATCTATTTCTTGCGTGGAGGGTGTCACCAAAAACGGATGTGTTACGACCTCTACTAGGAATCGCCGAGAGGAGATGGAGCAACAAGTGGTTTCCTTGATCGAGATCCTTTGTCAAAGAATACCTTTATCTCATGCCAAGCGCTGCATCTGTTTCTTCATGCTCCTTGATGTATTGAAGAATTGTTGATGTTGGAATTGGTGCTTCCTTTTTTCATGGGAAAATTTTGATGCTTTGGCCAGGGATTGCATATAAGTGGGTTTTTTAACCGACTGTACAAGCTAGTGTATCTAGCATTGCACCCATGGCATTGCTAATATGTTAGCATTGTGTCATACTTCCAAAGTCGTGAATGTGGATCAACTTTGAATGGGGTTGGACTGAATTTGAATCGTCGTTGGCCCACAAAGGTAGAATTTTTTGTCATTGTAGTATTTGTAACTGCAAGTTTAAACATCAACACTATTATTCCTATGATTAAAAAAACACCCTAGGGCATATCTTACATGTACTTAACTTGTTAATTAAATGACAAAATAATAGAATACCAAATTGTCAAAAAATGCAGAGGAACCCAGCTTGGGCATGTACCAGATCCGGGTTTGGGTTTGGTACTGCCTAGGAATGTCCCAGAAGAACTGGGGTGAACATACGTTGCCCAAGACAAACTCGAGCAAAACCCAAGTGTTAAAATATTTGTTATTTATTTAATTTTCTAATATTTTTTCAAATTTTGACATAAAGCAATGATAAAAAATAATAAAAAACACATTGCAAATCCTAAAAGCTAAGTGAAAGACAAAAACTTAAGATAAAAGAACACAAATAATTTAAAAAAACACAAAAGCAAAAAACACTTGCCTCTTATTTTTTCATTGCATCACCTAACTTAGCTTGCAGGAGTGGAAAGAGTGCTAGTCCCTGTGGTTCTAATGAACCATATCATGATGTTGATGCTCTTGATGAAGAGCAAGATGACTATGAATATTAATTTTGATGTAATTAATCATTATTGATATTTATGATTAATGATTATCACATCTTTTGACATTCAGTTAGTATTTTGTGGTTATATATATATATATATTTTGTATGAATACCATGTGGTTAATATCACCAATTTCCTATTTATTAGGCTAGAACTTCATTATTTTTTGTACTGCTGAAAATAAAATTTGCTGTACTAGTGAACGGGGTTCTTCGAACCCGAAACTGAACTGGTAACTTAGCAAAAAAACAATAAAATGAAAACAAGAATTAAGAAAGGGCGTGAAGATTGAAAACAAAATGAAACAGAAAAATAAATAGAAGTTAAAACCTTACCTTCAATCCAAGAATCCTCCTCCTTTCAAGCTCTTTAATCACCTTGGCAGCAAATGGGCACCCTACTAGCGTAGGAAGATGATAACAGTGTTCCTAGTTTATGATTTTAGGTAGAGCTGTTTTTTTACACTTGTTATTTATTCTTTGTTGCCAGATCAATGTAGAAATTACCATTCAATAACCTATATTTGGCATTGCTTGTTTAGATTATAGAGACAATTTCATGGTTGTTTAATGACCCATAAATGAATGCACAAATGGATTAACGTTGTGCTCTTAGGGCAAGACGGAAATTTGCGAAAACTGAATACAAGATAACTGAAATTCAGGGTATCGAGAATTCGGTGGTTGTCCATCTCTAGTAGTACTGTCAAAATGAGGATGGAATTGTACAGAAAACTGGCCATGCTACCACTTTACCATGGAACTACATGCTCATATTGCTTTTGTGCTAAGGGTAAAATTGTAAATGCTTTTGACTGGAGCTATGAACTGGTATAACAATTATTGACTATCAACTACATATCTATATAACATGATGCGTACGAGAATTGAACGTGGGTGATGCTGAAAACAACCCACCTATTTAACCAATCAACTACATTTCATCATAATTACATTCTCATGTTTACAAATAAGAATTTAATAAACTGTACTGTGTAGTTGTGATTTTAGATACAGGTGTTATTTTGACGCTTAGTTTTTAGTTTTTTAATGCTTTGTTGCCAGACGAAAGTCAGATAAGACCATTTAATAATCTCTGTTTAGGAAACGCTTGTTCAGAGACAATACAGCTTTTTCATGGTTGTACAATGATCAATATTTTTTGAGTGGGAAACAATGATCAATATTGGGTAATACATTTTTATAATTTCTGTCTGCACATGCTTGTTCAGAGACAATTGGGAAGAGGGAAATCCAGGTTCATGGGGAGCTGGGAGCCCTCAGTATCAGGTCTTATTTCCTATCTGTGATTGACATGTTTTCTTGAAAAGCACAGGTATTATCGTTCAGGGTTGACTTGTGAATGTTATAATGGGTGGTTGTTTTGGCATGCAGCCTGGGACTCCTTCATCAAGGCCTTATGAAGCTCCCACACCTGGGTCTGGGTGGGCCAATACTCCTGGTGGTAATTATAGTGATGCAAGCACACCTCGTGATAGCAGCCCCAGCTATGGTAATTCTCCATTTCAGAAAAAAATGATTTTACATGTTTTGTGTTCTTCATAAATTTTTATGCTTAATATTTTCTGCTTTGCACCAGGAAATGTTCCCAGTCCATACTTACCTTCTACTCCTGGTGGACCTCCAATGACTCCTAGCGGTCCATCATATTTGCCTGGCACCCCTGGTGGACAACCAATGACACCAGGAAATGTTGGATTGGATGTCATGTCTCCGTCTATAGGTTTTATTCCAGGCCATCTTAATCTCCTTTTCCTGGCATTACTGTTTAATTGCATATTCATCTATTCATGTACTTATGCTCTTTATTTTCTTTTCCAGTAGGTGGACAAGAGGGTGGCTTGATTCCCGATATAGTGGTTACTCTGAGAAGATCCGGAGAAGATACTCAAATCGCAGTTGTTAAGGATGTTTTATCGGTATAAATCCTCTAATCATTTTCTCAAATGCTTCTATATGATATCAATCTGAGTGTGCTTGAAACTAATATATTGCCATGGCAAAAAACTTGTGGAAAGGTGAAATATAATTTTAGATTTATTGGCTTCTGTAGGATGGAACATGTAAAGTGTCGTTAGGACCTTCCGGCAATGGTGAAATTGTTACGGCTGCAGTGTCTGAAATTGAGATTATCTTGCCCAAGAAGTCAGATAAGATAAAGATTGTCAATGGAGAATATCGGGGTGGAACTGGAAAGCTTATAGGTATAGACGGAGCAGATGGAATTGTTAAAATTGATGACACGCTTGACATTAAAATCTTAGACATGAGCCATCTTGCTAAGTTGGCTTCATAATCCCAGAGCTAGTGTATTGTAGCTATTTTTGCTTTTGCGCGTTTCAGTGGCTGTAAATGTGGCATGGCCTGTGCACTTCAGGCTGTTGAGATCTTACAGTGCGACAGCCCATGTAGCAAAGCTATTTGTAGCATATTCATTTACACAAATTTCTATTGTATGTCAAAGATGTTAAGAAGAGATGCTTTTCTTAACATCATTTGTTTAGAGTTTGAAAAGCTTGTCCAATAATTGCAATTTTCTACGAAACAGAAGTATGTACTTTGATGGCTGTTTAAATATCAGAACTTCTCGCAAATAAGTTCCAAAAAAATGCTCATTTGCGGATTACTGGTCAAGCGAGAGAATATCATGTTTGTTGCATAAAAAAGATCACACCATCAACAAAAGGCTATGCAGAGGGTGCATTTTTGCACTGGCTACTCAATTAAATGAAGTGAAATCAACGACTCTCTTTTTGATGATAAAATCTATGTTAAAAAAATAAAGATTTAGATGGATGTAATTAATTGCTATTTTGCAAATATTTGTTCAACATCAAAACAGGTAATGGTGTTTGTTATTTTTTTGATCAATATAATTATTTCGACTTGTCAAATAACAAAAAGGTTTAGGCATTATGCTTATAGCTATCAGAAACAAGTGCCATGTAGTGGTTAGTCTGTTTCCGTATTTTGATTTGCATGTAAATGTCACAATCGTACACATGGCATAAAATGAAAATATGCACTAAAATCAACCTGGGACGTCTGAAGTAGGTATGCAGTGTATTATGTTTATTTTCTACAAACATATTGCATGTTTCAATCAAAATATACATTAATAGGCAAGGTTTCCACCTCAAGATCAGGAAAAATGAAAGCCTAAAAGACAAGATTTACCACCTCAAAATAAGAAAACTTGAAAAGCCTAATTGGGTAAGCAGGGCGAATTCGACAAATTACTTACCTACCTTTAATAAATAAAAAAAAGCAGGTTTTTTTATTTTGTACAAAAGGTTTGGACCTCGAATGAGGAGACGGTGGTTTATGTTTTTTAATGTATAGAAGAGATGTTTTTGGGAAGGTTTTGGAGAAAATTTCCTTCTAACTCATCAGGGTATCATTATGGGTTCGGTGCATGATTGGTGCCTGAATTTCAAGGGCCGTGTAATGGTTAGTTTTTAATTATAATTAGTGGATTTTTTTTTTATTTGTCTTCAATATTGAGTAGGTAATTGTAATGAGGTGAAAATTATATTCATTAAGAGGAAAAATTATGTCAGCTTTGTTTGATAAAGTTTAATAGCTTCACAAACTAAATGCTTTGATATCATATTTATTGTCAAATTAAATTGTTTTATGTACAAATAATGTTTAAACCAATAAAAAAAATATTTAAAAAAATTTATACCAACATTGTTCGATAAAGTTAAATAGCTTCACAAACTATATGCTCCGGTCAAAGCAAATTGTTTTAAGAACAAATAATGTTTAAGCCAATAAAATAATTATCATTGTTTTAAATATGTTAAAAGCATTTTGTTGAAGAGACAAAAATGTGAGAAACATCAACAGTTCAATTATTTTGTTAAGAAGAATTTTCTTGTGAGTTGAGTATATAGTTTGGTGATATAGTTTATATAGTTTGATGATATAATGTTATAATTTTATATAATGAATGATTATTTTTGTTGAAGTAACATTATACTAGATGGTAGGGTATTACATAGATAAACATCTATGAAAAAGGTGGGAGCATGGTTAAGATTTTTAAAATGAACCTAAAAGATGAAACAAGGAATACAAATTAGTTGGATGTGGTTATTTCAAAATTTTAAAAAATCAACTTTAATGTTGAATGAATAATGTATTGATATATCTTAGTTTTTGTTTGTTATGTCAACATGTACAATGAATTTACGTTGGTTTAAATCTTCTTTGAAAATAAAATTCTCGAAACGAATAGATGGTGGCTCCTTTGTGCATCATGTAGTTACGTGTGAGATTTTTGTCCATTGGGGCCTAGGAGTCTGAGTGGACAATTTAAACATATTTAAAAGAGGGTTATGAATAGAGGTGAATTATGAATGACTGAGGATATGAAGGTGCAATGCGTTAAATAACAAGGAAAACAAAGAAAAAAACAACCAATGTAGTATTGTAATAACAAAGATTTATTAAGTTTTGTGCAATATCTGAGAGATTAGATGTTCAGTATCGATGTACTCCCTAACTTCGTTTTTGTCTACAAAACTCTCTACAAAGAATGAAAGTGTACATTAATATACAATGGAAGGAAATAAATCATTGGTTGAACAATTATAAGAGTTTGTAACAACTATTTTATAACTGATGAAAGTTGTGACATCACTGACTGTCATCACTGAGGTGTTGAGGTCTACAATACTGATATTATAGGAGCTATGCAGTAACATTGAAGTGGAAATCAATTTTACAAATTGGCAAGTAGGTGAGGCATCCAATGCCCTGCTATTGCTGACGTTAACACGAGGATAGATATCCAACAACAAGAACAGTAAGATAAAATGACCCAGATACTCTTCAATAAGTTGCCCCTCCTTGAAGAGCATTGGTCTCCATTGCATGCAATTGCAGTAAGAGATGTAGAAACAAATTGACACTGCACTTTAGTAAACCATTTCCCCTAAGAAGACGATTAATTTGCTTTGACAATTTAAAAGAGAGGGATCTCTTGTTGATGTGTCTGTTTGACCCGAGCGTCAATGACTTGATTTGATTTCGTTGGAATGTTTTAATTTGGATTGATCTTTGTCTGTTGAAGAGTGTTTGCAATATCCAATTGGGGTGGAAAGTAATAGTGCAAGAGTTTTATGTTGAAGATTGGATGCAACCCAAGGTAAGATGGGAGATTGAGTTCGAAATAGTTTTTTCCTACTTGCTTGTTAATGGTATAGGGATCATACCGAAGTGGACAAAGCTTGTAGTAAGGCCCTGTCAGTGTTTCTTTTTGCAAGTGTAGTCAAACTTGATCACCAACCTAGAAGGTGTCTGGTCTTCATTGTTTGTCATGACACTATTTGTATTTCACATTAGCATCTTGAAAAATGATTTGCACTTGATATTGAATGTGATCAACAAATTGAACAACTTTGTCAACTTCTTTTTGCGAAGGAGTTTCTATTGTTAATGGTGGAATATGATAAACTACGTTGATGGGTGCCAAAGGTTGGGAACCCAAATAGACTTGAAAATGGTTGTGCCATAGAACTATGCAGAGCTTTGTTGTAGTTGTGCTGAATAAAATACATGCTTTCATCCTAAGTGCGTTGCTTCTTTGAATTGTACATTCTTAGAAGGTGCAATATCATCCTATTTACGTCTTCAGTCTATGGATGAAAGGTGGTATATTTGTTCAACTTTATGTCTAGCATAGACCAAAGTACTTTCTAGAAATTGTTCAAGAATCTTGTATCCTTATCAGATATGATGGTTTATGGGATTCCCAAGTGAATCTAGACACATTACAAGTATAGTTGAACTAGTTCGAGAGTTGATATCACTTTTTTACGAAGTACGTGAATTGTTATATTTGAGAATTTATCAACTACTGTATAAACATAATCATTACCATGCTTAGTAATAGGGTAGTTTGAGAGAAAATCTATGGAAATAGATTCCCACGGTCTTAAATATTTTATGCTTTCATAGTCCATACATAATGAATATAATATATTCCCACGATCTTGTTGGAATTGACAAAGGTGTATACAAACTTTGCTTGTTAATTGGTTTGGAAATTGAATATATGGTACATGACTTGATATATTTGGATACATCTGACATGAGATGTGGCTAGAATGCAACACCACACAAGTCTTTTCAACTCCAAAATGTCTTGCAACTTTGCCAAAATGAGATTCCCATATTAGTTTCTATTTCTCTACCTTATGCAGAATGCATAAGTGCCCAAGGTGATATGAGTCCATTGTGTAAGTAGAAATCAGGGATTGGATTACCACAAAGTAAGTTCTGATAGATATTTATAAAATCTGTCAGATGGATAAAATTTTGACCATGCATTGACTTTATGTCCACAAGCATCAAGCACAAAAAGGAGAGCTTGAACTGGCCATGACTCAGACAATCTATGACCGGATTGACAATTCCCTTCTTATGCTTGATGCTTATGTGGAATTGTTGAAAATAAGAAGACCATTTCTAATGCTGCTCTTGCTGCAACTTGTTTTAAATCTACAAGAATTGAAACGACTTGTGATTTGTGTGGATCACAATCTCATGGCCCAAGATATAATGTTTCCAATGCTTACATACTTGAACATTAACATAAAACTAGTGATCATAGGTTGGGTAGTTTCTTACTGATGCAATGAACATTTCTCTTTGGTAAGCAATCTGGTGACTATTGAGTGAGGATTGCTCCATGTGCAAAGTCGAGGTGTCTGTCTCAAACTCAAATAATTACTGAAGATTTGGTAACACAAGTCCTTGTGAAAAATAGACTCTACATCTAAGTTCTTCGAATACTTTCTATTGTGCGGCTTCCTAGATGAACTTTTCTTTAGTGCCACCTTTGGTAAAGCTTTGTAAGATTATTTGGTTGTGGCCAGTCTTGGATGACTTGAATATTTGGGCGGGTCCACATGCACCCCTTGTGCATTTAATGTATATCTTGAATACTATATCTTCCACATAGCAAATGAACATTTCTCCATGTTTGCATACAACTTGTGATTCCGCAAAGTGTCAAGCACTTCCTCTATAACATAGATGTTCATCCCATGTTTTGCTAAAGATTAAGATATAATCAAAGTAAACTAAGATAAATGAGGTAGTGAAGGACCTGAGAATGTCATTCATCATTCACATGAATGTAGTTGGTGCATTGGTCAAACCAAAGGGCACGACTAACCATTCAAAAAAAACCTTCCATAGCCTTGAAGGTTGTCTTCCATACATCTGTAGGTTCAATAGGAATCTGATGATACTCAGACTTAAGATCGATCTTGGTGAAATATTTTATACCATAGAGCTAGTCCAGTGAGTCCTTAATCCTTGGAAGAGGATAATGGTTCTTCAATGTGATCTTATTGAGAGCTCTATAATTGATGCGTGGCCTCCATGTGCCTTCCTTCTCTAGTGCAAACACAATTGGGTTACAACAAGGTGATGAGCTGGGCCTAATATGGCCTTTGCCCACGAGTTCATGGATTTGTTGTTTGATTTCTTCGTTCACTAGAAATTATCTACAATATAAAGGGGCATTAGTTAGATATAGTACAAGAATCAAATCAACAGTGTGTTAAATTGCATATTATGTAGGCACTTCCTTTGGTGACTGAAAGATATCTTTTTATTCTTCCACCTTGTAGTTCAACTCTAATTTTTTTCTACTACTGTTAGAGGAAATACTGTATGGATTGGCATTACAAGGACATTCTTACGTTCAATTCTTACCATCAAAAACATAAATTTCTTACTGGACATGACTAACTTCTTATATTGCTTGGTGCCAATGAGTGATAGCTTAGGAACTACTTCCGATATGTGATATCTCTTGTCACCAACATCTATGACAACATTTATGGGATTCACCTCGTAGACTGCATATTGATGGTAAAGATATGGTTGACCAAATAAAAAATCACATACAGGTTCTAATGGATCAACGTTGCAAAGGACTATATCTTGAAATGGCTTGATGTTGTACACCAATTGACACTACTGATTGACATGTTTTTCAGATCCCATGAAGAACCATCTAATAGAGTATGGCTGTGGATAAGGTGTCAGTGGCAAGTTCAATTTGTGAATTGCTTTATGAAAAATTAGGTTCTTCTGACTTCTATTGTCAATGATGAAGTGTACTAGTTGAGCATTGATCCACATTTGAGAATGTAACAATCTCTTTGCTTCCTTTATTTTCGCAAAGCTAATAGAGACGTTTGTGGTACCCATCATGGTGCTAGGTTTAGATTCCATGACCTGCTTACATTTATCCAATGATGTAGTGTTTGTACATGCTACTTCAAGTTGTGTAGGTAGGGTCTTCCTAATGTAACATTCTTCATTGGATTGACTACTGGAGTTATGAACTGAACACCACTTGCTAGTTTTGGACTAATTTTTTTGAACATTTGACAATTGTTGCTTTTTCTGTGGATGGTGCTTGGAGCTATTCCCTAGCTTGGAATTCTACTTGGAAGCTCTATACTACTACTTGTTTCGAGACTTAGAATCTCCCGTCTTAGTCTTGGCCTTAGCTTCAATTTTTCAAGCAAATATATAGGCTTCTTCAATTGAAGAGATATGTAAGAAAACCATATATGAATGGATATGTAGTCTCAGCACTGACCTATACTTCAAAACAATATTTTGTTTTGAATCTTGAATCTAGAGTTTGGACACCAAAGTATGAAATGTATATGTGTATTGCTGTACAAATTGTTATTTACCATGGTGCAATTAAGAGACCTTGATGTATTGGTCATCATAGTTTCCAATAGGGTAATAGGTTTCTTTGAGTGATTATATGAAACCATTTGACATGTCTACAAATGTGTCTAAATTAACTTCATCTTCACAATTTTCATGTGAAGTACAATAGTTTTCCCACTATTTCCTTACTGATAAAGAAACTTTTAGAAGAACGAATGCAATATTTTCTCGATCAAAAAATTAATCAATCATGTAATATGAAAATCTTAGGTTAAGCTAGTTATCTAGTGTGTCTACATCTATTTTGCCTTCAAATAGAGGGATGTCTGGATTGGCATGTACCTTATATGACTTTTCATCACCAAATGACCAATCAGAATGAGAGGTGTTGGAAGGAGTCTGTTGCTTGAGAAGTAGTGAGAAATTATCAATGATAGTTGCTTATTCATTTGCATGACATTATTCCAAATCTTCTCATTGTCTTTGCGATGCATCCACTATCATATTCTAAAACATTTTTTTGAATTGGTGTCATCAAAGATTTGTCTCCCATAAAAGGACATGAAGATATGATGAAGGGTCATGAATATCGAGGCATTATAATTAGACCTCGTATGAGTGGGCATACAAACATGGATGAAGTTCAAATACACCACAATACCACTGAAAAATGATATGAAGTGTGAAAGCTTTGATACCACTAATCTGAGGCCCAAGAGGAGACCTCGTTGACAACCTACTTCAATAGATTTAAGAGGGTTATGAATGGAATCAAATTATGAATGACAAAGGATATGAACGTGCAATGTGATAAAATTAAAGGAAAGCAAAGAAGATAATGAAAACAAATGTAGAAATGTAATAACAAAGTTTTGTACAATCTCTAAGAGAGCAGATGCTTAGTGTTTATGTACTCCATAACTTAATTCTTGTTTAGGTAACCCTCTACAAAGAATGAAAATGTACATTAATATACAATACAAAGAGATGAATCATCGGTTGAACCGTTATAAGAGTTGGTAACAATCGTTTCATAATCGATGAAAGTTGTGATGTCATTAATTATCATCACCAATGAGTTGAGGTCAACATTATTGACACTGTAGGATTTGTGCGGTAACACAAAGGTGGAATTCAATCTTACAAAGTGGCAAGTAGGTGAGGAACCCCATACCGGTGTTGTTGATGTTAGCGTGAGGCTAGATATGCAACAATGGTAAAATACATTAAAATCAAGTGATCCAGATCGTCACGGATCTACTGCCTTCAATAATAGGCCCGAAAAAATTCATTATAGATTTGATAATATTAATAATTAAAAAAAATGTCATATATATATATATATATATATATATATATATATATATATATAATTATTCTTCGTAATAACTAATTCTTACCATTATATATTTTTTTATTAAAAATAATTTATGTATATAAATAATTGATTATATAGTTGAAGTCGTATATAGGTTTGTAAGATCCTAATACCTACGACATCTTCCTTTATAGAAAAGATGATTCTATTTGTGAATAATTGATTAAATTATAAAACTGAGGAAATAACTAATATCAAGTTGGGTTATTTAAACTATTGACCATAATTTAATGCCTAATTTGAATGGTTGATTAGTAATTGTTGAATTACCCCAACAAATTTGTTTAAGGAAAAAGTATGTGATTTAATAGATGATACAAATAAAATTAGTATGGTAATTTCATCTAAATTTATATAGATGTAGTTTATAAAAATATAAGATCGTTATTTATATTATATAAAAAATAATTAAGTGTATAAAAATTAAGGGAAAAATAATTGTCATTTTTTTAATTTGATTGATCAAGTTTTTGGTTTAGTATTCAGGATTAAGGGGTTCCATTCTATAAAATTCATAAGTTTTATTTGATTGATAAAGTTAAATGATATACATTTCAACTTGATTAAGAATAATTTTTATTGAGTATCATTTATATTGAGAATTGATATAAAAAGTTTTAAATCATTAAACCTTAAATATATAGTTATTAAATTTTATAATGATGAATTGTGTCATTTATATTGAGTTTTTTTATGAAGAATCTAAATTATTAAACTTTAAATATATGATTATTAATTTTTGTAACAATGTTTTGTGTCATAAAACGTGTTGTTTTTTCAAATTACAATTCAAAAATATAAAATTAATAATTTTATTATTTATCTACACTTTTTTTTCATATATACATTTTTTTTCAAATATGATAATGATTTTTCACAAAATAATTTATACTAAAATGTTTCTTATTTTTTATTTATAAATTTCTTCTACTTAAACACCCTAATTTTGAATCTAGTGATACGACTCAACATGAATTAGTGTTGGTATTTAATTGCATTCAATTTATGTTTATTAAGGTGCATGTAGATTTGCCAACTTTTATATTTATTTATGTTTGCAATTGTCATTTATAGCACTTAGTTTTCAAACTTGGTAATAGTTAGTTATGGCCATGACCCTTCTTTTTAAATTTTTAACAAATTTGTATAACCTAATTATAAGTTGGGAAGGCATGCAATGGGTTCACGGTTCATAACATAAATTTTATAAGGTTCTTTTAAATTTTGAAAAAGCATATGACAAAATAGAAGGGCCGTTTATAATAATCATTTTGATAAGTTACATAAGATTGTTAGGGACTTTTTGTGATTAGATGACAAAGAGGATAAAAAAAGACATGTTGTGTAGTTAGATATATATTGAAAATTCAAGGCAAAAAGTGGTTTAGGGATCAAGACTTTGAGATTGTAGGGAATTTCATTGGATGTTAACTGAATTTTGAGTTGGTGATGAATTGTGGAAAGTCTTGGTTAAGTTTAACATTATGAATGTTATTTTTAATGAGAAAAAATTGTGAAAAAAATTACGCATGGTGAATTTTTTTTTGGTGCTTTTTTTGTTAACCTTTAAGATGCACATATTTTCAAGTTTATTTGAAAGACATGGGAATACGTGAATCATTTGATAGTGAGACAAACGTATTTTCTCTTGATTTGACACCAAATGTTAGAGGTATATATCCTTATGATAGAAGTTCAAATATAAAGACAATTTTTTCGCTCACTAAAGATTACTTTGCTTTTTCTTAGTTCTCTAAAATTATTAAAATTTTTTAGAACCTTTTTAAAAATGAAATATTTATGACATGGACAAAGGTTAAAAGATTGCATAATCTACCTCAATCACAAGCCAAAACCTTTACCATCATTCTAAAAGCCTTTAAACCGGTCAATTCTCCAATGATTATGGATCTTGAGTTGGGGTTTTGGGAATATACCAAATGGTTAAAGGGCCTTTAATTCTAAATGTCATAGCTAAACAATTGTATGACATACTTACTTTCTCTCCTAGTGTCTACCTTGGTTTTAATTAAAAGTGGTCAATGTTTGACTCCATTATGAGATGTGCTAATATATTTAGTGTTTTGTGGTCTTCTTGTATTGAGCCTAGGAATCTTGTTTAGGTGGTGGTTACTCCTTAATAAGTGTGTTGTTACTGCTAATATGAACAAGGTTGGTATTGGGAATAATTTTTATTTTGTATGTGGTTATGAGGAAATTAAATAACATATTTTTTGAATATGCTTTTATTTGGATAGTATTTATTCATAGGATTAGGACCTACTATAAGTGGAACAAAAGGACTTGGTGTAGCTGGTGGGAGTGTGGAAACCAAAATTGAATTGTTAGTTGATACAAATTATACAATGAAAAGTTATGTATTGGGCCTTGTAATTATCAGTGTGGGAATTGATAACACTATTAGACATGGTAATAATGAGGATCTACTTATAGATGGTTGCATGTACTAGTTTGTCCTTTGTCATTATATAGTTTTTAGTCTTTATTTGCTTAATTTAAACATATGTTAAATTATACTTACAATTGAGAGTTGTGCCTTTTAATATTTTATCTTTTTAATACTTGTGAATTATCCTTGCGGGGCTTGAATTATTTTTAATATATCTTTTATCTTGTTGCCTATGTAATCATATATATTTTAAAATTTTTTAATCCAATATTAAAAAATAACCTAATAATTTCTCTAAACCATAAGAGCCAAACTTCCATTTCATTTCTTCATTATTATTAAGTTTTAGTTGTAGAAAGACCCATGATCAATTTATTTCTTTAACAATAATGCAAACTTATTTAACAATGTTATTTAATAAAATTAGAAACTTTAAAATATGTTAAAATTAGTATGTAATAGGCAACTTAACATGTACAAAAAATATTTTTTCATAGCTCTTTTAATTATTGGGAAACTTATAGAGAGATCTATGGTAAATTTATTTTTTTGGGCAGTAATGAAAACTTATTTAACAATGTTAATAAAATTGGAAACTTTAAAATATGTTAAAATTAGCATGTAACAAGCAACTTAGCATATACATAAAATATTTTTTCATATCTCTTTTAATTGTTGGAAATATTAAAGTTCAAATTCTTTTAAAATATATTTTAAATATTTACATGAAGGTGACCAAGAGAAATAAATTCTTGTCTTTTTAATTTTTTTATTTAAATACAATAAAATTTTATCCATTATTTTGATTTATATTAATATAATTTATGAGTTATTTTTAAAAAATATATATTGAAGGAATAGGAAAAAATTCACTTGAATCATTAAAAATAATTTGAATAATCAAATAAAAGAAAGAAGATAATCTTTAAAAAGAGCTCAAATTTTCTTTGGTGAGGGAAAAAAAATAATAATAATAAAAAAAAACATTGTTAAATTTTCTTCTTATTAAAGATATTAATTTAAAATTAAGTTATTAAAAAAAAAAAAAAAAATCAATTTAAAGAAATTTATAAATGTTTGAGTTTGGAACTAAATTAAAAAGAAAAAGTGAAAGAAACTTAAACTAAGTTATTAAAAAAATAAAAAAAATTCAATTTAAAGAAATTTATAAATGTTTGAGTTTGGAACTAAATTAAAAAGAAAAAATGAAAGAAACTTAAACTAAATGATAAAGAATTAAGTTTGATATTAAATTTTAAGTGTTTGGTAATCAAACAAAATTTATTAACAATGAATATAAAAACTATTTAAATGAAATAAAAAAATTATAATTATATATATTATATAATATAAATTATGAAAATATTAAATCTTTAATAAATATACTAATGTAGATATAATATAACTTCCTAAAAAATAATGATATACAAATATTGTCAGAAGGCATAATATATCCTGTAGGCTATGTTTTATTCTGATGTGACAAATTTAGTTATGTGAAGTATCTTTTCATACAATTAGTTATTGATATTTTGTAGGGGATTGAGACTATGGAAATAAAAATAGAAATTAAGTCTTTTAAAGGTATATGATGCTAGGTGCCTTAGTTATTGGTTGCAAGGTAGCTTATCGTATATGAGATCACCTTGTACTCTCAGTATGCAGGAGGCATATAACTATGCTTCAAATATGAGGCGTTCCTTAACTCCTACAAGACTTAAACTTATGACCTCCTAATGCAGGAGCATCCCTAGCAAACTTGTATCTTGCAAGTTTTTGGAGAGCACAAATGAAGAAGAAGATGGTGAAATGCTAGAGGAAAAATACTTGAGTTAGGAGAAGTGCATAGAAATATCAAGACAAATAAATGTGCTCAGACTAAAACAAGTAGTAGGTACCAAGCAAGGGTCATGCACATGGCCAAGGAAGGATGCAACATGAGGAGGAAGAATGGCATGCACAAATAGGTTGTGTGGAGGATATGATGAAGTAAATAACACATGCACGAGGGATGCATAAGGGATAAAAGGAGAGGTTCACACATAATAGATATAAACATCATAGGGACTAAGAACTTGATGATTGAAGAGTGTGCCAGAAGAGAAGAAGATGCCTCCAACCAAGAAGTCAAAAGAAAAACATGAGGCATATAACTTGAGGACATAAAAATGATCAACTGGCCAGTTGGAAGAGATGACACCTAAGAAGGATAAGACTGACATATAATAGATCTAAAAGCTAAACTGCATTAATTATTGTCAGAGGTAAAGGGTTTGAGGTCTGATTTGACCATGTTCAAGCTTGGGCATTTAAATTCAAGCACCAAAAAATGGTCGACATTACAATTATTAATTACCAAACTGAATCAAGTTGTAATCAACCTCCATAAGCTATAAATAGGGTCACTGAACCCATGATTAGAGGTTTTTGAAAGGAGGTTATTGTGGAAATACTATTGAGGGGTGATTGTTGTTGGAGAGGTTGTATGTTAGTGGCAAATCAGATAGATAGAGGGCCTAAGGGTTGAGCCCTGCCCAAAGGGGATGAGTGAGTGTGAAAGAATATAAATTCATGATTTCTAGGGGGAATCAAGGAGCCCATAAAATTAAACCTGTGAATCTTGGTATCATGTATTTTTTGCTATAATTTAATAAATGAATTTGATTTAGATTGTTCACTGTGCTAGTGTGTGTGTGTGTGTGTGAATCAAAGGCTATGAGGTTTGGCTTCCCTTCATTAAGAACACGATCCTCGATCTACATCATTTGGTATTATAGTAGGTTGATATCCTTTTGAGATGTAGGAGGAGAAGATCCTATGAGTAGTAGAGCAACAAAGTGGTGCACAAATAAAGATGACTAGCTAAATTGATGATTTGAGGTAGTTGGCCAAAGAGGGAGAGTTTTGAATAATAGGTTCCATATGATAGACTAATGAGATGGGGTAACCAGTGATGTGTGGCATGGGAAGGTGAAAACTAGTAGATGCCAAACAAGAGGCAACTAATAGAGGTGAAAAAGAGTGTAGATTGGTAGATACTGAGTGGGAGGTAACCAATAGAGTGCATTACGTTCTCCACCATAGAGGTGGGTAGAGAGAACATGAGTATGAGGACACTCAAGAGACACACTATGTAGGATCATGATAGAGGTTTCAATAGTGGTTCAAAGATCCTAAAGCACTGACTAGTGGAGTAGTCACACACAAAACATCTTCCAATTAGTAAATTAGGTAGAAGGTACTAAACGAGTTCTCCACTGAGTGTAAGTGGGTAGATAACAACAAGCACAAAAATTGACAAGAGGTGTTAACCAGAGAAGTATTCATGCATATAGCATATTCCAATGGAACTATTAGGTATAAGATGTAGGCACTACAAAATAAAATAACACATACTCAATAGAGATTTAGGGATCTCCATCATGCATAGATGGGTAGAGAGTGAGGAACATAAGAGGTGAGTCAGCAGCGAGTCAAGTTTTAATGTCAAGCATGGGTGGGTATAAAACACAAAGCATAAGATATGACTCGATAGAGATTCAAAGTAATCCATAAAACATGTATGGGTAGAGGACATAGAACACAAGGAGAGATGAAGGTGTTGTAGAGCAGGACAATGCAAGGAGGAGCAGAACTAGAAGAGGAGAAGAAGTGGGTTGAAGATGTAGAGCATGATTTAGCACGAGATAGTGTTGAGGACTTATAAAATAAGAAGAGGCATAAAATAGATTAAATATACATATGTGCTACTAAAGAGTGTTGGAGAAGCATAGTTGCACCAAGTGCAACTAGAGTTGGTAGATCTCCAAACCATTGAGGCAACCAATGGATAAAGTGAGAGAGGAAAGTTATTAGAGATCAACTAGGGGTGGAAAAAATGTCAAATTAATGAGGCATCTAAAAAATAAGAAGAAGGCCGAGTGGAGCAAAGTGGAGCAGAATGCTAGTAGATCACTATATGTTGAGGCAATGTTGTCACTCAATTATGCACCCTTGGAGAAGTAGTTCAAGTCTACTCCAAATTTAGTGGAACATGCAATTACCTTTAGGCATGTTGGTTGCCTATAATATAGGTAAACCTCTAGATTTAAGGGATAGCTCCCTTGGTTTATCTATTGAAGCTCATCACCTAAACTACTAGCTCATTTGGATGAAAAAGGGAGAGAAAATACATAAAGTAAACTATCCTAATGAGGTGATGCACCAAATATAACCTAAGAAATGATAAAAAATTACAAGTACACTTCAAACACAAGCCTAACCTGCACATACACTAATCCAAATCTGCCCCTTACATTAGTATTTCTCATGGAGGTTTGTAAAGCAATATTAAGCTAGGAGGACCAAACACAATGTCATATCATGACACTAGTGGAGAGGAAAATCATTAAATTCATGAAATATTCATTATAAAAATTTTGTTAGGGTGTGGAGCTAAAAGCTTCACCTTGTTGCAAACAGAAGGAAGAGGTTTTTTGCAGGTTGACAGTCGCCGACGTCGGCAGGCCACAACCGACGTCGGTCAGGGGAAGCGCAGAGGAAACCGGCATCGGCAGGAGATCGGCCGGCGTCGGTCACCTCCAGGAAGACAGGGACCGACGTCGGTCACCTGTAGCGGTCTGAACTGCTGTTGACGAATAGTTAATTAAGTGAATGCAGAGTTTGCATGTTGAAGACCAGTTCGAGTCTTTGAGCCGCTCGTCTAATTTAGTGTATGCATGAGATTTATATAATAGACTCATGGGATGTATTGTTAAGTGTTGAACTTGTAGAACCCAAGTGTGGAGCTTGGAGAGTTCTTCCCATGGTGGAATCAAGTAGGATTCCCCATGTATGTAAGATCAGGTTTGATATGCAGGGTGTTGCAGAGTCATGGAGGAGATCACATGTGATAAGTAAGATCAGGTTGGTCTGCAGGGAGATGTGTGAATGCGAGGGTCAGAAAGGAGATCGGCGGGGGAGCTAGATCCAAGGTGACAGCAATACATCGAAGCAGGATCATGGTTAGATCTACTTGGAGTATCGATTCGTACTCAGTTGTACTGGAGGTACAATGGGGTGAACAACAGCTTGTGTAAGTTGTTAGTTGAGACCTATGAGAGAAGATTACTCAAGTGGGAAGATTACTTGGAGCCCTTGAGG
The DNA here is from genome assembly GCA_037957365.1 of Torreya grandis. Taxonomy (NCBI): domain Eukaryota; kingdom Viridiplantae; phylum Streptophyta; class Pinopsida; order Cupressales; family Taxaceae; genus Torreya; species Torreya grandis. Next base: position 6,254,093 of record JARHVA010000123.1, read on the forward strand.
TAGAAGGCCTTGTAGAGGTGGAGAAGAGTGTGATCTCTTTATTGTAATTTTCTTTTGTAATGAGTTGAATACAATTGTGTGTTGCCTCTCAGTTTCTGTGTTATTTCTCATTGATAGTTATTTGTTCTTTTGGTATTTCCGCATGTTTAAGTTGCTTATACATTGGTAATCATGTGTGCTCTTAAATCTGACAAGTTGTGTTAGAACTTTGGAAAACTTTGGTCCTATCAAATGGTATCAGAGCGAGGTTGGACGTTCTCAGAGCGAGCTTGACTAACAGGTGGTTCAGATCTGTTAAGTGTTGTTGATTACAGGTTACTCACAGGGGTTGCTGTTTGAGTGGGAGTATAGCAAGGTAGAAGAATGGAGAAATTCAGGCACAGGTGTAGCACCACAGGGAGTGTGGTGGGTTGTCTTTGAGTGGGAGCTTGAAGAGGAATACAAGCCAGGATGTAGATTAGACAGAGTACTGGTATGGGTATAGGTGTAGCTCTTTATCTCCAAGTGGGAGATTGTTAGGGTGTGGAGCTAAAAGCTTCACCTTGTTGCAAATAGAAGGAGGAGGTTTTTTGCAGCTTGACAGTCACCGGCATCAGTAGGCCACAACCGACGTCGGTCAGGGGAAGCGTAGAGGAAACCGGCATCGGCAGGAGATCAACCGGCGTCGGTCACCTCCAGGAAGACAGGGACCGACGTCGGTCACCTGTAGCGGTCTGAACTGCTGTTGACGAACAGTTAGTTAAGTGAACACAGAGTTTGCATGTTGAAGACCAGTTCGAGTCTTTGAGCCGCCCGTCTAATTTAGTGTATGCATGAGATCTATATAATAGACTCATGGGCTATATTGTTAAGTGTTGAACTTGTAGAACCCAAGTGTGGAGCTTGGAGAGTTCTTCCCATGGTGGAATCAAGTAGGATTCCCCATGTATGTAAGATCAGGTTTGATATGCAGGGTGTTGCAGAGTCATGGAGGAGATCTACATGTGATAAGTAAGATCAGGTTGGTCTTCAGGGAGATGTGTAAATGCAAGGGTCAGAAAGGAGATCGGCGGGGGAGCTAGATCCAAGGTGACAGCAATACATCGGAGCAGGATCATGGTTAGATCTACTTGGAGTACCGATTCGTACTCAGTTGTACTGGAGGTACAATGGGGTGAACAACAGCTTGTGTAAGTTGTTAGTTGAGACCTATGAGAGAAGATTTCTCAAGTGGGAAGATTACTTGGAACCCTTGAGGTAGAAGGCCTTGTAGAGGTGGAGAAGAGTGTGATCTCTTTATTGTAATTTCCTTTTGTAATGAGTTGAATACAATTGTGTGTTGCCTCTCAATTTTTGTGTTATTTCTCATTGATAGTTATTTGTTCTTCTGGTATTTCTGCATGTTTAAGTTGCTTATACATTGGTAATCATGTGTGCTCTTAAATCTGACAAGTTGTGCTAGAACTTTGGGAAACTTTGGTCCTATCAAATTCAAGAGACATGCAATAAAATTTCAAATTTGAATATAAATGCAAACAAAGACAACATGCTAAGGAAGAGAATCTATCACTTAACAAGATCAACTAATTAACAAACACATTAAAATAACTCATGGAGAAGGTAATTTAGATCATTATTTATTTAATCAAAGGCTGAAAATAAGCAAGGCTTCACCATACTCAGATGGAGGATACAAACTCAGCCAAAAATGGTTGCTTATATATAGAAAGTGAGAGAGAAGAGAACAAGGGTGTAGGAGAGAGAAGGTAGACAAGTGTCAATGTGAGTTATAAAAAGAAGAGGAGTTAGGGAACTACTAAATAGGTCCAAGATGCCATGTGTAGCTCTTCTTCATATGATTTAACTCTCCAAGTGGCATGGGAGTTGAATTGCTTGTTTGACACCTTGGCTAGCTTCTTGAAACTTCTCTTCTTCTTGACATGTTGAAGGACAAGTGGCCTTATTAGTGGTCAGATAAATTTATTCTACCTATTTTCTCTAATTTTTACACCTCTCAACTAACCCAAATAGGTAATTTTTGACACATCACCTCTTTCTCTTGCAAGGTGTCTAAAGGACTCTTCATCTCTTTAGGCCTATTTTGCACACAAGTGTCAAAACTTGGTTTCTTCTTATTTAGCTCATCCAAACTTCATGTATGGTATATTAATTGTTGAGTTGTGGAGATAAAAGCTTTACTAATGAGCTAATGTGGAGGTTGCTGGGCTTACACAGTAATCGGCATCGGTCAGAACCAATCGACATCAGTTAGGGGTCGACTGGCATCGGTTAGGGGTCGACTGACATCGGTCATCCTCAGACCGACATTGACTTCTGTGCATTTCTAGAATTGTTATTTTTAGGAGAACAAATTTGAGCCTTTGATTTAAGAGGTGCATCTAAGGGTGGCAAATGCATGGCTCATGAACCCTAGTGTTGCAGTATTCTATATAGTAGGGTTAGATCCTCATAGCATGTACAATTCAGTAATTGAGTTGATTGTAATTGATTGAGAGAGAGAGAGAGAGAACTCTTGAGGGAGAATTATTATACATCTGCGAGGTGTGAGGAGAGAGAGATTTTTTCATTATATTTCCTTTTGAAAGAGTTTAATACAGATTGGTTGTTTCTTGTATCTCCTATTATTTACTGTTTCTGATTTCTAGTTACTTATTACTTCTGGTTTCAATTTCGTGTTTAGTTGCTTATACAAAAGTAATCAATTGTACTCTAAGATCTTGACAATTGGTATCAGAGCGTGTTAGTGTTTTTTGATTACAGAATTCACTCACAGGGGTTTCTGATTGAGTGGGAGCAAAGTAATGGCAGAAGAAAGTAAACTAAGAATGGAGAAATTCAATGGCAAGAATTATCAATTATAGAGGATGCAGATTGAAGATTATGTGTATCAAAAAGATCTATATTTATCGTTGGGTGGAGTTTCAAGGAAGCCCACAGATATGGAAGATGAAGAATGAAATATTCTTGATAGAAAGGCTCTTGGATCTATAAGGTTGAGCTTGGCGGCTTCTGTGTTTTCCAACTTATCACAGGTAAAGACAACGGTAGAGTTAATGGATACTTTGGCAAATTTATATGAAAAATCCTCAGTTTCGAATAAGGTATATCTTATGAAGCAATTATTTAATTTGCAAATGCAGGAAGGTGGATCTGTATCTAGTCATCTTTATGATTTCCATACAATAGAAAATCAGTTAAATTCAATCAAAATAGTTTTTGATGATGAAATTAAGGCTCTCTTAATCTTATGCTCTTTACTTGAAAGTTGGCATAGTTTGGTAATGGCAGTTAGTAATACTACATCTACTTCAAATATATTGAAATTTGATGATGTTGTTAGTGTAATCTTGAATGAAGAAATTCGTAGGAAAAGCATAGGAAAAATATCAGGTAATGCTTTAAGTGTTGAAAGCAGGGGAACGCAAAGAGAGAAGGGCAAGCAAGGGAAATCAAGGTCAAAGATGGGAAGTAGATCCAAATCCAGAAATGGAAGAATAACCTGCTGGAATTGTGGAAAGAAAGGGCATGCAAATAAATATTGTTGGTTGAAGGATAACAAAAAAAATCAGCATGAAGGTAATAAAGAAGCAAAAGTTGCAGGTATTGTTGCACAAGATGCTCTTATATTTTATTTGTATAATAAAGTAGAATCATGGGTTTTAGATTCTGGTGCCTCTTTCCATGTAACCCCAAACATAAATTTTTTCAATGATCATGTCCATGGAGATTTTGGAAAAGTTTATTTAGGGGATGATGAGCCTTGTAAAATTGTTGGCAAAGGAAAAGTGCAGCTGAAATTGCAGAATGGCAACACATGGGTGTTGAAAGATGTCATGCATGTACCCATCCTGAAGAGGAATCTGATTTCTATAGGAAAGTTGGGTGATGAGGGTTGCACAGTAACTCTCATAGCTAAATCTTGGAAAGTTTTCAAGGGTGCACTTGTATTAACAAAAGGTAAGAGAGTAGGTACACTTTATTTATCTACTTGTATTACTGATTATTCTCCTTCTATTTTATCTACTTCAGATGTAGATGCAAAGTTGTGCCACTGTAAGCTTGGTCACATGAGTGAAAAGGGAATGAATGTTCTTAAGTCAAAAGGTAAGCTTTCAGATTTGAAAAGCATAGATCTAGATTTCTGTGAGCATTGTATTTTTGGGAAACAGAAGAAAGTGAGGTTTCTCAAAATTGGGTCAACAAAGAAGAAGCACAAGTTGGAGCTTGTTCACACAGACGTGTGGGGACTAGCTTAGATAGCTTCTATTGGAGGATCACAATATTATGTTTCTTTCATTGATGATGCTACAAGAAAGTTATGGGTTTATTGCATAAAGAGGAAATCTGATGTTTTTGACACGTTTAAGAAATGGAAAGCTTTGGTTGAGAATGAAACAGGTTTGATATTGAAGTGCTTTAGATCTAACAATGGTGGTGAGTACTGCAGCAATAAATTCAACAATTACTATTCTATGAGTGGAATATGCAGGGAAAGGACGGTTCCAAGGACATCTCAACAAAATGGAGTTGTTGAAAGGATGAATAGAACAATAATGGAGCGTGCACGGAGTATGAGGTTGTATGCTGGTTTGCCTTTACAGTTTTGGGTAGAAGCTATATATACTACAGTTTACCTGATTAACAGAGGACATTCTACTGCACTGGATGGTGGAATTTCAGAAGAGGCTTGGACAGGTAAAAAGGTAGATCTTTCATTTCTGAGTAGGGCAATTTTGATTTGGAAGAGGTTATGATCTAAAATGAGCTCGTAGATAAAAATAATCACTCACAGAAAAATATAGAGACTGATGTCAGTCAGGTGGAAATCGACGTCGGTCAGGTGGAGACCGATGTCAGTCAGGTGGAAATTGACATCGATCAGGAGGAATCAACATCGGTCGGGTGTAGACTGACATCGATCAAAGATGACCAAGATTGATCACTGTAAAAAAAAATTTTGGGCGGACAACAAGTTGTAAATGAGTCTCAAATGCCTATAAGGAGGTCTGAAAGGGTAAGTAAACCTCCAATTCGTTATTCCCCTTCTTTATACTACTTGTTGCTCACTGATGGTGGAGAACCAAAAAGTTTTGATGAGGCAATGCAGGTAAAATCTAGGAAATAGTGGGAGCATGACATGAATGAGAAAATTGATTCCTTGGAAGAGAACCATACGTGGGATTTGGTTGAGTTGCCAGCCGAAAAGAAAGCGCTAAAAACAAATGGGTATACAGGTTAAAGGAAGGAGAGAATGGACAAATGAGACATAAGGCCAGGTTGGTAGTAAAGGGATTTGCACAGAAGCCAGGTATTGATTTTAGTGAAATTTTTTCTCTTGTAGTAAAGATGACTTCTATTCGGACTGTATTGTCTTTAGTTTCTATTGAGGATTTGCATCTTGAGCAGGTTGATGTTAAGACAACATTTCTTCATGGAGATTTGGATGAAGAGATATATATGGATCAGTCGGAAGGTTTTGAGGTCAAAGGTATGGAGAAACTTATGTGCAAGTTGAAGAAAAGCTTATATGGTCTTAAGCAAGCTCCAAGACAATGGTATTTGAGGTTTGACAGGTTTATGACAGAGCATGGCTTTAGTAAATGTCAATCTGACCACTGTGTTTATTTTAATAGATTGGATAATGGTAGTTATATTATCCTATTACTATATGTAGATGATTTGCTTGTTGCAAGTTCACACATGCAGAAAATTACTGAGCTTAAGGTAAAATTAGCTCACACATTTGTCATGAAATATTTAAGAGTAGCAAAGAAAATTCTTGGCATGAGTATTAAGAGAGATAGGAAAAATCATAGTTTGATTTTGTCTCAAGAGGATTATGTGAATAAGGTGTTGGAGAGGTTCAATATGCAAGATGCAAAATCGGTAAGCACACCTATGGCTGGACACTTCAAGTTGAGCAAAGAACAGTGTCCTAAATCACATGATGAGGTTGAGTACATGAGTAGAGTTCCATATGCTTCAGCAGTTGGGAGCTTGATGTATGCAATGGTATGTACTAGACCAGATATTGCCCAAGCAGTGGGAGTTGTCAGCAAGTTTATGGCCAATCTAGGAAAGGAACACTGGAAAGCAGTTCAGGGGATTCTCAGATATCTGAGAGGGACCAACAATAGGCATTTATGCTATGGAGGGTTAAACACTTCTCTACATGGGTATGTAGATTCAGATATGGCAGGTGACTTGGATGGGAGGAGAAGCACCACAGGATATGTGTTCACTGTTGGTGGAACGACAATTAGTTGGATTTCAAAGTTGCAGAAGGTTGTTGCCTTGTCTACTACAGAGGCAGAATACATTGCAGTCACAGAGGCTAGCAAGGAAATGATTTAGATGACTCGGTTCATGGAAGAGTTGGGAAAATAGCAAGAGAGTTGTAGATTGTACAGTGATAGTCAAAGTGCAATTCATTTGGCAAAGAATTTAGCCTTTCATTCAAGAACCAAACACATACAGCTTAGGCACCACTTCATTAAACAGGGATTGGAGGATGGACAATTGAAGCTGGAAAAGATCCATATGGATAAGAACCCTGCTGATATGTTAACAAAGCCGGTAACAAAAGGAGAAGTTGAATCTTCATTCAACTTTTGTTGGTCTTCAAGATTAAACTTGAAGAGGGAGAAACAAGCCAGAGATGTTTAGATGATGTTTTTGTACAGGTACAAGTGCAGTTGTTTATCTCCAAGTGGGAGATTATTGAGTTGTGGAGCTAAAATATTCACTAATGAGATAATGTGGAGGTTGTTGGGCTTACACATTAACCGGTATCGGTCAAAACCAATCGACATCGGTTAGGGGTCGACTGGCATCGGTTAGGGGTCGATCGATATCGATCATCCTCAGACTGACATCGACTTCTGTGCATTTTCAGAATTGTTATTTTTAGGAGAACATATTTGAGCCTTTGATTTAAGAGGTGGATCTAAGGGTGGCGAATGCATGGCTCATGAACCCTAGTGTTGTAGTATTCTATATAGTAGGGTTAGATCCTCATAGCATGTACAATTCAATAATTGAGTTGATTGTAATTTATTGAGAGAGAGAGAGATAAATCTTGAGGGAGAATTACTGTACATCTACGAGGTGTGAGGAGAGAGATATTTCTTCATTGTATTTCTTTCTATAAGAGTTTAATACAGATTGGTTGTTTCTTGTATCTCCTATTATTTGCTGTTTCTAATTTCTAGTTACTTATTACTTCTGGTTTCAATTCCGTGTTTATTTGCTTATACAAAAGTAATCAATTATACTCTAATATCCTAACATTAATATCATATTGGACCTAAAAAAATCCATTTTGAGCCCTCAAACTACCCCCACCAAGTCATTCTCTACCAAAAGCCCCAAATAGCCCTCATTCCTTGTAATGCTAAAATGATACAAACCTCCTTGTGTGTAACAAAGTATAGAAAGTGTTGAGAATATGAGGGCATATTCCAGTACCCATTAAGTCCTTACAAATCTAGGTTCAATTTCATGATCTGAGAGTGAGTGGCGATATCCCTTTTTGCCCTTTCTCTCTCTTAACTAGGCCTCAATTGGGCTTCCCTACCAGGAGAGTGAAAAATGATTCTACAGCCTCTCCACACAAAACAAACCCAAAAAAAGTATGTGATTTAGTTATACAACATCCTCCCCTACATCTTTTCCAAATTTGAATTTTTGACTCATTGTATAGACCTGTAAAATATAAAAAATCAATCTTTTTAGCCCTAATTTATACAATTCTGTATAATACTATATCAACCAATTACATGGAGTGATTCTAAGGGGAGTCTTGGAAATTTTATATGTTGTTTTAAATTTTATTTTATTCATAGGGAGGCATAAAATTGCATTTCTCTTTCATCTGGTCCGTATAGCCCTATTAGGCAGCCTGAAAGTGCCCTAAGTTCTTAAGGTTGGTTCATAAAATTGGAAGCATTAAACCACCAAAAAATTACAAAAAAATTAAGTTCACTAGGATATTAAACATCACTTATAATCTTAGGGTACCATGCAGTGTGTGTGTTCTATACCAAGCAGGAGAAACTAGCCTCTCAGTTGGAAACAAGCACTCTGTGAAGTCTGAGAGATAACTTAGTTAGTGAGAGATTTACTGAGTTTAGTCTAAGTTATAATCACATTAATGAGGTATGTGAGGTCCTCCTTAACACACCCCATTGTTCATCTTATCACACTCTTTCACCAAACTCCTTGTATCCTTATTGATCTAGGCCTAGGGTTTTCAAGTCAAACTGACTATCATACCCTAATATACTATATTCTCCCATTTCCTCACTGCTAAGAGGTCTGTGAGTTCCTATAATGTTTATGTATGTTTCTCTTCACCATATCCTCAGGTCCCCAATGGTTTTATCTCAATCCAATAACTCCATTTGACCATCATCTCCAATTGATTGTTGCAAGTTTGTGTATGCATTTAGCATGTGTGGATATGTTACTTTCACTGTTAGGGGTCTAACACTTCATGAAGTGTTTGTATGTGTCCCTCACAATATCCTAATGGTTTTACATGGATTCATCTAATACAACCTCAATCCACTTCTTCTCTTACTGCTCAAACCAGGTTTGCCCTGCCCATACAAGCTGTGTATGCACTTTAGACTGTTTGAGGGTTTAGAACAAGGTATGCCAAACCGTGTACACTTATTATTGAATCTGATGGCTCCTATAAAGTGAAGTTATAACCATTTCAATCATTCTTAACTTACCTTGTTTTCATACCCCTTCAAGATCCTTAAAGACTTCTCAAACCAAGCAAAAGCTACCATGAGATGAAGCAGGCCTATGTCATGCCATTGGGCTGAGTATACATGGTTTTACATTCTTTATTGAGGTCTCCTTGAACTTCAAGGACTTGGGAACCTCAATAATCTCCTAAAACAACTCTCAACTGCCTTCAAGAACCTTTGTCACTCTTTTTAAGGCTTAAAATAGCCCATATCAACTTAGTAAGCCTGTAGGTCTGTATTGAAGCAGTCTGAGGGCTTTGATGTTCTAGGAACCTTGTTAGCATTGAAATCCTCTTCAAAATATTGAATGGATATTGATAAATAAATATCTTCCTTGACTCTTTGAAACCTTGTACTTTACCATCACTGTCTCAAGGCAAAATCTTAACAAAGTATGGTTGTAAGTGGTCCTTTTGAGAGCTCTGACTGTGTATGGGTTTCTTGGCCTTCAAAACCAAACTTCAATAATTTTCAATGGATTTTTATATATTTTTATTGGTTTCCTTAGATACTTTCAATGCCTTGAAGTTCCCAAACCTTACCCACATTCACTGTTTAAGGTAAAACCTCTTAACAGGCTTTAGGTGATCAATATGAGATTTCTGAGCATGGAGTTTGAGTTAGGTCTTTTCAAATCCACCATGGTACTTGTAATAGTGGTCAGGACTTATGGACAATCTCTTTTACTTTTCTCAAGTCCATAAACCTTTTCAAAACATTTTCAAACCTTGTGTCCCTTGTTTACACAGTCATAATCCTATAAGTGACTGTCCTATTATGTTTGACTATGTATTAGGTTTCTTGGCCTTCTCCTATCTCCCCTTGGATTCCCAAATGACTCATGACTCTATCATGTATTTTATGCCTTGAGACTATCTTGAAAGTCCTAAAACTCCTTTACTTTACCGATACCACTGTCTAAAGTCAATTTCCTCAACTGGCTAACTTTAGGAGTGCATTTGAGAGTTGACTATGTGAGATCTTTTCTTAAGAGTTTCCCATTAGTTCCATCATGCCTCTCCATAGTTATATCATGTTATGGTTAATGTCATGAGACCCTATCAATGTATTTAACTTCAAACTCCAAATATCATCAACACATCTGTCAAGGCAAATTTGCACATACCTGTAGGTGACTATTAGTAAGGCAATTTGATTGTGTTCATAGGAGTTAGGCCTCTCAAAGAAACACAAATGTCTTATAGTGGATATTAAATTGAGATATCCTTATTATTGCATTCCAAATTCATGCTTCATCTTCAATACATCTTTCAAATTTTGTGTTCACTGTCTACAGAGTCAAAATCCTGTAGGTGCACATTTAGGATAGTTAGCTTGGTCCTCAATTTTTGAATATGTTTTATGTGCCCTAGAGATCCTTATTAGTCCATGAATCCTTTAAAATTTAAATATCACAATGTGATATCATGCTTAGTCAACATTATTAGACAGTAACACCATTGAGTTTCTTAGAGTTAAAGAAGACTGTTTAGAAACCCTTGAGTTTTTGAAACCTTGAGAAGTGTAGCATGGTCACTAGGACTACAATAGCATTATAATGATTGTATCAACATGTTATAATGAAGACACAAATACAAAATCCTTGAAAAATATATTTAAACACTTCTAACTCAGTCTGTTATGCAAGCACAAAACACAATCCCAATAATGAATGAAGAAGTGACCATTCTTAAAACTTGTACATAATGTTCAATTCATCAGAGGATATGAATGGATTGAGAAGAGATTATAGGATAAGGTAGAGACATTCAAATGCATCAAACCACCTGTATAATATCAAAAACATATAAAAACTGCTAGTCATCTCAAGCTATGCACAAGAAAGACTTTTCATGCCAAAAGGACATCCACACGTGCCACCAAGATGAGTGAATGTGTGTGAGGAATATAAAGACATATGATAACCTATTTCAAATAATTTTAAGTAGCCATGATCTCACACTATATACTAGATTTGATCTAAACTCAGTTTGTGGGGTTTTAAGCCTTCAAAAAGTAGTCTACCATCTTAGAGATTGTTCATACAGATAAGAGCACTAGTTCAATGAACAATACCATAAATTGGAATCTCATAAGAGTCCTAAAATTTGGATAAAATATTAGCTCACAAATCTACCTGTATGACCTGTACCATTTGGTTGAAATTTGCATTCACTAGCTTGTGAATGGAGTGATGGAAGAAATGATTTTTTTTTGAAACTTTTAGATCTATAACTTAAAATATTTTTTGTGCCCTATAGGAGATAAAAGGACACCTTTGAAATGTTTTCACTTGCACATGACTTCAACAAGTCCGTACAACTTCTTTAACTCATCAAAGTGGCATTGAATTTCAAGAATTTGACTTTGTTTTGATTCGTTTGATAGGTGTGGCAGTTAAATAACTGATCCAATATCCTTAGAATGGTTCTTGTATGGATTTTAAAGTTAGGTGACTTTGACAAACACAAATATTAGTCAATGATCCAAAACTCAGAAGTTTTGATTGATAGATATTTCAAGAACATGAAAATAACACAGTAACAATGAATTCTCTGACAAGAGATGTTTTATTACTCAAAATTGCAATACAACTATATGCTTATCTTTGGGAAGAGATGTCTCATTTTCATTTCAGGTTACATCTTCATTTATACACATTTTGAAAGCAAGAGGAGGATGTGGAAGGTCACCAATCTCGAGGGAGATTAAGTGGTTTGACTTCCATTATTTAAAACAATATAGAATTCAAGGAATTACTATTTTTAGACTGCACTACTAAAATTAAAAATTTGGGCACTTCCATTGGGGTTTTTGGGGGTCAAAAACCACTAAGCAAATTTTAGTGCCATCTCACCACGTTCTCCTCGTTCTTAGCTTTCCAACGATTCAAATGGGGAGTCAATTGGAGCTACGGTACAAAATTTATAGCTCTCGAAAGTTCTGTCATCAATTGGAGTAGAACCATCCCCTTAATTGTCACCTAAATTGTTGCCTGAATCAACCAAAATCATATTTTTCACTCATTTTCAACACCTTAGAGTTAGCAAATGATCCTCAAACTTTTCAAAACTTCATAAAATGTTATGAAAATGTGCTTAACACATGAAATGAATTTAATAAACCTATAATCACCTATGACATAACTTGACCATGCCTTATCTCTCCATGACACCCCTATATTTACTATATGACCACAACATGAAATTACCTTAACTTCTCCAAACTAACCTTAAACCATGCTAACAAGGTTAAATGAAGACTCTAAGGACCATATAGTGTATGACATAACCATATGACGAGTTTGAATTTATAGGGGGGTGACAAATTTGACTTGGGATCAAATTTGATCAACAAGCAACTAGAAAAAATGCAAGATATGACAGAGTTTGAGAGAGAGTTATTCAAGAAGCAACTGCAGGCTAACATATTACCAAATGTGAGGTAATTAATAGGTGTACAAGCAAAAAACATGCCAGGAGAAGGGATGAGTGAATCCAAGTTTGAGCATAGTTGGGAAATTATAGATCACTAAACAATTAGGGTCGCTATCAAAAACACAAGTTGAAGAATGTGTTAGAGGATGACGCAGAGTTGCCGAGAGAAACTAGAGAATTAAGTTGTTATCAGATGGTAATTGAAGGTTAACATAGGCACATTACCTTGAGGTATCTGGTAAAAGAACCCAAGCAAGGAGACATGTGATAAGGAAGAAGGAAATGTGGAGGAATACCAACTAGAGACTATGCCACACAAAAGCATGGTGCGAGCAAAATGAGAGTAGATACAACATGTCACATAAGACGCATGTAGGAGGAAAGAGAATAGGATGAGAATGGAGGTACGTGAGGTGAAAGAAAGGCCTCAAGAGGAGAAGTGAGGAGGTCAGCGTGTGGTTTGAATTAAGAAGAAGAGAGTGCGAGGTCACACAAAGAAACATAAGCATGTAGGAAAGAGAGTAAGAATGCATGATGATAATAACACACTAAAAAGGGAGAACGAGAGCACATGGAAGACCAACCTAGTGCTGGGAAGGGACCAAGAAATTGTCATAAAAATAGAGGGGAACACCAAAGTAAATGGTTGTGCAAGAGAGAATAAGTACGCCTCGAAGGAGAAGAAAAGGGATGTGTTATGAATATGGAGCATGTTAAGAGGGACAAATGGGACACTTGGTCGAAGAAAATAAGAAGAGGAAGAGTGAAGGGTGAGGATAGAAGTATAATTCTGTTTGCGCATGATAAACTAGAGAAAGGAGAATGAGAGAAGCTCAACTTGAAGCTGATGGAAGTGGCTAAGAATAGGTTAGCTTAGTTGAGGCGCTAGGTGTTGGGAAGGCATGAGACAGGAGAATCATGCCACAAATCATGAAATAGATAGTAAGAAGGAGAAGAGACGAGAAAGGGCGAGGTGTGCAATAAAATATAAAGATACACACAAAGAAGAAAATATGTTGAAGGAGAAAAGTGCGTAAGCAATGGGTGAAGGGGATCGCCAGGGTTAGATAACTAACCTAAATAGTGGTCCAACCGCTTAGAACTAATGTAAGTATGGGTTTACATTTAAGTTACTTGAGGACTCTGATTCAAAATCATCTTTGGAAAACTTAGATCCTACAAGTTTTGGGAGAGCGCGAGTGAAGGAGGAGGTAGAACATCACAAAAGAGTTAGGAGAAGCACGCGGAAAGATCAAGATGAAGAAGAACACACAAATTGAAACAAGTAGTAGGTATTCAAGGGTCGTGCACAGGGCCAAGGAAGGAGGCAATAAAAATAGGAAGAAGGGCATGCACGAACAGGTTACGTGAAAGACAAGACAAAGTAGAAAATGCGTGTATGAGGGACACACAAAGGATAGAAGGAGAGGCACGCACGAAGGGTCGTATGTAGATCAAAGATAGACAGTGTGGGGAATAAATATGGACCTAATGAATGAAGAGCCTGTTAGAACAAAAGAAAACACTTACGACCATGAAGTCAAAAGTGAAGTGCAAGGCATAGAGCTTGTGGATAGAAAAAGACAAACAATCAACAGGCTAGCTGGAAGAGTTGACAATGGTACATTAGGGCCGATGAACAACAAATCTAAAGTCCGATCTGCATCGATTTTTATCAGAGGTGAAGGACTCGAGGTTTGAATTGGCCATGTTCAAACTAGGGCATTTGAATTCAGGTGCCAAAAACTAGATGATGTGACAACTATAAATCCAGAAACTAGACCAGCCAGGAATCAACCTCCACAGGCTATAAATAGGGGAATTTGGCCCATGATTATAGGTTGTTGAAAGGGAGTAGTTGTGGAATATTATTGAGGAGTGATTGGTGTTGGAGAGGTTGGTTGTTAGTAGCCAAACGGAGAGAGAGGGCAGGTTCTTGAGGATTGAGCCCTGCCCAAAGGGAGATGAGTGTGTGAGAATCTAGAGCTATGAGTTTTAGGGAGGGAGTCCAAGAACTCTTTAAGTTAAAGTCATGAAGCTTGGTATGGTGTATGTTCTATTATAGTTCAATAAATGAATTTGATTTAGATCGTTCGTTGTGTTAGTGTGTGTTCATGCATGTGAATCAAACATTGTGAGGTTTGATTTCTTTTTATTAGAAATTTGATCTTTGATTTGCATCACTTTCATTTCAAGAGTACAAGTTCTTTACCAGTAGGCTAACTCAAGTATAAATTAGGGCAAGTCAAATGTATGCTTTATGGAGTAATGGTTAAATATGAGTATTGAAAATACACACTTTATTTTGTTAGTAACAATGCTTTAATGATAGACTAGTGACTACCACGATATAGACCCCGATTTGATTTTAGGTTGGTGCAATAACTAATCTTAAAACAATGAAAATATATAGCATTTAACCACATTCATTCCACCTAAAAATTTAAAAATAGTGAATAGTAACACATTATTTTGTAAAGGTAATGATAAATCATCACTAAAACATGGAATGTATTTTTCTTTTGAACAAATAGAAATTCGCTATAAATTTAATTTAATTTTATAAAAAAATAGACTTTTTAAAAATAATTGATTATAATTAAAATCAATTACAATTTTTTTAATAGATTATAAGATTGATAATAAATCATAAAATGTTTTATAAATCTTTAATTAATTAATGACCAACATTTCATAAGATTGCTTTATATTTCTAATTTTAGTTGACTATTAAATAGTTGAAAGGATTTTATAAAAAAAATAAATTAATATGTTCAATAATTTTATTTTGGATAAGAGTAAAATTTTTAAGTAAATTATTTAAAGAAAAATAGTTATTAAATTTAACTATATTTTAAAAAAAGTAAATTGTTTAAAAATAGTTATATGGATTAATTGATTATATTTAGAATTAATCATAATTTTTAAATAGATTATAGAATAGATGATGGATTACACTGAATGTGTGATGTCATATCTAGATTAATAAATTTTTATATTTATTTTTAAAAAATATTCAATTTAATTAATATTTAAAATTATTAACAGTTAATAATTATTTATAAATATTTTTTAGTTTTGATTGATTATTAAATTGTTTATACAAATTTATAAGAAAAAATAAATTAATATATGTAATAAATTTATTTTATTTTAGATTAGAGTAAACTTTATTAATAAAATAAGTAAAAAATAATTGGAGAGTCAATGTTTTGAATTAAATGTTATAATTTATTTTGAATATCAAATTAATTGATACTCATCTAATTAATGCTTAGAACATTTGGAACAATAAAAGGTAAGGAAATGTTTTTATTATGGGAAGTATGGATATATTTTTAGTGTGCAAGTATAATGTATTTTTTTTTAAAATTTTATGGAAGAGTTTTGGAGCAATTATTAGATAATTTATTATTTTATTGTAAAGTATTATTGGATGTCTAATTTTATTTATGTAATGTATTATTATTATTATTTTTATTTTTGTTTCTTACTGAATGTTTCTATAAATCAATAGTTACTTATTGAATATAGGTTGCTAAGTTTTTTTTAATTTTCTTAAAACGATAGAATATATAAAATAATATATAATAAACACATAAGAGTTGTAACACATAGATAGAAAGAAAAAAAAAAGAAAATATACATACATAATATTCAATTTAATTTTCAACGGATAATTCATTGTTAAAAGCACTCACAATACTTTTGACATCAAACTTTGATTAGGTCTAAATTTATGAACAAATTTGTTTACAAATTTGATACTACATTTTAAAGGTTAAATTTAAATGTCAAATCTTATACAATATTTTTTTCAAAATATATCTCTCAACTTTATATATTTATCCTCTTAATCAAATTGACAAAATTATTTAAGTATTATTATATTTATTTATCATTTTTACCATATAATTATGATACCTAATTAATTATAATTCATTTTTTTATATTATATAGAAAATACCTTTAAAAACTAAAAATAAAATAAAATAATAATAATAATAAAAATCATAAAATATTCAAGGATACAATGGATGCAATTAATTGAAGAGAAATGTAATAAGATATAGAGTCTCACGTCTTGCTATTACATTAATTCACTATTCAATTTTAAAATTAATTTCCCTTAATAATATTTATTTTTTGATTTAATTTTATAGAAAATATTTAATAATAATTAATTTATTTTAATAATGTATATTATTTAATTTAATATTATAAAAAATATAATAATTATATAATAACAATATGGTAGGTAAGAAATTGAAATGAAATAGTGTTAGGGTGTGGAGCTAAAAGCTTCAACCGTTTGCACACACATGAAGAAAGGATGCTGAAGAACCAGAGCCACTGGCGTCGGCAGTATGACCGACGTCGGTCAGATGCAGTGGAGAAGGAGACCGGCGACGGCAGAGAGTCGGCCGACGTCGGCAGCACCAGACAAGCAAGGACCGACGTCGGTCACTTGTGCGGTCCAGAACTGCTGTTTACGAATAGTCAGTTAGTTAAACCGAGTGTTTGCATGCTAAGAGACTATTTTAAGTCGCGAGCTGTGTGTCTAATTTTAGTAGTTAGAGGTCTATTTTTGTAACCATGGAATTCTATTTAAAGAACCATGAGGCATGTATTGTAATCATCAAATTGATCAAGTAAGAGCATTGAAGCAAGCAAGGTCAAGGAGATCTACAGGTGTAAGGTCAAGGAGATCAGCTATAGCATTCAAGGAGGGATTGTAACTCAGGTTTTAGAGTTGGTTTTGTGTTGAGCAAGAGAGAGGGAAGAAGGTCTTGAGGTGTGGCAAGCCTTTGAGGTGGAGGGAGAAGTGGCATCTTCCTTATTTGTATTTTCTTCTAGTATTATCTAATACAATTGTGTGTATTGTCTCTCAAATTCTTTGTTGTCTCATGTTTCTAGTTTCTTAATCATTTTGGTATAATTTCCGTGTTCAATTGCTCATATATAAGTAATCAATTGTGCTACCGTTGGATAAGGGGCCTCCTAACAGTTGGTATCAGAGCTACGGTTTGCAGGAAGCAGGTTATTGTTTTTGATTACAGGTCATTCACAGGGTTTTTTGATTGAGTGGGAGTTCAGCAATGGCAGAAGAAAGTAAGCTACGAATGGAGAAGTTTAACGGCAAGAATTATCAACACTGGAGGATGCAGATTGAGGACTATCTGTATCAGAAGGATCTGTACTTACCGTTGGGTGGGGTTGCATGCAAGCCCACAGATATGAAGGATGAAGAATGGAGTGTTCTTGATCAGAAGGCTCTTGGTTCCATAAGGTTGAGTCTTGGAGCTTCTGTGATTTCCAGCTTATCACAGTGCAAAACAACGGAAGAGTTGATAAAGTCCTTGGCAAATTTATACGAAAAGCCCTCGGCTTCTAATAAGGTATACCTTATGAAGCAGCTATTTACTTTACAAATGCAGGAAGGAGGTTCGGTACATACTCATCTCAGTGATTTCCATGGTTTGGTAAACCAATTAGCTTTAGTCAACATTTTTTTTGATGATGAGGTAAAGGCTCTCTTGATATTATGTTCTTTGCCTGAAAGTTGGGACGGTATGGTTATGGCAGTAAGTAACTCTGCATCTGCTTCTAAAATATTAAAGGTTGATGATGTTGTGAGTGTGATTTTGAATGAAGAAATACGCAGGAGAAGCACAGGTGAATCATCAGGGAACGCTCTAAGTGCGGAAAGCAGAGGAAGGCAAAAGGAGAAGATTGAGCAAGGGAAATCAAGGTCGGGAAGGAGATCCGAGTCTAAAGGTATTACCTGCTGGTTTTGTGGAAAGAAAGGACATACAAAGAAGGAGTGTTGGTTGAGAGATAAAGAGAATCAACATACAGGTATGGAAGAAGCAAAGGATGCAAATATTGTGGTACAGGATGCTCTCATACTTTCTTTGGATAGTCACGTAGGATCATGGATATTAGATTCTGGTTCATCTTTTCATGCATCCCCAAACAGAGACTTGTTTCATGAGTATGAACAGGGAGATTTTGGAGTTCTTTATTTAGGGGATGGTACGCCTTGTCAGATAGTTGGCAAAGGAAAAGTGCAGCTGAGATTGCAGATTGACAACACATGGGTGTTGAAGGAGGTCATGCATGTTCCAATTTTGAAGCAGAGTTTGATTTCTGTAGGAAGGTTGGGAGATGAGGGATGCACAATAACCCTCACAGCGGATTCTTGGAAGGTTACCAAGGGAGCACTTGTTTTAGCAAGAGGTAAGAAAGTAGGTACTCTTTATCTATCTACTTGTACTACTGATTCCACTTCTGGTGCAGATTCGTATATGTGGTCTAATAGGCAGGATCACATGAATAAGAAGGGAATGGAAGTTCTTGACTCAAAAGGTATGTGTTCAAATTCAGAAGGCATGGATAGAATTCATTGCAGGAAAAGGAAATTTGAGGCTTTTGACAAGAACAGAGATGTCTTGGTGTTTTTGGAGGAGATGAAGGCCTTAGAACAGTTACAGGCAGTAAATAAATCTGAGCAGGGCAGCATGGATATAGATTTGATCCAAGAAGAGCTCGCAGATGAAGAATTTATCACTCACGGGAACACACAGGCACCGATGTCGGTTACTTGGAACCGACGTTGGTCATCCAGACACCGGCTTCGGTCATGTGCAGACCAGTAGGGTCGGTAGGTCGGGCAGGAGAAGTCCGACGTTGGTCATCAGGACCGACGTCGGCAGGGGGACACCGGCATCGGCCAGGGGTAACGACGTCGGTAGTCAGGATCAGTGCAGGGAACCGACATCGGTCGGGAGCAGACTGGGAGTTGGCCGAGATCGGTCACTGGAACGGATGTTGGGTGGATCTATGAGTCTCAAACACCCATACAGAGGTCAGAAAAGGTATGCGAACCTCATATTCGTTGTTCACCTTCTTTATATTGCTTACTGTTAGTCAAGAACTAGGAAGATGGAGGAAGCAATGCAGGTAGAATCCAGAAACAGTGGGAGCTTGACATGGATGAGGAGTGTGAGTCCTTGGATTAGAGCCAAACAGGTACTTGTTGGTGGAGTTGTCAGCTGGATATAGAGGGATGGATTCCCGTTTTAGAGAAGAGAGTGGATGGACATCTGAGACAGAAGGCTATGGTATATGGTCTTGAGTTAGCTGCAGGGCAATGGAGGTTTGACCATTGTATTTTATCTTTACCAGGTTGGATAATATTAGCTACATTATCCTGTTACTGTATTGTGTTACTTTTTACAGGGTTGCATATACAGGGAGTTTTCTGAGCTAAGGGTAGAGTTGGTTCAGAAGTATGTCATGAAGAATTTGGGAGCAGCAAAGTTCTTGTGGCATAGGTGACAGATATAGCATCACAGGTTTGCGTGGTGGTTGGTCTTCAAGGGTGACTTTGAAGAGGGATACAGGGCCAAAGGAACAAAATAGATGGTGTACAGGTACAGGTATAGGTTGCAGCTGTTTATCTCCAAGTGGGAGATTGTTAGGGTGTGGAGCTAAAAGCTTCAACCGTTTGCACACACATGAAGAAAGGATGCTGAAGAACCAGAGCCACCGGCGTCGGCAGTATGACCGACGTCGGTCAGATGCAGTGGAGAAGGAGACCGGCGACGGCAGAGAGTCGGTCGACGTCGGCAGCACCAGACAAGCAGGGACCGACGTCGGTCGCCTGTGCGGTCCAGAACTGCTGTTTACGAACAGTCAGTTAGTTAAACCGAGTGTTTGAATGCTAAGAGACTATTTTAAGTCGTGAGCTGTGTGTCTAATTTTAGTAGTTAGAGGTCTATTTTTGTAACCATGGAATTCTATTTAAAGAACCATGAGGCATGTATTGTAATCATCAAATTGATCAAGTAAGAGCATTGAAGCAAGCAAGGTCAAGGAGATCTACAGGTGTAAGGTCAAGGAGATCAGCTATAGCATTCAAGGAGGGATTGTAACTCAGGTTTTAGAGTTGGTTTTGTGTTGAGCAAGAGAGAGGGAAGAAGGTCTTGAGGTGTGGCAAGCCTTTGAGGTGGAGGGAGAAGTGGCATCTTCCTTATTTGTATTTTCTTCTAGTATTATCTAATACAATTGTGTGTATTGTCTCTCAAATTCTTTGCTGTCTCATGTTTCTAGTTTCTTAATCATTCTGGTATAATTTTCGTGTTCAATTGCTCATATATAAGTAATCAATTGTGCTACCGTTGGATAAGGGGCCTCCTAACAAATAGTTCACATTGATAAGTCAAAACAAATTTATAAAATGTTATTTGTTTTGTCAATTTAAAAATAAATTTATATAACGGAAGAGGATGAGTAGTTAGGTGGGGTTTAATAGTTATATTTCAGATTATAGATGAAAGGATTAATTGTAAGATAAAATAGATTATTAATATTATAAAAAAAATTACATTCTCAACAATTTACACTTATAACATTTAAATATAAAATGATATATAAACATAAAAATCATTATATAACTTAAAACACATAAAAAATAATCTCAATCAATTTTTTTAAATTAAAAATCTTAAATTATCTAAATCTAAATTTCTATAATTAAAAATAATGTGAAATATGAAACCCCCAAAATTAAAAGTCCCATCTTTTAATCTCTATAAATGCATATTTTATATTGAAAAGTGAAAATTTCCATCCAAAACATCCAACAATATTAAATATTAAATAAATACACTTTAATTGTATTAAGACTTATCAATATGGTTTTAATTATTCGAATCAAAAGATAAATCCTATAAAATACACCTTTTTAATAGGAATTGAAATTTTTATACCCTATTAAGTATTTCATGTCAATTCTTTCCACATTTCCATGTAGAAAGTTAACATTAAACGTACAATATGTAAATCATACCACTTAATATAATAGAGGTGTATTTATTAATTATTAAATTGAATAATTTTAATTTTATATATTTATTGTTTATTTGTTCAAATTAAATGTTAATAATGCAATTTGTGAATTCTTATTATGTTTATATTTATTTTCTTTCCATTTTTTTTTTTAATTTTTAAGTGTTTAAGGTAGTTTATTTAGAATACATCTTAACGTTCTAGATAATTTGAGATGTTAGTGTTCATTTTAAATAGTTTGGAACGTTAGTGTATATTCTTAGAGATTTATTAACAATAGTTTGATATAAACTCTCATAAATAATTTTAATCGATCAATCATAATCCAATGATCTTATTCAATAATATAACAATTACATATATAAGTTTTTAACATTAAAAAATCATACATAACACATCACTAAGTACCACAATCATTAAATGATTGTAACATATCACAATACAATACATGTATGTACTAAATATTTATAACACCCCCTAATATAAATATGGGTGAATACAAAACACATGAATAAAAGACAAATATTTCAAATATATATTCTTTGTCACTTGAATGGGAAAAGTCTTCATTATTGAAATGCCATGATGAATACAAACTATATGGCTCCAAAGATGCATGAAGAGGAGATGAACAAACCTAAAATCATCTTCACATCCCACATTTTCTACACAAAATTGCTTTCTCAATTTATAAAATCTCTTCAAATATTTTATGGAGTTTGTTCTCCTCTTAATATTTTCAAATCATTTTGAAATTTCAATTTTTATTAAGAAATGAGGAAGATATCATAATTTTATTGAACATGTATAAAATTGCTAGAATAATTTCTGACAAAAACTATGTTATTTTTCCTAATGATGAATCACGGTTGATGATTTGAAATGCCTGGGACCTAAAATAACATAATTTTTCCCATAAATTATTCTACCAATCTTATGGACTACGAAAACATCAAAGCTCTTATATGCATAAAACTGTTATAAAATAAAAAATTACCTCTCAAAATACTTGTTTAGGTTGCTCTTTGCCCTGAATGACAACATTTCCTCACTAGATGGCATGGTTAACTATATTTTGTCTTATTTCTTGCTTATGGAATTATATCCAATCAATAAATGATTTTATTTTTTATTTTTTCTTAATTTTTAAAAATATATGTTAAACAACATGGAGACTATGAGTAGAATGAATAGAGTGGAAATGTAAAGCAATGCAAGTGAATGATGAATGCCAATGAGGTTTGTACGTAGTCTGTATTACATAAGCATTAACATAAAAATACAAGAATGATAGACAAACAGACAATGAGGCTTGCACATAGTCTTCACTACATAGCTCTTCTCTATGCGTGTTGATAAATTAAATGAAAAATGATCAGAGACAACTCATAAGAACCCTACTCTGATACCACTATTGAAAATGGTTTGAGATAAAATATAAAAAATATTTTCAATTGGTTAGTCAAAATTTAAGGATCTTATTCAATAATACACCAGTTACACACACACATGATTTTAACCTTATAACATCACACTATAACACATCATTAAGTACCACAAGCATTAAATGATTGCAGTACATCACAATACAATACATGTATGCACTAAATATTCGTAATAATGTTTTATTGGTCCTTTTTTGTCAAGGTGCACTCATTTTGGTTCGGATGCACCCATCTTGTGTGGTCTTATGCATTCCGGTTGTTAAATTTTTAGAATAGGTCAAAGATAATCTAAATAACCTCAAGACGTCACCCACAATGCATACATGCAAGCAAAATATTAATATAAAAAGATAAGATATATCAAGGTAGAATGACTACCATATATATTCAAGCAATATAAGTTTACAATAATAATACAATGAGCCTTACCTACATCCTTACACTTCAACTTATTATATAAATATGTAAGGAAGTTTAGGGCATGCAAGAATCTTATATTCAAGGATATTAACTCAAAATAGACAAACCCTATTTTCAAGATAAATACTAAAGATATATTGTTATTGATAAATAACTCATAAATAATATATTATATAAATAAGATATGAATAATGATATACAAATAAAGTGTGCATTATCCATACAAATATAATTATAACTGTATTTTAGACAATACAATAATGTATGTTTTAACATACACTAACATTAATAGGGTCTTAATTTGAATACTGTTGTCTATAAGTACACAATTAAGTTATAGTTCATTTACATAAAAAGATCTCTAGAAAATTTATTTATTGTTCATAACAAATTATTGAGTAGTTACAAACATTCTAGAGGAAATCAAACAATCATTAGAGCATTCACTGAAGCACATAAGTTCATGCTAGATACATTAGTTTTGATTCTGTTGATCATTGAGGTTTGTTATTTTTGATATTGTTATTATTTAGGGGCATGAAAATATCAAGATAGCTCCACTATTCTATAGCGTAACGAAGCCCTAAAACACATATTATTTTCCTTAATTTTTTAGATATTGCTGCCAAATTAGTGGAAGAAGATTATATTTTTTACAAGTGCTTGGAGCAAAACAAAAAAAAAATGAGTAAGATTTATGGAGACTAGAATAGGGTGAACACAGTTAGATTATTTTGAGCACGTTTACAATTTATCCAAAATGACAACGTATAGTCCATATTGTCTAAAACATAAGCGTACAATCCACACTATTCAGAGCGTAAGTGTATAGTTCACATAAACTTCTCTGACTGTTGTCACCTTTTTGGCTTAGCTTCCTATCACACCTAAGTGCACATTTTCAATATAACTTTTTAATATTTATCAATAAATGATGAAATAAAATTAGATAAGCCTAAGCCTTGTATGTTCATCTCTTTCTCTAGATTTGGAATTAATTAATTAAGTTAATTATTATTTTGTGCATGTTATTTACCTTAGTTAAAATTAAGTGGGTATTTATGTTGCATTTTAGTGTGAAATAAATGTATCTATATTATATTTTGGTAAACCTACATTATCTTGCATGCAACCTCATGGTTTCACATTTTTTGTGAACTCATGCTCTTTTATACCTTTATTAATACATATGTTGCATTTGGCATCATATTTAATGTTGGATTTGTGTCGTATATCATTTTTTTTCCTAATTTTTTTCACAAGTTGACACTAATCCGATGCTATAATATGTTCCTACAACCATTAAAATTAATTCATGGTGGGTGCTCCACCACATGGATCACATTAAATGTCATATGGGTTGTCGATTAAGACATGATAAGGGCGGAACAAAAAATTAAAACAATTTTTATTTTTTGATATTTATTCCTATGTGCTCAAAGGAAACTCTTCCATATTTTGGATACATGTCTACCACAACACTTGAAACTACAACATCTAATTTTTTTTTCCTTTCCATTATGCTTTAATTTGATATATTGTTTTACCCTCTAACATGGCTTTCTTTGAAAAAAAGTGATTCTTAAGGAAGAGTAGATGGCAACATTGGGGAGAGATTTATAGAGGGAAGTTTCCATATTTGTAGTGCTAAGCAAGGGTGGATAGGTTTATTCTTTATTTTGAAGCATTGTATATAACTATCATGTATAAACTAGCAGGCTCCACTCTTTCCACAAATCACATAAATTATACAAAAAATATTAAATATAAAAATATGTTTTTCGTTCTTTGAATAAATACAATTATTAATGGTTTGGTCAATCCCACACATTTCCAAGAACTTTCTTTTATTTTTATTTAATTTATTTTTTAAATTTATTGGAAATGTAGTTATGCATTAGTTGAAGATATGTAAAAGAGTTTATAGAGTGTATGTGTGGACTGATCTTAACCAACACTCAAAAATTGGTGGGGTTCACATTCTCAACCGATCACATAAATCCATACTAAAAAGTGTTAAATATAATTTTTTTTATTAGTTAGCTAACTAAAGTTAACGAGTTTGTGAGTGCTAGTTAAGCTTGCTCGTCTGTATGAACCACCTCCTTCAAATGACTATTTATACATAATATCATGAAAATGAGATTGAGATTGACAATGGATAGCATTGGCATTGTATGATTATCATTGATGTCTTGGATCAGGCGAAGTAGAGAATGAAATAAGCATGTAACTTGACAATGTGGGTTGGTGGTGGGGGAGTTTTAACAGGGGAATGGAACATGGTGAATAGGTTAGTGAAACATGATAAGCATATCTCAATGGAGTGTTACCAAATCTTAACAAATTTGTGCACTCAAACCCATGTAGAAAATATGTAGAATATTTTACAATGGGTCTTTATGTAGTAAGAAGAATGAACAACTCCATTGATTAGTAATTATATGCTGTGAGATATAAGAATCCTAGGATTAATAGAAAATTGGTTGATGATATTCCATTAGTTCAATCTAGATTGATCTTAAAAATGGAATCTAGAATTGTATCCAATGTTATTCAAAAAATTGTTTGTTATGTTGTAAAAGATGTGCCTCCCTTGAATGATAATGGTTTGAATAGATTTTAAAATGAAAATATGATTGAATGTGAGGAAGATTATGTTTATGAGACTAAATTAGAAGAACATGATAAGGTTGAAAATATGAAAACATTAAGAAATTTGCCACATACAACCATGGTGAAATATATAGAATCATAAATGTATTAAATGAAGTTGTATGTCAAAATTCACCTTCTAATGAGGTCATTTCTTAAGTTCCTTATAATCATACTCAAGTTTATATGGCTTCTCATATTGCTTTTATTATCCAGAGTACTTCTCACCATACTATTGCTTCTTAACATCTTCCATTTTCTCAACATGTTTCTAACATTCTGTTTGTTCAATTGTTTCTTACATATAATGCTTCTCAAATTAATTTTCTTATTGCTAAATCTTATTTATTTATTTTTTTCCTATTCCAACTTGTTCTACTTCTAATTTTATTCTAAATCCTGAAATGACGATAATGATGCATACATTACAAAATCAATTCAAAACATTTTTTCAAGGATCTCAAAATTCAATTGGTGGGGTGACTTCAAATGATATTATTTTAAACCCCTTAGCTTATGAAGTACTTGCATATCCCTTTTAAAATAGATGTTGTAGCTTCAAAGTTTGATTTTTTCAATGAAAATGAAGATTCTTCTCATCATATTAGAGAATTTTATGCCTCTTGTCTAAAATTTACTTATGGTAATAAGTTATCGACTAAGCTATTTATAAGGAGCTTGAAATATTATGCACATGATTTGTTATATGTTTTACCATGTGGAACTATATGCTCTTTTATAATCTTAGTAGATGATTTATTAGCTCATTTTAAAATCAGTATTAATATGAAAGTCACATTTGAGAAATTCGCTAAACTCAAACAAGGATCAAATGAAACTATCAGTGACAATAAATTTTGATTCATGACTATGGTTGCCAAGATGACTTATCAACCATCATATAATAAAATTTAAAGTATTTTTGTCAACAGTTTGCTTCTAATTATTGAGGACAAAGTGGCCTTTCACACTTATCATTATTTTGATGAGCTTTGTCATGTTGTTAGAGATTTTGAAGTCAAATGTTTAAATGAAAATATGTATAAGTAAGATCTTTCAACTTTTAATGGTCCTAAGTCTCTAAACAAGTTTAAGACTTGAACCAATGAGAATGATTTTAAACTTAAGAATGATACCAAGAATGTGGTCAATGCTATGAAACAACCATTTAGAAATCTTGTATTACCTACACAAAAGGAGCATATGTAGTTCCTAAGTGAAAATTCACATAAAATCTTGAGGAGATTGCTTAAATGTAAAATGATCACTTTGAGTCCAACAATAAAGTTTGACTGTTCAAGACCATTGCCTAAATATTTTGATGACAATGCATTTGTGATTATTGTAGTATTCCAAGACATTCCACAAATATATGCATTAACTTGAAACATAAAATACAAGATCTTATTGAAAATAAACATATCCAATTAGATGGAACAAATAACAACTTGAATACATCAATAGATCCACTAAGTCACAATGATTAATCAAATAATAAAGAAATTGTCCATATGGCATAAAAACCAAAATATTACAATGTGTTAATAGATTATAGAATATTCATAATGCTTTTCTTGGAATGATGGATTCAATTAAGACAAAGAAATCATCCATGCAGATTATGTTTAACGAGAATGATATTCCATGCAATAATTCATATAAGAGATCTTTATTTATACGAGCATTTGTACATAATGATGAAAGAGAGAGCATTTCATGTTAATGGGTTTTGAGTAAATGAGAAAACAAGGCTAAATGTAGTATGGTGTTCCCCTAAGCTCGACTGGATTAATTTAAACATTAATGGGGCTTCAAAGGGCAACCTAGGGCGAGCAAGTTACGTTAGCATTCTTGAGGATCATAGAGGGTATTTCATTTTAAATTTTTCATCCCAAATTTCCTATGCCAAAAATAATGAGGTTGAATTCACAACATTACTTGCAATCCTCTAATCACCTCATGAATGCCATATCTCAAATGTAGAAATAGAGGGGGATTCCCATATAGCCATAAATGCCCTAAAGAAAAGGAATAATCCAAACTAGAATATGGGGGCTCTTCTAAGACCCATCTTCACAATTCTTAGCACATTTGAAGACAAACAATTCCTCACTGCTTTAGGGAAGCAAACATGGTAGCATATCACCTAGCTAGCAGTTAAGTAGATATGGATGTATTTAGTCTTATAGAGAGTGATCAAGTAACGAATTTTGAAGGCTTCTATGAAATCATTTTAAGATATTGGCTACTCCCTAATCATACTCAATCCGATCACCCTCCATGGTAATGTTACATCCACTACCTCAGCTCCCCTACCTACACCACTTCTCGTTAATCCCTTGCATGTAGAAAATATCTTCGCATCATGATAATTCCCCACCTGCACCACTTCTCATTAATCCCTTGCATGTGGCAAATCTCTTCGCATCATAAAAATTCAATGCATGTCTTTTCTCTATGTGCCTTCACACATATTTATTCACTGAATTTCATTTCTTTCTCAGTTCAATCCCCTGATCTTCATTCCAACTTTCATCGGATAGATCTAAATCAACCTTCTTCTTCCTGTGTACCATTAAAAACACCTGAGCTTAATCAACACTCACAAATTGTGAGGCCCACACTCTCCACAAATCAAAAAATTCACACCAAATAGTGCTAAATATTAAAAAAATTGTGATTGGTTGCCCAACTAAAATCAACGAGTTTGTGAGTGCTGGATAAGCTTACCCGTTAAAAACAATCCTTTGATCTTCATTCCAATTTATCATAAAGAGGGCACCGCCAATTGAAAACTATATGAAGTGAATGTATTGAAGCAAATTTGGGATCTTTAAAGACCTCTAAATGTAGATTAGAATCCCTCTAAGTGGTCAAAAGTAGACTTGGAGCACATTCTAAATTTTAAACCTGAGAAGAACAAAGGAAAAGTAGCCTTACATCTAAAACCTTCAATGACAATCATCTTGGAGAGGATTGAATCCTTGTAGCAAATAATGGAGGGTTGGTTTAATTATCACCCGCTGCCTCATTCACACACATTCAAACAGGGCCTCCTGTGCTACACCAAGATGTGCCTCAACCAAGAAAATTTAAGATGGCAAATATGTAAGAAGGAAGAGACCTAAAAGGCAATATGATTGGAAGTACGGGATGATTGATCACAAAGGTTAACCTCTAGGTAAACCTTCTATATAAGAGATTTTTGTAGGTCTAGTTTTGACCATCGATCAACCCATCATAACACATGGCATTTGTTTGTGCATCCTTTGCACATTAAATCAATTGGGTTCTCACTCCTTGAGCTTCACCTTTGATCTTTTATGAGAAAATGAAAGATTTCATGGATTGGTACACTATTAACAAAAGAGTAATGATTATCTTACTAACTATTACTCTTTCTCTTCCTTTCTATGATTATCTTACTAATTCTTACTCCTTTTCTTCCTTTCTAGTACCTCTGTAAGTTATTTTCTTCCTCACACTCTTCTCACTTTTTCTAAACTAGGAGAAATGGACTAATAATTGGATCCCTAATTTTAAGGTCCCATAGCATTTATATTATGCCATCTTATAACCTAAAATTTTGGATTTAGATGGGTTAACGTTTTTTAGTTAAATAAGTTGTTCGAAAAGATTTGTATGTTGTTTGAAATCGTACAACATAATTTATATGTCGACATGCGATTTTTTAATTATTTTAAAGATGTGACCAAAAATTATAATTGAAAGACCACCTATTGAACATTTTATAATGTGATGCTTGTACAATAACTATTTTCTAATCTTACCATTAAACCTTTCAACCAACAGAGATCACAACTATTGAACCATATCTGCAAATACATACCATTATATTACAATGACAGCATAGGAAATGACGAGGGCTAATTTTACTGATTCTTTTGACTTTTGGTATATAAAATCCCGCCATTGTAGGCTCCCGAAATCCACTGTTAATCTCCCATCTCCCATCATACATGACATTTCTGCTGTTACATGCTCACAAACCGCAGACTTGTGTTAAACGTTAAATAAAAAATATTACTTAAATATCAATATAAACATGTGCGGCACCAGTGGTCTAGTGGTAGAATAGTACCCTGCCACGGTACAGACCCGGGTTCGATTCCCGGCTGGTGCAGCAGGCGTTTTACGTTTTTCCAAAATTTTGAACGATGAAATAGTTACTAAATTTAACCTTTATTACAGTTTCATATTTCTAATGATGATACGTTAGGTTTAATTAATGTGTAAACATCAGAGTTTTAAACTGTTTTCTTATATTTCTAAACAATTATTATTTTTATTTTAGATATGAGCGTTTTTTAAAATAAATTATTACCTAATATATCTGAATAGCCATGAAGCTGACATACATAGTTAGATATAATGAGTTAGATATTTCTATAACTTTGTGCAGTTTAGTTTTAGATGTATTTAGTACACATGGGTGATAAATGATGGAGTAATATCCTACTTGAGTTCTTGATCCATCCACATGAGAGGCTTCAACACATTTTCAATCCAATCCAAGCTATTCACAGGGCATGATCCACCAAGCAAGGGTGGCAAATGATGGATTCAAAATTGAATTGGGTACCTGATCCACCCACACATTAGGATTGAGCAAGTTATGATCTCAGTGCAAGCTATTCAATGATTTAATCACTATATACATGCATATGCATAGGCTATCACCAGGTTTATGTACCCAATGAGGTCATGATTTTGATCATGCTTCACATACACATAATTATATTTAGCTTCACAAGATTCACTTCTTATGTAAATCTAAGTATGTTTATTTTTACTTTATATTAGTCACTTAGCTTGGATACATTTCAAGCATAATGGGGAGGGGGAGAGGAAAATGTGATCATCTAAAAGTGGGATTTGAGTGTTAACAGTGCTAGTTGAGACAGACTTTTAATAGCTTATCCCTCAACCTATCTTAGATCCTATTATCACACTTTTCTAGCCTTTGTGTCCATAGGCATCTCTAGTTATCTTAAACTTAGTCTCACACCCTTATTTCCTAATCTTGGCCCTTTGTGTAAAATAACCTACCAATTAGACATTAGTGCCACATGAAGAATTCTAGAACCACATGGTGCTAGTGTCCCAAAAATGGCACTAATGTCCTTGACCCTATTTTAATTTAACATATATATGTTCAAAAGTAAAACCCTCCTAAGGTTAGCCTAAGCATCTTTTATTTTTTGCACAAGCTCCAAAACACTATAAATACACGACTTTTATACCTCTATCAACTAGATGGGAATTAGATGCAAAATACCTATTCAAACACAAAATAAGTTGTGAAAAATAAAGGTTATTAATCTCTATTATGAATTTTTCAATGAATTTATTGCTTATTATGGAGAAGAGAAAAGAGAAGAAACTAAGTATGGGTATGGTTGAAAACCCTGATAGATAGTACATGCATTGAGATCAGAAGATTGTGAAAAGATCCTCTTTGGCTTGGGAAGATGACCTATAGATAAGAAATCACTAAAACAAACTTGTTTGTTAGAAAAATAGTTGGGTGTATTGCCTAGTGATAACTAGATCTTTGAAGTAGGGGATTCATTAAGGGCTGTCAATCCATAGGTTTTAAATAATTAAGCTTATAAACAGGAAAGAAAGGTACTTGCATCAATGAATCGAAAGATACTAAAATAGAAGACAAGAGTGCTTGATAAGAAAATAGACTAGAAATGATTTAATTAGTAATGAACTAATCAACACTAGTGTTAAGGTGTTGGGGTATGCTTTAGAAAATCAGAAAGGGGTATGTGAACAAGCAGGAACATAGAAAATTGGGTTTGATTAGGCATAGGTAGGTGAAATTAGCTTGCTAGTTTTTGATGCCACAATGACTGTCAGCGGTTGGGATGACCATCGGTGGTTAAGGTGACTATAAGCCGTCAAACTAACCATTAGTGGTTGCAAAGACCATCGACGGTTGACACAACTGTCAGTGGTTACTGTGTGAGGATTTGGGTTGGTAAATTGCTAATTGATAAGATTCAAAAGATGAATTTAGAGAGATGGTTAAGGTCTGGGTTGATTGTGAAATGGAAATAATGTAAATAAATGCTAAAAAAAAGTACTCATCTTACCAGAAGTTGATTGGGTGGATGGTTGAAGTAGTTGGTTTGTTGGTGGAATCTAATAATTCAGGTTGAACCTTGTCCCCGCTTAATGCGAGTGCACAAGTATTTTATTAATAATTCAAAAAATCAAGTACATAAGGGTGCCTTTACTCCATTAACCCTTTTACAATGCAAACATGGATTTATATAGTTTTTACCAATGACCGGTAAAAACAACTAATCCTATAACCAACTAAATACGGGAAAACAACCCGTAAGGTAATTCTAATTAATAAATATAAAACAATAAAACTACCTAATAATTAAACTAAGTAAGTTTATTTTATGGGGGTGTCTTTACTAAAAGATGCATGCCCCATTTACAATAATTATTTATTACCTACCAAAAATTTAACCTAACGTTAAGACTTTGGAACAAGTTCTAACAAACCCCCCTATGATCCAAAGTCAGGTCTTTGGACACATATCAAGCATTTTTTTGAATTTTTCAAATTTGATTTTGTCAAGGGGTTGTGTGAAGATATCAACGGTCTGATCGATAGTTGGGCAATATATTGGATCAAGAGTTTTTTTTGCCACTAGCATTCACAGATAATGGTATTTGACATCCATATGTTTTGTTTTGGCAGGAAACACTGGATTCTTGGACATCTTGATTGCACTCTAATTATCAATGTATAACTGTGTATGAGCAAATTGAGAACCCTGAAGATCTTCAAGAATACGACGAAGGTAAACAATTTCTCTAGAAGCATCCCATGTTGTAATATACTCTGATTCTACTGATGAATTTGCCACTATATCCTGCTTCTTACAACACCAAGCAATGGCAGCTGAATCCATATACATAGTGTATCCTATGGTTGACACTCTATCATCCACACATCCGCCAAAATCTGCATCACAATATCTAACAAGTTTGAAGTTCTTATTGCGGCGGTATTCAAGGCCATATGTTTTCATTCCCTGAAGGTAACGAAGTACTCATTTTGTTGCATGGCAATGAATTTCTCTAGGCTCATGCATAAACCTAGATAAAATTCCAACTGAAAATGAAATATCGGCCCTGGAAGTCATCAAATAAATCAAATCTCCCACCAATTGTCTATATGTGGTGCCATCAAAAAAGGCACTGCTATCATCCTTAGACAATTTCAAGTTACTTTCCATGGGAGTGAGGGCAGGTTTGCAATCACTCATGCCAAACCTCTCTAATAACTCAAAAATATACTTAATTTGTGAAATGAAAATACTATGCTCTTTCTGAGTTACCTCTATGCCTAGATAGTAGTGAAGAAGTCCAAGATCTATCATCTCAAACCCATCTTTTAATTTCTTCTTCACAGACTTGTTATGGTTTTCATCATTACCTATGAGAAACAAGTCATCGACATAGAGAACAAGTATCACCATTTTCTTACCCTACACTCGAAAATAGAGAGTATCATCAGATTCACTGTGATGAAAACCAATGAATTTCAAATATGAATCCATTTTCTCATACCAAGCCCTGGGTAACTGTTTGAGCCCATACAAAGCTTTTGTCAATTTACACACTTTGTGTTTAGCACCCACTTGTTCAAAACCCTGAGGTTGTTTCATATAGAATTCTTCCTGTAAAGCACCATTTAAAAATTACTTTTAACATTCAATTGATGTACTTTCCAACCATTTTGTGCTGCTAAGGCAAGTGCCATATGAATAGTGTGCCATTTGACAGTTGGTGCAAATGTTTCCTCATAGTCAATACCTTCTTGTTGCGCATATCCTTTTGCAACAAGTCGTGCCTTATGTTTATCAATGGAGCCATTTGATTTATACTTAGTCCTATAAACCCATTTACATCTGATGGGTTTAACATGTGGAGGAGGATCAACTAAAATCCATGTATTATTGTTAAGTATGGAATCATACTCACATTTCATTGCCTATTGCCAAACATGTTCAGTAGATGCCTCCTCAAAAGTGGATGGCTCAATGGAAGAAGTAGTAACAACAATAGCATAGTTTACTTGTTTTTGAGAATTATTAGGCCTTGTTAAACCAACTTCATCTACTGTCAAGTCAGAAAAAGTACTTTGAGCCCATTTTGGATACTTAGACAAATTATTCAAATTAGGGACTCCAGAATTCTCATCATGTACATTATTCAAGGGGGACTTAGAGAATTTTCAACAATTTCTAAGTCATCAACCTGTGAACTTGTAGATGGAGAGGAAAGTGAAGGAATTTGAGTTTCATACCATAACTTCGAAGAGTTATCCCCATTATTTAAACCCTTGTCTCTTTTTGTATTTTTCCTTTCTAATCTATCAAGTTGAGAATCAATCTCTGTAGTGTTCATGGTCCCAAACTCATCAAATATTACATCTCGACTCACTATGAATTTGCCTGAATCCTATGCGAGCAAACGAAACCCCTTTTTATCTTCAGAATAACCAAGAAAGATGCATTTTCGACTTCGTGGTTCCAACTTAGTTTTATGTTTAATAGGAACCAAAGCAAAACAAAGACATCCAAACACTTTCAAGTGTTTAACTTTTGGTTTAAATCCATACCATGCCTCATATGGAGTTTGTCCCAAAATTGCAACTGTGGGGGACCTGTTTCACAAATACACTGTAGTACCAATAGCTTCGGCCCAAAACTTATCATCAAGCTGTTTATAGTGAAACATGGCACGTGTTGTGCCCTCTAAAGTTCTATTCATTCGTTCAGATACTCCATTTTTTTGTGGAGTATAAGCATTACTATATTGTCGATGAATACCATGTTCTCGACAATAATCTGAAAATTTATTAGAGGTATACTCACCTCCATTATCTGAACGAAGAGTGGCCAAATGTGAACATGTTTCTTTTTTGACTAAGTGTAACCAATCAACAAACTTAGCAAAAACTTCAGATTTGTTTTTCATAAAGAATACCCAAGTCATCCTAGAAAAGTCATCAATAAACAAGACAAAGTATCTACACCCACCAATGGATGATTTTTTCATGTCACATACATCACTATGAACTAACTGTAAACATCTGTTAGCTCTCCAAGATGACTGTTTAGGAAATTTTTCCTGATTTTATTTGCCCAAAACACATGACTCACAAAGAATACTATCTTTGCGAAAAATGGGCAACCCATTCACCATACCATATCTCTGCAAATCCACTAAAGAATGGATATTCAAATGTCCATAGCGGAGATGCCATAACCACTGTGTAGACATAGTACCTATACCTGTGTCAACAATTGGTGCAAGTTCTATATGGGGAGGAAGCACCTTACAATGTAATCTAACCAAGTTTCCATCTTCATATCTAGTATACATTGTTTTATAATCATCCTTCACTGAATTGATGTAAATGAGCCCATTTTCAAGCACAATTTGATAACCTTTCTTTCAAATAGTTACCAAAGAAAGTAAGTGTTTCTTCAATGTGGGAACATACCAAACATCCTCCAAGTATTTTATAGACCCATTAGAAAGAAGAATCTGAATAGATCCAAGTCCTAGTGGTGTATGCATAGACTTTTTTGCTAAGGCAACTGGAGAGAGAGAAGCTTCCTTATAAGATCAAAAGAAATCTCTCCTAAATGTCATGTGTTTGGTTGCACCTGCGTCTAAAACCCATACATCTGTGAGCTCATCTCTAGCCTCATATTCAATATAATCAATGTGCCCCAAAGTAGTGAATGCATATTCATGAGTAACATTACTAGATTCATCATAGTCATGATCGACATACTGAGCAGAGTTAGTCTTAGTCACTTTTTGTGGCCTCTGACTTTTATCAAAAGGAATCTTACATTGTGAGGCAATGTGACCAAATTTTCCACATCTATGACACTGAATGTCTGATCTACCTCGACCTCTGCCTCTATATGAGTTGTGACCATGTCCTCGATCACTTGTTTCATGTGAATGTGATTTATTAGATTGTTGATTATTTGAATGACCCCTACCTCTGTTTTGATATCTGCCTCCTTTGTAACCTCGACCTCCTCTATAACTATTTCCTCTATTGTTTTGATGCCCAGATGAAGATGAACTAGGATTTGACTCTAAAACATGGGCTTCTTCAGTTTTCTTGGATTTTTTGGGTAGAGAGAGGTCATGTTGGATGAACAACTCAGCCAATTTATCAAAGGTGATGTCTGTGATCTTGTCAGAGACATGCAACATTTCAACAAAATTTCAGGCATCACCTTTGATAAGTTGGCTGAGTTGTTCATCATCTAGTTTTCCAAAACCAACCTTAGTGTACTCAGTAGTGATATTTTTCAACTTAGACATATATTCTCCCATATCCCCATCTTCATCTAATGACAAAGTAAACAACTGCATATGAATATCTATCTTCTTATGCTTAGGTTTCTTATCATACAAATCTGACAATGTTTTCCATGTAGTGTAACTATGAGGATAATTTTTAATATGAACATAAGTATCACGAGTACAACAACATTTAATGAGAGCTAAGGCCTTAGAATCACATAAATTGAATATATCTAATTTAGCCTACTCTGTTGGCAATGTGGGATTTTCATTTTTAACAATATCCCATAACTCATTAAAAACTAGTGAAGCCTCCATCAATCGTTTCCAATTTGAATAATTAGAAATTGTTAATCTATCACCATCTGAAAGCAAATTTTGAATTTTTGACATCTTGAAATGAAAGCAAGTGCAGTAGAGAAATGTGCGAAAAAATGCAAAAGAAATGAAACAAATATCACACTCACTGCACAAAACACTGCTTCTATGGGGTTTTACACTTAACCTCTGCATAAAACATAAAAGAAAAATAAGTATTTTTGATGGGTTTTGCACTTAACCTCACCAAAAATCAATGATTACACCCTTATTTCGCCAAATTACAACCTTATTCCACCAATTACACCGTTATCTCACCACAACAATGCAAAAGAAATATGATTGAATTTCGCCCCTTTTTCAAAAATTTAAATAACACAATACAATAAGTATGTGTTTTACAATATTCTGATTTAAAAGAGAATATTCTTTTTTCAAAAAAGCATATTCCAAAGCAAAAAAAAAACTTTCTCCAAAAAGAAGGGATTTGAACCCTTGACTTCCTCCTTTGAAAGCTTCTTACAATAAAGCTTAACTAATTGCTCTAAGAGCATTTTCAAAACATTACACTCTAGAAATTTTTACTTATACTTTGTGTATGAGGGAAATTTTTTTTTACATATGAGTAAATAAATTCAAAATTTTCCCTTTTTACAGCTTCTCTTCCAAGCTTCCTCCCGTGGGACCCACTAAGGCAAATATTTGATAAAAAAAACTTTAGAAACATCAAAAAATAAATTTCTAAATTTTATACTGTGCCATTCTTCCCTGGGACGCCATGGCTGCTCCTGGATGTTTTCCTACACCTGCTCTCTTTCCTATAGGCTGTACAAATCCGTACAGGGAAGATAAATTTTTTTTTGACTTAGTTTTGGCATATTTTTAAAATATTTTTTGCAGGGAATGAGTTGAAAATGAAGCCTGGGCGTTGGAAAGCCGTACAACAGGCCGTACAACTCAGATTTTTCTAGATTTTTCATTTAGAATGCAAAAATAGAGGTTTTAATGCCATTTGATCAAGATTTGCAGATGTTTTAGATTTAAAAAGAGTTAAAATGAATGCAAATCACAATGGCAACCATGAATGAAAACTTTCAGATGTTTTTCTCAAATAAATAGGCCGTATAAATCTAGTTTTGGCTAAAAAATAATGAATTTAATAACATTAAAATGCTAAAAATTTATTTTTATGCCAAATGAGGAAGTTGAACACAGGAAAATGGAGTATGATAAAAAAAGATCAGACTGTGGTATATGAAAATATACAGGTTTGAATATAAATAATATTTGAAAAATTAAAATAATTTAATAATTTTTCAAAATATTTAAACCAATACTATATGGCATACCTTATTTCATGCCAAATGATATCACGTGAATTGATTTTTCACCGTGCTCCTTCGAATTCACCATGCTCGCAAAATAACCATGCTCTGATACCACTGATAACTCCTGAACCAAATAGGTTGAACCTTGTCCCCTCTTAATGCGAGTGCACAAGTATTTTATTAATAAATCAAAAAATCAAGTACATAAGGGTGCCTTTACTCCGTTAACCCTTTTACAATGAAAACATAGATTTATATAGTTTTTACCAATGACCGGTAAAAACAACTAATCCTATAACCAACTAAATACAGGAAAACAACCTGTAAGTTAATTCTAATTAGTAAATATAAAATATTAAAACTACCTAATAATTAAACTAAGTTTGTTTTATGGGGGTGTCTTTACTAAAAGATGCATGCCCCATTTACAATAATTATTTATTACCTACCAAAAATCTAACCTAACGTTAAGACTTTGGAACAAGTCCTAACAAAATCTAGTTTGATTCTGACAGAGTAACAGTACTTGAAAGCTTGATGGAGAGGCGGTGGCATGTTGACTCTCTAATATGATTTCTAGATTATTAGGTTGATGATAGAGATTGACCTGTAATAAAATAACTCCCTAATACATAAGCTCTTGATGCTAATTGTAGATGATTTCACCTCCCAGTTGCTCTCTTCTTATAGGCATAAGCAAGAGGTAGAAGTGAAGGTTTAATTAGGCTGTTTAATTATAAATTGTCCATGCGAAGACTCGTAATAGGATTTAGACAAGCTATAATTAGAAAAACAAAGTGGATGGTTTGCATGTTTTTGGCTAGGGAGGTGGGCCTTGATCGTCAATGTTTAGGGTGATCATCGATGGTTACCTTTACCATCGATGGTTGAGTATTAAAGGGTAAAAGGGCTAAAAGGCAAGGTTAAGCCACCTAAGTTAAATTGACTGGAGGTTAGTTTGGTTAGAGTTTAGAGGGTTAGATTGGTCCTGAGAGGGTTCCAAATTGGTCAAGGGCTACTTCAACATTCAAAATTATGGTGTGCATATTTTTGATGTCTATATTTCCCCCCTTTTTGTTGTAAGACTTGGAATCAACCAACTATAAAATAAAAACTAATATTGGTCAAAGGTCTATGGATTGCCTTGAGTATGGAAGGAGGTGTTCCCCCTCAAATTTAGAGGTGATGAGGTAAAACATAATCAAGTGCTAGTTTGACAAGATTGGTGAAGGTGATGACGAAGGTATAGTGTCATTAAGGTGGGTAATAGGTTGGGCACTAGAGTGAAAATAGGTGCGTGAAGTGTGATAATAGGTGTTATAATCGAGATCATGCAAAGATAAAGTTTCTATAGTTGAAAACAATAAAATTCAAATATAAGGGATAAGTGACTAATGTACCACATGATCGCATGTAGGTAAGGTGGCTAGGTACACCTATTAGTCTCCTAGATAAGGTCGATGTTTCTGATGGGTATCCAAGGTAGAAAGTGCTCCCATGGAAAACATAAATAGGTCAAGTGTCATGGGTATCCAAGGTAGTAAGTGCTTCTAAAAGATACATATGGGTCTAATAAGTGCGAGGTGGTGCAAGTTCAAAAGCTATTCAACATGGTAAAGTTGTCATTATGGTCAAGGGACCAAGCATAAAGTGTCACAAAACATGTGCTAGTTGGGCTGAAATAGACCAATAGTGAGGTGACAAGTTAGTTGGGGTGGGTGGAGAAGGTTGTCTCCATGGGTGGGTTAGACTGGGTTGGTTTTGTTAGAAAAAGGGTATGTTGAGGTTAATGTGAAAAATTGATCATCCTAACCATCGATGATCAGTGTGCAAATGGGTGACCATCAATGGTCACCCTAATCATCAATGGTCAGGGTGTAAACCCTAAAAATCCATAAGGTAAAAAGTGAAAAGTGAATCACTTTCAATCATTTATTATTTTTTATCATTGACTTTGAGCTCTAGGTGATTTGGGTATTAAGTGGAGAAGTTGATAGTTGAGCATTTGGTTGAGTTGGCATTTTGTGATTGGTTGGAGGCATGTGTTGGTGGTGATCTCTTGGAACCAAGATGCAAGGAACATGTGCTTCTTTGTTGACAAGTACTAAAACAAACCCAATGTTGGATTGGCTTAATGAACATAGGCCCTTCAAATGCTTTGTAATAGCATGCATTGGTTGGTTAAAAGGTGTCTTGACCACATAATGTCAAGTAAGCTCAAAAATCCCTTACATATAGTGTAAAAGGGAGATGAGTGAAAATGGAACCTTGTTGTGAGACTAGTATGCCTCTACTATAGGTGTTTGAAGGACCAATGTAAACAAGCCTATGCTAAATTGTGTAGATTGATCAATATGAGAAGTCTACTTGTGGAATCCGATTATGGCTTCCACCTTATTATGTTAATTGAGAGCCGATTACAACTTTCAAGATTATTTTGATTTTGCTTTGATTATGATAATGGGTCTTCTATTAATTACTGTATGTGGGAAGCTAATTTATATGGGAAGCTTTCAAGAAATTACTATGCTATTGACAAATGCTTACT
The DNA here is from genome assembly GCA_037957365.1 of Torreya grandis. NCBI lineage: Eukaryota > Viridiplantae > Streptophyta > Pinopsida > Cupressales > Taxaceae > Torreya > Torreya grandis. The sequence goes on from JARHVA010000123.1 coordinate 6,294,248, forward strand.
CATCCATTCTTTGAGGGAGTGGTCTAAATCTATGTGCTTTGCTTAATGCTTTTTGATAGCTTTCCTTTGAGGGAGTAGTCCTCCTTACATTTTGGTAATTTATAATAAATTTTCAATAGCTGTCCTTCAAGGGAGTAGTCTGTAAATGATAGGAATGATTCATGATTGCTAATGATAGGAACTTTTTTATTTTTCTTTGATTTTTCTTGAGATAGACTTGTTTAGGTTGGATTAGTGGTTCACCTTTAAGAAGGCAAAACTAAAATCACAAGAAGGTTGATTAGGTGTGAAGAGGTCTAGGTGACAATGATCATGGGAATCCATCCTATGAAGGTGTGGAATGTACTATGAGAACCATGATATGGGTAGAGCCATGATACCCATTATTGAAGATAATGATATGTTGGTGATAGTTAATCACATGATTTAGTTTTAATCAATTTCCCCTAGAATAGGGAGATGGAATATAGGTGGATAGCAAGGGATGAACTTAAGTTAGAGAACATATGAACATGATCCTTCTCAACAAAAGAATGGATGTAGATGTGAAGCATTGAGGCGCTCAAGTTCCAGGTGGCCTTCGAGTGAAGATGATTGATAAATTCCTAATCCATACTTGTGGGTTATGATATAAGGTCCAAGCCAATTAAAATCAAACTTGCCCCACTTAATTTTATCCATATTAATGACATGTTGATTTTCATTCAGGATGAGGTATCTGATATTGGACTCCCACAATTTAATGTGCTTGTTATAGACACGTTTGATACATTCTTGGTAGACATGAAGATGGGTGAGGGCTACTAGGAGATGCTCATCGAGTAGCTCAATCTAGGATAAATGATGTTGATGATAATCACTATAATAAAAAAGATCTTGGAAAGATATGTGAAGAGAGCAGATTTAGACTTCAAGAGGCAAGACAAACACTACTTCAAATATAAGAGAAAATATGGTAGCACCCGTAGGGGTTATAATGCTGGTGTGATATGCCCACAAGGTGAAGGGGATGTGTAAATGCCAATCCTGACTAGATGCATCAACCATTTTAGTTAGCATATTATTAAGAGTTTTATTAGAGGTTTTTACTTGTCCATTCACTCGAGGGAGATAAGGTGAGGAAAAACTTAACTAAATGTTGAATGCATCACATAGACCCTAAACTTGCTTATTCTTAAAGGGTTTACCATTGTCTGTGATAATATTATGAGCAATACCAAAGTGGCAGATGATGTGATGGTTGATATAGTTGAAAATCTTCTCTGCTTTGGTTGAGACTAGAGGAATAGCCTCTACCCACTTGGTAAAGTACTCGATCTTGGTAATGATCAAATTGTGTTGCTATGAGGAATGGGGATTAATTTAACCAATAAGGTCTAGACAACATTGTGAAAAAGGCCAAAAATTGATGGAAACACGAAGGTTATGGTTGGGTGCATGATGCAAATTAGCATGTTGTTGACATTTAACACACTTTTTTCACATAATCACAATAGTCTTGGTTAAGGGTATGCCAATTATAGCCAAGAAGGAGGATGCACTTAGCTATAATGAGGCCACTAAAATGACCCTCACAGATACCATCATGTATTTATTTGATAATGTGGGAGGTTTCATGACTATGTAGTTAGTAGAAGAGGAGGCCATTGAAGCCACGTTTATGAAGAATTCCTCCCATAATTTTATAACATGAGGCACTCTGAAAATATAATTAGAAAATTGATAGAAAATAGGTTTTTGGGAAAAAAATATTATGTAATAGGTTTTTTGATCGACGCTTCGAATCATCGCCTATAATTCATCATCATGAATAATAGTGTGTATGGACAACAAAACTCATTTATTAAAAAATTGAGTTTTACTGTTGGTACACACTATTATAAAACTGACTTTTATTATTCGTACATTATTATTCTTCTTGATGATGAATCACAGGGGGTGATTTGAAATGTCGATCAAAAAACCTATTATATAATTTTTCTTTCCCAAAAACCTATTTTCTAATATACTGAAAATATTAAATCTAGAAAATTGATATTTTATCTCCTTATAATTATAGTGTGAGAGCAATGTATTTTTTTAATAAAAAATTTCAGGGAAAGGTTTTGAAAAAGTTAGAATTATATCGACTTTATATTTTGATGAAGTATGCATGTTATCTTACAACTTACAAGATTGTAATATTGATTGTGCTATTAAAATTTGTAACAAGGTTATAATATGACAAACCTTATTGAAGTTGATGTATTTTAGGAAATGAGAAGAAAGTAAGACGTGAGCTTTGAATAGGGTAAAAGAGAATTAAGTGGTGTGTTTGAATTTTATGTTAGATTGAGTGTGTAGAATAAGACATGTATTCAATTATTAATATATAAAATGTTTCATAATATGATTGTAGTTGGAATGACTTTAATACATTGTAGATATATTAAGTTAAACAAATACATATATGTTATTTTTTGTAATGGCTTTAATGGGAGGTGAAAATCTAAATAGAATTTGATGTTGTAACAGTTAACTATAGTTATTGTATAAATAAAAATATATAATAAAGTCATGTTTCAATGTGATCACAAGTCATAACTAGTCATTTATCTATTTGACTTGTTATCGAGTCAACTTGACCTAATACTAACTCTAGGGTATTGACCAAATAGATGCAGTGGGTGTTCATGAAAGTGGGCTCCCTCATTATCCTAATTATCTGCTAATTTTCAATTTTTTTCTCCATTATGTGAGCATCTATATGCTCCTAACTGCTTGAGGGATTTAGTGGAACTATATGAGGGTTAGGCAGAGGGTTATGAAGGTTAGGCAGAGGGTTAGGTGGGTTGGGTAGAGGGTTAGGCAGAGGATTAGGTGGAGGGTTAGGCAGAGCATGTCGACCTATTGGATAAAAATTACAAATCAAACTATGCAATTTATATTCACAAAAAATTAAAAAAAAAAACTAAACCTACCTCTTCTTTGTGACAACATCATTGATCTTGTGAATGTGGGAGCAAAATCAATGATTTTCACACGATCTAGATGGCAAAATGCGATCTGGAGGGCAAAAGGAAGATCTACAAGGCAAAACACGACTACGAAACAACAAAATACGAATAGGAAGCATAATATAATGAGAGAAATCACAGGTTTTTTTTTTGGTAGTTTATATGATACGTATGCATTATGTTTATATATAGGAATGCGTACGCGTTGCTATAATACATACACATTTTTATATATAAATATAACATGTACATGTTATTATTATAATGCACACATGTAGTTAGGTATGTCCATGGAATTGTCCCCCAACTCCGTGCACATACCCTTGATTTAAATTGACTTTTGTATACTTGACATTTAGTTTGTGACTATGCCTAATGAATGATTCATAATTTGGGAAGAATAGGGAATATTTCCTCAATGCGAACTAGTGTATAGACATGTTCCATATAAGTGTCAAGTCCCTTATCAAGTGAGACCTTTATTTGTATATAGATGAGTTCAATCAAATAATTTATCATGCTACTAATATGTTAGGTAGATGGGTTGACCCTAAGGATATATTTTGTTTTAAAAGGTAGATGTTATTGGGAGAGGTTTAGTACCATCAAGCTTATGTTAGTATTAACTAACAATACTAACCAATACTAACATTATCGACCCATGCATAGGTGGACTAAATTGAGCATTTGGGCATGTTTATGTAGGGTAGTATGTTTGTTTAAAATAAATAATGAGGTTCATATAGGTGTGTAACAACATAACAAAATGATCTAACTTGTAAGGTAGTATGTAGGTGTGCAAGAATGGCAGGTTAGGACCATATTTGTGTGCATAAGTCACACGTGGTACACATGTATGTCAAGCTTATTATTTTCAAGTACTTAATACCATATTTTATTAAAGTTAGCTAGCTCATAAAATGCATTGCCCTATTTAGGGATAATTTGACCTAACTGGCACTTATAAGTGACAAGTTCAAACCATTTAGGATGTTTTATGGATTTTGACCTAAAATGTGCATTTGAGTGCAATTCAAGTAAGATTGATAATTTCAACACAAATGGTGTTAGGAATTAGATGTCTACATTTTGCCCCTATTTGAGAAGGTGTAGCAAGACATTTAGGTGAAACAACATCTTTTCAAAGAAAATAGTTGTTAAGAAGAAATTGGGACAAACCCATGATGCCCCCTCGAGAGGACATACTAGGATGGAAGAAAAGGATGGACTCTCAAAAAGAGAGAGAAAGTGAGAGATTAACCCATGGTATAGATCACATCCAGATGAGCTAATGCTTACACACGTGATTACCATCAATGATCAAAATATAATTAGAGGTATAATAGGCCCCAGAGATAGGGGGAATGAGAAAGATATAATCCATAAATGTAAGGTACACACTTTAAACACACCTAATTTGAGAGTACAAGCTGCATGCTTACAACATTGATCAATCTCGAGATAAGTTTCACACTAAAATATTGCCATCATGGGCTTTAATGTGGAGAGCTTGGAATTAGAGGAAAAGAGAGAATGTTAGGCTTCAGGAAGGGAAACACCACTAGAATGGGGTCTCCATAGATAATATAATAAGTACTTTAGTAGAGCAAATTTGATCATGATAAAATAGTTTTGCCCCAGTAGGGTGAATCTTGATCATTGATAAAGAATAAATAATGATTTGCCCCTATAGAGCTGATTTGATTCAGACATTGTTCAGATGTTGTGCCCCAGCATGGGCAATTGGCAAGCAAAATAGCTTAAGGATATAATTGAAAATATAGGTTAAAGCGAGCGGGCGTAAATGTACATGTGATAGTGTAATGGCTTAGAAAGCCATATAAAACCAAGCATATGAGAGAATGCACAAAGTGATGAGAGAGATGAAAAGAAGAATGGAGATAGCTGAGCTGACCTCAATAGAAATTGAGCACTACCTACATAGTTCCATGGACTCATGTTCCAACATGAACTTCAAGCCAATGTAGTTCACCCAAGTTTGGGAGAGAATGGAATGAAGAATGATGGAAACAGACCAAGAATTTGATTAGACTTACAATGAATGCAAAGAGATGCAAACCTAAGCATAAACAAAGAAGCCTGAAATGCATGCTACCTAGAAGCCTAATTCCATATCATGAGCCTAGGTTTTGCAAAGTGTTCTTGAGAATCATTCCTCGAAGCTGATGTTGACATTAAGATGTGGAGCCCTGAGCACAAAGTGCTTGCTATAGAAAAAGAAATTAAGCATCATAAGTATGAATAAATTAGAATGACATAAGATTCTAATTGAATTGAGCTAGTTCAAATGTGAATACCTATAACTAAGGATAATGGTAAAACAATGACCAAAACCAGAGTTACAATGATTTAAATTTAAACAAAAAAGCAAAAATAAAGAAAAAAGATAAACATGAATGAACCTAACTTGAAATCAAGATATGATCTTAGGTAGGAACAAAATGTTTAAAAATAAAGGTCAAGAACGTCTTAACGACATGAGACCAAGATATGAATAATCAAGATCTATGTGGACCATCAAGGCATTCTTGAACGCAAAAGAGAAAAGCAAAATTAAACAAAAAAATAAGACACCAACGACAATCAAATAAACAAAATGGTCCAAGAACAACATAATAACATAGGATCAAGATATAAATAATCGATATCCCTATGAATCATCAAGATGTTCTGAAACACAAAATAGATAAGAAAAAAACAAACAAGGAAACACAAGACCAAGATGAGACAAGAAGTAAGAAAAAGGAGAAGAAAAGGAGAGGTGCGAAAGCACAATAAAACACTAAGAAAACTCAAATAAACACACACAAACAAAAACCAAGTGAGTGCATTTTAAAAACAAATGTTCATGTATGTGCGGTAGAGGCATTACTTTTCACCGTATTATGACAAAGAACAATGACACGACAATTATTCCCTAATTAAAGAGGAACAATGACAAAATAAATGGGGAAAAAGAAGAAAAGGAAGGGGTTGGTCGAGCTGACTCCAAATGTATAAAACAAGTGGATGTTACCTACATAGTTCCATGTATGCATGTTCCAACATGAACTTCAGGCCAAATGTAGTTCTCCCAGGAAATGGGATAGAAGAAAAATGATGATCAGACCAACATGATTAATGTTATAAAAGAAATGGAAGATATGACAAACAAATGAGAATGGTCTAAAAAACAAGAAGTTGATGAGATGAGAAAGAATGATCTTGCAAAATGGCAAGTTCTTGGGACAAGATGAAACGAATTGGTGTTTCAGTTCTTGAAAAATAACAAGAGTGTAGCATGGTGGAACGCGAATGTATAAATGTATAAAAGTGTGAGACAATTTTTTTATTTTTTTATGTATCATGTTCTAATGTTTTTGGTATTTTCAAAGTATTTCTAATGTTTTTGGTGTTTTTGGGATAAAATATGCACAAAGTGGGATCATCTAGTTGACGAGATGCATGTCTTGAGAGTAGAGGTTCCAATAAGATAGCTAAGCCAGTTGCAATGGCCCATACTCACAAATCGGTGAGAGCGAGGATATTGATAAAATAATAAAAAACAAAAAATGTAATATAAAACAATGCACAACCCGAAGTAAAAAAGAAGTATCTACATTCACCTATTTGTAATAGTGTAGCAATGGTCGAAAACTGAGAAGATGTTTTTGTTCACTTGTCTGAAGCTGCACAATACTGTCCTGGCTAAACTGCTTTGTAAAACTACTGCTGATGATGTTCATAATGTTTATGAGACATAATCAAGATCATAATTGGTCAAGGGATAAAAAGTGTTCAAGCTTATAACATGCCATAGACATAACAGAGAATATGCTTCTCAAAGAGAGCAATCTAGAATGGGATGAAGAATATGTTCAGAGTGCTAAGGATTCAAAGCCTTTACTGTTGAGAATCATGAAAAGTGGACCAAGGTAGTATAAAATGTGTCCAAGATAAGATAAAAAGGTGGGATAAAATTACGACAACACAAGTTGCCCCCAAGTCAAGTGTCTTATAGACAATGGTTCAAAGTTGTTCATGCATAGAATATCTTAAGGTGTATGATGTTCATGGGCTCTAAAAGTTCTTCACCATTAGGTTTAGCCAATCGATATGTTCCTGATCCATAGTTTGCTATGAAAATATATGGTCCTAACCAATTAGGCTGAAACTTGCCTTTCTTTTTGGGTGCAACATTTATATTCTTCTGGTTCTCTTTCAAAACTAAGTCACCAATCTCAAATTCTCAAGGGAGAATGCATTTGTTGTAGTTCCTCCACAATCTGTTCTGATATGCCTATAAGTTTTCTAGGGCATCCAAACACTTACCATTGAGAAGCTCTAGTTCGTGCAGTTGTGAGGCTCTATACTCTTCATTATCTTCAATATGATATAGTGATATTCTTAATGATATGATCTCAATCTCAATCGGGATGATAGCTTCAAGGCCAACAATAAGGGAGTATGGAGTAGTTCCAGTTGGGGTGCGATGATTGGTTCGATGAGCCCAAAGGGTAGGAAAGAGTTGCAAGTGCCAATTATGACCAACATCATTGACAATCTTCTTTAAGATGGCTATAATGGTTTTATTTGATGCCTCAGCTTATCCGTTGCCTTAAGGGATATGGAGTGGATTTTTTGTGCTTGATCTTGAATTTGGCACAAAGAGATTTTACATCTTGGTTCACAAAGGATTTGCCATTATCGAATATAATACGGTTTGGGATGCCATATTGACAGATGATATGATAATTAATGAATTTGGCTATTTGTTTCCTGGTAATATAAGTGAGAGGAATGGTCTCAATCCACTTGGTAAATTATTCAGTTGTAGTCAAAATGTGCTTATGGCCATCTGAAGATGTCGAGTTAATTTTTCCAATGAGATTGAGACCCCATGTTGAGAATGGCCATGGTGTTGTAATCAGTTGCAATGGTAAGGAAGGCACATGTATCAAGTTGCCATGTTGTTGACAAGGAACACACTTTTTTTACATAACTACAAGCATCTATCTCTATTTTGGGCCAATAATATCCTATTCTAAGGAGTTTCTTTGTTAGGACTACACCATTGGTATGGGCCCCACACATTCCTTCATTAACCTCCTTTAGTGCCAGCTTAGATTCTACCAAAGATGAACAATTAAGAAGCATTCCATCATAGCCTTTACGATAAAGTGTGTTTCCAAGGAGGATATAACGTGTTAAGCGATGAAGGAATAGTTTTTGTTAGTTATTAGAAAGGTTGATGAGAAACACATGACTATGGAAATATTTATAAAAATATTGATACCATGGTAGCTCAGGTGAGGGATTAGGGTCAACAATGGTGCATATCCTCTCTAAATTCGATAGAATATGTGCCGACTAAATAAGATTTTCAATTAGGAACAGATACTCTTTAGCATTGTCATGCATTTCAATCATGGAACCAATTGTTTCCATGGCATCAAAAAATCTATTGTTGACTCATGGAACTTGCTCAAACTATAGAGATTTAAAATGTGTTTTGAGGTTATCAACAATTTGCTTGTAAGAAACAAGCTTATCATCCTTTGTTTGATACTGGTCAGTTGTCTGATTTATGATCTGCTGTGAATCTTCATAGAGCTTTAAGCTTTGAATATCCCATTGTATAATAAGATGGAGCCCTGCAACCAATGCCTCATATTTAGCCATATTGTTTGTACACTAAAGTTATATATGGAATGCTTTGGGAATCAAATCCCCCTGTGGCATGATCAATAATATGGCAACTCCAAACCCTTGAGACGTGAAGGATCCATCAAAATAGAGTGTCCACTATTCAAGTTTTTGTGATGCTTGTTTTATCATCATAATAGAATCATCTAGAAGGTTAAAGTTGAGAGGTTGAGTGGTTGGAATAGGAGCTTCTGTAAGTTGGTCAGCAAGAACTTGTCCTTTGATTACCTTTTGATTCTGGTACTCAATATCAAACTCACTAAGGACCATAATCCATTTAGCCATGCATCCTTAAAGAGCTACTTTATATAAGAGGAACTTGAGAGGATCTACCTTGGTGATAACAATAGTTTTGTTATTTAGCATATAATGTCATAATTTTTGAGTGGTAAACACCATAGCTAAGCATGCCTTCTCAATAGGCATATAATTATGTTCATAGGCTACCAATGTGCAACTTAAATTATAAACAACATGCTCTTTACCATGATCATCATGTTGAGCCAGAAGTGCCCCTAGTGCTTGTTATGTGGTTGATATATAAAGAAGTTGTGGCTTTCCTTGTTGGAGGTCATAAGACTAGTGGATTGGCCAAGTATGTTTTAAGCTTTGCAAATGCTATCTGACAATCTTCAACCCATTGAAATGTTACCCCTTTATTTAAGAGATGGGTAAATGGGTGGCACTTATCTGCCAATTGAGAAATGAATCTGCATATATACTTGATCTTTCCTTATAGACCTCACAACTATTTAAGATTGTTTGGTGGAGGCATTTCCATAATAGCGTTGACCTTTGTAGGGTCAACTTCGATCCCTTCTTGTGATATAATAAACCCTAGCAATTTTTCTAATGTGACTCCAAAGACACATTTCTTAGGATTCAAGTGGACTTTATATGCATAAAGTCTCTCAATTATTCTTCGTAGAATGTCAGATATCTAGTGCTTGTTCTTGATTTTACTAGCATATCACCAACATAGTCCTCGATAATGTCATGCATCATGTCATGGAAAATGACAGTCATTACATTATGATATGTGGCTCCAACATTCTTCATACCAAATGACATGAATTGGTAATAGAATGTCCCCCAAAAAGTGGTGAATGCGATCTTATGCTAATTTTTAGGGGCTATCTTGATCTAATTGTAATAAGAAAATCCATCCATTAAAGATAACATCTCATACCCAGCAGTTAAGGCGACGATCGTGTCGATGTTAGCCAGAGGAAAATCATCTTTGGGGCATGCTTTGTTGATATCACAGAAATCAGTAAAAATACGTATGTCTGGGGTATTTTGACTCACTGGTACTATGTTAAAAACCCATTCAGAGTAGTCTAGTGGTCTGATAAAATTGGCTCCTAACAACTTTTCCAACTCAGCCTTAACCAATAGGGTGATGCATGGATGCATATTTCTTAATTTTTGCTTGATTGGTTTAGTACCAGGGTGAACAACAAGATGATGCACAACTAATTCTGGGTCCAAGCCTAGCATGCCAGAGTATGCCCATGAAAATATGTCTATGTAATCCTTAAGAATGAATATAATATGTTCATGTTCTGCTTTAGTAAGGTAAACTCTAAGATAAACAATTTTGGGATCCTCACGGGTTCCCAAATTCACTTCTATTATGCTCTCCATAAGGAGTGTGGATCCATCTTATAGATTTATATGCAATGTATGGTCATGATCATTTTCCTATGTTGTATCTTCTTGTTGTTCCTCCTAAAGATCTAGATAATATGAAGAATTAGAATCTGCCTTCTTAAGTAAAGACCAATTGGTAAAAACCTCTGGAAACTCAAGAGTAGGACACTTAGATATTTATTGTTGTTCTGAAGAGATGCTTGTACTAGCTATGGAACTTGGGCTAGATGGAATTTCTATGCCCTGAGGGGATGAGCAAACTTTCCCACCTGGGATCACCTAAAACAGGTTTTCACTCAAAGGCTTGTCTTTTTCTTTAATTTTTCCCTAATCGACAAGTGCCTCAAAGAGGTTTTCACTTGAAGATCTTGATGTTTATTCTTTATTATGACCAAGAAAGTTTGCCTGCTCTCTAAAGTAGGCAAAAGGATCCAATGAAAAATCAAAACCCTGCTTATGATCAGTAATGGGAAATGCATCTCGTAGGCCCATGTATTGTGCAACTGATTCTTCATTTTGGAACTCATCGAGGTATATGATCTAATTTTGCTAGTCTCAATCTATGAGTTCAGGATGGCAAAGGCACAGGTTACAGTGAGGGTTTGCTTTAGAATGGGAAGTGTCAATGGTAAAGATATAATGTCCTACTTCACGAAGGGAAGAACCACTAGGATGGGTTTTTTCTTCAAGATGGGAAGCTCTAATAGGCGTTATGGTTAATACAACATTTAAATCAAATAAGTTTGAGTTAGCAAGCTCATAAAAAAGGCTATAATGAGATGTTGTGTCACTGCTAGGAGTCTTGTTACTAATCATTTTGGAAGAGTCACTATAAAATGTCATGAGGTCATCCTCTGGTGGTTTAAATCTAAGACAATGATTCCAATTGACAACTCCAACTGATAAGGGCTCTAAAATTCCTTACGCTTGTGGACCAAGGCCTTTCCCTATATAGTCAAGATGATCCATTATTCTGTTAGGGATAGGATACTTTAGATTTTGAAAATAAATAGCAAGGCCTTTAGAACATAACCAATCTCACTCGGTAAAAGCCTCTCAATCTTTCTTTATTGCAATTATAGGTACAAAAATTGTAGGAGGTTTTGGTTGTTTCTTCTTTGGTTGCCAAATCTAATCGGGTTTGTTAGGAGTCTAGGATGTTTTAGGCTTACCAAATGTTTTAAGGGATTTTGGTAATTTTTTAATAGGTACATGGAAATAATAATACCCTACTTGGCTAGAGTTTTAAGAAATGGATCGGCCGAAGTGGAGGCTATATCACCAAGGTCTATATAATTAGATGGAGATGGATGAGAAATGATGGCTTTGTTCTTCTTTGCGATTAATTTAGAACTTGGGCAATAGTTATAATTATGAAACTTTGCTTCAAAATGTTTGTAATATTGATATGGTTGCTGATCAACATGAATAATAACCTCGATCCCATCATGGGAAAACTTAAGGCATTAGTGAAGAGTAGATGGAACTACCTGGACTTCATAGATCCAAGGCTGAGCAAGAAGTATGTTATAAGGAAGCTCAATATCCATAATATATAATAATGTGTGATGAGAAATAGACCCAACCATGACTGGCAACCAAATTGTACTAGATGACTCCCTCTCGATGTTGTCGTAAGCCTTGATTGTAATAGTTTTTGGCTAAATGTCTTTATCCATATAGCCCAATTGTCACACCAATTTAATATATATGATGTTGATCCCTGAACCATTATCTATAAAAACCTATTTAATCTTGTGATCCATAATGATTATCTCAATGTATAGTGGGTTATTGTGGTTTGGGCTAAGGGTGGACATGTCTTTTTGATCAAATGTGATTTGTCAAAATGAAGACAAGTGTCCAACTAGGTTTTGGAACTGATCAAGGTTTATATCATTAGGCACAATAAACTCTTGTAAAAGTTTATTAAAGATGGTTCTATAGACATCAGATATTCGTAAGATTTTTAATATGGAAATTTGTGTAGCAGTTTAATCTAATTGATCCGTTAGACTATAAGACCTTTGAATTGTGGATTAAACTATTTGTCTTTGTTAGGACAATATTCAACTTTAGAGCTGTTGGCACAATGTTCTCATTGGGTTTTATGGAAGAAGTGGGCAAAGGGCTCTGGATGGTAACTCATGGTCGTCTAGTTGTGAATGTATAACCTAGAGGTGGTAAGGAATTGTTATAATTAGAAGAGGAAGGCAAATGGCCTTGGATGGTGACTCGAGGGTGACTAACTGTATTGCTACAATTTTGGGTCAATGAGGAGCCTTTATAATTAGAATAAAGGTGCTTTTGTTTAGGATTAGTAACGTATATAAATGGAGTAACAACATGAAGATGTGAACTCAACATAGTATTACTAGGGGGAGAGGGTGTTGACCCTATAATGATGGGTCCCATGTTGTAAGGAACATGAGATTGACTACATAGTTTTATAGTAACAATGGCAATGTGGGTTACAAAAATACATCCCATAATATTATTATTGTCTTAAGGTACATTGTTATAAGCAAAATTATTAGTATGGGCATTATGATCTTGATTATGCTCATTATGATTCTGACCTTGTTGTTGGTTTTGATTCTGCCTCTATCCTTGATTGTGACCATTTTGATTGTTTCTTGGTGTTTGTGGATCATGTTGATGAAAGGGGTCTTTATAGATTCCCATATCTTAATCTATGTCTTGATTAGGGGCCAACTTAATTTCTAGTTCACCACTTTTAATAAAGTCCTCAATAATATGTTGTAATTGAATGTAACAATATGCACTATGACCAAAAACATGATGAAAGTTACACCATTCATTCTCTTTGTACCAACCTAGTTTTGGTTGATCTTGAGGAAATGGCCTTGATATTGGCCATATAATTAAATTAGCTGCAACGAGATTTTGTAACACTGTTTCAACTGATTTTCCTAACTTGCTGAAGACTCTAAAATTGTTATGAAATGTCCTTCGTGGAGGTTGTCTCTGTAAAGTAGGTAGTGGATTTGGGGGAGTTAATTGTACATTTGGAGGAGGCATACCCTGTATCATTTGTACATGTCTTGTTTTAGTCACCCCATTTCCAACCATGTTCTTATTTTTGCTAAAGCCTTTAGGCTTATCCTACATAACTATTTGAACCAGTGATTTAGTTTGATTAGACATTTGACCTTGCACAGAAATCTTAACAAGTCCCTTAGCAATAAGAGCCTTCTCAATCTACACTCTTTTGTGAATAATTTCTTTGAATGAGTTAGCACAAGCTAATCATAGATTATGCACAATTTTAGAATGTAAATTCTATGTAAAAATATCAGCCAACTGTTTGTCTAGCAAATTATGTTGAAAGCTACTTGCCAATGCTCTCCACCTTTGTAGATATGCAGTGAAAATTTTTCCATCACGTTGTTTGGCTTTACATAAGTCAAAAATAACTAATTCATATTCTATGTTATATGAAAAATGGTTAATGATTTATTTTTATAAATCGTTCCAATCTGCAACTGATCCTTTTGGTAGTTTAAGTAGCCAATCAAGAGCTTGTCCTGCTAAACTTCATGGAAATAGTCATAGAAAGTACTCACTACTATAAGAAACCTCTTGATATAAGATGAAGAATGCATGTATATGTTTACATGGATATCCTTTTCCCTTATACTTGTCAAATTTGGGTGCCTCAAAATGAGGTGGAAAGTGGTTTTGGAGAATAGATAAATCAAATGAATATGGGCATATCTCATTGAATTTGTACTTTTTGACTCTATTATTCATCTCCAATGTTTGAACAAATTCCTTCATAGAATTCCATTCTTACATATTTGGTGCATTTGTGGATTGAATAAGATGTTGTTGGGCTGAAATGTGCCCCTGGTTTCATTGTTATTGGGGTGAAATGTGCCCCTAGTTTTGTGTGGATCTATATGGATTGCATACCTTTTGATCTATGACTTGGTTCTGATTTGCTCCTTGAGTTGAGAATATAGGTCGTTGATTCTTGGATTGTAAAACATTCCTTGAATTTGGTTGTTTCATATTTTATTGATTTTGGAAATTTCTATATTTATTTACCAATTTTTGGGTTGGTTGAAAAGAACTGGGCAAATTGTCTTGAGGGATTTCCTCAATTCAAACTAAATGTTTGGGTTTTTGAGTTTGTAAAGTAACATGAGGTTCTTGATGATTGAAGAATGTATTTTTTGTGTCAAATGGAACACTTTGTAAAATCTCTTGTGACTTTAACTGGTTATTTAGATTACCTTGATCCACTATGGTGATGTCCTCATCTAATATTTGTTGCATAGTTTCAACCAAATTTCCTTGTTCTTTTGAAGCATCATTTTGAATTAAAGTGGCAACTAGGGAGTCAGTTAAGTCTGCGATAAGTTGATCTACATATCATTGACTTATAAGCTTTATCTTAGCTAGCATATTTGGATTTGTGGGTTTCAACTTTGTTTGTATTTCTTTTCCTTTATTAGAGGAAGAAGGTATGTTTATTCATGTAAAAGCTTGCCCTTGTCGTCGTTGTTCTCCTTCTTTAACTAATGTATGCAATTGTTCTATAGGAAAGTTAGAAGGTAGTCTAGCACTTGATTCTATCAATCTAAAAAGGGCTTCATCTTGATCTTATTGGGGTTGATATTAATAGTAATTATCTTCAAATCCTAATGTTACAGGGATATCATAAAAAAATGGGGTTATCTTGACCATCATAAAACTACTCATCTTCATAACTAAGGCCATAAGAGGCCGCACTACAAGTGAACCTTTGAGTCAAGTCTAAAAGAGTTGTTTTGTATGTTTGACTAGATTTGGACCAATGCTTAGCAACCAAACAAAGTATGCTTTGGCTCTCTTTTAAACAAATAACCAAGGTACCAATGAGACTATAAGGGAGGGTGGTTTGAAACCATGCACAATTTAGAATATTTGGTTCACGAGTTTACTCAACCTTTGGTAAGGTTGAAATTGTATAGATCAGAAGAGGGTAAGGTAACTCAAAGACCCAAGGTGAAAACTAGTACACCATAGCCTAGATCTTTGTGATACACCCGTATTATAAAATCTAGTTTCAACTTTGACAAGTTGACCCTAGGAGTTTAGAGGAAAGGTCTTCGTAATACGAAGAAGACAAAATAAACTAAGCAACTCAAGATGTAAAAACATACACAAATTACTAAGTGTAAAGCTAGGACCAAATAGGCAGCACAACGTCACCACATGATTCCAGTAGGATAAAATATGTTATAGGATTCAAAACATGAGTGATACACAAGATGACTTGAGTCCACCAAGATGATAATGTGATTTTGAGTCTTAATAAACAACCTTCAATCCAAACGGAAAATTGAACCCAAGTTAGAACAAGCTTAGTGCACAGATGGCGAACCCACTTTGACACACCAACCCTTAGAACTCAAAAAGGTTTAATTTCACATGTGGATTGTAAATGAAGGATTTAAACAAATTGGGTGAAATATCTAGAATCAATTAGGTAGCATGACTACCAAAGTGGATGATATGACATAAAGCTTTCGATAACAATTTGAACAAGGAAAAGATGAAATTTCTAATTGGACAACGTAACACCTCCCTTAATAAAATTGAGGATAATGTGTATTGTTTAAGTTAAATGAGTTAACAAGTAGTTTTAGACACAAATCAAGACCAAGTAAGCTAATGACAAAAACAAACGTCTTAAGTCTAAACTTACAAGGTATGGCAAAATGGGGTCTACTAAACTAGCAAGTTTTTGATCATTCTAGGGGAATCAATTACACAATGAATTTCACATTAAACAATGTAAAATACAAGCACATAAATTGGGTGACCATGGCATTGACTAGTTGTAAAAAGGTTTATTCTTTTTTACAACCACTACATCCTGTTGTTCTCTCAGTGTAGTGCGATGTCCAAATGCAGATACATCCCATGTGCAACTCCAATTAGGATCAAAATGAAGTCAATGCTGGGAGATAAAACCCCAAGTCAAAGCTTCCATAAATAACTCATGTGAGGTAATGACATCCCCGTCGCAAGCCAAGTTTTCATAAAAATAAAGAAAGCATAAAATAGAAAGACTTGAGGGTCATTTTCAAGATCACCCAAACTTTAATGAGTTTTTGGAGAGCACTTTAGATGACATTATTTATAATCTTTGGACTAGGCTACTTGCAATAGGAATGGTGCTTTTGATTCCAAGGGTTCCCTAAAGGGGACAAATGGAAGAGCATACACATGGCACCCCTATTTTTACCAAACAAAGACTTAACTTAAACAACTAAGTAAATACGAAAACTTGGAAATATGAGTTCATTTTTAAGCTCAAATGAAAAATGAGGTGGTGTTCATTTGACCCCTTAGTCTTAGTTGTAATTTTGAAAACATTTACCATAAACATTTAAATTTTTTATCAAACACCAAAACAAGGTTCCTAATTGATTTTTAAACATGTAAAAGGTGATCTAAAACATGTTTTTTTAGCAAATGTCAAGCTTGGTCTTGCAATAAAATCATTAGCATGTTATTTAGCCTTGAGTCTCTTTTTGGTTTGAAACAATTAACTTTAGAAAAAGAGCTCTAGGGTCTATGTTTTAAGAAAAACACAGTGATCGACGTCGGTTATATAACCGATGATGGTTACATTTTCTAACCAATGACGGTTATCTAACGGACATCAGTTATACCAATATGATTGATGACATGTATCCAACCGATATCAATTTTACTAACCAATATCAGTTAATCTATCTAATCGATGTTGGTTTTACTAGCCAACGTCGGTTACTATGTAAATCTGTGGCAAACGAAAATGACAAAATAAAGTTAGAAAATCAATTTGTAAGAGTTTTGATGGTCCAAATGAATATTTTAAAGCTACAAAATGATCTTCTTCATGTGTGGGATGAGTCATGTCCCATCGAGCATGCCAAGATGTAGAGAGGATTACAAAGCAAGTTAGTCAAACATTAGTCCATAAATCATAAAAAATGCATAAAGAACTAACTAACTAATCCTATCTATTCCTATGGGAATTACTAAGGATAGTAAGAAACAAATGAAATAAAACAAACATCATATTACCTTCCCTAATGGATTAACCATACCCATGTGGCTCAAAATCATGTTCTCCCTTGATCAAGCATCCTTGTTTTTGTCAACAAAGATGGCAAACTCCTCCAATGTCTCAAGAACACTCAATAAAACCTAAGCTTATGATTCCAAATCACTAAACTAGCCTATCAATGAAGCTTGCAAACAAAATCAATTATCAAATACAAGGGATTGTGGAAACAATTTAACATTATAACTTTGCAATATTCAAGCTTAAAATTCATGTCCATGGCCTCTCTATTTATAGATTTTTGAGATTGGTCCGTATCAACCATGACCGTCCATCTTAATATTGAGATGTGTGGCCATGGATAATCATAATATTTGAAATTAAATCCATAATTATCTTCGTCATGACCTTGGAAGAAGGGGCATTGAAGAGGCATGCGAGGCATTAACTAGGCATGGGTGACCCATAATCTTGATATTTGTGGCATTTATGGCTTAAAGATGTCTTCCCAAGAAATGATGTCACATGATGATGTAATTTTTAAGAATCAATTTTCAAAAATAAATATTCAACAACACTCATGGAAAATCCACTTAAGCTCTTGATTTGGATTAATTATCCTTAAACAAGGTTAATCAACATTTGTGGAATTATTTAAAAATTAGCCCTCAATTAATCAAAATAGTCAAAAAGTCATATTACTGGGTTGTAATTTGACTAGAGAGGAATTGGAAGGTGATGTTAAAGGCGTTGGAGCTATATTCCCATTTAGGTTGTTGCCAACACCAAATAACAAAGGTACATGATGTGTACCAATGAATTAGAAGAAAAGAGTGATCCAAAGCACTAAATGACAAAATTATCATGTTGACTCGAAATGATATGATCAAAGTTAGCTGGCCCATAAAATGCATTGCCCAATTTAGGGATACTTTGACCTAAACTGGCACTTTTAAGTGACAAGTTTGAACGATTTAGGGCGTTTTATGGATTTTGACCTAAAATGTGCATTTGAGTGCAATTCGAATAAGATTGACAATTTCAACACAAATGGTGTTAGGAATTGGATGTCTACACTAAGCGTGTATGAACTTGTACTCAAGTACATGATATGTGAAGGTATATGCATGGCATATGCCCCCATAGTCCATATTGGTGTGCCAATATCTATTATGTAATTGGACTCATATGATATTCGAACCATTCTAAATCTTTGAAATCTAAATTTCTATTTATGGAGGCTTGTGTCTCTATGACAAGGCCACTTTACTACCATCATTTTGAGATTAGGGATGTGTCTTGTAAATTAATCATCTCAAAAGAAAAGTTAATTGTATCATGTGATGTATAAGATAACATTATAGAGGCCAAGGGAGAGTGATAGACCCTTTTTTCATAATCATGTGAACATGTGGAGTGTATGTCATCGTAGTAATGTATATGTTAATCATGGCATGCATCTAACATATGTGATGCATGGCATATAAGTATCATGTCTAGATAGATGTATCGATGAAGCACATAATAATAACCATCATTGAAAAATAATTAAATAAGGTTACATAGTAAATATACATAATATGTATCATTACACCACTCAATGTCAATGAGCTCAACAAGTGTAACTAACTCAAAAAGTTCAAGAGTGAGTGTCCCACATAAGGCCAAGTGTTGCATACAAGGGACATGAAAATTTTAGAATAAACAAGGCCAAGGCCACACATAAGGGACACCAAAATGTCTCAAATAAGATACATAAATATGTTGCATCAAACAATGCTAGAGGCCACACGCGAGGGACATAAAGATGTCACAAAAAATAAGGTTGAGGCCTACACACAATAGACATGCATAAAATAACTTGTCATGCAAATGAGGAACAACACAAATGAAACATAAAATAAACAACTACTAATCTACACCATCCATATGTATCAATGTCACATCACAGTGTCATAACATATCTATGTAGCATTATGTATGATATGAATAACTAGTAAGACATGTGTAAGCAATATATTTACCTCAACATGGTTGAAGGTTATATAAAGATATATAATAGTGAAACCTATGGAATAATATTCCCCTAGTATCAACATGGTCACTAGGTAGAGGAAAGTCTAACATCTATATGTCCATGTGTATGATAAACAACTCTAAAAGATCCTGGACTCTTTGGAGTCCATTGTGTAGTAGGATAATGCATTGATACTTATATTCATTTTAGAACACATTTAATTATCTATGGCACTAACTTTCTACATGATATAGAAGAGAAATTCCTCTTAGCTCATCCTGAATGGATCTTTGATGTGATAACTATTGTAAAATTGGTTACCTATATGAATTGATTTTTCTCCTTTGTATTGAATGTATAGATAGATATTGGATAGATGAAATAACTACCTATGAATACTAATTTGTAGTGGAAGTAAAAAACACCTTTATATGATGATCTTGAATAGGAATAATAACTAATTATGGTTATTGTGGGGATTGAGGAGGAGATACCACTGGTGAAAAAGGGTACTCATTTCGAATGCTCAAAACTGTAACTACCCTATTGAAATGTATATACTAGATGGATTATTGTACTATATAAGGTACTACACAAAGATTTTGAATCCAAGGGCATCCCAAAAACATGGTAAAGACCCCATTAGTACAATTGGGAATGAAGTAGCCACTATGGTGAGCACTACTTGTAGAGGTAACACAATGTGTCTGAGGGTATCCTATATATGTCCATTAAACCCTTTGATCAGTCATGTAGTATCTTGTATATATTTTTGTGTGTATCTAAGAGAGTTGAGAAGTGTCATGGTATAAACATTTTCACTTGAACCATTATCAACCATATCATTGGGTATAGGGTGCTCATTGATATGAGCTCATATGAATAATGCATAGAAATATGAGTCATCATCAACCATCTCATCATCATCTAATGTAATCATAGGTCATTGTGGTATTATCCTCATAAGTGTGCCAATAATATCACTGATTAGATGATTATATGTATCAAGAGGGGGATATGCTTAGTATGTATGATGTACTTTATAAGTATCCTTAGTTTATATTTCCTCGTGCATTGGAAATAGGTCATTAAATATTTTCAACTTATAGTTCACATTTTTTGGTGGTTTGACATCCTTTATGGGTGTGCCTAACTGAATAGTGTTGTCATCAATAAGATATGGTATCTTTTGCCTTAACCCAAAGCATTAATTTATATGGTGTCCAACAAATTAATGCTAATTGTAATAAACATTATAATCATATGTGTTATGTAGAGGTTCATTTGTATCAACCACTAATAGTGGAGGGAGAGATAAAATATTGCATTCAAGTAGCTTTTGTAGCATTTTGTGAGGAGTTTTAGGTAAGCAGAATAAATTCTTCTTCTATTGAGTAGGTAAGATAAGCCTATTTTTAGGTTGTGATATTGTTTTAATTGTAATATTGGCTTCATTATTGTTCTCATTTAATTTTCCATTTTAATTTGGCTTGCTTTGTAACTTGACATTTTAACTAGTGATCATAGTAGAAACATACTTAAGCTTATTGAATTTAAGAAGCTTTACTTTTTGGTCTCTCACTATATGGCATAACTCATCAAAAGATCTATTTTTTTGAATTATATTCACTCATGAAGTTTTACAAGCAATCTTTTCTTAAAGATATCTTGTAACTCATTGTCTGCTATAAGATTGGTTATCTTAGCTAGCACGATCTTGTAGCAAAGTACATATTATTGAGTGGCTTATTGGACCCTTGCTTGCTTTTGTAAATTTGTGCATAATATATTTTCTCATCAATGTTGATAGATAAATGTGTTATAAATTGATCGGCTAGAGCAAAGAAAATGCTAAATGATTGAAGTGAAAGGTTATTGAACTACATTAAAGCATAATATTTGAGACTTCATGGAAATAAATTGGTCAATAAATGGTTGTATTGATGGTGAAAAAGTCATGCCAATGAACCAACCCTTTCACCTATCGTGAAGGTTAAGATGGAATTGTACCAGTTTAATCATAAGGTTATAAGGAATGAGAATTGATTCCAAAGATGCATAGAGGGGATTTTTTAATAGTTATGGGGATTAATATGTTTAATAATAAATCTAAATTATGGTTATATAAATCAATCAAACATAACGTTATTATCGATCATGTCTAGAGGAAAATAGTTATAAACAATGCTCTGATCAAAAATTTTAATCACTATTTCAATGTTATATTTTATCAATCTCAAATTAGGTATAAAACCGGTATCTAGCCTATCCAAAAAAGTAAAGCCTATGGATTAGGCAATCCATTGAAGAATATAATACTCATTTTTTGAAATTTATATCTAATACGCATGTTCAGATTGCAAGGATGAAAGAAGACAAATGAACAAAACATGAAAAACAACAAGAAAGCAAACAAAGCAATACTAACCAAGACTAACACGAATCTAATATACAATAACTAAGAGGAATAAACAAACTTATTAAAAAAAAAAAAAAAACATAGATTCAATCTAAAAGTTAAGTCCAATCAAGAATTAAAGACCATTGTTGGTCGATTAAAAATTAATAAAGTTAGAATGTTACAAATATGATATCACAAAAACATGTTAGCAGATTAAGAATCTACAAAGAAGCTAAACCTAAGATTAATAGAATAAAATGAGTTAAACAAACTGACTAACAAATGAAATAAAAATAGAAACATAAACTAAAATAATAGTAAAATAAAGATTATAGGACTTAGAACAAGAATCGACCTAGAATAAATAAAAGATAATTTTATTGAGAAACAAGGTGGTTCTAATTACAAACAACCTTCAAAAGATGACAATTTACAATCAAATATCAACAAAATATCACAAAATGTGATGTATTCATCATTGTTCAAGTCAAGTGCAAGGAGTTTTGCTCATATGACTATATATTTAAAATCATCAAAAGGTATTAAAGTCTGATAAACTTCAGATAATTGATTTATAAAATAAACAAGAAACCTAGATATACCTGTGTTAAACAAGTGGATTACTTCATCGTCAGAGAATGTATTATTTGGTCTATTTGTAAATAGTTAATTAATCTCATAGATGCTTGCACAAAAAAGGGAAAGAAGGATGGAAAACTTTCAAACTTCAAAGCTCTTGAGTACATGTATAGGTTTTTCTCCCTTTGTAATGTCTCCTTACTCTCCTTATAAAGTAAATCCTCTTCGAAATGGTTATAAAACAAGTTACCACTAACTTTAACTAGTTGTTATTAAGTCTATTTGAATTTTACAAAGTCAATTGGTTTACTTTATAAATTAAATTATAAGTTTAGACCTTAAATAAGAGATCAAAATAGATTAAATAATAAACCACTAACATTTCTAACAAGTGGGGGGGGCATTACTTGTTTTTAACAAATTAGCAAATCATTAATAAAATTATTTTGTAATCAAACAATTAATATGACCATCTCTAATGATTTGTCCATTTCATAATAAAACAAAACCATGAAACATAACATTAGAAACATCAGAAATATTTTAGCACAACAAATCAAATACTGAAACCATTACAATAACACTTTATCACAAAAATGTTATTCCAACATGTTTTGACTTTATACTTTTCAAAATTTTGCATCTATTAGAGGAATACTGAGAACATTAAAAACATTTGGGAACTACCAGATCAACTAAAATATCAATGATCACACACTGCATATATTTTTACATGCAACTTTGTCAAATTATATCGAGAAATTATCTGTATTCAAATACTCAAAATCCTTGTGCAATCATACGAGCTATTCAAAATGTATATAAACAACCCTCAAAAATCATGCAACTGATATAACTATATGAATCTAAAAGAATCATTTGTATGCAAGTAACTCAAAGCCTTGTATCATAAAATCACACCTAAATATTTTTCATGCCAAATGAATACAAAATCGAGCTTGAAGCATGCAAGTGTATAACTTTCATTTTATTTGAAAAATGCATCAAAATATTGCTCATGTGAGTGATTTCAAACAAAATCAACAAACACATTTTTACTAAGATGACATTCAACACCTATATATCAAAGAACCACATGTTTTTAATTTGCATGCAATATAATTCAAGTTTCATGATCATCAATATATCAAAATAAACAACAGAGACTTTTAAAATACCAGATACCCACATTTGTTGTACTAGCTTCAAGACTAGAAATAACAATCTTTTATCATACCAAGAAATTAAAGTTGTTTCCCACATGGGTATGATAATAAAAATTCTCCAATTAGAGGATTTGAAAAATAAACATTCCTCAAACTTGAAGCATTTTATGTTTTGAAAAAAACTGTTAATCTAATGTATTTTTATGGAAGATTAAATTTGACATCCAAATGGTCATTATTCTGCATAGCTTTGTGTCTACAACGATGATCATTTGGCCATCAACTTTAACCACATAAATTTTTTGTAGGTGATAATTTCTAAAATTTTGGGTAGCAAGGTAACATTTTAGAATGAAATAAATTATTTAAAACTTTTGTTTTAAAATAAAACTTTGAAGATTAGAAGTTCAACGCATATTTTCATGAATAAAGTAGTAATGGGCCAAAAGTTCCAAAAGTGCTCATCATGTTGGGCCAAAAGCACCCCCAAGGCATTTTCAATTGCGGTTAAATAGAGTAGTAATGGCTTTTTCGGTGTAGGCAATAATAGAACAGGCAGGTTGGCCAAGTATTCTTGTAAGTATTCAATTGCATTTTGACAGTTAACATTCCATGAAAAGGTGGTGCCCTTCTTCAGTAAGTGGGAAAATAGATGGTATTTATCAGCCATTTGAGAAATAAAGCCCCTGGTGGATTGTATCTTGCCCTAAAAATTATGGAGCTACTTCAAAGTAGATGATTGTGACATCTCGATAATGGCCTTAACCTTGGCTAGATCAAATTCCATGCCCTTAAAATAGATTAAAAAACTAGTAATTTACTTGAAGTGATGCCAAAGATGCATTTTTTAGGGTTAAGTCTTGCTTTTATACTCATAGAGGCATTCAAATATTCTACACAACACCTACTATGGTTTTGGTTTTCCCAAGATATCATCAATATAATCCTCAACAATATCATGCATCATGTCATGAAAAATGTCAATCATTACACATTGATATGTGGTACCAACATTTTCAAGGTTGAAAGGTATTATTTTATAACAAAATGTTCCCTAAGGAGTGGTGAATGTTGTCTTATTTTGGTCTTTTGGTGCGATCTTTATCTGATTATACCTTGAGAAACCATCCATGAGAGAAATCATATCATACTTGGGTGTAGAGTCCACATCATGTCAATATTTGGTAGAGGAAAGTCATCCTTTAGGTAGGCCTTGTTGATGTCATGAAAATTGATACATAATCTAATACCTTCTAGCTTCTTGTTAACTGGCAAAATATTGGAGATCCACTCTGAATAGTTAATGGGATGAATGCATCCCACCTCTAAAAGTTTTTCTAGTTCTTTCTTGACTAATATGGTAATATGAGGATGCATTTCCTCAACTTCTACTTAATTAGCTTAGTGTTAGGATATACTACAAAATGATGTACAACCAAGGAAGGATCTAAACCTCACATATTATAATAGGTCTATGCAAAAATATCAATGAACTCCCTAAGGAGAGTAGTGAGCACTTCACATTCCTCCTCAATGAGGGGCGTGCCTAGTTTTATCCACTTTGGATCATCTGGTGTTCCAATATTTACTCTAGAAGTGTAGAACCATCTTCAAGGAGAGTCGATAAAGAAGTAAATTATTTGGCAATATCAAAGGCTTCTTGTTAGACTAGTTCATCCAATTCACCCAAGTAGGATGAATAAAAATCACCTAATGGAAGTAAGGGCCATGTAACAAATAATTTTGGACACTCTTGGACAATCTACTCAAGATCCCATTCTTCTTCACTAATTTCTAACCTAAATATGATTGTGGTACTGGTTGCATCCTAAGTTTCATTTGAGGAAAGGTGAATGTCCCAGTCTAATGGCACCTGAAACAGGGTTTCACCAAGAGAGTGGCCTTTTTCTTTACTATTACCCTAGTCTGAAGGCACCTCAAAGAGGTTTTCACCTTGGGACCTCGATGTTTGATATTACTTTTATTTTTGGCTAAGGAAGTTCACCCGCTCTATAAAAAAGGTAGTAAGATCCAATGTGATAGATAAACCTTGTTTATGATCTTCGAGAGGAATATGGTCTCTTAGGCCCAGGAAGTTCCAAATGGGCCCATCATTTTCAAATGCATTGAGTGGTACTATGGATTCTTGTTGGTCTTAGTCTATGAGTTGAGGATGATGGAGGAAAATTAGGGAAGGATGAATGATAGGTGTAATGGTACATATGGCATGAGGGTTAACAAGGTTGGTATTGGTTTTCACATACATCGTAATTAGAATTTGCATCATTATCACCATCATCATCATTAGTCCTTGGTGTAGGAACACATATAAGATGCGTAGGGTCACCCCTAGGTGGTTTAAATCTAATACCATAAGTTCCTTTGTGTTTGGTCATAGAGATAGGCTCAAGAGTGCCTTATTTATTTGCCCCTAGGCCTATACCTTCATAAGATTGATTATCCATGATTTGGTTAGGGATGAGATACTTTTTTATTTGATAATAATCAACTATATCATCATTATAAAGCTATGATTCATCTTTGATAAGTTGGTCTTGTCCTTGTCTAGTGGTTGGTGTGAAAATAATAGGCATTTGGGCATTAAGCTTTTATTTTTGTTGCCATTCCATGCGAACAACCCTAGTTTTGGGTCTTTCGTATGATTTAAGGACATATGGAAGCTTGGCTATGTGGAAAGCATTGTGCATGAGGTATTAACATAGGCATTTGTCAAAGACATTAAAATGATTTTCTATCTCAACAGGGGGTGCAAATGAAGTGGAGGTAAGGTTATCTGGGTTGATATAGTTAGAATCTAGCAATTCAATAAGTACATCCTTATCCTTATTGGTGCAGGGTCTAGATCGAAGTGGTAATTGTAGATCTTATATTCAACTTCTAAATGCTTATAGACATGATATGGTTGTAAGTTTGTAGAAACACTCACCTCTATCCTAAAATGGGGAAACTTGATACATTGGTGCAATGTGGAAGGTCTTACCTAATTTTCATGTATCCATAGTCAGCCCAAAAATAAGTTATATGATAGATATAAATCATGAACATGGTAAAGTATGTCATGGGTTAAGGGCCCAATGATAATTGGTAAATAGATTGTTCCTTGTGACTCCCTTTTCTCATTATCATATGCCTTGATGGTAATGGTATTTGACTAAAGGTCAATTGTCATGTATACAATATGCTTGACTAACCTTAGAGACACAATGTTGAGCCCTGATCCATTGTCTGTGAGGACACACTTAACCATGTGCTGGGCTACGATAACTTCAATATATAATGGGTTGTTATGGAGAGGGATAAGGGATCACATATCACTTTGGTCTAAGGTAAGTTGCTGGCCAGGGGTTAAGTGTCCTACCAAGGCTTGAAATTTATCTAGTGTAATGTCATTCAACACTTGGGATTGGCTTATAAGTTCGGTAAGGATGTTCTTATGGATAGTGGAGGCACACAACAAATTTAAAATATATATTTGTGCAAGTATCTTTTGCAATTACTCCATAATATCATACATTTTATCTTTTCCATAAGTAATTGGCTTATTTTTGGCTAGCATGGGTGCTTAGATAGGCTTATTGGTAGAAGAAGGTTGTGGAACTGGAATGGTTACTTTAGTTTATTGATTTGTGATTGCACAATCTGGATTGGTCAATGGCTCATTGTAATTAGGAGGGGGAGAAGGGCTTAGGATGGTAACTCTTAGGTATTAGTAAGCCTAGTTACTAACATAGACCATATGAGGATTATCGACATAAGGAGAAGGTTGAGTATTATTTGGTACGAGTCATGGGAAATTGGCTATTAGTTTAGGATTAATGGTAATGGAGGCTAAATGACCACCCATGATATGTCTTACAACTTTATTAGAATCATGTGAGATAACATGATAAACCCCTTAGATGGATCATTTTGACCTAGGTTCCTACCATTATGTGGTTTTGATTATCATCATTGTTGTTGTTGTGGTGGTGGTGGTCCATGTTATTGTTGTTGTTGCTATTGATTCTAATTATTGGTATTATTATGTGGGAAATGGTTCTAATTAATCCCTAAGTTTTGATTAGAAGTAGGGCCCCTATTATCCAACTCTATTTCTCTATTTTCCATCATATTCTCGATGAGGTGACTTAATTACACACAGTAACATATGAAATGCCCTTTGACTCGATGATAGTCACAAAAATCATGCTCTTTATACCAATCGAGGAAAGGAACACCTCTAGTGAATGGTTTAGGAATAGGCTAACTAATTAGATTGATGACAACTAGATTCTAAAAAATGAATTCAATGGGCTTTCCTAGGTCACTAAAAATTCTCTTTACAGGTAGTCCTCTTCTTGGTCGAGTCATTCACAAAGGAGGGGGTGGGAGTGGCTATATATGTAGAATTAGTTGCATATATGGACTTGGTTAAGCAGACAATGTTTACACTATTTCGACATGGTGTGATTTAGTAACTTATTTACCCACAATGTTCTTGTTATGATTGTAAACTTTGGGCTTCTCAAAAATATTAGCTTGGGCTAACACAAAAGCTTGAATCTAAATTAGGATTTGGCTCTAGTTTGGGCATTGGTATTGGTTATAACTCTGGTTAGGAGTATACAACTTGATCACCCTTTTATTGATAAGGGCTTTCTCAATTTGTATGCCTTTGTCGATAATATCTTCAAAAGAGTGGGCACACTAAAGCTATAAGTGATAGGGCATATCACTTTGAAAATTATGAGTAAACATTACAACTAGTTGTTTATCTGGTAGATTATGTGTGAAATGGATAACAAGTGCCCTCCATTGTTGTAAATAGCTTGAAAACCTCTCACCAGGTCTTTATTGTGCTTAACTTAAATCAACCATAGTAATCTCATGCTCAGGATTATAATATAAGTGTTTCATGAATTTCTCTAAGAGATCATCAAAGTCAGGCATAGACTTCTTCAAAATTTGGAGTAACGACTCCAAGGCCTATCTAGATAGATTGTGAGGAAAAAGAAGAAGCAAATAGATATCACTAAAGACCATCCACGGGAAAGTAACATAGAATTCCTTCAGATGTTCCTTTGGGTCACCTTTAGCTTTGTATTTGTTAAACTTTGGTGGCTAAAAACCTATAAGAAATGGTATTTGAAGATAGTCCATGTTGAAAGGGTCTGGGCATATCTCATTCAATTTAAACTTCTTCATCTCCTTTCCTATCTGAAGAGCGAAAATTGCATCCTTCACCTATTGCAATTATTCGGCTAGGAATGTTGATAATATGGATGGTTGGGGTTGGGTGGTCCAAGGTGGATTACTTTGACCAGGGTACAATGGAGGAATGAAGGACTGAGGGATGTTCATTTGGTTGGTCACCTGACTAGGAATACGCATTCGTTGGTTAGGGTTAATTATTGGGGTGGCATTTATTATTGGTAAACATTAATATTAGTAGCATGGCTTTGATTTGGAGGGAACTATGGCCTTAGTGGAGGTATTTGGTATTGGGGAATGAACTATGTGTGATGGGTTTATAAGGGAACTTGTTAATGGCTAGTTGAACCCTATTTTACATGCTGTTGGTTAAAGGTCTATTATGAAAATTGTTGTGTGTTAGGCACATATTGTGGATAAGGTATATATTGTGTGTGAGGTAATTATTGCCTAGTAGTTATTCACTAGACCTTAGCCACTTGTTGGTTGAAAAGTTGTTTTTAGTTAGGCACTTGTTGTGGGTTAGGCATTTGTTGTTGGTTAGGTACTTGTTGTTGGCTAGGCACTTGTTGTGAATGAGGTAATTATTATTGGCTAGATACTTGATGCTATTTATTAGATAATGTTTGAGGTGACTAGGTTACCACTTGTTGTGGTGGTGTGTTGTTATGAACCTGCTAAGGTGGAATTTTTGTTACCACCTATTGTGGAGGGGTATTCAATGGTAGTTGATTGCTTACTCTTTATTATACATTTGAGGAAGTAGATGATTATGGAGGGATAGTCTCTTGTTGTGAGCTAGATGTATGTGAATGAGGTACTTATTGTTGGCTAGATACCTGATGCTATTGATTAGATAATGTTTGAGGTGACTAGTTTACCACTTGTTGTGGTGGTGTGTTGGTATGAACCTGCTAAGGTAGAATGTTTGTTACCCCCTGTTGTGGAGGGGTATTCAATGGTAGTTGATTTCTTACTCCTTACAATACATTTAAGGAAGTAGATGATTATGGAGGGATAGTCTCTTGTTGCGAGCTAGATGTACCTACCCATTGTTGTTGTGATCCAGTTGATCTACTTGAAGGAGGGATATGTTGGGAATTTTTTGGTGGGGAATTATTTGGTATATTAAATTGTACTTGGTGAAAATTAGGGAACACCTATGTGTTGTCAACCACATTTTGAAGAGAGGTCCTTAAATATATTGCTAATTGTTCTTCATTTAGAGGAACATTGAACATGTTTGCAAGGGATGTGGTTTGAAAAAATAGATCCATATTCACATTGGAAGGGCCTACCAAACTAATTTTTAGCACAATTGATGGAGCCAACTCTCTAAGTGGCATGTTCAGAGTAGTCATGGCATTAAAGTTTCTTTCTAGGTCAAGGTAGGTTTGGTAGGCCTACTGCACTTTCACAATTTTATCAACATTTTTACCTTTTCTCTTAGTAAATGTAATAATTTCCTAGTTAGGCATGGCTACAAGGACCTAATTTTGATTACTAGAGGCCTTATCAAATGTTTGGATGAGAGGTGCATGACTAGGTGACCTAAATAGGGAAGATAGAGTTGCTTATGGAAAATCCAATGGGAATTTGGCACCAACTTTGACTGTTCTAACAAGAACCTCATATTTACATTCTAAAAGATGATCAAACAAGCATGGATCATAATTAGCACTAGACAATGTATTCACATAATATGGTTGTTGTTGTTGAACCATTTTCATATTAGATGGCATGTTGGTAGGGTATTAGGCAAATGGTTCTTGTTCTTGTCTCGGATAAGGAGGTGTGTTTACGAGGTACTGTTGGAATTGGTTGTGCCCATATCCTATGTTAGTAGATGCATACATGGGATACACATCCATCTCATACACTACATTATCCTCATAAGGCTCATACTCAAAAGGGTCACTTATAATAATGTTTTGATAATTCAAATTATACATAGTTCTATTATGTGTGTTGCTTGATTTTGAGAATGATTTGTCTAATGTTTGAAAAATTTGGGACTTGGCTTATAATTCTCTCTCCTTTGAAGTTAATAACTGAAACTTGGTCTAAACTTATCACTAAAACACTATAGGTCTTCAAAACAAACTGTCGAAAAAGGAAAACCTAGTCTTGGTCCTGGCAAAAGGTCTAAGCAAACTTGAATCTTGGAATAAAAATTTAAACTTGGTCTAGGAACAAAAGACTTTGAAACTAAGTAGAAAATGAACTAGGTCTAGGCAAATGAAATTGGTCTTGGTAGAAACTTGGTCTAGGCATGCAAAACTTTTAACTAGATTTTTAAAACAGACTTGGTTTAGGCACATGAGATTTTTAAACTAAATGGAAAACAAACCAAGTCTAGGTCTAGACACACAAAATTTGAACTAGGTCCTAGAAAGAAACTTGGTCTAGGAAAAATAAATTGGTCTAGGCACATGAAATTTGTCTTGTCAGGAAGATGAAACTATTATTACATCTAAGGTCCTGATTTGAAACAAAAGGCACACTTGGTATATGTAAAATTTAAGGAAAATTTTAGTCTCAGTCTAAAAGGGAACTTGGTCTAGGCAAAGGTCTTTAAACCAAACTAAAAAAAATCGATCCAAGTTACATAATCTATTCACAAAAAGGCGAACAATTCAAGCCCAAGTTTTAGGCAAGACTTAAGTGTAAACCAATCGTCTTTAGATCTGAACTTAAAAAGATGGATTTTTAACTTGGTTTGAAAGACTTGGATTTATAAATGAACATTGGTATAGTCTAAAATGAGTAGCGTAATAATGTCTCTTATAATTTAAGGCACAAATGTCTTCTTCAAGTCTTTGGTTTAAGGCAAATGGTCCCACCAAATTTGGTCAGCATAACACTTCTTAATGTGAATGGTATACATATCATGTGTTTTGGTATTGTACTTGTTTTTTTGACTGAATAGTTTTAGACCCAATTACACAAAATAAGACACACACAAACATACATTCCTATCTTAATAACTGATACAAGGTTTGCATAGTATTTTCAAATCTTCTGCCTATATACCCATTTTTAAGAGGAATTAATTTGTTAATCCAATAAATAAAAAGTGCATGAAAGTAGAATTTTTATCTACCCTGTCTCTCAAAAACTTGTACATGACATGTAAATTAGATAAAAAAATTAACTCGACATTGTTAGGATAATTTATGACAAGTGGGGTCAATTAATCTAAATTTTTTTAATTGACTTTTCTAGATGATCCACAAGTGCCTAAAAACACTTGGGCATAATAAAATATCCTTCACTTGGATGACAAACCATCTATATTGTTATTAAAGTGTATTTTACCTTTAACAACCACTCCATCCATCAATTGCTCAGTAAAGTGCGATGTCTAGACTACCGTATGCTTCGAGGATCCTTTTGACTTGTTAGGCTAATCACTCAGTCCCTATCTAATTGAAAAGCACACATAATTGGTACACCCCACCAGATAAGTGGTGTTAGTATGATGATGGGAGATGAAACCCCAGGTAAATGCACCCCTAAAGGACTTATGAGGAGGCTATGAACACCCACTAATAAAGTCAAACAAAAAATAAAAGAAGAAAGGGTCATTCCTGAGTCATCCAAGTTTTTAAGAAAAAGGAGAGAGCATATACGATTTTCTTTGAGTTTGACTCACAAGAAATAAAATGAGGAAAAATCACATTTCTGAGTCACCTTATGAAAGGGGAGAGCATACGTGCAATTCTACCAAAATAAAAACTACTCAAGCAAGAAGCACAAAAAATTGCATAAAACAAAATAATGTTGAAATGAATAAGATTTAAAAAACACCAACTTCAAAATATGAGTGAGTTTTTAAAATACCAACTTCAAAATATGAGATAGAATTGAATTGTTGTGACACAAAAAACCATTCCTTGACCAAGGTCTTACAATCACAAATTGATTAAAAGTTTAAAACAAGTGGTTTTGAGCTAGAAGGAGCTTCAAATTATGATTTGTTTAAGTTTCGACCTCAATATATAATGTTTTCATTGTTACACAGATCCATTTCATTGATTAGTCTTCCAATTTCATTGTTAGCCTCTATACATAGAGAACAAAAAACTAGTCAGAACAATTTTGGTATTGATTAGGATGATTTTTTCAATATATTAGATGATTTCGATACTAAATTAAATAATTTTGCCAAAGTTTTCTATAATTTCGCTGAAGTTTTGTACAATGTCACTAAAGTATTAATACAATTTCACCGAAGATAACATGTAAGAGAAAAATAGAACAAGAAAAATGATTTCATTGTTGAGGACAATGATTTAATTATTGAAGACAATGATTTCACTATTGAGATTTGCACAGGTAAAATAAAAGTTGTATAGAATGATTTTACAATTGGATTTAACAATTTCACTATTAAATGCTTCAATTGCATAATTATAGAGAAAGAGAATGATTTTGTTGTCATTTGCAGTAATTTCACTAAAGATTGGCGATGATTTCACTAGAGAGTGGTGATGATTTCACTATTAAGACCTATAAACAAAAAACACAGAAAATAGTTAAGATGATTTCAGTGTTTCAAAATGATTTCACTAATGTCTTGAGTGATTTTGCTCATATCTTTTCCAAATTCATCGATATGCAGTCATGAATTTGCCATTTGTACCTAAACATGTTTTTGATAGATTTTTAGAGGAAAAAGAAGAGAATAAGCTCGCTAAAAGACCAATTCTGCCAATTAGAAGGAAAATGATCTAAAATAGTTTGTGGGGTGCACCCAATCCTTGGGGTCCCATCGATCATGCCAATATATAACATAAGATTACAAAGACAATGATTAGTTTTTGTTATTAGTGGATAAACCAAAATAATCAATGATAACTAACACTCCAAGTGTAAGTACTAGGGTGAACAGTGATAACAAAATAAAAAAAATTACTAATGGAAGATAAAAACAAGTGGCATTTGATGATGCAAATGCTTTATGGGAAACACCTCCTCTTGTCCCCTTGGTAATTGGCTCTTGGATTGTGTTGGCAATGAATCTTTCTAGCAATAATAAGGTATTATTTGTTTGCACATAGAAGCTTGGTTAAGAATGGTCATGACACTTGTATTTATAGTTTTTAAAATAAATATAACCCATGTGTAGTTGATTTAGGGTTATTGTTGGGAGTCTAAATGTAATTAATGATGGTTTTAATTATGCATTTATGGAGGCATGGCTCAACATTTCTAAAATTTATGGCATTTATGTTGATATTTTACAGTTCTTGACTTTGAGGCTGATGACATCATCATGATATCATATTCCCTGATATTCATTCAATTTTGATTTTTAAAAATTATATATTCCTTAATTAAACATTATTTTTCACTTAAACATTTATTTTGATTTACTTGGTTAATTAATCTTGCTTAATCTTTTGGTCATTTCAATAATTGGGTTAAGTGCCCCGCTTAATTGGTCAAAAATGTCAGTTTGTTAGGTCACAACTTAATTAGGGATGAATCTAAGAGAGGTTATCATTACGTACATGGTAATACCCCAAATAGGGAATCCTTATATGATTATGGGCCCTTGCATCTAATGTGTAGATTAAATTGGGATGTTTAGTGATTTCTAGGCTTAATTTGTATCGTTTGCTAGAAATCAGTTTAAAGTCCATTTAGACATGGAAGTGGCCAAAAAGGAGTGTTTACAGTGTGTTCTTCCATTTCAAAAAACATGTCTAGTCTAAATACCACTCTATATTTTAGTTTATCCCAAGTGATTGGTGTTCTACGCCTCCTACCATATAATACCTCAAAAGGAGCCATTTTCAATGATGGTTGGAATGAGTTGTTATAATCAAACTCAACCAATGGTAGGTATTCCTCCCATTTATATTGTTATTACATTCTCAAGAGTTCCTATAAATTTTGATTCACTCTTTCTATTTCTCCATTTATTTCTAGATGGTAAGCCATACTAAAGTTCAATTGTGTACCTAATGTTGAATTAAGAGTTTGCCAAAACCTTGAGGTCATTCTAGGGTCCTTGTTGGAAATGATATTTTTTTGGAAATCCATGTAATCTATATACCTCCTTTACAAACCTTTTGGTGAGTATTGATGCATCATCTATTAGATTACCTGGAATGAAGTGTTCTAATATTTTGAGTTTATCCACAACTACCAATATCATGTCATGATGATTTCTAGACATAGGCAATCCCTAGAAAAAAACCATGTTAATAACTTGCCACTTCTATTCTAGTATAGAATGTGGGTAAAACAACCCAACAATATGCACATATTCAAATTTAAATCATCAACATTCCAAACATCTAGACACAAAGTCTACTACATCCCTTTTGATTCCCTTCTAAATATATAATGGTCTTAGTTTTACTAAGAACTTGGCCACTATAAGGTATCCTAAATATGGAGAATTGTGCATCTCTTTTAACACAATACTTCTCAAAATTTCCCTATCAGGCACATAAATTTTATCATTATATCTCAAAATCCCATCATATTTCAAATTGAAATCCTTTGTATCTACGATCCTACGAATTCTCAGCTAATGCTTTCTTCACCTAATCATAGAATTCATCTTTAAGTAAAATTTTTACTAGATCTTAGACAGTTCTCCTTATAGTGGTTAAAGCTGTAATGTACCTTCTATGAATAAGGGCATTTATAATTCTATTTTACTTTTCCTTAATGTATCTAATGTCAAAATCATAATCTGACAAAAAATCTAACCACCACCTTTGATGAGCATTAAGGTTAGGCTGGGTAAATATATACTTGAGTCCCAAATTATCAATTTTAAGCTCAAAAGGATTTTCCAACAAATAATGCCTCCAAATTCACAAAACATGCACTATGGTAGTTAAATCTAGGTCATGTGAAGTATAATTTGACTCATATGGATTCAAATTCCTTAATTTGTAAACTAAAACTAAACCATCTTGAATAAGAACTCCTCCTAACCCAGATCCTTAAGCATCAATTATAATTGCAAAATTACTATTTGTATATAGAATCCATAACACTCGTGTTGAAGTAAGCCTCATTTTTAGAATCTGAGAGGTTTCTTTGCACTTATCAGACTAATCAAACTATTACTCTTTCTGTTAAAGAGAGGTGATTGGATTTTATATCTTAGAGAAATTTCACATAAATTTCTTGTAGTACCCTGCTAAACCCATAAATCTATGCACCTCATGCACTTTTTTGGGTGTTGGCCACTTCATAATGGATCTAATGCTAGCTCGATCCACATAAATTCCTTTTATAGAGATAATATGTCCTAAGTATTGTACTCTTCTTTAGGAGAAGAAACACATAGATAATTTCCCATAGAGTTTATGCTCCTACAATTGTTATAAGACCAGACCATAATAGTCAATATGCTCTTATTCACTTTTAGAATATGTAACAATATCATCGAGGAAGACTAATACAAATTGATCAAGGCAATCTTTGAACACACTATTCATGAGATTTATGAATGCGACAAGTGCATTCATTAGTTTGAAAGGAAGCATTGTAAACTCATAATGCTCATATTAAGTTCTAAAAGTTATTTTTAAAATATCTTCTTCTCTAATTCTCAATTGATGGTACCTAACACGAAGATCAATCTTTAAAAATACTTTTGCATCATGCATCTAATCAAAAAGATCATTAATGTGAGGTAAAGGATATATGTTCTTGATTATTCCCTTTTTAGCATTTGGTAATCTATGTAGAGGCAAAGGGTTACATCCTTTTTAATAAAGACTATAGGTGCACCCCATGGAGAAACACTTTTTTGAATTAACCCTTTGGCCAATATCTCTTGAATTTGGGCCTTTAACTTGACTAATTCAATTGTTGTCATTCTATAGGGAGCCTTGGATTGAGGTTCTAATCTTGGAATGCTATCAATAGTAAATTCAAATTTCGTCTTGGAAGCTAGACCTAGTAATTCCTCTGGAAAAACATCCAGAAGTTCTTACAGAAAAGGATAGTCTTCTATTGAGGGTTCCTTGGTTTCTCCAATTTCATCCATTTTGACTAGTAACACTTAACATCTTTTTTGATGAGCCTTTTTCAATTGAATGGTTAAAATTTACCTTAGTTTCAATTCTATCTTTTCTCCTTGAATTTAGGTTTGATTTCCCAAATCATCTAAAAACTTTATTTTCTTAAGAAAACAATCAACTTCGGCTTTGTGCTTAGAGAACCAATGTATTCCTAGGATCACACCATATGATCCTAGTGGTGATGCATATATATCAACAATCATAGTTAATTCTAGAAACTTTACCTCACCCTCTATGAGACATATGTAAACCTTGACCTTGGATTCATTCCCATACTAAACTGACCAATTATTTTCCATAAAACCAACTTTCATAGATAATTTACGTAATATTCTAGGAGAGATAAAACATTTAGTGGCTCGTGTATCTATGAAAATGAAAATAGGATACCCAAACAAAGTACCTGATACTTCAATGAGAGAGGTTTGAAAATATACTTGATAGTTTTCAACTACTACGTGAATACATTAATTAAAGGTTCTATGCTACGATGTAGGGGTGGATGAATTCTTATTTATACCATTTGTCTTCCACTAACAATAATCCTTAACATAATGGTCTCTTCCACATATAAATCATCCACCAGGTGCTCCCTTCCTCTTAGATAGATTAACTCCCTTAAATCCTTCTTTGAAACCACTTCCAGGTTTCTTATTCCTTGATGCATCATTAAACCTTGCATTGTCTATTAAACTAGTCTTAGAATTCCCATTTTGTTTCCAATTCTTTTTCTTGAAGGTTATATGAGTTTCCAAAATTATTTTTGAAAATTTCTCTGACCTTAACTAGTGATTTCAACTTTTTCTCTTGCTTAACTGATTTATAAAAGGCTTGGTCCATGATTTATGGCCCATGAACATCCACTTCACACCCAATTTGGAGTTTTAATCTCATGATGAACTATCTGATCTAAAAATGTTCATCCTTATAATACTACAAAACATACTTTAAGACCTTTGTGAATTGTTCCCAATATTCATTTATTAACAGATCCCTTTATTTTAGATTTTGGAAATCTGTCAATTTCTAATCAAAATAAAACTAGGGTAGCCATCATCCTCTAAAAGGAGTTACAAACTACTCCCATGTAGTGGTAATGGAGTCAAGGCTCATCTCAAGCTTATTATCAACCCACCAAGTTGTTACTTCACTAGCTAGTGGGTAAGCTCCTCAAATGGCCTTGTTTACCTCAGAATAATCTTGAATTTTGAAATATTTTTCCATTTCAGTAAGTTAGGATTCAGTTCCATCACCCAACATCGTACCATAAAATTTGGATGGATTAACTTTATTCATATCTCGTGCAAGATCTATAGCTACTTGTTGTCCCTCATCATGCCCCTGATCCTGAGGCTCTTCCTAACCAGTGAATTGTTCTTCTAAAATCTCTTGTTCATTTTCCTCCTCTGGTCCATAAACTTCTCACTCTAAGGTTGTTATTATGTCTCTAGTTTTATTCATGTCAACGAGTATTTGATCAAACTTTATAACTTGTTTAGATGCTAGTTGATTAGGGTCAACTTGAGGGTTTGTATTTGAAGTCCCTTCTACACTCGATTTACCTCACACCATTCTCCTTACTGAAAAAGGAGAATTAATTTAATGTTAGTGGACTCATTAGGTCAGAGCATTAAACCTTCACTCTGATACCATAATGTTGTACCCCCACTGAGATACGTAAAAGTTACTCATTTTTCTTTAAATCCATATATTTCTTAAAATATCTGTATATTTTACTATTTGACTAATAAGTTCATAAATAAAATTAATCCATTGGTTAAAATATGATCCATTTAGTTTTTACACGATCTAAAACAAAATAATAAATGCGTATTTCTCATGGAATAATTAATAGAGAAAGTACATCAGTACATTAAAATAATCCTCAACCATAGTTATAAATAAGCATACAGCCACTACTATTACAATATTTAGAATTATTTACAAGTCTCACAACCATTGTTGTCCCAAATAGTCATAAATCAATGTACTACATATTGCATTTTAGTAGTAAACTAAATATACAAGATAAAATGTACAACAATACAATTAAACCTCATAAACAAATTGATAATCCATACAAATAGCCATGAGTGTGATTCCCAACTAGGTAAATATATAAAAAGAGGGAAAGCATCATCAAGTTGTTTTTCCTTTAACCATAGACCATTGGTTTCCTGCACACCTCTCCATTGGGAGTGGCCCTTCCCTTCATAGAGAGGCAAATAAAAGCAGTGTAGATATTGAAAATTCAACCAAAACCCATATGTGTCTAATCACTAATACATGCAACAGTCACATAGATCATAAAAAATAATCCTCTATCTAATATGACATCACACGTACCCATGCAAACTAGAAAATGCAATGAAATGATAATGTCTCATTTATAACATTACTTTGGCCAAAATTTTCATTATATAAATTAGGTCTCTCATGGATTTGAGTCAATTCCACTCACACATACTCTTTGCTAAATAACCAAAATATATCATATGATACCAAGGGGTAGATATATGTGTTGCTTGAGAATGTCCTCATATATCTATCACTTGCTATCAAATGAAGCATGCCTAGTAATTTCTCATATATAATTCAAGGCATAATAAATGTAGATTGCAACATACTATCAAATCCAAATAGATTGTGCAATACAAAGTAAAACAAATCATATTTCTCAACAATCACATTGTTTCTAATAACTCAATTGACAATGACACCTATATAGTTTTTAGGTTCCATTCAATTAATTACCATCAAAATATAAATATGGTTATATGTCAAAAAGATAAGCAGCCAAGTAATATATATACTATATCAATCTCACAACTTCATCTCCTTTTATTAACATAAAATGACATAAGATATGATGGAATATTGGTTATTTTATTAATATAAATCAAAGAAAGCTCAAGATGGCTTATAAATACAAAATCAAGTTTCCTCCTATTTTTGGTCAAGCTCCTAAGCCTCTTATATAGTTCTTGACAATAGTTAACTTTTCATGC
This sequence comes from Torreya grandis, assembly GCA_037957365.1. Taxonomy (NCBI): domain Eukaryota; kingdom Viridiplantae; phylum Streptophyta; class Pinopsida; order Cupressales; family Taxaceae; genus Torreya; species Torreya grandis. The sequence continues at coordinate 6,334,108 of JARHVA010000123.1, forward strand.
CTATTTCATCATTTTCTTATTTTATATAAATTTCATGTTTTAATCTAATATCAATATACAACCCAATACATATTACATGCACATTCAACCATACTAGTTTATAGTTTCTAAAGAATCATTACAAAAAGATATAACATTTGAAAGTGCATTTTTAGTGTAACCAAACTCTTCACTAATTCTTAATATTCAATTCATTTGAACTAAAAGTATAACCACTTTATCCATTTCAAATATATATAGTTATGTATATAACTATGTTCAAAACTCCCATTATCCTACATCTAATCATAATTTTTTTAATGGAAACATATCTAAGCTCAGATTAGGTCACAAAGTGTTCATTTTATTTGTGCATTTACACATATTCAAGTTAATACATTTTTATATGTATCTATATATCTATATCTATCCACACACACACACACACACACACACATGCACACACACACACACACACACGCGCACACACACACACACACACACACACACACACACACACACACACACACACACACACACACACACACACACACACACACACACACACACACACACACTTACATGTGTATATACATTTATATATACATATAAATTTAGTTCAAAATAACAATTCAATAAAATTTTCCCTATAGTTTGAGTACCCCAACTTGGGACTATATAACTGAATAGAGTATAAATACAAGACTCACATATGTATACATAAATTTAAATCTACCAATATATTATAATAAGGATTCATATACATCTATTATGTACGTTCCACTATGGGTCTAGGTTTTTTTGTTATCATTCCAAGCCTCACAACAACTATCATAAGTTTTCAAGGTAATCACTAATGAAACATATTTAAAGATTTTTTTTACTATGGCTCAAATCAACATACTCACCCTATTCAAAAAATTTATCCAAGAAGTATGCAATTAAGTTTCCACATGAAGCATGTTATCACAATTAATAACTTAAGAATAAATTCCCAAGTCTGAAAACAAATTTTTATATTCCCAAACAAGAAACATGTCTATTCTCTATACAATATAGGTTTCTAGCCAATAATAGAGTTTTCCCAAATTGCCAATAAATAAAGATGAACCAAGGCATATAGTTTCCATAATAACTTCAAGGAGGTCTCATACTAAACAGTAATACACAACTGTTTATCGATCAATGTCACAGGTTTGACAATCTTGAAAACACTCATTTTTATTTTCAAAAGGGGCTCAACATCATATTTATAGGCTTGTGGATAGAAGTGAGTTCTATGTTTAGGTATATAAATATTAAACCCAAGGTTTTTATTTAAATAATGTACCATTATATACATCCACACAAGATAAATTTTGAAACCCATATCAAATAAATATATATTATTTTATTCCTTATTAAGACTTAAGTCTACAATCAAACCCATAATTACAAACTCAAAGTTCAACCAACCTCATTCTTCAATGGCTGTCACTTGAAAGTATTTAATAATAGCTTATTGTTCCTTCATGTTAAGCTCTATTCTCCTTTTATCATCCCTCGTTCTCCTCTTTTTCTTCATCTTATTATTTTTCCACTCCACATCCATGTTTTGCATGGCCATTCCACTCTCCTACTATATTGCAAATTATCCATTTTAAACTCACCTTCATTAAAGCCTGATATGTGTATTTGGCATGTTTACTCATAGTCCATTACCCTAGTTTTGAGCATTGTCGCCACATGCAAAACCTCATCATTATAACAAATAGTGAAGTCAGCCATAAACATATCAACTAAAACCTATTACCCTATTTTTGAGCATTGTCACCACATGCAAAACCTCATCATTATAACAAATGGTGAAGTCAACCATAAACATATCAACTAAAACCTAATTACATTATGACTTAATTTCTTTCCATTTAAAAAATATGTGGTCATTTAGCTATTGAAATTTTTATAAATTCAAACCCATTTAATATCATTATCTTGGGTGTTTTCAACCCTATTTCTCCCCTTAGGACACCAAAAATGGTCATAAAAGTATACAACTTACAGAAGATCCACAAAACACCAAACACTCTTATGAGTTAAAGTGTGTAAATGGTTTACCTCACGTAATTCAACATAGACTAATTCACATTGAGGTTTCATGGAAAAATAACAATCAATACATAAACTTCACATATTATGCTAATCAAGAGCATTAAGACAAGTAACAAATTCAAGGCAAATGCAAACATGATTTACTAACTACAAGGACAATTAATGCAAAGCAACACTTAACATTTTTACAAAATACTTATTATCACTCATTTCATCTAAGAAATCAAGAGTGTGGTTTTTGTGTGTAGGTTCAGTTTTGTTCTCTCTATCCCCAATGTTGACATTTGCATCCTCCCCCATATGATTCTCTCTGTCCCATTCTGTGAGGGTGGGATAATCCTACGACCACCTCAGTCAAATAAAAAGGTAGTTAGTTTGACCTTGTAACAAAATAATTGTGTATTTAGAATATATAAATATATCAATGAACTATTGTAATGCACATCAAATCTATAAATGAAGTCAAAGTCAAACATGATTCCAGTACACATAATATAGCACATCCATAATCATGTGAAAATGTCCTTCAATATAAATGATCATAAAAGTGAACATTACAGTTGTCAAATATAAAACATAAACATCTAATATACTATAGGAATAAGAAACTACTAATCATTTATTCCACTTCCCTTACTAATATTGATGTAGTTTATAAAGAGTGGGATTGGATGTGGTAGAGACAATACAATAAAACTCAATGGTCATGTCTATGTGAGACATGCCCTTTATCAAATCAGGTCATCCTTTGTCTCTATAAAGCATTTTTTATTACTACAACACTCAGTTAGTAGAATATTATATTATGTCAACCTAAAGAAGTGTTATGCTACTACGGTAATGAAATCAACTTTGTGGCACCTATAGTTTGGTCCTTAGCTGATTGAGAGTCCTGCTAACAATCACTCTAAAAATTATTATGATGATTCCCATATTCTTGAGCAAGGATACTCAATATTTATTAATGAATATTAGCAGGTGTGTGAAATCTCCATGATTTTAGGTGGACAAGAAGAAACGAACTTCATTATTCAAGGGGACATCATGAATGATTTCCTGGTCATGTTTAATGATGAAGATAAGCCTTCACTTTCTTCAAGAGGATTAACATGGGTTAAATATTTTCTAGAACCATTGGAGCATCACAAATAATATTTCATGATGAGGAAACCTCAATTTTTAGCAATTAATGTGATCAATAATCTGAAAAAACTTGCAATTTATTTAAATACATCCACTACGAGTGAAATTTATAAGCAATTTGGTTGTGGAAGGCATTGCCCTATTAGGTTTTTCACTTAGTTGAAGCCCACAATGCACAATAGGCTTGATGTTGAACATGTTTAGTATCTTAATTCATATATGCATGCATATAATCATGAAAAATAATAACATTTCCTTAGAGATTAATGTGATTATAGCTTTTAGCAAGAGTAAAGGGCTATTTTAATGAATTGTGGAAAAATCCACAAGGGAAATCAAGTTTTTTAGAACATGGGCAAGTTAATATGTACAAGTTTTTATTTTTTTGATAATGCATCTTACATGGTAACTTGCAGGAGTTTCCTAATTAAATGAATGGCAAAACCTAACGAGACATGATAGCTATTTTACCATATAAGTTAATGGGTTTATTCTAAAAATAATAAATCACATATTTTATCATAGGTTTCCCATTTTAGTGGGTAAATTTGTTTATTTTGAGAAAAAAAAGCGATATAATATCATAGTGGTTTGTAACTCATGCATATGTTTCAGGTTCATTTGGTTGGGTTTTATTCAAGGAATTTAGAGTAGTTGTGAGGGTTGATTCAGTTTGGGATAAGGCATATGTCTACTTCACCAAGTGAATTCTAGGAACTTAAGATATCTACAAAGGGTAATTGTCCTACAAATATAGCCAATGTTGGATCCCAAAATGTTCTAGGACATTTTTGGGTCCACGTGTTGGAAATACATATATATACAAAGGTTTTCAGAGGATTCACAAGTGTTTTGGTTATTCCTACAAGGTCCCATATAGTTTTCACTCTCAAACAAGATTTCTATTGCCCCTACCTTATAGGTTTATCTTTCCCCTTAGATAAATTCCTCTACTAGTTTAGTCTTGTTATCACCATCTGCTCAAGGTTCCATTCACATTGTGATCAACTTAGGCCTTGATTTATTAATTGGCCACATGAAACTTCTCTTGTGAACCTAAATTTGACCCCATGGCTACTCCACTATGACTGGGTCTAATTTTGTTTTTTCAAGAATTATTTGTAGCCACTTGTTATAGTTTCACTTTATAAATGTTTACTTGGTCATCTTCATTGCACTTAAGTCTCGATTTATTTTAATAATGTTTATTTATGACCTCTATTCATACTTAAAGTCTACATGACCCATTTTTTATATGAACATTAGGATCACTTTGTTGAACAAGCAAACCCGATCATATTGTGAATCAAGTTCAGGAATATCATAAGTTTTAGGGTTTTGGGGGGAGATAAAAATCACCCTATGATTAGTGGATCCCGTGAACTCCATACTCTAAGAACTTTGTGATCATGAGCCAACTAGAGGCTATCATGTTTCTATTTGTGTCCCATTCATAAGATGCCACATGGATTACTCTAAGGTCCCAATAGTATATTAAATTGAAAATTAAAAGAGAATATTTGATCTAGTGATCTCGTTAGCCCAAAGAAATCACAACTTGTTATGTGTATCATTGTGATCAACTATGACATGCACAATAAATAAAGAAGTGAAAATGGAACTTCATTGAAATGTGACTTTATGGAAAGTAATAGTTTCCATGTGAATCAATCACAAGGTGCCACATCTCATTCTCAATTGTAGTAGTCAAAGTTAAAGGAGACTACACACAACTTCATGACAAATCACAGACAATTGCATGTCACAAATGAATTAGACATGGCAAAGACATGAAGGTAAAAAAAATGTGATAGATAAGTAGAGATCCCTACATGTGGCTATGTGGATATAAGGTCAAAATTGTTCAAACCATGGTCAAAAATTAAATGAAAAAGTGAAATCTATGGACCACGTGACTTTGTGTCCAATTAGAGCATGCCACGTGTCATAATTTTCACCATAAGAATAATAAAGTGTTGGATCTCAAGGAATATTATGTGAAAAAAATAAAATGATGGGCCCACAAAAGTAAAATGAACATTGAATACAACCTCATGATTTTGTGAGCCTATGGCCATGAGATTGCGCCATGTGTATAGTGGAGATCCTCCATTCATGTGGGATTAAATTTGATGAGTGTCTCCACATCTTTTTATCATAATGAATGCCTAAGGCTAGTATTATAGGTATTGGTCCTTTAATCATGACTGGAGCTACAATTTTTAATTTTGAGTGTGGTTGGTCTCATTGAAAATGTCTTAGTGGTGTATATATAATGATCTCAATTTTGAGTGTAATTGATGCATGAAAAAAAAATATTATAGTTAAAGTTAATAATGTTACTATGTCTGATACTAAAATAAGAACACTCAAATGATTTGATTGATTTAGGCTAAGTTGCAAATTATCAAGTATTCCAATTTATGATGAAGTGTTTTCAACATGCAAAAACTCAAGATAAGATCTCACTCCAGTGATTGGTTGAATCAAGATGAAATATTTATGCATGATTATGGATACCAAATATAAATATTAATTCCTCTCTTTTCATATTTTCTTGAACTTGTGAAAACAAATCATGTTTCATAGGGATTTTATCAGTTCTCAAAGTGATATTTACATTTATCTATAACATTGAAACTATTGGTTCCATAATAAACTTTGTGTTCCAAGTGATGTGTCTGAACACAAGTTTTTTTATTTTTGGGAAATTATGAAGACCACAATGATTTATCAATATATATTTAATGTCATTGATTAAGTGATTTACACATGTGTATGTAAGAATGGTGGTCAATTATAAGGGTCGTGCATTAACATGCAGACAATGATTCTCTTCTCTACCATTGATGGGGAGTTGTCTAGTGTTCATGAGAAACAAGGGAATTTAATAAATATATGAATTCTCTTCTTCATCTAGATCTTTTCTCCAACAATATACTATAGCTTGAGCTCCATATCGATTATTTCATTTATATTTTGTAAATATTTTAGTAGCATGTTACTTCTTTCTTTCCATAATGGTTTGTAGATTCTAGAATTGCAAATAATTCCTTAATAAGTGGTGAATTTCAAATAAATTGTTTGTTGTTTATTGAGTCTATATATATTGTGTAAGTTTATTAAGAAAAAATTGTAAAGTCCTTATATTGATTTGTTGCTATGTAGTTCATCCATTTATAAGGTCATTAATGTGTATTGTGTGAATGATTCTTAACATATTTTGGGACTAATATGGAGGTTAAATATTCAGTGTATTGTCACATTTACTTCCTACCATTGTGAATGTTTGTGTAAGGATGGGTAGGTGTTATAGAAACTATAATATACTTAATGTTACAACAATTTTGCATCTCACTGATGCTTTCCCAATGGATAAGGCTTGTTGATATAAACTAATTTGATCAAACATTTATATATACATAATTTGTCTTACCTTATTCTACAGAGAATTGAGAGTTGAAAAGTGTAAATCATATAAAAATTATATATCATTTGTGTATTGCATGCATGTAACCAAATATTTAGAATCAACCTCATGTCTTTGCATAAATTTAAGTATGGAATGAGCTCAATTTTTATATTAATAAACCCCCTTGAGCTATCAAGCATCCTTTTCAATCCTATTTCATTTCTATCCAGTGGGTGATTGATTGATGCATTTTTGGGCGTGTTATATGTGAATTTAGACTTGTAAATCCTTTTTAATTTATTTTTTCCTAAACTATATATTATAGTGTGAGTAGGTATTTTCATTTCTAGTTACAACAATTGGGAATGCAAATATAGTGGGGTTTTGTTCATCTATCTAGATAATTGTGTGTCTGTGTTGTTATTCATTGTAAGCCACATGTTTTAATCTTCATATAAGAATTCCTCCTTGTTTTTTTAGAGACAAAAGTGTAAATACTAAACCCTCCTCTTTCGATACTTTTCCTCAAGTCTCAAATTTATTGAGTGAAAAAAGTAAATATGACCTACTACTATAATGATCTATTCTCCATTTTCTCTTAGTTTTCCACTAAACCCTGGGGTGCAAATTTGGGAGCCAACATGTATAATGAAATAAATGACTAATAAATATAGGGATAATAACATGCCCTTAATGTTGAAAATGTGATCCTATGAGGGTTATACTATTAGTTTCCCCAAAGATGCAAGTTACACCAGAAGGGATGTAATCTTTTGTTTTAGTAAAGCAGGGTTATGTAAAGTGAAAGAGTGTAAATTTATAGTTATATCTAACTTGTAACCCATGACTCTTAACTCTATATCACATTTTGTGTATGAAACATTAGCAAAAAATTAACTCATATTTTTGGTGGAGGTGATAGTGGAAAATGAGGTTGTGTGTTTCTTCATATGGAATGGCAATGAGTTATGTTATGATGAGACATTTTATTTCAAGATGAGATTAAGCATTGACATAGTAATGGGGAAGATCAAGGCCATACCAAACATTCTAGTGGTGAAATATTTCAAGGTGAGCTGGGAAATCATGATGGGGGGAATGACAAGGCATTGTAGTGTCAGGGAAACCCCCAGAACAATAAACATGATCTGATCCCTACTGAGTCAGGATCTTGCTCTACCAATTAGAACACATGTGATTAATTCTTGTATTAGCAACTAAACACATAATTATACCAGAATCAATAAGTAACTATAAATATGAAACAACACAGGAACTAAGAGACAATACACAATTGTATTATATACATAAAAGAATATACAATAAGGAAGATGCCACTTCTTCCTCCACCTCAAAGGTTCACCACACCTCAAGACCTTCTTCCCTCTCTCTCTCGGTCCCAACAATCAACTCCAATACAGAATTGATGTTCACCTCTCCAACCAGTCAGTAACACGCTGCCAGTTCACCAAGTACACATCCGTACTCCAAGTAGATCCCCTGCTCTCTGTTACCTACAAATCACTAGACCTTACTCACCATGTAGACATCTCTACACCCCTGAAGAACCCTTGTCCTTGCCTCACCAAGTCCTTATGATTCTTCAACTAGTACTCCAGTGGATCAGCTCCTTGACCTTGCAGACCTTGCAACTCTCCCTGATCATACACACTCAGCACCCCTTTGGAACTAGGAGGAGCTACACTAGCTCTCTCTAAAAGCTCTATGGCTTTCTAGCACACATTTACAATACAACCCATGAGTCCATATATAGATCTCATGCTTACAATAATTAGACTAACCTAATTACAATAATTAGACTCGCAACTCAAGACTACGACTAGCCTTCAACATGTAAACTAACAGTCTCAAAATAGACTCTCCCGGATTCGTCATGCAAACTGCCTGTTCTCGCATAGACTGCCGACGTCGGCACCTCCAAGACCGATGTCGGCCGACTGGTAATCGACGCCGGTTTCTTCCTCTTGCTATCTGACCGACGTTGGCTGATCAGACTGATGCCATTTCTCCTGCAACTAATTTTGCAACTCTGCATCCTCCGTGACTTCTCCTGTTTGCATCCTGGTGAAGCTTTTAGCTCCACAACCTAACAATCTCCCACTTGGAGATAAATAGCTGCACCTGTACCTGTACCTATACACCATCTAAATTATTCCCTGGCTTGTATCCCTCTTCAAGATCCATCTTGAAGACCAACCACCACACAACTGTGATGCTATACCTGTCATTCAAGTAACCTGCCATATCTGAACCTACACATCCATGTAGTGAAGAACTTGACCCTGCATAACAAGAAACCCTGCTGCTAGTCCCACTGAACTGCCCTCCAGTACTCCTTCCCTGAATTGGCTCCATACTTTCTGACAACCCCCACTGATTGGAAAAACTCAGGCCTACAATAGACCTCATGTGATTTCGAACCCTGTTTCAAGCTAAGCTTGAACTGTCCAGCCCTTGGTGTGCTTTCTGATTCTGCATCCTACGTAATGAACCTCGCCAACACCGTCTTCACATTAGTTCCCACTGGAGATAAAATCTCCATGTCTCTTATGCCAAAGAATTTCGCTGCTCCAAGTTCTTCATGACACACCTCTGAACTAACCTTACCCTTAGCTCAGTAAATACCTGTATGTACAAACCTACTAGTAAATCACCCATATACAGTAACAAGATGATGTTACAGCCATCATCTACCTGGTAAGATAAACACAATAGTTACACTGACATTGACTGAAGCCATGCTTAGTCATCCACCTGTCAAAACCTGTACCACTGTCCTGTAGCTCTCTCAAGACCATATACCTTGGCCTTCCGTCTCATGTATCCATCCACTCTCTTCTCTAAAACGGAAATCCATCTCTCTAAGTGCTTACTTCCAGCTGACAACTCTACCAACAAATACCTATTTGGTTCTTCTCCAAGGACTCACTCCTCATCCATGCCAAGCTCCCACTGTATCTGGACTCTACCTGCATTGCCTCTTCACATCCTCCTGGTTCTTGACCATCAGTAAGCAATATAAAGAAGGTGAACAATGACTATGAGGTTCACTTACCCTTTCCTGACCTCCACATGAGCGTTTGAGACTTGCTGTCTGCCCAATATCCGTTCTAGTGACCGATCTCGGCCATCTCCCAGTCTGCTCCCGACCGATGTCGGTTCCCTACACTGACCTTGACTGCCGACGTCGTTTCCATGACCGACGTCGATATCCTTTCTGCTGACGTCGGTTCCCTCATGGTCGACGTCGGTCTTCCTGTTACCGACGTCAGTTACTGTGTGACCGATGCCGGTACCTGTGTTTGTCTGTGAGTGATAAATTTTTACCTGTGAGCTCTCCATGGATCAAAGTCCTAATCAAATCAACCTTGCTCTGCTCAGAATAACTCAGTTTTCTCACCTGATCTCTATCTGTCATCTCCTCCATGAACACCAAGGCTTTCTAGTTATTTAGCTTGTCAAAAACATCTGTCTTCCTCTTCAGAACCTACATTCTCCTTCTACATATGTGACTAAGCCTATGAAGCCACATCTCTGCAACAAAAGGTGAATCAGCAATATAAGTAGATAGATAAAGGATACCTACTTTCTTACCACCATCTAATTTAAGTGTATCCACTGTGAGAGTTACAGTGCATCTCTCATCACCCAAATTTCTTGAAGAAATTAGACCCATCTCCAAGACTGGTACCTGCATGACTTCCTTCAACCATTGTGTGTCATCCATCTGCAATTTCAGCTTCACTTCCCCTTTGCCAATTCTTTGGCAAGGCTCACTAGCTCCTCTCCCTGGGGCTGCATGGAAAGAGGCAACATAACCTGTTATCCAGGATTCAAATTTATCCAAGAAACCTTCCAAAACATCCTATGCAACAACACCTGCAACATCTGCATCTTCAGTTCCTTCATGCTGATCTGCAACCAACCAACAATATCATTTTCTCTGCTCTTTCTTTCCATCAATCAGACCATTCATGCTATTCAGTTTCTCCATTCGTAGCTTACTTCCTTCTGCCATTGCTATACTCCCACTCAATCAGAAACCCCTGTGAGCAACCTGTAATCAACAAACATGACTAGACCTGAAACCACCTGTTAGTAACCCAACCAAAAGCTCTGATACCACGTGTCAGGGAAACCCCCAGAATAATAAACATGCTCTAATCCCTACTAAGTCAGGATCTTGCTCTACCAATTAGAACACATGTGATTACTTCTTGTATTAGCAACTAAACACAGAATTATACCAGAATCAATAAGTAACTAGAAATATGAAACAACACAGGAATTAAGAGATAATACACAATTGTATTATATACATAGAAGAATATACAATAAGGAAGATGCCACTTCTTCCTCCACCTCAAAGGTTCGCCACACCTCAAGACCTTCTTCCCTCTCTCTCTCAGTCCCAACAATCAACTCCAATACAGAATTGATGTTCACCTCTCCATCCAGTCAGTAACATGCTGCTAGTTCACCAAGTACACAACCGTACTCCAAGTAGATCTTTTGCTCTCTACTGCTACCTGCAAATCACTAGACCTTACTCACCATGTAGATATCAGTGTTGTAATACCACTGACGTGGGGACAAGACATTGAGATTTAAAAGTCCATATTTATATACACTAATTATAAATATAATATGTTATAATAGCCTCCATGGCATTTTTCTATGACTTATTTTTTTTGAGCCAAATGTCTACTTCACAATGTTTGGGTGTTCATTAACAACTGAAAAAATTGATGGTAATGGAATCAAGCTTGGAATTTGATGGGTGAAATGAGTTCAATCATCATACAATATACATAATTGGAAGAAAGTAGACACATGGATACTTTCTTGTGGGTGGTCATTTGAGTGAAAAAATAAGCAGGATGGAGAGTGGACAAATATTTATACAATGGCTCCTCAATAGGAGGATGGTTGTACATATAATATTTAATGGAAACCATAAAAAGAGGTTGTAATTAAAATATTCGATGAAATTCTCAAGGTTTCAATCATGAATTGGCATTTGATTTTTAAATTTTATCAATTAGGATAAAGTGAACAGTGAGGAAGAAGTCTTTAATTTGTCTTTCATTGAGGAGGAGGGGAAAAGGACTTGTCGTTTGATGCCAATCACTTGTTATAAGAAATAAACCACAGATAAGATATTTTTCATGGGAACTATTTGATAGAATTTAAAACCTAGTGCTCAAAAAAGATTAAGTCCTTATGAGTGGATGATGTTATCTTTTTGGATTGGTATAGGGTCCTAGTTTTGTATTTGGTAACTTTCAAACTAGAACTACTCTTTGGACATGTCATGGAATTTGAGGACTACATTAGCAGATCCTAGTTTTTGGCATATGGATTAATAACTTTAATATTTTGGATCTATAATTATGTGGTACTAGATCTATTTTTTTATGTTCTGACAAGTTTGATATTAGGTGGAGGCATTGGCAGACTTTTTTTGTTTAAGATATATCTTCTAATTTTATGTTAGATGATAGGGGTTAGTCAAGTGGAGGACAAGGAAGATTACATTGATTATTCTTAGGATACATATGGCAAGGAGCAAACTTTCCTTGTTGATACAAACATGATATATAAGTGGTAAATTGAATGGGATATGGCACAAATGGTCCATGTTCTGGTAGGTCAAAATTTAGATAACCATGAGTTGGAGGTTATCCCTAATAAGTTAGCAAAAAAATTCATTTTCCTTAGTGTAATAGATCTTATGATGGGATTTAGGTTTTTGGAGGTTATTTCTCAGAAATTGTTTATTAGTTTTTATCATCTAAGGATCAAAAGTGAGATTCATGAGGAAGGGTTAATTGGAGGCTGTCTTTAGAGAGAACAATGTTTTGGACAACATTTAGATGATTATCATTCATAGGTCAGATTTATTTCAACAGTGAAGAATAATAAAATATGTATTAAGTTAAGATAATGTAGGGAATTTTTGGTTTTAGTGAAGACATCCTTATTCATCAAGTTTTGGAGTTAGAATCTAAATCATTAACTAGGAGATTCTTTGGTAGATCTTGATTAGTCAAGTCTTTGAGGTTTTGGATTGAATCTATGTAGAGACATTTCTTAGGGTATATGCATATTTTTTTATCTCTTGGCTTGGGGTTGGTTAAATTTTTATTTTAGGTTAGTAGAGGATTCTACAAATGTTTGACAAAGAATATGGTATTGGGGTTCTTCTTCCTTGGGCTTGAATAAATGATATCCTTGTTTCAACTTGAAAAGGGAATCAAAAGCAGTGCAACCTATTTGGGTTAAATTTCTAGGTTTACCTTTGGAATTATGGTATACTAGAATCCTTTAAGATATTTGGAACTCTTTGGGAAGTTTTTTGGATTGGGATGAGGAGATGTTAAAGAGTAATTCTTGATCCTTGGCTAAGTTTTTGACATAGATCTTAGTGAATGTCTCACTGAGGTTATTGAGATTGATATTGGCATATGTAAATATGCTCAGATTCTCAATTATTCAAAAGTGCCATTTCATTGTGTGTGTTGTCATTCTTATGGTCATCTAATGGATGCTTGTTCATTAAATTTCATTAAACAAATCTGGAGACCTAATAGATTGGATGCTCACATTCTTAGGATGTCAAATAAGGAGCCCTTCTATTTATCAATTTAAGGGAAGAACATCGATGGTAATTAGGACCCTTTGTGTTGATTGGAGAAAGTACAAGTGGAATATGGGTAGAGATATTTGAGGTAGGGGCTATTAGTCAAAATAATTTTTATATCCATGGATCCATAGAAATGGTTATCAATCAAATAAATTTGGTTATTCTGAGTTTGGATATTGTGATGGATATTTTAAATAGGGATCAGAAAGAAACATTGGTTGAAAGTATGGAAGGTCATAATGTGGAGCTGAAAGAAATTGAGGTTCCTTTGACGACTCTCAAAACTCTACATACTAACTTCTTTAGTTCCCAAAAACCTACCACTGATCTTCCATATGATCCTATCACCTTGTATAATGGGTTGTGTTCTTTGTCCCATTTTCCCTTTTCCTAAAGCATTTGGTCTATTAAATATATAAATAGATCAATGGCCATCCTTAGGGGAAATTTTTATTTTTCCATCTTAGTTAAGGGATGGTGGAGTAGAGACTCTGGAGATTTCCTTCATGAAAGATATGTTGTATAAGGACATTAATCCTTAGAAATTTTTATTTTATCCTTACGAGTTTTATCACCCCTCAGTTTTAAATCATTTTCATTGTAGGTATAATTCTCAATCCTCTACTAGATTGGAGGAAAGGGATCCCAATTTTAGAGGTAATAGTTATAATCTCATATCCAAAAAGAAGATTAGTGGTGTTGTAGGGATGGATGTAATGGGTGGTCTCAGTACTGATTTAGAGAGGGTGAAATGCATGTATGATTTAGGGAGGAAGTCTTTCATTTAGCTACCAAAAGATAAATCATTTAGGGAAATTCAAAGTGGGAAACAAAAAAATATAGTTGGGGCACTTTGAGCAAGCCAAACTCATGGGAAATTTACTCAATGTTAGTTATCTCTCTCAATTATCATGGGATTGGTAGTGAATCCAAAAAAATGCCCTAAGGAGATTATATAAGCTTCAAAATCTTGATATTTTTTTATTACAAGAGACTATGTTGGAGGTTATTAAAGGAGGCAATATTTTACATTATTTTATGAAGGGCTAGGATTTCATTTCATTAGATCAGTGGGTCATACAAGGGGTATTATTTTGGGTTGAAAGAAGGTATATTTTAAGCACATTAATTATTTTTTCCTTGATTCTGATTTAGAGGCTCAACTACATTCTATGGAAAATGGGTTTGATTTTCTTGTTAATATCTATGGGCCTTATGCAAATTAGATTATGTTTTTGGATAGGCTTACAAAATTAGATTTTATTAAGTAAAAGAAGTTTATCTTGGGATGTGATTTAAATTTCACTTTGAATAGATATTAATTTTGGGTGTCTTCAAGGAGATTGGACCCTTTAGTTGATTTCTTTGTTCATAAATATGAGGAGTTTGGGATGGTGGATGTTTATCCTATAAAAATTGTCCCAACCTAGAGGAATAACATGATAGGGGAAGATTACATTTCTAAGAGATTTGATATGTTCTTAGTATCTGAGGCTATTATGGTCGAGGGTGAATGAATCTAGTCATGGGTCACAATTGGTAGTGATTCTAATGAATTTCTTATTTTTTGCAACTTGGATATGAGGTTAGTAAACCTCCTAATCCCTTCAAGTTTAATCCTTCTTGGTTGGAGGATGTGAAATTTCATACCCTTATAAAATATATATGGAAAGGGTATGACAATAATTTTGTGGATTCAATGTGTTTTTAGTTCACCAAAAATATGAGGAATGTTAATTCATTTTTCTCTCAATGGTCCCATAACAAAACCTAGACTGTAAGAACATGTTCTTATCCATATTGTAAGAGATATTTCAGAGTTATATGATTCATAGTTCACTAGGGTTTTTAATGTTTAGGATAAGGCAAATATTAGATATTTGGAGAAATAGAAAGGTGATATTTTATTAGCTTGTGAGGTAGACTGGAGGATGAAAAGTAGGGATATTTGGCTAGAAGCTGGTGATGAAAATGCTTAAATTTTCCATAATTTTACCAAACCACTGGAAGAATATAAACACTATATAGGAGATGCCTAAATAAGATGGATCTAAATTTAGTATTTAATTGAAATTTTTGATTTAGGTTTTAATCACTTCAATCATTTGTTAAGGAGGCTGACATGGATAATCTTGTAGAGATTATGAAGCTTGCTTCTTTCTTTCCCAATTTTTCTTCTGATGAAGATAACGAGATGATGTTGGTGGTGGTATGATGCAGGAAAATTAAGATTTGGTGCTTAAATTTTGAAACTTTTGGTATTAATTAGGTGTTAGGGGTCATATCTTGTCTATTTGAAGATTTTTCATGCTCCACTTTACATTGTATTGGTCATTTTGGCTTGTTTTTCATTTTTCTACCAAAATTGAAATTTGAATTTTTAGACTAGTTTTAGGGTGTTTCAAGAGATTTTCTCATTACCTAATGTTTATTTTTTTCAATAATTTTCATATAGGGGTAAAATAAGGTCCTAGGCATGATTTATAATAATCGAATTATCTTAGTTCATTTATTACCATGTTAAACTCACTTAAGGTGAAGTCTTAAGTTGGGTTACAAAGATTAATTAGATAGTTTGAGCAACTTTGGGATTTTTGGATCGAAGGATAGGGAAGGAGATTGAGAAGAGTTACATGGGAAAGATAAAAATTTAAGATAAGATATGAAAATAAATAAGAAGGATCAATATTTTGCAAATAAGAAGAATTTTATAAAAACAAGGTTGTGAAAATAGGATTGTGTAATGTTTGCATTCCAAATGCAATAGAAAGATTGTCTTGAGTTGATATTGAAATTTAATTCTTGTATCTCATTTTATGCGAATTATATATTTTTTAACCCTATTTATTGATTTGGAAAATCTTTTATCTAGAAATGTACAGGTACAGTTAAAGAAAAATTATTTTATTCATTTTTAGGATTGTTAAAAGTCTAAAATTGAATGGAAAAATAGGTAATGGTCGGGTATAACATATTTAATTGAAAAATTTGATAAATAATTCTCTAAATTCAAATTTACCGCTCTCGGCCTATGTATAGGCCTGCTAGGGTTTTCAAGACTAAAACTTCTCCAAAACAAAAATGAAACATAAAAAATTCATGAAACTTTGTATAAGGATATAATATGAGGTGTTGTAAGTGATGTAAGTGGTTTTTATATTTTTAATCATCTACATAATATTATAATAATGATTCTTAGTCAATAGGCTTGATTATAAAGGCTAGAAACCCCTATTTTTGAATGTCTTGAAATTTCAAGATAAGAAAAAGGTAAAGATCAATATGATGAGTTGAAATAACATTAAATGAATGTGATCAAGACTTTTTTAGTACAATTACTCCTTGTTTGATCTCAAGTTGCCATAAAGAAGGCTTGTATGCCTAATTTCTCATTTAAGCAAGCTGCAAGTTTGATATTATTTATTTTCCTTCACCACCACGATATCTAAGGATGAACTTAAATATATTATTTCATCTTGTCAAAAGAGTAAAAATATAGGTCTAGATGGATGGATTGTGGAGTTATTTTTAAAGATTCTATGAGTTGGTTGAAGAGGACTTACTTAGGGTGATTGAGGAAACAAAACTCAATGGGAGGATCCCATCGGATATCAATTCAACCTTTATTGCTTTGATTCCAAAAAATATAGTCTTGAATCATTCGATGATTTCAGGCCTATCTCCCTTTGCAACTATCAATATAACATTATTATGAAGATCATTGTTAAAATAATTAAAAAAGTTTTTTTTCGAATTCTATTTTTGAAGAATAAATTGGTTTTCTAAGTGGTAGAGAAATCCCTGATGTGGTGGGAGTTGCACACAAAGGTTTGCACTCTATTAAACTAAATAAATTCCATTCTATATTAATCAAAATGGATCTATCTAAATCATATGATAGAGTTAGCTAGTTATATCTCAGACTCACGATTCTTCATATCGGTTTCAACTTACAATAATTCAATTAGATTTAGGGTTACATATATTTGGTCACCTTTATTGTTATTACAAATGGTTTAGCCTCTAAGTTTTTTAAGTCCTAGAGAGGGCTTAGTTAGGATTTCCATTTATCTTTGATTCTTTTCCTATTGGTTTCTAAATGATTAATTAGAGCTATCGAGGATGTTAAGATGTTAGGGTCGCTCAAGGGGATCAAAATGGGAAGTTGATTTAACCTTTTTGGGAATAATTAGGGTTTTTATTCCTATTTAGTTAAAAATCTGAGTAAAATAAATTAGTCAATAATTATGCCATAATTAACCTAATTATTTATTAATTTTGATTATTGTTTAGACTTTCTAAAAATAGTGAGTAAATAGAGAGAAATATAACTTAGCTTAGAACTGTGTTGATCTGACTGAGACAAAGGCTGATATTAACTATGCCAGACTGGGATAGTATCAAGAACCTAGATCTAGCTTTCATTCGATGAAAGGATAGGAGCACCAAAAATAGGACACTTTGGGATCTAGTGTTATAGTCATGTTCCTATCGCTATTATCCAAATGGGTTATAGAGGTTTGAGCTTTTTGGGTTCTATCCATCACTCCTATAAGACATTACCTATGAAATTTTGAAGCTTAAATTTCAACGAATCTCCTTATAAAGATGATTTATGTTTGATCATAGGTTTCTAATAAGCTTGAATAGGACTTTAAGAAAAGATGGGGTTAGTGTGTGTAAGATGCACTGGACATGCTTCACACCCCATGTGTTATCATGCTACCTATATACCAATACTCTGAAGAGGGATCAAGCCATATGTAGTTCTCCCTTTGAAAGTTCTTAGTGTAATTTTGAAATGAGAATGCAATAAATGCTAAAAATGGATATATTTGAGGTGGCTAGGGGTTAGTGTAAGGATTTGGATGAGCTTGTAAGTGTATTGGTTGGATGTATGTAGAGAATAGGGAATATTGTTTGAATAATCTTGCTTGTATTCTTGCTTGCTTAGTGATATTTTCCAACCCTTTCCAAATGATATTTCTCTGGGTTTATATGGGGATTTATTGGTCATGGGTTAAAATGCAATCATACTAGGTCGACATAATAAATAAGAGGAATCGAGGAAAAATGATAACCTGGCCTCAAAAGATGATTGGACAGGAGTGCTGGAAAGGGGACACCTTAGGTTCTAGTGTTGTAGTCCACCTTGGGTGTTATTGTCATAGAGGTTCAAGACTTGGGGGGATGGAAAGAGCATGAAAAATGGGTCCAAACTAAACTATAATGAGGTCTTGAAAGCCTATAGATGACTGGGAATCAACAAAAAGGTGCCTAGAAGGGTCATGAAAGAAAGCAAGAGGGAACTATGGGTTGGGTGTCATTAGTCACACTCAAGTTACCAATTTTTGAATTTTATATGACTACATCTCCCCCGCTTTATTCTAGTGATGCAACAACGCGAAATACTAGGATAAAGGAAAAATAGAAATTGTATATGAACTTAACTGTAAAGGTGAAGCTCATGAAGCTATTGTGATTTTGGGTGTGCATATAGAGAGCACGCTGTGAAGTATGAATTTGTAAGAAAAACAAAGAGTAGATCAATTCTTACTAGATACACTATATATAAAATAAGAATGTATAAACTTGGGTAAGAGAGAGAAGAAAAGAAAGGAAAAAATACACCTCACCAGGTACACAAACCAATATAAAACTTTTTGTGATGTTGGATTATGCTAAGTAATGTTGGAAGGTGTTGTACCAAAAGTTATATCATGAATGGAACTAAACACTCAATTCTCTGAGAGTGGCTCAATAATGCCCTTTGGCTCCATCATCACCTACTAAGTGAAGCTATATGATCATGCGTGTACTAATTGATGTCTAAATTATGTGTCCAATCCCTCTGAATGGGTGGCTCAAGAATACAAAGGCTAGTTATTCCTTTGGCTCCATCATTGGCCCATGAAGTGAAGTTATAAATTGATACTGGTATAAAATGTATGTTATATAAGATGGATTTTGAAGCCCATGAATGTATTGTGATCTAAAAATGTTGATGTGGATAACCTAATGTATAATGGAAACTAGGCCACTCTTGGTCACTCTAAAATATGGAGATTAGGCTTATATGAAAGTCACTCCGAAACTAGAAACTAGCTTATATGGAAGCCACTCGAGAACTTAGGAACTCACAAATGTGGAGATTAGGTTTGTATGAAAGCTACTCTAAAATGATGCCAACCACCTGTAGATGGAATAATGCATGCAACTATTAAGAATGCCTGGGTAATACTAAACTCATAAAAAAAGAAAAAAAAATGTGCTATGCACATTGCCCCTAATCACTGGTGTCTAAAATGTGGATTCTGATCTAGAAGTTATACCAACTACCATATGTGAAACTGGAAGTGAGAGCCATCATGTCACACATGATGCCTCTTATATCTAAATTCTTTGAGTGAAAGTGTACTAAAAACTATTGATTTTGAACTGGTCTGAATGTGCAAAACTGTAGTTGAACCACCTTTTTTAACTGATTTTGAAAAATCTAGATTTTATGTTGTTTGGACAAGAGCACCAAAAACAAGACACCTTAGTGTCTAGATCTATTGTCCATGTCTGATGTTGTTGTTCTTTGATGAAACTAAAAATAGTGCTGGAATCATCACTCTTTTTTTGATCTGTTCTACCTAGTTTGACCTCTGATTGCTATTTTGAGCTATTTTGGAAGATGAATTTTTGACTGTAAGGAGTTCTGATCTCTGTAATAAAACCCCTATTTATTGCCTCCTCTTCTAAGGGTAGGAATGAAGACCCTATAATGACTACCATCATAATAAAAATCCCTACAATTGTGTTATGCTATAAGATACATGATATAACAATGATAATCAACAAGATATCTCAAGATATAATATGGTTTGTATTGAGAGATTGTTAGATCAACAGGGGTATGCCTAGATAGATATAACAACGTAATGAAATGTACTAAACTAGAACTAGAATGAGAAGTCTGGTTAGTTTTTAGTTGTCATGGAGGGATGGAGCATGATATCCATCATGGAATTTAATAAAGCAAGAGAATGCATGATTAGGATCATGGCATTGCAAGCAATCAAAAAGTAATCAAGCAATAAGCACACCAGGAAAGAAGTAAGAAGCATGCAAAAAATGGCCAAGGGACCAAGAAAAAAAGGGACATGGGCACATGTCCCTTAATCTAGAAATCAAGCATACAAGGCATGCTTAAATGCCGCATACACATACAATTGAAAGAAGCACATAGAAGATTTCAAACAAGGGACATTAGTAAATGTCCAAAGGCATATGCATGAATAAAAGAGAAGGACATTAGAAAATATCCTAAGGTACATACAGGAGACAAATAGGAATAGGAAAATGCAATCAAATCAAGCTAATTTTAAACAAGAAACGAAAACATGTAAGAACTAGAAATACAATCACGATCTAATTACTCAAAGCAAAAATGTGAAGGTATACAAGACATGTTAGTACTAGACTAGATATATGCTAAGACATATATAAGTGTTATATACTAGTTGAATGCTGATAGAGTAATCTATATAAGCTAGTAAATAATGTACATCATCATGATAACTAGAGTGTGTGGTGTAGGAGTGACACAACCTGGATGGTGTAGTCACATAGAAGATGCCTTCGGTGGGTACGTATGTTGATGTGTGTCTTGAATGTGGAAGTCGGATGCCCCCTCAATGGGTAGAGTGAAACAATCAAGGATCTGGATGTCAATACACACACTCAAAGGAGATCAAGTGAAGCATGGTATTGTAGATAAAATCAATAAACAATAACATATAACAACAAATGTAAGTCTAGCATAGTAGTAGAAATGTAAAGCATGGATAATGCATAAAATTGAAACGATTTTGGTGTTTTTAGATTATTTGAATGTTTTTGTATTTTGAAATATTATGAATGTTTTTGTATTTTGATATATTTGAATGTTTTTGTATTTTGATAGATTATGAACTATGTACAATAAATCATATGAAGACTATGTACAAGTAAGCAAAAGGAAACTATGTATAAGTAATTTAAAATAAGCAATATGTACACAATGATGTAAAAGACTAAGTTAGAGGGGGTAAAGGGTCTAAGGGTGGATCTCACTAGGGATGGAGATGGAGGAAGGGATCACAACCATCATCAAATGCCTCAATATCATCATCATAAGTATGATCATATGTTGTAGAAGCTGTGTACATGGTGTCATCCTATCGAAGGCAAACTGAAGGTTGCTCTGGTGGTGGAGATGATGACTCCCCTCTGAGATTTTTAGCTTTGGTTAATAGATTGCTTTAGTGGAAGTGGAGAAGCTAGTGCTGGTCATGCTGTAATCTAAATAATACACTAAACCTATAGTTTATCCAATCTCTATTGTAAAGCTATACATGAGTTTGTATCATGGCCTTTGATTTTGTGAAAAAGATAAAATAGGTGACCATCTTATTGTGATAATCTGCTAATAGATCTATGTCTAACTATAGGTAATGTGATTAATCCATGATTAAGTAACATTTGTAACATAATCTATGGTTGATGTTGTGTACTGCCTGCCTGAATTTGAATGACTAGTGTAGACACTGAAATCGCGTCTATTCCTTGGTCCTCTCCCCCCTTGGTCCCCTTGGTCCACTTCTAACACATTCCTAACCCACACACTTATTAATTTAAAATAATAACTATTTTAAATTAATAATCCCCCCTTGACACATCACCCATGCCACCTCACCCCTCCTTGGATACCTCTCCTTGGATGCCATCCCTCACCCCATGCCAAATCTTAAATGGTTAACCCCCATTTCATCCCTCCCACTAGCCTCTCGCACTCATTTAATCCACCTTCAACCATTTTCCAATGAAAATTAGACCTGGTAGTCGAAAGAATAGGAAGAAGGCTAATTTTATCCCTTTTTCCCAACTTCTAGCTGCTGACGTCGGTTACTAGTCGGCTGACGCCGACAGGATCACCGACGTCGGTCTCTTAAAGCAACCCGAAGGCAAATTGTCTTCCCCCCCACGAACGTGAATTCTCTTGCTCTAGACTTCAAGCTCTCTCACTCTCTGACTTCTTGTAGGTATCAGCATTTCAACAACACTCTCCAGGCACAGAGGTTTTGCACCAGTCATTCCATACTAGATTGAAGGTTGCACGACATCTCCAGCATCAGCCACAACGGAAAAAGACCTCCTGCAACTCTGCCTCTCCACCCATAGCTAAGTATTTGTATTGGTCTTATTTTACTATTCTTTTAAATGCATTAGTAATCAGTCCCCTATCCATTTCCAAGCACTGTTGACACAACCCAGTCTGTTCTTCCTGGAGAGGCTGAAAAGCCTTCTCTCACCCTTATCTCCCCTTTTGCCCCTATCATCCATTTGGTCCTTTTTTTAGCCACACTCTCTGCCCTGCAAAACCCAAAACAAGCCATCAGACTCCCACAAACACCCCAAAACCATTCTGATTGACCACAGACTGACCTGAGACTCATCCAAAGCCTTATTACCCCGATCGACGCCAGCCACCAGGCCCATTGCCCCTACCAACGTCAGTAGACTAACCGACGTCGGTGACATTGACCAATTGACGATGGCAGACTAACTGGCATCGGTGACTATGGCAGACCTATAGCAGACAACAGGTACACATTATCTAGTTTCCTCTTTGCTAGTCATTTGTCATTTCTTTATTTCTAACACTTTTACTTATTAACAGTGGACTGTCATCCCACAAGGAAGTCTTTGCACTTCTGGGACCGTGCTTTTGCTTGGCAGTCCACCTTATCTCTATCTAACAATCTCTGTGTTTGAGTCTCTTTCTTCTACAGGTGTCATCCTCCACAACCAAAGAGGAGTCCCTACAACATTTGGATAACGGTGTGCAAACTTCATCTGGGTAACATCTAACCCTTGACCATTACTTTAGTTTCTTACTTCCTTTGAATGTAGAAAAGCGAAAAACTTATAGAAACAACTAGCTTTATATCTATATAGGTAACCATGTGAACTATATGTGCCAAGTGATCTATCTATGGTCATGAACATGGAGTATATCTTGAGAGTGTAGTGTGAGATGATAATAGTGATGTAGGATGTCTAATGAGATCTCTAGAGTCATCTATGTACTCTCCTGTGCTAACTGGTATAAAGTTCAAGCCACTCAAATAGTCATTTGTGAGTGTGGGTGTCATATCATCATCTGAAGAAGCTTGGGAATCTGTATCAACATCATGTACATAAGTAACTCAAAATTTACAAGGGGTAACTGTGATATGGGAGTATCATAAACTATAGTAGTAGAATATAATGGTACTATGAGAATGTCTTTAACTAGTGGAGTAACTGTATCTGTAGAATCAACTAGAATTATTGTCGGTAAATGTATAACTATAATAGGAGTAGGAATCGTGATTGATGGAGTAGTTAGAATGGCTGAAGCTATTGGGATTGGCTAAATATCTAGAGTTAAAGACACAAATATAAGTGGAGGAGTGCGAGAAGTGCTAGTATCTCCAACCTCATATGTATGTATCTGATCAAGAGAAATGTAATGAGGTGGTGGTTGAAATATGATGTGAGGTGTCCCATTTGGTGAAATAGTCAAAGATGACTCTATAGTTCAATAATATATGAATGGCTAGTTATCTATTGGACATGTGTAAAGGTGTCCTTCATGGAGAAACTTAACACATCAATGAAAAATAGAAGGGACTACCCCCATACTGTGTATCCAAGGTCATCTGAGTAATAGATTATAATGAAGAGGACCTGAGATGACCTAAAATTGTGTAAATAGGGTTTTGGGTCCTACTATGATATCTAAATCAATGGTGCCTAGTGTTTATCTTGGTATATCATCAAACCCTCTAATGTTTTTATATGATTTATGCATGGATTTCATATTTATGTTCATGGTTTGTAAGAATGTAATATTACATAAATCAAGTTCAGAACCTCTATTAACTAGAACTCTCTTAACTGCATTGGTTTTGACTTGAGCTTGTATGAATAATGGTAAATTTTGATCAATAACTATCTGAGATTGTATGTCATCAAGATCAAAATTAATAACTTATTCTATAGTTTTTCGTGTGTTAACCACTGATGCAAAATAAAAAGGCTCTGAATCAATGGGTATATAAGTCTAAGTGAGTGCCTGATAGAGAATACCCTAGAATACATTGGCTTTCTAAAGTAGTTCTAACATGGAAATCTTAGTTGGTGTGTTTCTCAACTGATCTACAATATCATATGCCTTGTGTAGATCTACCTGTGTGAGTGGATTGGGCCTAGGATGGGAAGGAATAGGAGGGTGGTGGGGCTTCTGAGTATGTAGAGGAGGTATGGTGGCATGTCGAATAATATCTCTAACTACATTATCTACTATCCATATAGTGCTAGTAGTAGCTATGAGAGGAAGACAAAAATAAGCAATAAGTCGAGGTGATGGAGGTACAAAGGGTATCAACTAGGCTCTTTGGTGATGGGTAGTGACTTGGGGAAGAGTGAAATGGACCATACATGACTCGACACGTGATAGAGGCTCCATGGGAGGTGATTCATAAGATATCTTAGAATGCTTAATAATAACTTTCTTAACACTATCCCATATTATGAATCATAAGCATGAAATGAAAAGAATAAAGCTTTGTATTAACATATGATAAACTTTATCATTCATATACATGATAGGACCAATGATGGTTTCCTTATTTTGTGTAAAAAATACAAGAAATAATTATAAATAAGTGAAACCCATTTTTGAAATATGATTTTTTAAATATAAGGTAATATCTCACAAGCAATAGGACATAGTGTATGCAACTAGGGTTTGAAATATGATAATTTTGATAAATTACTATGAAATTTTGAAATTCAATGTGGATTTTTGAGTTAGATATGCAAGTAAAAAATTAGGAATTTATTGGAAAATGAATGATTTAATAGGACCTAGTAGATGCAACTAAGGTTTTTAAAAATTAAATATTTTTGAGAATTACTATTGATTTTTGATTTTTGAATGGATTTTTTAATTTAAATATACTAGTAAAAATTTAGAAAATGATTGGAAAATTACAAGGACCTAGTATGGACAACTAGGGTTTGAAAGAAAATTATTTTAAAATTACTATGAAATTTTAAAACTTTATGCAAATTCTTGATTTATTATGAAGGCAAAAAACCAGAAAAATAGATGAAAAATCAGTAGGAAATTTACCCTAAGGTTTCTAGGGTTTTTATGCATAAACAAAGTAAGTTGGGTTCACCAAATGATTTAACCTTTTTGGGAATAATTGGGGTTTTTATTCCTATTTAGTTAAAAGTATGAGTAAAGTAAATCAGTCAATAATTATACCATAATTAACCTATTGATTTGTTAATTCTGATTGTTGTTTAGACTTTCTAAAAATAGTAATTAAATAGATAAAAGTATAACTTAGCTTAGAACTGTGCTATTTCAACTAAGACAAAGGTTGATATTGACTGTGCAAGACTATGACAATATCAAGAACCTGGACCTGGCTTTCATTTAGTGAAAGGACAAAAGCACCAAAAACAAGACACTTCAAGGTTTGATGCTATAGTCCTGTTCCTACCACTGGTGTCCAAACTGGTCACATAGGTCTGAGCTTTTTGGGTTTTGTCCATCACTTCTGTAAGACCCTGCCTATGAAATTTTGAAGCTTAACTCTCAAAGGATCTCCTTATAAAGATGATTTATCTTTGATCTTAGGTCTCCAATAAGCTTGAATAGGACTTTGAGAAAATAGGGGGGTTGGTGTATGTAAGATGCACTGGACATGCTTCACACCCCATGTGTGGGCACGTTGCCTAGATACCAATACTCCGAAGAGGGATCAAGCAATATGTAGTTCTCCCTTTGAAAGTGCTTAGTGTAATTATGTTATGAGAATGAAATAAATGTTAAAACTAGATATGCTTGAGGTGGCTAAGGGCTGGTATAAGGATTTGGATGAGCTTGTAAGTGAATTGGCTAGTTGTATGCAGAGAATAGGGAAGATTGCTTGAATAGTCTTGCTTGCTTAGTGATATTTGCCAACCCTTTCCAAATGATATTTGAATGGGATTATATAAGGATCTATTGGTCATGGGTTAAAATGCAATTACACTACACTAACATAATGAATAAGAGGAATTAGGGAAAAATGCTAACTTGGGCTCAAAAGGTGATTGGATAGGAGCATTTGAAAGGGGACACCCTAGGTTGCAGTGCTGTAGTCCAACCTAGGCACTATTTTCCTAGAGGTTTGGGACCTGGGGGGGATGGAAAGAACATGGAAAATGGGTCTAGGCTAAACTGAAATGAGGTATCTGAAATCCTATAGATGACTGGGAATCAACAAAAAGGTGCCTAGAAGGGTCATGAAAGTAAGCAAGAGGGAACTGTGGGTTGGGTGTCATTACCCACACTCAAGTTACCATTTTTTGCATTTTATATGACTACAAAAGTTCTATTTTTCTCACTCACCTCTTATTTGTTGACGATGTATTAGTTTTTCATGATGGTTCTCTTAAAGATGTGATT
This sequence comes from Torreya grandis, assembly GCA_037957365.1. NCBI lineage: Eukaryota > Viridiplantae > Streptophyta > Pinopsida > Cupressales > Taxaceae > Torreya > Torreya grandis. The sequence continues at coordinate 6,360,937 of JARHVA010000123.1, forward strand.
AAATTTAAGGATATTTTAGATACTGATAGTAATGCCACAGGGTTGGAGGTTAATATGCATAAGTCTAATCTGTCATGTTTTCTCATTCTAAATATGAGGAGAGACATATTTTACAAATCCTTCCCTTTTTCAAGGTTGATTTTCATTCTGGAATCAAATATTTAGGGCTTGTGTTGAAGCTGAATGCATATGGAAAACATAATTGGGTGTTACTGGTGGCCAAGTTTGATAAGTGTATCAAATTTTGGTGTAATGGGAGGCTTTATTTAGGATAAATATTGAGGTTTGTGAATTTCATTTTAGAAGCTACCCCTATCTATTTGCATGGCTTATCACATATTACAGATGGGGTCCTGGAAAATATTAGGAAGAGATGTTTTAAATTTATTTGGACTATAAGAAAAGTAAAATTAAGTATTGATTTAATTGAATGTGATATTATTTTCAAGCCAAAGGAAGAAGGAGGTTGGGGACTGAAAAATATTCATTATTTCAGTAAAGCACTAATGGAAAGGAGTTTTAGAGACTTATTTCTTGGGAAAGTTTGTGAAGAAAGTCATTGAGCATAAATACACAGAGCCTCTTTCCTCAGTAGAGTGGATTAGGAACCCCACTAAATCCACTACAAATGTATCTATTATATGGAAGGCCTTAGTTTAGGATTTCCCTTTGATTAGTAACTAGTTACCATGAAACATTGGTAATGGTGAGAAAGTTACAATCGGGGCTAATCCTTGGCTGGGGAGTGGAAATTCTCATAAGCTACCAGTTAATTTAATTTATCAGCTATATGATCTTATTTTTGCCACTTTGTCTCAAGTTTATAATCCTAGTACTACCTATATTTGGCAACAAGGATGGTTTATGGGACAACATCTAGGTCTCGTGAGTAGAGACAATGAATATTAGGATGATTTTATTAGTATTTTGATTAGCAGTTATGTACAGATCAGATAAGGGGTCGAAGACAAACTTGTTTGGATTAAAAATCTGGTTACAGAGGATTACCCTACCAAAATTGGATACAAAGATATTTTTGGTAGTAGAATAGAGATACAAAATCATAGTGTATAATTGCATGGTAAGTGTGCATTTCACATAATTTTGTACGTAGTATATTATTTTTGTTTGTATGTGACTCTCTTTGTACATTAAAAGTCTTTAGAATGTGAAGAGTCTTCTTTTGGATTATAACAAACTGTTGGAATGTAAAGCGATAGTGTCTTGGGAAATCTCTATAAATATCACTCATTTGTACTGAAAGGGGTTCCAAAATATAAAGATAAATATAGAGTTTCAGAAATGGTTTTCCTTTATGTTTTCTTTTTTCCTTGCTTCAATATGTTCTGGATAAATTGTACTCTATTTATTATGAAAACACTTACTATTTAGTGTGTTGAATACATTTATGATTCATAACTATTCTTATTTTATGTATTTCATTACGCATAACTATCCCCTATTAGCATGTTCTAATGGGTTTTCCAGGAACCTGATAACTCCTGAACCAAAATAGGTTGAACCTTGTCCCCGCTTAGTGCGAGTGCACAAATATTTTATTAATTTCAAAAAAACAAGTACATAAGGGTGCCTTTACTCCGTTAACACTTTTACAATGCAAACATGGATTTATATAGTTTTTACCAATGACCGGTAAAAGCAACTAATCCTATAACCAACTAAATACGGGAAAACAACCCGTAAGGTAATTCTAATTAATAAATATAAAACATTAAAACTACCTAATAATTAAACTAAGTTTATTTTATGGGGGTGTCTTTACTAAAAGATGCATGCCCCATTTACAATAATTATTTATTACCTACCAAAAATCTAACCTAATGTTAAGACTTTGGAACAAGTCCTGACAAACCCCCCTATGATCCAAAGTCAGGTCTTTGGACACATACCAAGCATTTTTCTAAATTTTTCAAATTTGATTATGTCAAGGGGTTTTGTGAAGATATCAGCTGTCTGATTGACAGTTGGGCAATATATTGGATCAAGAGTTTTCTTTACCACCAGCATTCGCAGATAATGGTATTTGACATCCATATGTTTTGTTTTGGCATGAAAAATTGGATTCTTGGACATCTTGATTGCACTCTGATTATCAATGTATAACTGTGTAGAAAAAAATTGAGAAACCTGAAGATCTTCAAGAATATGACGAAGGTAAACAATTTCTCTAGAAGCATCCCATGCTGCAATATACTATGATTCTACTAATGAATTTGCCACTGTATCCTGATTCTTACAACACCAATCAATGGCAGCTGAACCCATATGCATAGTGTATCCTATGGTTGACACTTTGTCATCCACACATCTGACAAAATCTGCATCACAATATCCAACAAGTTTGAAGTTCTTGTTGCGGTGGTATTCAAGCCCATATGTTTTCATTCCCTGAAGGTAACGAAGTACTCATTTTGCTGCATGCTAGTGAATTTCTCTAGGCTCATGCATAAACCTAGATAAAATTCCAACTGAAAATGAAATATCAGGCTTGTTAGTCATTGAGTATATCAAACCTCCCACCAATTGTCTCTATGTGGTGCCATAAAAAAAGGCACTACTATCATCCTTAGACAATTTCAAGTTACTTTCCATGGGAGTGAGGGCAGGTTTGTAATCACTCATGCCAAACCTCTCTAATAACTCAGAAATATACTTAGTTTGTGAAATGAAAATACTATGCTCTTTCTGAGTTACCTCTATGCCTAGATAGTAGTGAAGAAGTCCAAGATCTGTCATCTCAAACCCATCTTTTAATGCCTTCTTCATAGACTTGTTATGGTTTTCATCATTACCTATGAGAAACAAGTCATCGACATAGAGAACAAGTATCACCATTTTCTTACCCTACACTCGAAAATAGAGAGTATCATCAGATTCACTGGGATGAAAACTAATGGATTTCAAGTATGAATCCATTTTCTCATATCAAGCCCTGGGTGCCTGTTTGAGTCCATACAAAGCTTTTATCAATTTACATACTTTGTGTTTAGCACCCACCTGTTCAAAACCCTGAGGTTGTTTCATATAGACTTCTTCCTATAAATCACCATTTAAAAAAGCACTTTTAACATCCAATTGATGTACTTTCTAACTATTTTATGGTGCTAAGGCAAGTACCATATGAATAGTGTGCCATTTGGTAGTTGGTGCAAATGTTTCCTCATAGTCAATACCTTCTTGTTGTGCATATCCTTTTGCAGCAAGTCATGCCTTATGTTTATCAATGGAGCCATCTGATTTAAACTTAGTCCTATAAACCCATTTACATCCGATGGGTCTAACGTGTGGAGGAGGATCAACTAAAACCCATGTATTATTGTTAAGTATGGAATCATACTCACATTTCATTGCCTACTTCCAAACATGTTCAGTAGATGCCTCCTCAAAAGTGGATGGCTTAGTGGAAGAAGTAGTAACAACCATAGCATAGTTTACCTATTTTTGAGAATTCTTGGGCCCTGTTAAACCAACTTCATCTGCTGTCAAGTCAGAAAAAGTACTTTGAGCCCATTTTGGATACTTAGACAAATTATTCAAATCAAGGACTCCAGAATTCTCAACATGTGCATCATTCGAAGGGGGTCTTAGAGAATTTTCAACAATTTCTAAGTCATCAACCTATGAACTTGTAGATGAAGGAGAGGAAAGTGAAGGAATTTGAGTCTCATACCATAACTTCAAAGAGTTATCCCTATTATTCAAACCCTAATCTCTTTTTGTATTTTTCCTCTCTAATCTATCAAGTTGAGAATCAATCTCTGTAGTGTTCATAGTCCTAAAATCATCAAATATTACATCTTGACTCACTATGAATTTGCCTGAATCCTGTGCAAGCAAACAAAACCCCTTTTTATCTTCAGAATAACCAAGAAAGATGCATTTTCAACTTCGTGGTTCCAACTTAGTTCTATGTTTAATAGGAACCAAAGCAAAACAAACACATCCAAACACTTTCAAGTGTTTAACTTTTGGTTTAAATCCATACCATGCCTCATATGGAATTTTCCCCAGAAGTGCAACTGTGGGGGACCTGTTTCTCAAATACACTGCAGTACTAATAGCTTCGGCCCAAGACTTATCATCAAGCTATTTATAGTGAAACATGGCATGTGTTGTGCCCTCTAAATTTCTATTCATTCGTTCAGATACTCCATTTTGTTGTGGAGTATAAGCATTACTATATCGTCGATGAATACCATGTTCTCGACAATAATCTAAAAATTCATTAGAGGTATACTGACCTCCATTATCTGAATGAAGAGTGGCCAAATGTGAACCTATTTATTTTTTGACTAAGTGTAACCAATCAACAAACTTAGAAAAAACTTCAGATTTGTTTTTCATAAAGAATACCCAAGTCATCCTAGAAAAGTCATCAATAAACAAGACAAAGTATCTACGCCCACCAATGGATGACTTTTTCATGTCACATACATCACTATGAACTAACTGTAAACATCTGTTAGCTCTCCAAGATGACTGTTTAGGAAATTTTTCCTAATTTTGTTTGCCCAAAACACATGACTCACAAAGAATATTATCTTTGCAAAAAGTGGGAAACCCATTCACCATACCATATCTCTGCAAATCTACTAAAGAGTGGATATTCAAATGTCCATACTAGAGATGCCATAACCACTGTGTAGACATAGTACCTGTACCTGTGTCAACAACTGCTGTAAGTTCTATATTTGGAGGAAGCACCTTACAATGCAATCTAACCAAGTTTCCATCTTCATATCCTGTATACATTGTTTTATAATCATCCTTCACTGAATTGATGTAAATGAGCCCATTTTTAAGCACAATTTGATAACCTTTCTTTCAAATATTTACCAAAGAAAGTAAGTGTTTCTTCAATGTGGGAACATACCAAACATCCTCCAAGTATTTTATAGACCCATTAAGAAGAAGAATCCGAATAGATCCAAGTCCTAGTGGTGTATGCATAGACTTCTCTGCTAAGGCAACTGGAGAGAGAGAAGCTTCCTTATAACACCAAAAGAAATCTCTCCTAAATGTCATGTGTTTGGTTGCTCCTGTGTCTAAAACCCATACATCTGTGAGTTCATCTCTAGCCTCATGTTCAATATAATCAATGTGCCCGAAAGCAGTGAATGCAGATTCATGGGAAACATTACTAGATTCATCATAGTCATGATCGGCATACTGAGCAGAGTTAGTCTTAGTCACTTTTTGTGGCCTCTAAATTTTATCAAAAGGAATCCTACATTGTGAGGCAATGTGACCAAAGTTTCCACATCTATGACATTGAATGTTTGATCTACCTTGACCTCTGCCCCTATATGAGTTGTGACCATGTCCTCGATCACTTGTTTCATGTGAATGTGATTGATTAGATTGTTGATTATTTGAATGACCCCTACCTCTATTTTGATATCTGCCTCCTCTGTAACCTTGACCCCCTCTATAATTGTTTCCTCTATTGTTTTGATGCCCAGATGAAGATGAACTAGGCTTTGACTCCAAAACATGGGCTTCTTCAGTTTTCTTGGATTTCTTGGGTAGAGAGAGGTCATGTTGGATGAGCAACTCAGCCAAATTATCAAAGGTGATGCCTGTGATCTTTTTAGAGACATGCGACATTTCAACAAAATTCCTATAAGACCCTGGTAGTCCTTTCAAAGCAACAGTAACTATGAGGTCATCATCTAGTTTTCCAAAACCAGCCTTAGTGTACTCAGTAGTGATATTTTTCAACTTAGACATATATTCTCCCATATCCCCATCTTCATCTAATGACAAAGTAAACAACTGCATATGAATATCTATCTTCTTATGCTTAGGTTTTTTATCATACAAATCTGACAATGTTTTCCATGCAGTGTAACTATGAGGATAATTTTCAATATGAACATAAGTATCACGAGTACAACATTTAATGAGAGCTAAGGCCTTAGAATCATGCAAATTGAATATATCTAATTTAGCCTGCTCTGTTGGCAATGTGGGATTTTCATTCTTAACAATATCCCATAACTCATTAAACGCTAGTGAAGCCTCCATCAATCATTTCCAATCTGAATAATTAGAAATTGTTAATCTTTCACCATCTGAAAGCAAATTCTAAATTTTTGGAATTTTGAAATGAAAGCAAGTGCAGTAGAGAAAAGTGCAACAAAATGCAAAATAAATGAAACAAATATCACACTCACTACACAAGACACTGCTTCTACGGGGTTTTGCACTTAACCTCCGCGTAGAGCGTAAAAGAAAAATAAATATTTTTTATGGGTTTTGCACTTAACCTCAGCAAAAAATCAATGATTACACCCTTATTTCGCCAAATTACAACCATATCTCACCATAACAATGCAAAAAAAATATGATTGAATTTCCCCTTTTTCAAAAAATTAAATAACACAATACAATAAGTATGTGTTTTACAATATTCAGATTTAAAGAGGGAATATTCCTTTTTCAAAAAAGCATATTCCAAAGCAAAAAAACTTTCTCTAAAAAGAAGGGATTTGAGCCCTTGACCTCCTCCTTTGCAAGCTTCTAACAAAATAAGCTTAACCAATTACTCTAAGAGCATTTGCAAAACATTATACTTAGAAATTTATACTTATTCCAGATTTTGTGTATGAGGGAAAATAATTTTTTTTTTACATATGAGTAAATAAATTCAAAATTTTCCCTTTTTACAACGTTCTCAAGCAAGCTTCCTCCCGTGGGACCCACTAAGACAAATTTTTGATATCAAAAAACATTATAAACAACAAAAATAATTTTCTAAATTTTATTGCAGCATTAAGTTTGCCTGAGATGCCATGGCAGCTCCTAGGAATTTTCTTTTCCCCTATTTTCTCTCTCATAGGCCGCACAAATCCGTACAGGCTGGGTAAAAAGGATTTTCACTGAGTTTTTGCAAATTTTTTGAGGTGTATTTGCAGGGAATGAGATCAAAATAAATCTTGGGCATTGGAAGGCTATACTACAGGCTGTACAAGTTCAAAAAATTCTTAGATTTACAATTTGAATGCAAAAAAAGGGGTTTAATATCATTTGATCAAGATTGGCAGGTGTTTTAGCTATTAAGAGGCTTGAGAATGAGATGAATCAATAATGGCAGCCATGAACAAATATTACAGAAGTTTTTTTCAAATAAATGGGCCGTACAAATTTGGTTTTGGTCAAAAAACAATGAATTTAATAACATTAAAATGCTAAAAATTCATTTTTATGCCAGATGAGGAGGTTTGAACACAAGATAATGGAGTATGAATGATCAAAAAAGACCAGACTGTGGTTTATGGAAAATATACAGGTTTAAATATAAATAATATTTGAAAAATTAAAATAATTTAATAATTTTTCAAAATATTTAAACCAATACTATATGGCATACCTTATTTCATGCCAAATGATATCATGTGAATTGATTTTTCACCTTGCTCCTTTGAATTCACCACGCTCCCAAAATAACCACGCTTTGATACCACTGATAACTCCTAAACCAAAATAGGTTGAACCTTGTCCCCGCTTAGTGCGAGTGCAAAAGTATTTTATTAATTTCAAAAAAACAAGTACATAAGGGTGTCTTTACTCCATTAACACTTTTACAATGCAAACATGGATTTATATAGTTTTTACCAATGACCGATAAAAACAACTAATCCTATAACCAACTAAATATAGGAAAACAACCCGTAAGGTAATTTTAATTAATAAATATAAAACATTAAAACTACCTAATAATTAAACTAAGTAATTTTATTTTATGGGGGTGTCTTTACTAAAAGATGCATGCCCCATTTACAATAATTATTTATTACCTACCAAAAATCTAACCTAACGTTAAGACTTTGGAACAAGTCCTAACAAAACCTTTGCTAACAATGGTGCAATGAGTGTGAAACATTAAAATAGGTTGTGATGTCTATCAAGACAAGGAGAATTAGAGAGATGGATCAACGAAAAACAATGGATCAATCAATGAAAAGTTTTATGCAAGAAGTTATTCATGAACATATATACAAAAATATACAAATTATTTTGGTGTGAATTACCTAGATTACTAGTTGTGTGGTTATCAATAATGGAGTACTATTATTTTTGGTTGAGAAGGACAAAATTTCTATCTTGGATAAAAGAGAGACTATAAAACCTATGAATATTAGACACTGACTTGACTTATGCGATAGAATATTGGGTGAAAACTATTATTGATGAATACATCATTGAATTTATTGGAAAAGGCTACATTGTATTTGAAGCTACACAAGCCCTGTTTAAGAGAGGAATTCGAGGCAAGTTTTTACAATGAATACCTACTCTTGTCAAAATGTTTGTTGTAGAAAATACCATGGTGCCTACTCTTATCAACATGGAATAGTCACTTCGGAAGTGAGGGGTGTGTGTGTGATTATGGAGTGAATGACGAGGAATCGATAAGGGAAGACATGTACCTCAAATATGGAGAACACAAAGAAGTAGAGTGAAAAATGAATTTTAGGGTTAGAATGAGACATGTGACAATATAGAAGATGGAATAAATAGAATAATCATAATATAATTATGAGTATAAGTAGAGTAGATAGTGTAAAAGAGAGTGAAGGAATAGGAACTCATAGGCAAGCAAGAGAAGTTGTAGAAGATGAGGATAAAGAAAGGAGTGGGCTAAAGACAATAAAAAACCAAAATGAGAGTGCATTGATAGATAAAGATGCCAAGGAAATGGAATAAAATGGAAAAGTAAAAGAGGAAAGAGTCAAATTGTTAAAAGGTCATTTTACATTTTAGCTAGAAGGGATGATATTATTTGGAGAAGATAAGGATCAATATTTGGAGGAAGTTATGCAAAGTCATTGGATGAAATCACACTCAACTTCCAATACAATATAAGTCACAAACATGGATCATTCACTTTAAGGGTACACATACCTTATGTCTAATTTATCATCAAAAAGAATACAAATTATAGATGTTAGTAGACTAAGTGCCTATTTTGATGCTTTTACAAATAACTTTGGGAAGTATAGTTCAAAGACTAAGCAAGTTATAGATATGAAAGCAATTATTGAGGCAAGATTTCAAGTTTCATCAAATATTAAGACTTTTCCCAAGTCGAGTCCACCACCACCAATTTCAAGTGTCGTTATTACGAGTATGTCTTTGAATCTAACAATTTTTTTTCACATTGACAACATATGATGGGTATACTAACCTTGAGTAGTGTAGACATGATAAATCTACATACCATGATTCTGAATGTTAAAATACCCCTAGACAATCGATGACCCCTTTGGGACAATTTGACCCTCTAACCCCTAATAGAGTTTACCCACACTCAGTTTGGCTAAACTGACTTAACCTAACCTTTTACCCCCTTTTACCCTTTACCTTCGACCATTGATGGTCAGGGTCCACCTCTTCAACCACTAACATTAAAAATCACCTGCCTTACTTTTCTAAAAATAACTCATCTAAATCCTATTTCAAGCCATTGGATGCATGAGTTAAATTTAGGAGGCCCAGTTCAGGTGTTGTTACAATTCTCTTGCCTTGCTTATAAGAGATAGGAGCAAAGAGGTGAAATCCATCTATAATTGTTATCAAGGGTTGGTACATCTAGGATTTTCCTTTTATAGGTCAATCATTATTAGCAATCCAAAAATCCAACAATCATATTAAAGAGCAAATTTGTCACCACCTCTCCATCAAGCTCTCAGGTACTGTTACTCTATTAGAATCGAGCTAGACTCTACCAATAGGTCAACTAACTCAAATCCACCCAGTCAATTTTTGGTAAGATAAGTACTTATTTCTTAGTATTCATTTACTTTATTTCTATTTCACAATCAACCCAAGTCTAACTCATCTCTCAAAATCCATCTTTTGGATTTCATCAACTAGTCCTTTTACCAACCTAGATCCATACATAGTAACTATCAATGGTCAGCCTAAATGCTGATAGTCTATCTAACCATTGATGATCACCTTGACCACCAATGGTCAACCCAACCATCAATGGTCACTATGGCAGTAAAAACCAACAACCTAATTTCACCTACTCACATGCAATCAAATTTGATTCTCTGTGTTTCTACCTGTTCATAGACCCCTTTCTAATTTTTTGAAGCAGAACCCAACCCTCTAGCACTAATATTAATTAATTTATCACTAATGTAATCATTTCTAGTCTATTTTCTAAGAAAATATTCTTGTGTTTAATTTCAGTACCTTTGATTTATTGATGTAAGTTCTTTCCTTTCGATTTTATAAATTTAATTGTTTAAAACATGTGGATTGACAAACCCTAAAGAAGCTCTTGCTTTTGGGATCTAGCTATTGCTAGGAAATCCAATCAACTATCTGTCTAATAAAAAAATTTGCTTTAGTGCTTTTTTATCTACAAGCCATGCTCCCAAGCCAAAGAGGAGCTCTTCACAATCTTCTAATTTCAATGTGTGCACAACCAATTAGGTTTTTCAACCATACCCATACTTAGTTTCTTCTTTTCTCTTTTCCAATAATAAGCAAGAAATTCACTGAACCATTCTAGCATGCCTAGTAGGACCCTTGTGTCTTTACTTGGGTTCTTATTTGCTTGCATTCTCTCTCTATTATATGCTCATTAATGAAATCAAAAGTTTCTTTTGGGATTAAAATTAAGTGCATACATTGACTGCTTGAAAGTTTAGTTCATGTAGCTTAACTTAAAAGCAAAGTAATCTATCGTAGCTTCACTCTTTGCTGTAAACACTAAATCAAACCATTTTCATCAATTAAACATAAAATAAACTTGGGACAAGGTCCAATTAGGATTTCATCACCTAGCGGTAACCTTACCCCTTTCTCGGCAATCCTACTTAGAGGTCATTACCAAGGGGAGGACCGACTCAACTCTTTAGTGAGTATAATCTTTGGATATCAATATATATTGGCTAAGCACCTGACACCCTTATCACTATGATGTGTGAAGTGAGGGGGTAGGCCCCAATACCAATCCACGTATTGATTCCAATATAGATTCCTTTTTAGTGCCTAAACATAACCTAAAACCAACCTTAGATTTTCTTCTAGTACTTGCTCTATAAACCAATTTTAGTCACACATCTTCTTAAGGCATAAACCAAAAGTGAGATTAATTAAAGCTATAGGACTTAACATATCTTTTAGAGTGTGATTTGATTGCTTTGATCATTTTATTGTCTTCTCTTTGTTTGATTAGTGAGGTTTTTTGTGCTTTCTATTTCCCCTATCTCGTATGGTACTCACTCTCAAGCAACAAAGACACCTTACAGAGCAAAACCCACAATAATCCAACCTACCTCTTCTATCTCTTCATCCATGGGCAACACCTCTAAACCAACAAACTCTCCTCACCCCTAGAGAAGTCCTAATTTCCCTCAGGAGGTTCCTCAAGGAGATGGAGATTTTACCGCTTTCTTAGATAATAATCCCATAGCCTTGCAACATTATATTACAACCACATTTTACCATATCCTAGCTTCAACCCTACCTATATATCTGCCCTACTGCATGATTCTCCACCTCATGGGTAGTACCTCCATTTCCATGGTCAAAACTCAATCGTTTACTATTGAGGCCTCCTCATCAACCAAAAACCCCTTTGAAACTACCATAGAAAACCAACCAACCCAAACTATTGCTGCCCTTATACCCTCTAATCCTACTAACCACTCCTCTATAGTAAGAATACCCACCTCTAGCACTACCAACTTTCCTTCATCTACCCCTAATCCACCAACCACTTCCCCACTTCAAAACCTTATGGTATCCTTACCCTCTACCTTGCCACCGATCAACACAAGTGTTACCACCCTTCCATTGGTCACCAACCTAACTACAACTCCTATCCAACAAGCACCCCTTACACCAAACTTTGGATATATCCCTAATCTAGAAGGGCATGTATCCTTACCCACTACCCAACCAACTACCTCTACCTACGCTTATGTATCTTCCACCCAACCATTGACATCCACTTACCCATATGTGGTAGCCTCCCAACCGTTTACCCACTACCAACATGTCTCCCAACGATCACAACAATATGTATCTTATGGTCTTCCAGGTGTACAACCCCAAATAGACCTAATGAATATTATTATGGACAAGATGACCACCTTGGAGTCATCCATTTTAGGTGCTCACAACATCTTGTCATATGACTAAATCTGTAATGATCCCATCTATCCATTCATACCTATTAGGCCATATCCTCCCCAATGGGAACTTCTCAAGTTCTCCAAATTTCAAAGTAAAGAAGATCTCCAACAAAACCTTAGGGAATTTAGGCATGCATGTTATCTCATCACTTATGATGATGCCCTTCTTATCTAAATCTCCCTCATGTCTCTAGCTGATCTGACATTGGATTGGTATAGTGCCATACCTAAACACTCCCTTTTATCTTTTACTTAACTGGCTCAAACCTTCTTGGACCACTTTTTGATCAATATTTCCAAGAAAATTTCTATCACCCATCTGTACTCCATCTGGTAATTTTAGGATGAATCCATTTCCAAATTTTTGGCTCATTTGAGGAGCCTAATTAACCACTTTCCTTTTCCTTACCTCAACCCAAAGTCATAGAGCTCTTTGCTCGGGCATGTGCCAAACATATCTCCTCTACACTACATGTTCAAAGATTTTCCACATTCGATGAAGCTTTTACCATGGCACGTAAGTTAGATAACTGAGCCATAGATGAAGGAAATATAAAATTAAAGAACAAGAATTCAACCTATAAAACTAACGAGGCTTCTTCTTCCAAGTGAAGAAACTAATCCAATACTAACACCAAGGGCAAGGGAACCAAAAATGGGGTTGTCTTAAAATTCGCTCCTCCACCTTCTATGAACCACTATAATTCATCTATTTCCTCAAAGAAAAACATATGGAGTCAAACCCAAAATAACCAAAAGTAATTCACTCCAATTGGAGAATATTATGCTTTCATCTTGGAGAATTTATTAAAAGCAAACATCATTCAACTTCCTCTTATCAAGCCACCCTATTAGTTTGATGCCTCTCATCTTGCACATAGTTTGTTCAATGAGGATGATTTGTGTGCCTTTCATCAGGTTAAGGGACATGACGTTAGTAGGTGTAACACCTTCAAGAGCCTTGTCTAATCCCTCATTGACAAGGGAGAGCTTACATTAGACAACCCTAATGAACCATCAAACCAAGCCCTTAATATATTTAGGCAACCCTTCCCAAACCATGCTCCTACCAAGAATGAGAGAAAAAACATCGAGTGTTCTCATGATACCCATATAGTTAACATGGTCCTTGATGTACTCATTATTGAACCACTTAGTATCTAATCCTCTGATTCTCCACCATCTACTAAGATAGTATATTTACCTTCCATTTCTTCAGACACTCAAACTAAGGAAATACCATCCTTTCTCCCTTCACTTATTGAGGTAGTGGATATAATAGCCTCCATTTCAACTAATATATCAAAATAACTGACCATCACTACCTCACCTTCACCTTTAGCTACGAAACAAACCACTTCCCCTTCAAAAATTGATCTTGAGGATTAAACCCCCATGTCTACTCCTCCCACTGAGGAACCACCTATCTCAACCTCACATCCTTTTATTGAGGAAGAGGATGAAGTTACCATCTCTATGTCTCCACCTAAGGGCTTATCTATTATATCTACGATTTAGGGAATCAAACCTACCTATAAACCATTCTCTAGGCTAATGCAAAAATTGGAATTTATCTCCAATCCTGACATAGATTGAGCCACCTTCTGGCAGAAATTAGGTCTCCCTTATATTACCTAATTGAAACTTGTAACCCTTTCTCGGTCAGACCAGCCTACCACTTTCATTGACCAACCTCCTACCATATCTACCCAAACAACCAAACCCTCTAACCAACTGACTAAAACCTCCACCAAACCAACCAACCCTCAACCACTTAAGCCAACCATGACCCAAGTAGCCAAACCCTCTCCTATCATCCCAATCATATCTACCAAAAACCTCAGTATCTGCCTTACACCAAGCCTTAATCACTCATCTATGAAAGTGGACCTAACCCCCTCAAGCCCACCAACCAAATGTCAGACCAAAGTAACCAAAGAGGAAAAACCACACAAAGGCCAAAAGGCTTGAATTTTACCTCCCTTAACCTTGCCCTCCATTTTGGGGCCTCATACCTCTACTTTGAATAGGAAGCCAATTGTCTCTACCAAAACCCCACCACTTCTTTTGGTTACACCTTTGTAGTTGCTCTCTGATGCACCTATTTTCACCATGCCAACAATACTTAAGCTACTTACCTTGTGATCTTCCACATCTATCTCATCAACCTCCTTGCCTAAACCAAGGCCATTGACCAAGCACACCACCCTACCCAAAACACCTACCACCAAACCTATCTCCAAACAACCTCTTACCTCAACCATCAAAGCAAATACTGCCACACCTCTACAACCTTTAGTCGAGTCCTACTTGACCATTCTACATAGGTTATTTCAAACTTATTGTTTAGCCTTACCTCCCATCAGACCCTTTGACCCTCTAGCTTCAAAACTCATCTAGTACAATGACCACCAAGTGTGTTATTTTCATAAGACATCCAACCATGATATGAAGAACTGTAAGGATCTCCAAATCGTTATCCAGTAGCTTTATGATGAGGATGATTTATTAACAAATGAACCTCCTATGGAACCCATAGCAATCTAACCATCAACCATACCTACCCAACACTTACCTACTCCTCCACTCCCACCTAGGAGTGAAGATGAGTCTGACCAGTCTACTACTTGAACCTCTCCTTTTATCCATACCATCAACATGGTCACACAATTGTAGCAAAAGGATAAGGGGAAGGATAAAGTGTTCATTTCATGGATGTATCCATCTTCAACCTTCTAATAGACCCACACCCAACTATCTTCATCTTCAACCAAACCCAAGGTGTCTATTTTAGGTTCCTCTCAATCTAACCCCTCAAAATCCATCAAGAGAGTTATCCTCAATCGACTTCAATAGACCTCGATGAAGATGAGCTTGCATGAGTTTATCTTTACTTCTCCCCATAACCATCAAACACTAATTGAGGCTTTTCAATCCATTGAGGTCTAACCTGAGGACCCTCAACCTCTATCTGCCTTTGCTGGTGCCTTTCAAATTTCCAACCTTATTGCCTTCAAGGATTCAAAATACCCTCCATCCATCCTAAGGACCCAGATTCTCCTCTCTTTATCACTGCGTACATCAACCAAACCCACATCAAATGGCTCATGATTGATGGGGGAGCTATCATTAACACCATCTCCTATCATGCCTACAACCAACTCAACTTTTTAGATAATGTCATGTTTGAATCTTTGGCTGTCCTTAATTCTTTCAATGATACCATGGCCACTACCTTGGGAACTGTCATCTTTCATATCCGTCTAAGACCCTGTACTCTCCCCAAACTTTTCTATGTTGTAGAATGTGAATTCCAATACAATGTATTATTGGGATGACCTTAGATTTGATCCATGGGTTACATTCCCCTGTACCCTCCACCATTGCATTGAGTTTGAGCATGAAGGCTAGGTCATCACCATCCAATCTAACCCAATCCCTTTCTCAATATGTAACATGACCTATCACCGTAATGATGTCCTCATACCACCATCCAACACACTCTCAATAGTTTAAACCCAACCTTGAACCACCAAAGTGGATAACATATCCCCTTCTACCGATAAGGCATCAAATAGTTCCTCTATCCCTTTGGACCAAATCCCCACCATAGATGCTTTAGAATCAACATTTCATCACCTTTCACTAGGGGAGTATTGCCTTCTCACCCTTGATGCTTTCCCTACTCCTCATGAGTATAGGTAACTCACCAATCAGCTAGGTTATGATCCCAATGTAAAAATTGTCATTCCCTTTAGACCTCCCCACTATCAGACCTAGTTTGTCAATGGGGGACTTGAAAAACCCCTTGGTGCTTCTACCACCTCTCTTCCACCTAGGCCATTTATTGCCAATTTCTCCTACCTAGATGAATTGAGCTTTGCCAAAACATATCTCCATCGGTGTGCTTGGAAAGGCTTCGGTCTTGGGCGATATGAGCATGGCCCACATGAATTGGTCTAAAACTAAAAGGCTACATGAGAATCATGGACTTGGTTTCATCTTACCTAATAAGAAGAAAGGCAAACAACCTACCATTACCATTGTTGAGGAGGATATCCCTTCCTCGTCGACCTCACTTCCACTTACATGTGAGGATGATGACATAATACCACTTAAATTTTTTTTTGTCAACATGATCAGCCTAGGACCTTTGATTTATTAGGAGGGGGTGATTGTAACCATCTCTTTAACCCACCTTGAGATGATAGGAGATGACTCTCCTACCATTAACATCATTTAGTGCTAGGATGATGATTCTATTCTCACTTATCTTGGTGCCTTGAATTATTCAATCCACAAATTCATTCCTCCTAAGACCTTGACCATGTTGAATGAATCCACCATGGATATCATCTTAGGTACTTTGAATAACCTCTGCATTGTCAAAATAGGCTAATTACTAAATGTCAAGGAACTTCAAGACTTCCCCTCTTTCCTCCAAGATTGTATCATAGCCTTTACTTGGTCTTATAGTGACATACCCAAGATTAAACCCTCCATTTATACTCTTAACATAGTCACCCACTGTCATGCCAAACCTATCAAGCAAAAGTTTTGATGCATGCATCCATATATAGCCCTTCTCATCAAGGAAGACTTCAACATCTTCTATCTGTCAACTTCATTCAATTGATTTGTTACCCCTAATGGGTTTTAAATGTCATACTTATCACCAAAGCCATAGGTGGACTACACATATGTGTGGACTTTCATGACCTCAACCTCGCTTGCCCCAAGGATGACTTTCTTATACCAATCATTGACTAGCTATTTGATCTTTCAACCAGCCACAAGATGTCATCTCTCATGGATGGGTTCTCAAGATACAACCAGATCTTAATTATTCTCAAAAATCAACATAAAAAAACTACATTTGCCACCCTTTGGGGAACCTTCTACTATGGCCATGCCATTTGGGTTAAAGAACATTGGTACAACATACCAATGTGTCATGACCTACATCTTCCATGACCTTATCCATAAGATTGGAGAGGACTATGTAGATGACCTTCTTAGGAAATCCAAACTCCAAAAATATCACTTTGCGCTTCTTAAGATCATTTTTGAATGCCTCATCCATTACCATGTTTTCCTAAACCCCAAAAAGTTCATTTTTGGGGTCTTGTCAGGAAAGCTCCTTGGTTTCATTATCTCCCTTCATGGAATCAAAGTCAATCCTACCAAAATCAAAGCTATCCTAGACATGATTCCTCTAACCAACCTTAAGTAACTCCATAGTTTACAAGGGAAGCTTCAATCCATTTGTCATTTCATTTCCTAGCTTTTGGACCGGTACCAACCTTTTCACCACCTTTGGAAAAAGGTTGTCTCTTTCAAGTGGAATAACAATTATCAAAAAGCTTTTGATTCATTCAAAAAGTACCTTTTATCACCACTTATCCTTACCCATCCTAAAGATGACCAAACATTTTACCTATATATCTCTACCATTGACCATTCCCTAGGGACAATGCTGACTCACCAAGATGAACAACACAAAGGGCTAGCCTTATACTGGATTAGCCACACACTTGTAGAGTATGAAACTCAATACACCCATATTGAGAAGCTTTGCTTAGATTTAGTCTTTGTGGCCACCAAACTTTGACACTACCTTTTTAACCACAAAACCTACACCATAACCAACACTAACCTACTCAAGTACATGCACTCTAAGCCATACCAAAACCAACATATGGCCAAATGGCTCATGCTCTTAGTAGAGTTTGATCTTGAGTTCCTTTAACAAAAATCAATTAAGGGGAAATTCATTACCAACCAATTGGTTGAAACACCATTAGTAGATAACCAAACTCCTCCTCTTGAGTTCCTTGATGAGTCCATTATGACCTATCTTAGGTAAACTTCACCTATCAATTCACCATGTTCTTTAATAGATCAAAATGTCAACATGATGGGGGAGCGAGAATAATATTTATCCCCTTTGATGGTGAACCTCTTCCTTTGTCCTTAAAGTTTGATTTTGAATTTACTAATAATATGGCTAAATACGAAGCCCTTGTAATAGGTCTTCAGACTGCCTTAGCCCTAGGATTGAAAAAAATCAATATCTTTAGAGACACCCAACTTATGGTCAATAAAATCAATGGATCTTACTAATGTAATAATGATGTTTTACAGTAGTACAAATAGGTAGTTGACAAACTCTTAACATCATTTGAGCACTACTACATTCAGTCAACCCCGTGATCTATCAACAAGTTTGCCGACACCATAACTTACCTTGCCTCTCAAATTCCATCTGCAACCTTAGACTCTAAGATGTTTATCATTATCCATAAAAATACCCAACCATCCTATGGAAAACTATATTCTCCCACCTTTTTCAATGTGGAGGATACCCAACCTGACCTTTGATATTAACAAACCTTTAATTACCTTAACCTTGGCATAGTTCCTTCTTACCTCTCTAATAATGCTTGAAGAGAGTTTATTTAGAGTACCTCACACTACACCATTAAGGGAGGAATTATTTATAAGCACAACTTTTATGGCCTCATCTTCTATTGCCTGCATAGTCATAAAGCCTATCGCACTATCAAGGAAATGCATGATGAAATTTGTGGAAGATAGTTTAGTGGCCTTACTGTAACTAAACACATCCTTCATGTTGACTATTAATGGCCTACCCTTAACCAAGATTACTATGATTATGTAATAAAGTGTGTCAAATATCAATAACATGCTAATTTTCATCATGCACCTAGCCATAACCTTTGTGTTTCTATCAATTTTTAGCCCTTCTCACAATGAGGTCTAGATCTTATTGGTGAAATTAACCCTCATTCCTCATAGTGACACCATTCTATTATCACCACAAATGAGTATTTTACCAAGTAGGTAGAGGTTATTCCTCTAGTCTCAACCAAAGTGGAAAGGATTGTCAACTTTATCAACCCGTTTTATTGAATTTGGGAAACTATAGGTTTAATTTTCTAAATAGTAAAGCAATCTAGATTAAGGGGAAACTCAGTAAATAAATGTGCCTTAATTAACCTACTAATTTATTGAATTTGGGAGTGCTTAATTGATTTCTAAAAATAACAAACAAGGGGATAGAGAGTCACACTTAGCTGATTTTAGGCTGAGATAGAGGAGATAGAGGTTGCAAATTACTAATCTGGCTAGGCAAACTATCAAAAATAAGATCTAAAAGTCTGTTTTTTACCTAGATAGTAGTGCTAAAAATAGGATGCCTTGAGGTCCAGTGCCATAGTCCAAGTTTTGGCACTGTAGTCCTTAGTGTCTAAGATTTCTAGGTTATGTTCATTTGCTCTGGGAAACCCTATGCCTAAAATATTGAGTCCTGGTTGTTCACTAAGCTCTATGTGCAATTGATTTGGTCTTTGAGGATCCTAGTTCCTCTTCATGCTTGATAGGTGATCTCAAATCCAACTAGAAAAAGGGATTAATGTGTACTATGTACTGAATGTGTAATTACACCCCATGTGTGGGCACGTTGCCTACATACTAATACTTTGAAGAGGGATCAAGGCCAATATAGTTCTCCCAATTTGAATGTGTATTGTGCAATCCTGTGTATGCAATGCAAGTGTATGGGAATTTGGATAAGCTTGAGATGAATCATGATTGGTGTGGGAGCTTGGATAGGCTAAAAATAATAGTGGTTGGCTGTATGTAGAGAATAGGAAGATTTGCTTGAGTGTGATTTAGTATATTTCTAGTTTGTGCCTTTTAAATGATTACCAAGCCTTATGAATGACCTTTGAATGGTATTTTATAAGAAAACTAGTGATCCTAGGTTATATGAAATTTTATTAGGATGATAAGGGAAAAGATAAGGATTCATTAAAATCTAACCATTTGAGGGTATTATGGACTTGGACAACAACGCTAGGAAGTGGACACCTTGGGTCCTCATGCTATAGTCCAACTTATGGCACTATTGTCTAGGGGAAAAGGGACCCTAGGGGATAGATATGTGCTTGGGAGAGGAGTCTGGGATAGTAGGGTCTAAATCTAGAAGGCTTTAGATGACTGGGAAATAGTGAAAACATGTCTAAGTGGGCTGTGTAAGAGAGTAGGAGAGACCTATGGTTTGGGTGTCACAATTCATGCTCAAGTTATTTAAATTGCATTTTAGTATGATACATTTCCCCACTTTATTCTAAGTATGCATCAAAGCGAATTATTAGGATAAAGGAAAAAAGAGAAGCGTACCTAAACTTACCTATGAGGCTAAGCCCAAGAAGTTGTGTGATGTTGGGTTGTGCATAATGAGAGCACATTGTACTATGTAAGTCTATAAAAAGGAAAGTGAAAGTAGATCAGTTATTACTAGATATGCTATATATAAAATAATAATATACAAAGCTAGGTAAATAGAGAGGAAGGAAGAGAAAGGAATGAATACACCTCATCAGGTACACAAACCAATACAAAACTTGTTATGCTGCTAGGTTATGCTGGGTAATGCTAGAAGTATGCTGAACTATGAGTTATATCAATGAATGAGTTGAGTACTTAATCCTCTAGAAGTTGGCTCAAGAATACAAAGGCAATCCCTTTGGCTCCATCATCACTAACTATGTGAAGTTAATGAATCATGCATGTGTTAATTGATATCTAGACCATTTGTCTAATCCCTCTGAATAGGTGGCTCAAGAATATAAAGGTTAACTAGACCTTTAGCTCCATAATTTCCCCATAATGTTAAGTTGAATGAGAAAATACCAATATAGATGAATGTCATATGAGATGGCTCATGGAGCCCTTGAATGTGCTATGATCTAGCAATGTTGGCATGGATAGCCAAATGTAAATTGAAAACTAGACCACTGTTGGCCACTTCAAAAGATGGAGATTGGACTTGTATAGAAGCCCCTCTTAGAACTATAATCAAGGCTTAGGAAGCCACTCGAGAACTCCAATATGTGGGAAGCAAACTTGTACAAAATTTTACTTGAATGTGATGTCAACCACCTGCAGATGGAATAAGGCACACAACTATTGGGAATGTGTAAGAAAATGTAATAAATTCAAAAATAGAGAAGGCCCATGTGTCGCACATATTGCCCTCAATAACTAGTGTTTGGAACATATATTTTAAACTAAAAGTTGTATCAAATTCCATGTCTAAACTAAAAATAGAAACCCTCATGATGCACATGATGCCCCCTATATCTCGATTCTCTAAGTGAAATAAGTGATAAAAAATACTAATTTATAGACTGAATTATACTAGTAAAATTGTGACTAAACTCACCTCTCTGCCTAATTTTGGAAAAACTAAATATTCTATTATTTGAACAACAATGCCAAAAACTAGATACTTTTGGGTCAAGCGTTGTAGTCCCATTTTTGGAGCTATTGTCTAGAGACAAACTGATGACTAATCTAGATTCTCTGCTATTTACCTGGTCTAGTTTGCCTATGTCGAGTTCTAGATTCTGGACTGTACTGTTCTCAAACTACTTTTTTGACCATTAAGAACTCTGATCTCTATGAAAAAACCCCTATTTATTGCCCCCTCTTATAAAGGTAGGAATGAAGACCCTGTAACGACTGACCTTAGAAGAACAATCCTTGCAAGTGTGTTAAGCTACAAAAATATTTGATATAGCATTGATATAAATTATCTCAACATATAGCAAAAGTTGTAGAGAGAGATTGTTAGATCCACAGGGGTGTGCCTAGATAGATATAACAATGTAATAACATGTACATAAGAGTAAATTAGAATTCAAAATGTTAGTTTTTAGTGACATGGAGAGACATAGCATGATGTCCATCATGGCATCTAAGAAACAAGGTAAACACATGATTAGAATCATGGCATTGTACACAAAGATAAGCAATCAAGCAATAAACATACAAAGCAAGAAGCAAGAAACACACAAGGGTGGTCAAGGGGCCAAATAAGCACATGAGGCATACAAGGTATGTTGAAATCCCACACACACACACAATGGGAACATGCAAAGATTGGCACAAGGGCCATAAGCACAGGAAAGACACACACATATAGATAGGAAAAATGAGCATTGACAAATTTCTTAAAACATAAAAAAAAAGCAAACAAGAATTGGAAAATGCAAACACATCTAACTTAATCAAAGTGAAGATTGGAAGCATGCAAAGTATAGGAAATATAAAAATTCATCTAACTATGGAAATCAAGAAGCAAGAGTATACAAAATATGTGATATAAGACTAATGTATATGCTATGAAATACAAAAGTGTGATATATGTTAATGGATGTCTATGTAATATCTATGTAAGCAAGTAAAGAACATATTATAATAATATGTCTAGAGTGTATAGTGTCAGAATGACATAACCTAGATGGTGTAGTCATGTAGAGTATGCCCCCAATGGGTACATGTATCGATATGTAGTTGGAATATAGAAGTAGGATGCCCCCTTGATGGGTGGAGTGAAGCAATCAAGGATCTAGATGCACTATACACACTCAAATGAGATCAAGTGAAGCCTGGTAATATAAATAAATTAATAAATAATAGAATAAAAAAATGTAATATAAGTCTAGCATAATGGTTATCAATGTAAAACATAGATGATGCATGTAATTGACATGTTTTTGTATTTTGAAATATTTGAGCTATGTACAATCAGGCATAGGAAGCTATGCACAATCAAGCAGGAGATAATATGTATAATCAATGTTGGCAAGAAATAATACTAACCAATGAGTCTCAGATGAGACTCCCTATCATGGTGTCCTATATTGAAGAGTGGAATCATGCATGATCGTGAAGCATGACGGAAATGTTGAGACTATGGCTCTGAAAGCTATATATGTTGTAAATGCTCTAAAATGTTTGAAGTAAAAACTAATTATGGGGACCCTCTATAATTTTGAGAAGTGGATGTAGCTGTAAGGCTCTTAAGGACCCATTTGGAAGTAGGAGAAACTCATTGAATATGTGCTCTATGTGTAGATGCATGAAATCTCAATGAAACTACTTTGGGTGTGAATATTGTAGCTATAAGCTGTCTAGAATCCTGAAGATGTGGAGGTGTATGAACCCTCTGTACTGGTGATGGATATCATATTTGTGTTTGATGCTGAACTGGAAAAAAAATTGGTTGCACAACTAAAACTGGTAATGGAACTAAAATTGGATTTGAAACCAGAAGTGGCAACTCATATGGAACTCCAATAAATATTATAAGCTGATTAGCGTGAATGAATTTCATGCATTTATGTATTGTAGTTGGAATTGCTCAAAGTTTTTTTTATCCAAGGTCTACCAAGTAACATGTCAAAAAATCCCACACTAGGAACCATAGTAAATGAGGTGGTCATGTGTGTAGGACCAACCTATAGAGGAATGAGGATCTCACCCAATGTAGTTTGACTATGTCCACTAAGACCACTGATAACTGTATTTGTTGGAGTAATATCTTACTCTATATAACCTAAGTGCTATATTAGTGTCATATTACACATGTTAACATTGGATCCATTATCATTTAGAATACTATGAATGGGATGAACATGAATAAAAGCTCTAATGAAGAGCGTGTGATAATCTGTGTCATCCTCAATAATCTCCTACTCAAAAAAGGAGATGGAAGGCCGAACTGGAATGCTAGAATGAAAAGTACCAATAATGTGGTTCGATGGATGTGAATTGATTGATAGTGCCCTATATGTAACTAGTGGAGGATGTGCTTGATATGCATGATGTACACTTGAGTGTCTTATGTCTCTGAATTGACGTGCTGTGGAAATGGGTCTAAAAAGATTTTGAGTGACTTATCCTGCATTGGTTTGGCTAGAGGAGGCTCAATTGAATTTCCTAAATCAATTTTATTTCCATCAATTAGATCTTGTATCTTATGCCTATGACCAATGAATCTATTTTTAGTATGTCCTAGTGCCCTGTGATAGCCACAAAATGTATTCTAGTCATATCCCCATGGAAGAGGCTTTACTAGATCAGTTTCTCTGATTGGAGGAAGAGATATGATGTTACATTCTAATAACTGTGATAGCACTTTGGCTGAAGGAACTGGTAGATTTGTAAAAGGTTACCGAGGAGGTGCTGATAAAGTGACTCCCTATGAGGGCTCTAAAGCCACATTAACTATCTGCTAATTTGATCATTTACTGTCATTGAATTTGACCTTATATGGGGATTTTTTGTTACTCTTATTAGTTGTATCTGGTGCACTTGTGTACTTAAGTTTGCCCATTGAAATGAGTTTAATTTCTCTTTCTTTTAAAGTGTGACACAATTCAGTGAAAGAAGATAAACATTTGAACATGATTGTCTCATGCAAAACCGATAGAAGACTCTATTTGAAGAGGTCCTGTAACTCCTGATCCACCATAGGGCTAGTCATCTTAGCTAATATGGTCTTGTATTTGAGAACATACTCAGTGAGAGGCTCATTTGATTTTTATTTTTGTTGTGTAATTTGGGCATATGAAACCTTATCACCGATATTGATACTAAAATGTGCTAGGAACATGTCAATAAGAGGATTGAATGCATTAACTGACTAATTTGATATACTATAAAACCATTGTAATGTATAATCCTTGAGGCTCCTCGAAAATGATTTAGTTAATAGCCAGTCATATGGTACATAATCCAAACATGTTGTGTGAAAGGCTCTCAAATGTGTCTCTGGGTCACCCTTGCCATTGTAAAAAGTGAGCTTAGGTTGTATAAATCTAGGTGGCAAGGGTGTAGAAGATATATGTTATGCTAAAGGTGTATGCAAAAGAGTGAAGGAGTCCAATGCTTGTGTAGATCTAGTGGTAACTTGTTCAAGATGTTGCACCTTAGATTGAAGAGATCAAATCTCTTGCACAAGCACTACCACATTTGGAGATAGGGATGTATTAGCTACAACTGGTGGCATATAAGAAGGTTGGGATGCTATAGGGGGTTGTTGTGACATAGTTGCCCCTGTAGTGTCATGTGCAACTGGTGGCTCTGGAGTTTGAGAAGACTGACCATTGGTTACCTTTTGTTTTTCCTCTTGGAAGATTCTAATCATGTCATCTTTCATATCCAGGTGTTTGGTTAAGAGTTCTTAAAGCTCTCTTTTATTAGTTTCATCAAAGCTAGTATATTGGGCCATTATTAAAGTAGGAAAACAATTTAAAATGTGTTTGAATGTTTTGTAATAAGTTTCAATAGGTAATGTGCTAAAACTGGAAAGTATTGGATATAAGAAACACAAAATAAAATACTATTTTAGAATTTGTGCAAAAAGAGATACAAAGCTACTAAACATGTAAGGTAATACCATAAAAATCAAAATAGGAACTAGTATATGCAACCAAGGATTTTTTAGAAATGTTATTTGCAAAACACTATAAACTTTGAATTTGAAATTGATTTTCTGAGCTAAGTATGCAAGATAAAATTAAAAAAATTATGAGAAATTACTTGCTTGAATGGGACCTAGTAGATGCAACTAGGGTTTTGAAACAATTTTTTTTTTTGGAATTTACTATGAATTTTTGAAATTTGAAGTGATTTTCTGATTTTAATATTCAATCAAAATTTGTAGAAAATAAGTGGAATATTACTTGACAATTGTTGGGATTTAATTGATGCAACTAGGGATTTGAAATGATTTTTTTCAAAATTAATGTAATAATTTGAAAAATTTGTTATAAATTTGTATAAATGAGCTTGAAAAATCTAGGAAAAATATAAAAATATTTCTAAAATTAGCAATATATTTTTCCTAGTGGTTTAAAAGTGTGTGTATGTAAATAGGACCTAGTATGTGCAAACTAGGGTTTAAGTGAATTATTTAAAATATATCCATTAATTTGTAGTTTTTTAATTTTTAAATTAAAAAAAAATTAGAAAAATATTGCAAAAATGAAAAATAATTAGCCCTAGTGTTTTTAGGATTTTTGTGCAAAAATTCAAAGTAAGTCGGGTTCACTAAATGTTTTACTAAATTTGGGAAACTATAGGTTTAATTTCCTAAATAGTAAAGGGGTCTGGATTAAGGGGAAAATTAGTAAATAAATTTGATTGAATTAACATATTAATTTATTAAATATGGAAGTGCTTAATTGATTTCTAAAAATAGAAAACAAGGGGAATGAGAGTAAAGCTTAGCTGATTTTGGGTTGAGACGGAGGAGACAGAGACTAAAAATTATTGATTTGGCTAGGTAGACTATCAAAAATAGGATCCATAAGTCTATTTTCTACTTGGATAAGAGTGTCATAAATGGGACACCTAGAGGTCCAACGATGTAGTCCAAGTTTTGACACCATAGTCCTTAGTGTCTGAGCTTTCTGGGTTCTGTTCATCTGCTTCAAAAGACCCCGTGCCTAAAATATCGAGTCTTGGTTGTTTACAAAGCTCCATGTGTAATTTATTTGGTCTTCAAGGATCCTAGTTCATCTTCATGCATGATAGGTGATCTTAAATCCAACTAAAAAAAGGGGTTAGTGTGTTATATGCACTGAATGTGTGATCACACCCCGTGTGTAGGCACATTGGCTATATACCAATATTCTGAAGAGGGATCAAGGCCAATGCAGTTCTCTCAATTTGAATGTATATTGTGCAATCCTATGTATGTAATACAAGTGTATGCAAATTTGGGAAAGCTTGAGATGAATCATGACTGATGCGAGAGCTTGGATAGGCTAGAAATAATAGTGATTGGCTGTATGCAGAGAATAGGAAGATTTGCTTGAGTGTGCTTTAGTATATTTCTAGATTGCGCCTTTTGAATGATTGCCAACCCTTATAAATGACATTTGAATGGGAATTTTTTTGGAAACTAGTGATCATGGGTTAGATGAACTCCCATTAGCCTGACAAGGGAAAAGATAAAGATTCGAGAAAATCTGACCATTTGAGGCTATTGTGGACTTGGACAACAACACTAGAAAGTGGACACCCTGGGTCCCAATGCTATAGTCCAACTTATGGCATTACTATCTAGGGGAAAAGGGACCCTAGGGGATAGATCTGTGCCTTAGAAAGGAGTTTAGGATATCAGGGGCTAAATCTAGAAGGCTTTAAATGACTGAGAAATGGTGAAAACACGCCTAAGTGGGTTGCGTAAATGAGTAGGAGAAACCTATGGTTTGGGTGTCACAAGTCATGTTCAAGTTGTACAAATTACATTTTATTATGACTGCACAACCATCACATTATCTGCCACTTCGGTATTCCCCATAAGATTATCATCGATAATTGTAAATCTTTTAAAAATAAGAAAGTCTAGGGTCTATGTGATGCATTCAACATTAAGTTAAGTTTCTCCTCTCCCTATCACCCCCAAAACAATAAAAAGGCAAAATCCTCTAACAAAACTCTTAATAATATGCTAACTAAAATGGTCAATGCATCTAGTTGGGATTGGCATATGCATATCCCCTTCGCTTTATGGGCATATCATACTAGCATCAGAAACCCTATGGGTGCTACACCATTTTATTCATGTTTGGAGTGGAGGTTATCTTGCCTCTTGAGGTTCAAATCCACTCTCTCCACATATCTTTGCAAGGGCTTATTTTAGAGGATGATTATCATCAACACTATTTAGCCCAACTCAAGCTACTTGACGAGCAACATCTACCAACCCTTACCCATCTCCATGTCTATCAAAAGTGCCTATAACAAGCACCTTAAAGTTCAATAATTCAATATCAGAGACCTCATCCTAAAGGAAAACCAACATGTCACTAATATGAAGAAAAGTAAGTAGGCCAAATTTGCTTTCAATTAGCTTGAACCTTATATCATAACCCACAAGTATGGATCAGGAGTTTATCAGTTGTCCTCTCTCGAAGGCCACCCAAAACCTAAGCCACTCAATGCTTCACACCTGCATCTATGTTTTTTTTAAGAAGGATCATGTTCACCTTTTGTCTAACTTAAGCTCATCCCTTGCTATCTACCTACATTCTGTCTCCCTATTTTAGGGACAATCGATTAAAACTGAATCATGTGATTTGTTGTCCATCATATCTTTATCTTAAATAATGGGCATCATGAATCTACCCATGTTATGGTTCCTATAGTACTTTCCACCCATTTATAGGATGGATTCCCATGATCAGTGTCACCTAAACCTCTTCACACCTAATCAACCTTCTTATGTTTCCAGTTTTGCCTTTATAAAGGTGAACCACTAAGCCAGCCTAAGCAAGTCTATGTCAAGCAAAGTAAAAACAATCAAAGTAAACCTTCCCCATCATTATCAATCATGGGTCATTCCTATCATTTATAGATTATGTTGATGTAATGGATTGCACCCTCTGAAGGGAGGTTTAGCTCTATTCCTCCACGTAGCATAGTGGAGACATTCCTCTTGATGTGGGTTGCAAATGTGAGGGATGAATATCTAGATTAGGGTCTAACTCCCTTTGATGCACCTTGAGGCCCTACATTTTCTACTATTAACAATGGGAGGGGATGAAAAGGGAGAGAAATACTAAAATTAGAACCTACACTAATGTGATGATGCACTAAAATGGTTGGTCTACTCAGCTTTGACATACACTTTACACCATAGAGAAGTAAGCATACACTTTATTCAAATGAGAACCTTTCATATATCAGTGTTTCAATAGGGGGTCTTATGGAGATACAGGGAAGAAGAACCACCAGAGCTATTCTAAGACACACTATGGACAGGCTGTTCACATGTGCCTATACTCTGAGTTGGACACTTCTTGTTGACCTACAAGAGAAGAACTCACAATACACTAGATATGTTGGCATAAACTTATGAAATCATGAAAAGGAAATGACTTAAAATAAGATAAAACCATAGACATAAGCAAAAGTGTAAGCTCAAATGGAGGTAAAAATGCTTCTTTTGATTCAATGTAAATTCCTTTAGGGCTTCACCATACAAGCTGAGATAATTTTTCTCAAATGAGAAGTTATAAATATATAGAGAACTTGGAAATAGATAGCTAAAAAATCAAGGGATGGAAACCCATGCTGAGTTAAACACTTTTGTAGAGACCACAAGCCCATGCTAATGTTTTATTCTTCTGATTATGTATGGGAGAGCCATGTTGTAGATGTCCAAGTCACTGTCCTTACTATCCTGGGCCTGTAAAAGCATGGGATACTCCTTCTAGCAACTGAAAAATCCATCCCCAAGTTATGTTGACTAGACCATGCTCTCTTCAATGTTGGGCACAACTGGATGTGCATAAATGGTGAAGTATGAAAACACAAGATGCTCTCCTCTATAGTTCAAAAACTAATCTATTTTATTGGTTTTTGATAGATATATTTCACCAAATGTAATAATTTTCCTTGTTGAGTCATCCATACCACTTGTCTTGGTTTGAGTGGTCATTGATTATGTCCTTTGTCTTTGTCAACAAATGGAACTATTCCTTGTTTTGTCTTTTTTGCTTTGTGTTTGCTCATGTTTTGTCTCCTTCCTTCAACATCTCCTTTGCCTTGGCCTTTTCTTTGATTGCTCTTTGACTTATTAGAACTTTTACCACACTTTCCTTCAGACAAAATGTCCAAAGGAATTCTTTCTTTTGATTGCTTCTTTTCTCAAAGGGCACATGCCCTTCAAGACTTTGCAATTTGTCTCCTTCTTTAGCTAGTTTCCCTCTATAAGGGTTTCTCTCATCCAAAAGTGCCCTTCAGGATTTTTGAAATGGTCTTCACCTTTCTCAAGGTGCCCTCCACAAGGGTACTTACCCTTTGGAGTTTTTGAAATCATCCTTCAAGCCATCAAAATTCCATCTAAAAGAAAATCTGTTGCCTTTTGTGAACTGCTTTAGACCATTTCAGGTCCTTCAATCACTTCTAATTATAAAAGTAGACAAGTAATGCACCTGCACAAACCCGATTTGTACTAGACTAAGCAAAATGACAAAACACTTGGGTTTTTCATTATAAAGGTCTGACAGAGAACATTTTTTGCATAAGGTAATAGAGGGATGATCTAGCCAAAACATGGATTGGATGACCTTTGTAAATAAAAAGGATGGGGTGCCAAATTTTGGTTTACAAGACCAAAAATTAGTCAACAAATTACTCCCTAGAAGGACAGCTATTGGAAATTTATTCAAAATTGCACAAATATAAGGTATATTTCTCCCTTGAAGAACAACCATCACAAAGCACATAAACTTAGACCACTCCCTCGAAGGATGGATAAGTAAGAATTTGTCAAAAGCATAGCGATTTCTTGGAATCTTCCAGCATCGATCAACTTCCCATATATAATAATCAACAAAAGAATCATTATCAAAATCACAACAAAAATCAAACAAATCTTGAAATCCATAATCAACTCTCAAATAACATGATAAGGTAAAATCCATAATCAGCTTCTATAAGTAGACTTTTTTCATCAATCAATCTACACAATTTTGGCATAGGCTTATTTATCCTAGTTCTTTGGACATTTACAGAAGAGGCATGCTAGTCTCACAAGACGGTTCCATTTTTCACCCATCTCCCCTCTTATCATTGGATTTTGAGCTTACTTAACATTATGTGGTCAAGACACCCTTTTAACCAACTAATGAAAGCTAATGCAAAATATTCAAAGGGATTATGTTCATTAAGCCAATCCAACTTTAGTTTTATTTTAGTCCTTGTCAATGAAGAAACATCATGATCTTTTCTTATCTTATCATGAATAACTACTATCTTTATGGCATTTATATCTTGACTATGTTCTCTATTCTCCCATACAGTATTGTTAGTTAAACTACCCCATGTGCTTTACCTTAAGAAATATAAACAACAACCATAACCATAAAAAGCATATCTATGTGTGTGATAAGCATAATCATAATCATAATCATTAGCATTAACATAACCCTAATCATAATCATAATCATAACAAGCATAAAATCATAGCATTCATGAGTAGTTAAAGCAATCAACTATTTTCTACCACATGTCTAAGTCTAAAATAATGCAGTACATACTCATTAAACTTCACATGTCATAATCATAACCATAAATCAAAACCAATCTCATGCCTAGCTAAACATCCATAAGCAATATAAACATCACATCATAAAATTTAAACATCAAACCATAAATCATAAACTATGAACATGAGCATACAACAATGATCACATATATAAACTCATGAGTTGAATAATCATAATAATGTGTACATGTAGATAGACATGACTCTCTCTCAAAAATGTGCATTTCACTGCATCGGCTTGCAGGCCAAAATCAAAATGATATACAAAATGTCATAGTCTAGCTATATCTATGCCCTAGGGGCACCATTACCTCTTAGAGCACCATTAGATCTTGGTGCCTACCCACTTATTGTACCTACCGATCTACCACCTATCCCTAGCTATCCAAATACAGACCCTATCCACTAACTTGGGGTCACCAAAACTGCCCCACATAGTAAGCTAGCTTGATATTCACCCCATCCAGGCTATTATGGAAACTGTGTCAGAATAATACTTTCATAATATTTTAGCTCCTCTATCTTATCTAGGTATCACTCTATGGGGGTAAAACTTGATGGTGTTATCTATGCTGTTGTTGCTCTTCCTACTCTTTGCCTCAAAAAATCCCTCTCTTGCATCACCAAGCTTATAGAGGTCTTGGCTTGATCCCTCTCCCTTGTAACGGTAGTAAGCTGACCCTATAATATCACAACCTAACCCTATAGTGTGATAATTTGGCCCTATAATGTGGCCACCTACCCTTACAATACCTGTACCTATCCCTATACAGTGGCTAAAGCTACTTTTACCTATCCATCATGGCCAATTGGATCTATGGCCATCAACCTCACACCTCCATCATCTCCATCAATATATATAGCTATATATATGTGCTAGTACCATGCCATGTACCCATATACAAATCTAACATCATCTATCGATGCCCTAGCTAGTAGCTCCTTATACACTAGTAAAGTAGGCACAGGATGTAGCTCTAGTAATAGGATCTCTGAATCCTCTCTCCTATACTTAGGAAATGGGCTTAAGATACCCTATACTAGTTTAAACTATCGATGTACCCTATTGAATGAAATCATCTCCACCTCCCCGTCTCACTTGGTGAGTATCCATCTGTAGCTTTGAAAGGAGAGTGTTTATTTCCTATACCTTGGCCATACTAGAAACTGGATGTATGGCCTCCAAGTGATGTATCCTATCACTAGTACACCTAGTGTACCCCTGAACCACTCCACATCATGATATTCTCCTCTTTCACTTGACATAATGAAGTCACCCCTCCACCACATAAAGCTGATAGAAAATTCTATCTGTGTGTACCCTAGCCGTGGTAATTTGACTAGCCTTAACACCCAAATGTGCTCATAGGCCCAACAATGTAGACCTAGGCTAACACTAATGCCATACCTCCTATGGGCCCTAAACTCTCATAGCTCCATATATATCTATACAATTCAAACATGCACCCAACCAGATACCATCCACCCTAGCAATAGCTCAATAAGAACCCCAAGTAGCAAATAGGGAAATCTCTCATTGCTCGAGTTAGGAAGCCCAAAGTATGTCACAAAAATCATAAGTCTCCTCTCAGCTAGAGCCCTCTGATACAACACCATATACCTAAATCCCCTAGTATGCCATCTGACTTGATCAATCTCATCTCCATATAATATCTCAACATGATCATCTCACTCCTCTCACTCTATGTGGTATATTGGATCACTGTGATGTGGAGGTTGAGTAATCCTATGCATGTCCTCAAGCAAGATGGTCATCTCACCAGTTGGCAGTAGGAAGGTATTCATAGTGGGATCCCATCTCTTGATGAGTGCTATGGCCATGGATACATCTCAAGGCACATGCTAATAATGCTTCATCACTCCTAACCCTACCTCTTCCATGTGGGCCCAATAAATTGGGGTCATTGCCTATTATATCTTTACAAAGATACATGCACTCAATTATGCATCTGAATTTGTTCCCTAGCCTATAGTAATTCAAGGCATGGCTAAGTCACCTAAATTGATGATGCTTATCCTAGCCTAAATTGCCCTTTAAATCACCTACCTATTTACCACATGCCCACCAAATATACCCTCTACACTACAAGCTTTACCTACCTATCTACTCGATACCCACTAGATTTGCCCTCTAAACCTACCCCCCAACCCATACCTGACACACATTATTTTTGCCTTAGCCTTTTAAACCACTTATTTAAAAAAAAAGCAAGCTTCTCTATCCTAATCGATTATCGATGGTCATGATGACTCTCGACGATCAAACACCAATATTTTATAGGGTGTCGACCTTGAATGATTAGACGTAATCATCAATGGTCATTATGGGTGTTTCATGGCCATAATGGCCAAGCCCTTTCATAACAAAAAACACCACCTAAAATTTAATAAATTCTCTTCTTTGCTACCTAACATATCCAATTTCACCCAACCACCCTGTCAATTTTAATTTTTCCTATAAGTTTGCCTAAAAAACCTAAAAACCTACCTAGGGAATAGAAAACTGAACATGAGCATTTTAACCTACCCCAACCTCCCAACCTAATGTAAATGCTTAAAATCAAATCTAAAATATCAAATTAAAAATACCCCCTATCTTATTTCATGACTCCCATCATGGAGTCGCTTATAGACTAGCCCATCCTCATCCACGCCTGTGAGCTCCCCGTATCTTGGTTGGTCCTCTCAGTCCACCCTCTACCTCAACAGTCAATCTCACCCTTAGCAACCAACCTAAGAAAACACCTTCACCAAAACATGCCAAAATTTCTAGAGCTCAAATTCAAACTGGTAAGAGTTACAATGATTAAAAAGTGATTCCACTTTCACTTTTCACCCATGGATTTTTAGGATTTTTTCCCTGATTATTGATGGTCGCCCTTGCGGTACTTGATTTTTGACAGTTAGGTTTCCCCACTTTTTTAGCTCTTACCTACTATCTCTCAACAAACACAACACTTTGTCACCCACCCATGGAGACTACCTTCTCCACCCACCCCAACTACCTCGTGACCTCACTGTTGGTCCATTTTAACCCAACTAGCATGCATTTTGAGACACTTTTTTCTTGGTATTTTGATTGCAGTGACAACATTACCATGTTGACCCATTTTGAACTTATTCCACCTCATACTTACTTGACATGCTTATGTATTCTTAGGAGTACTTCCTACCTCAGATACCATGACACTTGAACTATTTATGTTTTTCATAGGATCACTTTCTACCTTAGATACCCACCAACACACCAATTTTGTCTAAGAGATTAATAGGTGTACCCAATCACCATGCGTACATGTGGTCATGTAGTACACTAGTCATTTATCTTTCTAACACCAAAAATTATTATTATCAACTATGACAACCTTGTCTCTACATGATCTTGGCTATCACACCTTGCATGCTTATTTGCGCTTTAGTGCCCAACCTATCATCCAACTTTGTCATCACCTTCATCCACCTCATCAAACCTGCACCTGATTCTATTTTACCTCATCAACTCTCAATTTGAGGGAGAACACCTCCTCCCATACTTAGGGCAATCAGACCTTTGACCAACATTTTTTTTCCAGCTCATTCATTCAAGCTGCACAACAAAAAGGGGCAAAATGTAGACACCAAAAATTTTCACACTATGATTCTGATTATCAAAATAACCCTGGACTACCTTAGGACCCTTTTGGGACCATTTGACCCTCTAACCCATAACAAAGCTTACCCATAGTTAGTTTGGCTAAATTGACTAAACCTAACCTTTTACCCCTTTTAACCCTTTACCCTAAACCATTGATGGTTAGGTTGACCACCAACGATCACCCTGACCATCGATGGTCAGGGTCCACCTCCAAAACCACTAACATGCAAACTCACCTACCTTACTTTAAAAAAAATAACTTGTTTAAATCTTGTTGTGAGCCATTACATACACAAGTTAAATTTAGGAGGCCCAGTTCATGTGCTATTTCAACTCCCTTGCTTGGCCTATAAGAGAGAGGAGCAAAGAGGTGAAATCCATCTACAATTGTTATCAAGAGTTGGTGTATCTAGGAGTTTCCTTTTACAAGTAAATCATTATTATCAAACCAACAATCTAATAATTATATCAGAGAGCTTATTTGCCATTGCCTCTCTGCCAAGATCTCAGGTACCATTACTTTATCGAAATCAACTAGATTCCACCAACAGGTCAACTACCTTAACCATCCACCTAATCAATTTTTGGTAAGATAAGTACTTATTTCTTAGTATTCATTTACTTTATTTTCATTTCACAATCAACCTAGGTCTTACTCATCTCTCAAAATTCATATTTTAGATCTCGTCAAGTAGTCATTTTACTAACACAGATCCATAAATAGTAACCATTGATGGTCAGCCCAACTATCGATGGTTTGTCCAACAACTGATGGTCACCTTGACCATTGACAATCACCTTGACCACTAACAATCAACCCAACCATCAATGATCACTATGGAAGTAAAAACCCACAAGTTAATTTCACCTACTCACACCCAATCAAATTTTATTCTCTATGTTTCTACCTATTCATAGACCCCTTTTTGATTTTTTGAAGTAGACCCCAACCCTCTAACACTAGTATTAATTAGTTTATCACTAATTTAATCATTTCTAGTCTATTTTCTAAGCAAGTATTCTTGTATTTAATTTCAATACCTTTGATTTATTGATGTAAGTAATTTCATTTCTATTTTATAAACTTAATTGTTTAAAATATGTGTATTGACAACCCCTAAGGAAGCTCTTGCTTATGGGATCTAGCTATCACTAGGCAATCCACTCAACAAATTGTTTAACAAATAAGTTTGCTTTAGTGCTTTTTTATCTTCAGGTCATCCTCCCAAGCCAAAGAGGAGCTCTTCACAATCTTCTAATTTCCACACACATACAACTAATCAAGTTTTTCAACCATATGCATACTTTGTTTCTTATTTTCCATTTTCCAATAATAAGCAAGAAATTCACTAAAATAAGTAGTATCTGCTAACTTGTGAGATGAAGTGGTAGATTAAAAATGTAACTATAGAAGACATAAAGAAGTGTGAGCTCATAAGAGATTTAAAAATATGAGCTCTGGAGTTCATATATAAAAGAGATGTGGATAAACTAAGTTTTAATGATGTCAAAACCTAGTTGGTAGGTGAGTCGAAAGTAAAGAAGTGTGCAAGTCAAATGATACAAGAGTTAAAATATATTTAGCATAAATTATTTAAATCAATTTATGACTATGATCACATATTTTAAAATGTAATGAATAAGGTATAATTTATGTTATATGATAAAGACAAGGCCACATGGTTTTTAGAAGGCTTGTGACCTTAAATTAAGTTTGGCATTATTTTGAATCATTTTGATAATAAGGTGGATGCTCAGGTAGTTGCACTATGGGTGGAACAAATAGAAGACTTTGAAGATAGCCCACAACCCACTACAAAGATAGATACAAAAATCAATGTTATGTTATAGAAGATGGAGGAATTACATGAAAGTAACAGACCTAACTTAGGCATTTGGTACATGGAATGTGGAAATGAAGGTAATCATAGAACTGAATTCCCTAAATTTAAGATGGAATTATGTGAACTCTGTTATATGGTGGAATATGCAACTAAAAATTGCCATTTGTTATAATAGTACATCCAATAGCTTTAGTCTCTAAATTGTAATTTTTTCAAGTCATACAACCATGATGATAAGAATTAATGAGCATTGTAAGAAATGGAGGACTTCACTAAGAATGTATTTGTAGTTGTAACACAATAAATTTGTAGTTGTAACACAACATGCTCCCTCTATGAAGCCAAGAATCCCAAACCTAGATGTAGACATGATTATTATGACCCAGACTATCCCTGGATGGATGCCAACCTCACCAAAGTACCAACCTTAGGCTCTCACAGGTTAGACATCATAGGCTCCATAGTCTCCTTAATACCAAGTGGGATGGACACCTCTATCTCCATAATACCAACAACCTTGGAAAGTTGCATCGCCATAATAACAATAAATAGGATGGACTCCATATTCTCCTCAAAGAATGTATGGGGAATATGATGGACAATAAAAAAAAGGTTGGGGCTCTCCACAGAGGTGAGAAAGATATGAGGGAGAATAATAGTCAAGCTAGGGCTTCTAAAAAAGATAAGGTAGATATAAAGGAGGCTATCAAGGCAAATACTAGGGTGGTCACATCCATGGTGAATGACAAGAACAAAAACCAATTGTCTACTATTTATGTGGGGAAATATAATCATTTCACACATATTTATCCCACTATGTGTTTATTGCAGAGTTCTAGAGCAACACCACACAATGGATTGTCTAGCATCAAACAAGCAGAGGAGAGAAAATCTCATGCAAAATGTGAATTTGATTAATTCACACCCTAAGGATCCTGTATTCCTATAGGTAGTCACATGACAACATGTATAACATTGATTACCTCATTTAAATATGTCGTAGGAATAAAGAATCAAAAAGGTCTAATAGGATATATATCCTAATCCTATTATAGAAAGGGGTTTGATGTATCAAGTAACCTAAGTTTTATAGAACATTAAACATCAAGCTGAATTGGAAGGTGATACTACCACTATAGATGCACATATGTATGGAGAAATTATGTGTATCATGAGATGAGATGGATTATTCATTTTTTAGACCAATCTTATGCATAATTTGTTGGACTACACAAAGAGGGGTCAATAGTTCACTGCAAGGTAGTATGGTATGTGAAAACTAATAATCTATAAGATGTTAACTCTCAGATAGATATTGAGATGGTAGGGTATAAGGTATCAAATGTTGTGTTTGAGTTGGGAGCATAGTTAATATGATTCCATGATATACATGGGCGGATATTAGATAACCAATGCTCAACTATAGTAAAGCAACTTTAAGACTTGTAGACTATGGTAAGGTAGAAATTATTGGTCATATCAAAGATGTGGAAATGAAATTTACAAACCTGAGCCTGTTAGGATATTTTTAAGTGATTAATATGAAGACTGATGAAATACACTACCCTACATTGATTGGGAAGAATTATGATTATGATGGTTAGATGACCATTAACACAGTACACAATCAACTAAAAACACACTAAGGGGATAAGATTATTATTATTCCCTTAAATAAAAATAGGAACAAGCCCTATATTATACCCAAGGAATTGGATTCACCTTATGCTTATGGATATAACAATTCATTTAATGTGGGTATAGAAAAAAAATAGATAGCACTATGAGTTGCATAATACAAATGATTTTACCCAAAATAGGAACTTCAAAATTAGTCACAATCAATAGAACCTTTATACAGATCTATAATAACCAAGGCACATGTTTCACAATTTCAAATAGAAGACTACAATTCACCATCTGTGCAATCTACAATAAGGTCTAAGGTAGATTTATTTTGCAATGTAAGTGTGATAGACATGGATCATAATGAATTGACAATATAAGTCCTTTTACCTTAAGAAGTAATGTCTTCCATCAGTGATACCCACATGTTGAACTAGGTGTAAGGAGATCATGAAGTGGATCCACTGTGAATGGTTTTCACCATCGAACACCAACTTCCTTAGTATTTTATAACTATTAATTCATATTCAGATTGAAACATCATATGACCAACATAGATCAAGGAATTAGTGCATTAAACTACACATTGAAGGGAACTACTATGACTTGGTTAGTAATTCACAGAATAAAACAACTATAATGGGATGAGGATTGAAAACTCCTATGCACTTGATTTTAAATACCACCTACTATTAGGGAATGATGGAACTTTTCTAGGAGAGAGAGTGACCAAAAATTCATGTTTATAAGTGTGTGGATATGTGGTTTACATAGGGTGTCGAACCCAAATACTTGGTGCACATATTCAGTTATATATTGGTAATGCTTCCAATAGCTTGGTACATGCACCAAGAATGTAGAAGGGAGATGAAGAATCAGCCTCAGGCATAATAAGACTTCATTCAAAATTTTGTTTTTGAGGGTGAGAATCATCTTGTGCATAAATATATGAATATGTTAAAAATATTTTTATATTATGGGCAAAAATAAGATTTAAGTACTTCGACAGACTCATCTTCACAATAAGAAGCAATTATAGATTTGAATGTAGCTACCAAAATTACAATGCCAACAAAAAAAAGGAGCTTCTTTTTGTTGAAACTTGAAATAAGAGCACATATGATGTATAATTGATAGAGTCAAGTGATAATGATGAGGATTTATATTTGAAGGGCTTCTTTATACCTGAGTGAGATGTAGAGCCACCCGAAGCCAACATCATAGAACAAACTGAGGATGCAAAACAATGAAATATATATATTCAAGAACAAGAATGGAAGATAAATCTATGATAGTCAATTCTAAATAGACCTAAAAAAATCTATTACAAGCCCTTAAATAATTTTTTTTTAAACATTAGAATAGAGTCTAAACTCAAGCTTGTAAATCTAGGAGATTACTACACACTGAATGAGGTTTTAGAAGTATTGTAGCTTTTGCGAGATTATCTAGACATATTCCCAACAAAGTTCATAAAAGTAAAGGGTGTAGATCATTAGGATATATGTACATAGAGATAAAAGAGCATGTGAGGCATGTGAAGAAGCATACATACAAGTTAAATCCTAACATGAAGTTGAATTTAAGCTAAATTGGATCAAATGCAAGATGAATACATTATATATTTAGTGGAAAAAGTAGACTGGGTTAGCTTAATGGTTGTTTATCCTAAGAAGTTTGAGGAAATTAGAGTGTGTGGGTATTATTGTGCACTAAATTATGCCTATATCAATGAACCATTCCCAATTCTACTCATAAATGAAGTCTTGGAATCAGGTGTAGGACATGAAGTATATTCTTTTGTATATGGGTTTAGTAATTATCATCATATTCCAACTGTAGCATAGGATCAGGCTTCAACAACATTCACAATAGAATAGGGATTGTTTTCATACAGATTAATATAATTTGGAATGAATAATTCTCATGTTGTGTTCTCTAGGGCTAATGTTACTTCTTTTAAATATTTCATCCATGATTTTCTTAAAGTCTACCTTGATGATTGGGTTATCTTTTCCTTGTTCAAGGAGAGCTTGTCTAAGCTGTGACTTATGTTTTAACAATGTTGAGATCTATGTATTGCACTATGTATTCACCTAAATCACACCATTTAATTTCAAAATTCACCTTGAAATGCTAACCCTTTTAATTCCAATATTCAAATTCAAATTAACATCGCTTCCCTCCAAAATTTAAATAATTGATTAATTCTTAATTAATTAATTCTAAACATACACACCTATTTACTCCAAAACTAATTAAATCTAGATTTTCCACCTCACATAGACATCCTCCATATTTGTTTCAACCATCTGTTGACTCATCCAACCACCTTCCTCAACTTCCTCAACTACCTTGTGAGTCATCTTAGAACATTTCAACTTCGAA
The DNA here is from genome assembly GCA_037957365.1 of Torreya grandis. NCBI lineage: Eukaryota > Viridiplantae > Streptophyta > Pinopsida > Cupressales > Taxaceae > Torreya > Torreya grandis. The sequence continues at coordinate 6,401,566 of JARHVA010000123.1, forward strand.
GTTGACTCAACTAACTTGACCCATTTTTGATGACTCACTCAACCAACTCCTCTTTATTCTCAACCCATGGAATTCATTATCATCCTCATGCATAAGGACTAATTATTCATTATTGATGATTATTATAATTAAATAAATTCAAATAATCTACAACCATCCAATTAACCTCTCTTAAGCCTATAAATTGATGTGAAATATATCACTTTCATTGATCCACCTTCAAAAAGCAAAATTATATCAAATTATCAAGTGAATCGAAATGAATCAAAGCCATAAAAAATCCTCTTATATACCAAAATTTTGAAAAATTATCTTTACCTTGGGAAAGGAGTTGACCACCACATTAAAATCCAAAAGCAAACCCACCATTGATTGTACAATGGAGAAGGTGACGAACTTGCATCATATTTTGTAGGTTTCTTTGAATTTTTTCTCTTGTTTGTTGATGCTTTATCTTTAAATTAAGTTAAGTATATTTTAGATTATAATTCATTTGTATATGTTTTTTTAAGCTAGCTTGCATTCTAAATTTTATGCTTACACATTCTGGCATGTCTGGTGGGACCTTGTCTCTCATCTTTTACATCATAGGTACATCTAGGAAGTCATTTAAATTATTTTTTATTGATATTTTTGTGTGTATACATTGAAATTTTTTTTTGGATTTTGTTGTTTATTATTCTAGGCTATTTTTTTGAGTTTTTTAGCGCATTGTCCATGAACCTATAGAACAGTGAATTTGTCTTGCAAAATAATGAATTCATTTTACAAGATAGTGATTTCATCTTGAAAAATAATGAATTCATTATCCAAGATAGTGAATTCATTGTAGAAAGTACTGAATTCATTTCTATGTTGTTTTTATTTATTTCTTTAATTTTTTTTCTTTTATAATAGTTGTGTGTTTTTGTCTTGTTTAACCCTCTTCTATTTCAATCCTACTTTGTATTTTATCTTCTATTTTTTGTCTAACCTCTTTTTTTAGAATAACAAAATCAATCCAAACTTCAGTGAAATTCATTTCAAAGTGTAGCAAAATCATGTGAAACTACACCAAATTCACAACAAACAGTGAAATCTTTCTGTGAGTATTTTGTTTCATTTTTCTATTTTTTATTTTTCTAGTTTTGCTAATTGTTAATGAATTCACTATTTTCTATGACTATGAAACAATGAAATCATTATATAATCTTGTTTTATTTGTATTTTTTTCTAACTCTTTTGTAGGTTGCCTTGATCCTCCAACCATATAAAATAAATCTAATAGTTTATTTGCAGGCCACTAGTCAAAGACAAACTAATAAAAGCTAGTTATATCAAATTTTAACTTGTTTTTGACATTATTGCTTTTTTCTATGTTTTGTAACAATTTTATATTTCAAAAATTTCATTTTTGGTAGTAATTAGCTAACATTTTTAAGATTTGGAGTTAATTAATCTTTCATTTTCAAGTAATTTGTGTTTTTTGATCTTATTATGTATGCTCTTTTTTATGTCATTACATTGGTGATGATACTTAGAAAATTAGAAACAATATTTACAAAGTTTGTTACCCAAGACCTACTTGCATGTATGTTTTTATCTTGGTATCACATTGGTGGTGATACTTGAGAATCAGTGGCAAGTGTTAGTATTTTTTATTTTATTTTATTAAGGACTCTATCGACTATGGATTTCACCACCATATGATAGGCCAAATGTCATGTACCAGTGGGGTATAGAAATTAAGTTAGAGTTGTTATTATTGGCTAAGTGATATTTTGTTTTAATCACACTATGAAGTGAGGGGATTCCACACTCCAATACCTAAGCCTTACACAACATGACTCAAAGTTTGGTTTTTTTGATGTAAACACACTAAAATCTTATGGCTAAGTTGGGCACATTGGGACTAGACCCATTTATCTGCATTCATCAAATTAGCTTCTTCCATGGTTGTGGGTCTCATTGTCCCAAAAAATATATAGAGGACTTCTATAAATAAGCTTGTTTAAACCTTAATCCTAATAAATTCATTATTACCATCTAGCTTGTAGTACATCAATTAGTGGTTAGTGTCAAGATGCTACTTTCCACATACACTTGAAACTGAGCTTAGTAGGCCATGAGAATGGTAGGATATTTCATGGTTAGTGCCTTACAATTTTAGGCCATAACTAATGCAATGGAAAATCAAGTGACATAAAAAGTCTACGGGTTATTCAAGTCCATTTGCCGAGATTTTATCCTTTTTTGTGAAATGTATGTGTGTTTATAGTAGAACTTGTTTGTTTACTTCCTTGAGATATACCACGTACTAAAGTAGTTGATTAAAACCAAAAGAATTTTTAGTATTAAAATAATTCATAACCTATAAATCTTTAAATATTACAAGTTTAGTCTGAAAACAATCAAAACTCAAAAGAATCTTATTGTCAATAAAATTTTAGTTACTTTGGTCTTTTACTTTCTCAGAGTATCGTGTCAATATTTTTATATTTTGTTGAGTCAAAACATTTCCTTTAACAATGCCATCTATCACAAGGCACATGGCTATGTTGAATAATCCTAGATTGAGGGATAAGCCTTTTAGTAATGATCCTTTCCAATTTGGTAGTTAATAAAACCAAGTTTACCATGTTGAAATTCATAAAAGTCATGATAATGAAGAGGAAGGAGGATCTTATCAATATGAGGGTATTCCTAAGGCCATTTTCCTCCTATATTTAATCAATACATCGTGTCTAACAATAATGAAGTTTTGCTTTGATCCTTGAACTTCAGGGCCAAACTTACATCTGATTTTTATGTTCAAAATCTACAACATTTAATTTTTAGGAAAGAGTATTTGTCACCCATTCAAGATCAATCCCTATCATAAGGCTCTCTATATGCTATCAAAGATTCCATAAGTTCTTCCAATTCCCATCCCAAATTCTCCCAAGAGAAAGGGAAAGTCATCCCCAATGAGGAATCATCTCAAGTAGGCCATGGGTTTTCTATGGAAGCCCATACTTATCAAATCAACTAAGAGATTGCAAATATCCAAGTTAAAAAAATAAAAAATCCTTTAGTTGACCCAAGTTTCAATCCAAACCTAAGCTTGAGTGTGAATCCAAATTCACCCTCATACAACAACCCATCCAATCCAAACTTTAATACTCATTCAAGTTTACCAAACATCAACCAATCTAATCCAAACTTGAATACTTAATCAAGTTTATCAAACATCAACCAATCCAATCCAAACTTGAATACTCATTCAAGTTTACCAAACATCAATCAATCCAATCCAAACTTGAATACTCATTCAAGTTTACCAATGAACAATCAATCAAATCCAAACTTGAATATTTATTTAAGTTTTCCAATTGATAAAAATCTGAACCCCCATGGTTCACCAATCAACAACACCAATCCAAATCAAAATTTGAAATTGAGTACTTATTCTAGTTTACTTATCAATCAATCAACATCAAACCTAAACTTGGATGCTTATTCAAGTTTACCCATCAATCAAAATTTTGCTTTAGTAAACCAAATCAATTTTCAAATCCAAGTTATTTTGTAGGGTTAGTTCTATAACACTTAAATCAAGCACCCATTCATCCATAATAATTCAAATTTTAATCAACATTAACATCAACCTTTTAACCCCAACACTCACTCAAATCAAATTTTTGGTTCACAACCTTTTCCAAATCTAAATTTGAACCAAACCAACCCAAATACATCAGATCAAGCCAACCCCAATTCATTCAAATTCACAAATCCTAACTTCAAAACCAATTCAAACAAAAAAATAATAATTTCACTAAAAATCCAAATCAAACAAATCTTAACTTCACCACTAATCCAAGCCAAACACATCTTAACTTCACTACAAATCCAAATCAAATAAATCCTTATTTCACCACTAATCCAAACCAAACAAACCCTAATTTTTCCACTAATCCAAACACCTTCACCCAATCAAAACATGGTAATTCTTCTTTCAACACATTTTCCAACTAATTCCTTAGTAATCTCCCCCCTAACCAAATTCATTTTCAAAAGCCAACACTAATTCAAACCCATTTAAGTGTCAATATTCCAACATGTTTACCTCTTCAAGACACAATAATCAACTATCACCACATTTCATTCAAGAGTGGAAAAATATGAAGGATAAAGTTCAAGGCTTGAAATATGGTACCTTTTCAAGGCAAAAATAATATAAGTTTGAGAAAATTTGTCCCTATCCATATGATGTAAACAATATAACAACACTTTTTCCAAAACATTTTGAACTCCCTAAATTTGAAAATTACAAAGGAAAGCGTGATCCTAGGGAACATATTAAATACTTCTATATGGCATGTGTTGATGTTACTTATAGTAATGAGTACATATTGAGACTTTTTTACATGTAGTCTAGAGGGTAAAACCCTATAATGGTTGTCACATTTACCGAAAGGATCAATCTTCACCTTTGAAGACCTATCCAAAAAATTTGTTCATAATTTATCATATAATTTTGAAAAGGAATTGACCACACTTGAACTATATAACACTAAAAAACATAATGGTGAAACTTTTTCCTCCTTATTACAAAGATGGTAGTCATTAACAAGTCATTTTCTATGCTCTTTTCTCGAAAAAGAACTCATTTTTATTTTCATGAACAACCTTAACTTGGAGTTGGGTCATCACTTACAACTTCTTTGTCCAAATTCCTTTGATGAAATAATCTAAAATGGAGTTCAAATTAAACTAACTTTAATTACCAAGGGTGTTATCAAAATTTTAAAACATGACAACAATTCCTCGAACCAAACTGACAAGCCTAATTTTTCACCAAAAATAAAAATGTTGTGGATGATGGTGTGACCGATGTCAAGCAAGTTATAAACCCACAAAAACAAAACAAAATAAACCCAAAACCCATAGATAACATCAAAATACCTGTGGTCAATAAAAATATGAAAAATGTAAGCGTAAGTTCACCCAATTGGGAAACTCTTATGAATCAATTTTTTGAAATTTGGCCTAAGCAAACATGATTGTTTGGCCTAACACCAAACCCTTTGAAGAATGTTCCTAAACCCAATTGGTACTATGAAGACAAATATTGTGAGTACCATATGATTAAGGGACACTCAAGCAATCGGTGTATGAGGCTCAAATATTATGTCCAATATATTATAGATCGTGGGGACATAGCCATTGAAAGTCAACCATCCACCTCATCCAATAATCAAAAGTTGGGAACATATAAATATCCATTTACCAAACCTTAACTCAAAGTTGGGTCATCACTTGTATATTATTTTTCCAAATTCCTTTGACAAAATTATCAAAAAGGGAGTTCAAATTGAATTAACTTTAATTACCAAGGATGTTATCAAAATTTTCAAACATGACAACAATTCCTCGAACCAAATTGATAAGCCTAATTTTTTTGACAAAAATAAAAATGTTGTGTGTGATGGTGTGACCAATGTCAAGCAAGTTCTAAACCCACCAAAACAAAATAAAATTAACATAAAACCCATAAACAACATCAAAATACTTGGTGGTCAACAAAGATAAGAAAATTGTAAGCATAAGTTCACCTAATTGGGAAACTCTTATGAATTAGTTTTTTAAAAGTTGGCCCAAGCAAACATGATTATTTGGCCCAACACCAAACCCTTTGAAGAATGTTCTTAAACTTGATTGGTATGGTGAAGACTACTATTGTGAGTACCATAAGATTAAGGGACACTCAACCAATCGGTGTATGAGGCTCAAACATTATGTCCAAGATCTTATAGATCATGGGGACATAGCCATTAAAAGTCAACCATACACCTCATCCAATGATTAGAAGTTGAGAACATATAAATATACATTTCCAAAACATGAGCAAAGGACATGGTAAGTAAAAATAAGAACAACCTCAAAAAAGTATTGTCAATCAAACTAATCACCCTTTTGACTCTATAATCAATTGTGTTGATTACACAAACCATCATGTTTTTATCATTACTTTAAAATACAAGATTGAGTTGTTACCAAAATTCATGATAAGATTACCATCCCCAATGCTTCTTCATCTAATGTTGAGAGTAAGTAAAATATCATAGATCACCTTGAGAAGATGTCAACTTGTATATCCCTTTTAGAGCTTCTCAAAACCTCTACTATATACAAAGTTAACTTGTATAAATTCCTTCAAGAGTCAAGATTCCCTCAAGAGACCAATCCATCAAATTTTAAAGTGTTAGTTGGAAACTTATCCACTAAAAATGAAGTTAAATTCAACCATTTTGATGTATCTCCTATGGGATTTGTACATAATATACCTTTATGTATAGAAGTCATAATCTCTAGACACAAAGTAAAAAGGGTGTTTATATATAATGGCTAAACTTTTAACTAGTGTACATTAACATTAATTAAACATTTAGGCTATCCTAAAATAGCACTAGAGTCAATTATGATTACCATTAAGGCCTATGATAATAATGATCATGAGTCTATGGGTATCATCTATCTTCCTTTGATGGTGGGGCTTGTTATTCTAGAGACATTAGTTCACATGCTTGACTTAGATTTGCCTTAAATTTTGCTTCTTGGATGCCCATGGATACATTATATGAATGTTATAATATCCAACTTATACCAGTGTTTGAATTTTTTCATGATGACATTAATTTATAAAAAATAAAATTATCTCCCTTTTATCGAATATACATATGTTCATGTTGAGGAATCACTAGAGCTTAACAACTACATCCATCTTGATAAATTGTTTCAAACACATCTCCTTGGTGGTTGTTTGAATACACCATCCACATCCACTTAAATAATCCATCTATAATTAAAGCATCCAATTAGCCTTCCACTTAAAAAACCACACCATATCCTCCATCCAAATTTAAAATTGTTGACAAAGGCATGGGCGAGTATGAAATCCAAGATGCTAATTACATAGGTAAAATTCACATGTCTCCAACTAATCATGGAAGGCAAAATTATTGAAAGGACACTCAAGTGGTTTATAACTTCATTAAAACATAATTTGTAGAAGGTGGTATTCTTTTTTATGAGCAAATTTAATATTTAAATTCCTCCTAGCTTTATTCTAATGAACCAACTACTTGCTCCTTAATAACCAATATCCCATATCCAAATCCATCATGTGTAATATAATAAATTATATAGGTAAGGGCCTTGGCCTTAAGGAACAAGGACTAATAGAACCTATCATGCTTAAATATAATTATGCTTTTCATGGTATAACATTTAACCACTTAATGTGAGCATAACATGTTTCCAAAGTGACTCTTCTAGTGAGTCTAAGGTAAGCTCTTTGGATCCTGAAATGGGTTCCATCTATAGCTAATTTGAAGATCTATGCATGACCAAACTATTCCATGAAACCACCATCTTATCACTTGACCTAACATATCTAAACCTAATTCATTGGGATCAAAAATCAACACCTTCACTTGATCACTTTCAAATTGATAAAGCAATATCTAAATTCTTAAGCACAAGAGACCATATTCTGGTAGGTGATCATAAGAAGTGTTTTTACATCTAGTTAGATGATTTTGCATATTTTGGGGAACTATTACCACATCATCAAATTAGTAACAGAACAACATCACAAGAAGAAGGCTTTGAGCAGGAGCTTAACCTTTCTTCACTATCCATAAAATATCAAGAAGAACTGACTCTCCTATTTGAAGATACCATTGCAGTTAACATTGGGACAAATGAAAATCCAAATACAGTCAATTTTTCTACATCACTATCTCTAGAATAATAGGAAACCTTCACCCTTTTCTTAAAGAATTCTCTAGCATGTTTATATGGTCTTATGCAGACATGTCAGGGCTTTATCCTTCACTTGTTGTGCATCATCTAGATGCAAAACCTATAAAGAAAAAAAATTAGTAAAATGCATCCCAAAGTTTCAATCTTAATGAAGGAATACCTAAAAAATTAATTAGAGTTTGGATTCATCCATCCCATAGATTACTCAAATTGGATATCTAATGTTGTACGAATATCAAAAAAACTAGCTAGAATCAGGGTATGTACATACTTTGGGGATATAAACAAGGCATGTCCCAAAGATAACTTTTGATTACCAAATATAGACATGATTATGGACTCCACCACTAGTCATGAGATGTTGTATTTAGTAGATGGTTTATGGGTTATAACCAAATAAAAATAGCTCCTGAGGACCAACATAAGAAAATAATTACAACACCTCAGGGCACTTTTTGATATCAAGTAATGACCTTTGGTTTCAAGAACACTAGAGCCACATACTAGAGAGCAATGACAATAATCTTCCATGATATGCTTCATGACATCATGGAAGACTAAGTTGATGACATTATTGTTAAATCCAAATATAGAACAAAGCATCTTGAGATACTTCACATCATTTTTGACATAATGAGAAAGGACAAGCTCTATTTGAATCCAAAGAAGTGTGTCTTTAGGGTTACATTGGGAAAGTTATTGGGATTCATAGTTTCACATTGAAATATAGAGGTTGAGCCTTCGAAATTTTTAGTTATCATGAATATGCATCCACTTAAAAATCTCAAGTAACTATATAGTCTATAGGGTAAAATTTAAGAAAAACAAAGGTTCAAATTATAGCTCGTAGACATTTGTCATCCACTCACATTAATGCTTGAGAAAGACACTTTGTTCACTTGGAATGAAGATTATAAAAGGCATTTGAAAATGTTAAACAATATAATTCCAATCCACCAGTATTAATGCCATGATTAGAGACAAATTTTTCCTTATATATATATCCACTACACAATATGCGTTGGGGGCATTATTGGCATAACATGATGAAAATGTATAAAAATGAGTAGTTTATTACCTAATTAGAACTTTGGTGTCATGTGAGATTAATTATTCTCCCATGGAAAAATCATGTCTAACATTTTTTTTTAAATTCTCAAACACTTCACCACCACATGCTCAATAATCAAACAAAATCATTGTCAAAATTGACCCTCTTAAATATCTCTTATCCAAAATAGATTTGACTAAGGTAAAATGGCTAAGTGGGTCATGCTTCTTAATGAGTATGTAAATAAAAAATTAATCAAGGGATAATTAATACTAGATGTATTAGCAGATGCTCTTCAAGAAGATCACATAACTCTCATCACATATTTTCCAGATGAAGTAACTATGTGAATTGATGAATCCTTAGTCTGAAAATTATATTTTGATGGCTCTTTCACAAATCATGGCTCAGTGCAAGTATCTTATTGGTTACTCTAGATAGGGACTTAATTCCAAAATCCTTCTAAATTGCATTTCCTTATACAAATAACATAACATATTATTAAGCCCTTACAGTATGTATTAGCCTTACAATACCATGGGGTATCCAAAATCTTCTTGTGTCTGGTGATTTTAAACTCATCATAGATCAAGTCATTAATGAAGTTCAAGTTCGTGATTATAAATTAATTCCATACAAGAGGATAGTGGATAGCCTCAATTTGTCTTTTACATTTAAATGGTTTGAACAAGTGCTAAGGGTTAATAATAAAGTAGTTGATGCCATGGCCACAATTGGTTCATTATTGGACCTCCAAACTAAGCACAATCAATTTAGTATAGAATATTTGATGATACTAGCTTATGCTACTGTTAGCATGGAATAGGGAGTAAGATTTGGTTATGAGTATGATTTTTTATTTGTAACCAAATATGTTGTTATATGTGAACAAGAATATAATACATAAATGACATATTAGATTCCAATATTAGATCCCAAGAATCAAGGGAATTGTTGAATGGGAAATGGAAAAGTCTATAAATTTATGTAGAAGGAGAAGGAGGATAGGCCATTTGCATGAATAAAGAAATATCATTTGGGTATCATTTTATTAGTTTTCTTCACCATTATTAGTTATTATTTTAATATATGTATTTATTTTGGTTTTGTTGTGCAAATGCATTATTTTATTCTTTCATTAAACTATAGCTAACAATGGTGTGGCTATTGGGATGTCAAGCCAAATCTACCTCTATGTAATCTTGGTGTTGTAAAATGTGTTTGATAGTATGGCTTGTTGGGACAATAATTGGATATACCATCCATGATGCTCCACTGAGTTTTATTTAGAGATTAATAGATTATTCTAAAAGAAAATGCATTTGGTGTGTATGTAGGGTAATGAAACTACTCTTGTGCATCACTTATCCAATTTGGTAATCCCATTGGAGTGGTCTTTGTGTGGATTCATCCTATTCCACATTGTAGTTTCTAGCAAATAAAATAGAATTTTCCATTTCAAGATATAATGTAGGATTTTCTTGTTCAGACTTGCATTCGGTATATTATTGCATAATGGCTCAGCTAGCAGTATAGAGTGGTTTTTGGCATTAATTTTGATATGAATATGTCTTTGTGAATATACAAAGGTGGAACATAAGAGGAAAGGAGTGTACACTTTAGGGAAAGTTCTATGTAAGGAAGTAAAGTTTCTTGAATTTATTTTAAACTTAAAGTTCTTGGAGCTGAAGCTCTTTCTATTTGGATCCCTTGGATATGGGTTGGATAGAGTTAACGAAAGCTGGTAAAAAAAATCTTTCCTCCCTTGGGTGGTTATGTTGGAACCAATGACCATCTCTAATATATACCTAAAAAGTGACTTCTAGTTGGGCTTCTTGGAGTGGAATCTAGGTAGGATGTATTGATATAGACGTTGTTGTACAAAAAGAAGGATTAGGTGGTGATACCATACCTACACACTATGGCAGAATTTATAAATAGGATTTTCATGCTGAGAAACATGTTTGTTAACACTCAAATTATGAATGAAGGTCTAGTAATGAATTATAACATCAAATAACACTATGTTTCTTTCTAAAATAAATGCATTATATTTATGTTCGGGTGGTAAGTAGTCTAGTTTTGACTGAAAATATGATGAGCAAGATAGACAACATCTATTGATTCTATATTTGGTATCTATTTAGAGGTGTATACATTAATATCACAATCAATGAAAGATGTAATATTCTCCTTAAGTTGACTTTGCAGTTGTAGGTTCAACCAAGTATTAAGCCGACTGTGCAGATTTCATCCACACATTTTTATGCGTAGACACTAGAAAGTCTCATTGAACCATGATCAAGTGGTCACTTTAGGGTCATAAAAAGTGCATGGAGGATCATTACCATAAGTAATATAGATCTGATTACTCATATCATTATTATTTTTTGATCTCATTGACATAGCTTGATGGTGAAGTTGCACAAGGTGGAGAAAATTTGGTGGTTGTTGATGGATAAAACCAAGATGAATATATTCTTCGTGACTATCACATACATGGTGTTAATTGCATGGCATTACTTCTATTATTCCTTGGCATGCATACCTAAATATAGCTCTTATTCCATGTTACATGGTAGTTTTCAAGGCCTTCTATCTTTAGTATGGTGTATTCATTACTTCAAACCAAGTGCATATGGCATATTCATTACTACATGGTCATTCATTTATCAAAATTGTTCCACAAAACCATGGCTTCCTTGATGATAAGCCTTTGAATTCATCACTACCCTCCATATCTTCTGATATTTCTATTATTTTGGTTTCAAGGAAGCTCATCATGTTTCTTTTGCTTCATCTATTGATATTTTGTTTAGCTTCTTTAAAAAATAAAAATTCAAAGCTATGTTTTTGGCAGTATTACATACTTCTAAAAATTCCATGTTGGTTTATACATATTGGATCATATAAATGCCAAGGAGATAGGATATTCACTTGGAGGTGTAAAAGGCATGTTTTTTTAAATAGGTGGAGGTGTGAAGCAAAGTCTTTATGATTTATGTAATAATTATACATGTATTTGGGGTCTTTAGAGTAGGTAGACGTAGAGGGAATGAAGCTTCGATATGAGTTTGTGGAGCATAGAAGTAGTTTAGTTTCCTCAAATACTTTTTGTAATGGTACAAAAATCATAAAACTAGATTTATTTTAGGACTTTTTGTGTCTCGGGGCAAGACACCTATTAGGTCTAGGTGAGTGTTAGCATGGGATAGGGAGTAAGATTTAGTTACGAGTATGATTTATTATTTATAACTAAATATACCATTATATGTGAACAATAATATAATACATGAATGACACATTAGATTCTAATAATTTTGGGAAGTTAGATCCTAAGAATCAAGGTAATTATTGAACGAGAAACATAAAAGTCTATAAAGCTATGTAGAAGGAGAAGAAGGAGGAGAGGCCATTTGCATGAATAAAGAATTATAATTTGCATCTCATTTTATTAGTTTTATTCTCCATTATTAGTTATTATTTTAATTTATGTATTTATTGTGGTTTTATTATGCAAATGCATTATTTTATTCTTCCATTAAATTATAGCTAACAGATACTCTATATTTTGAGATGGTTTATGAGGTGGTTGGTCTCATTTCTCCTTGGTACACTGATATTTATGAATACCTATACAATAACACCATTCCATCCAATTTAACTCATAACCAATGCAAATTCCTTATCCAATGAATATCCTACTCTAATATCCTTGGTCAAACCCTATATTAAAGAAGTTATGATGGACCCTTGTTACGTTGTTTAAATTTTAAACAATCAACCTTAGCCATCAGAGTTCATGAGGGAATATGTAATGCTAATTCTAGTGGTATAGTCCTCACTAAGAAATTATTGTGTGTGGGTTACTATTGGTCTACAATGGAATCTAATTCTTATGATTATGTTAAGAAATGTGTGCCTTACTAAAAAACATGGTGATATTCTACATAGTCCTTCACAAGCTTTATAACCCATCACTACACCTTGGTCATTTTCCACATGGGGGTTAGACCTCATTGGTAAAATCAATCCCAATTCTTCATATGGCCATAAACATATTATTACCTCCACAAAATATTTTACCAAGTGGGTTTAAGTAATACCCTTAATGTATGTCACTAGCAAATAAATTTTCAAGTTTATCTTAAACCATATTGTCTACCACTTTGGAATCCCATCCACTATCATCTATGAAAATTAAAAATCATTCAAAAACAATGACATCAAGGCCCTTTTTGCTACTTACCATATTAAACACAAGTGGTGCACTCCTTACTACTCACAAGGTAATATCTAAGCATAGGTAACATATAAAAACATCCTCAAAATACTTAAATGAGTTATCAATGTAGTTGGTCATAATTGACATACATAGATTTATATTGCTTTATGGGCATATCGCATTAGCATATGCACACCCATGGGGGAAACCCCATACTCCTTTGTTTATGGCAACGACTCTATCTTACCTATTAAAGTTGAGATTTCATCCTTATGCATATATTTACAAAATATTATTGTTGATGAATCTTACCACATTTATTGCCTCATCTAACTCGGCATCCTTGATGAGAAATGCCTCAATGACTTAAAATATTGGAGTCATCCAAGATATCTAACTAGCCATTAATGCATGAAACCCTAGGTAGTAGGTAAGAGGTAAAATTTGCACACACAAAAGTAAAATGCATAAAAACGAGTCAAGTGAATGCCCAACACTCCATAAAATATCTCAATAAGCAAAATGTATAAATAGGGAGTGAAATGTGTAACTCCACCATGAAATCAGGTCAAATGTGATAAGAGTAGAGTGTAACTCCCATACCAAGAATACTTGGTCAAGAGTAATTCCATCTAGATAATGATGAGTCAAACATGTAACTCCTATGACAATATACACCTAAACAAGCATATACCACAAGTGTATGGAAACTACATGTGAGGTGGAATAACCCATGTGGCATGTGTAGGAAATAACCATAATAAGAAATATGCAGAAAATAAACACCCTACACTAACACCCCCCATAAGCATAAATCAGGTGGGTATAAATAAATGGGTCCTGAGAAGAAGGAATGATGAGGTACTTGTTGACATTTTGGCCTCCTAGGCCAAAATTCAACCTCTACCATCCAAAACTTGACCATTTCATTGGTTTACCTTTCAAAATAGGTCTAAACAAGGTCTTATTAGGATGTCAGGGTATATGCCATGTGTCTTGGCCAATCAATCTTGTGCCTTGATCTTTTATGAGGTTTTTTTGTAATGTAGTTCAGCAAAGTTTAAGGTTGTGATCAAGGAATTTGACTCAAGAGAGGAGGTTAGTATAGTTTTAGTTCCAAAAATAATGAAATCAACACACTAGAAAGCTAACATCTCTAGGCCTAAATCATGGGGGAAGCTTAGTGAACAAACCAATTGAAAACACAACTAAAATGCAAATAAATGACAACTTTCCATACCTTCCTTGATTGCTCTAAGATATATATTTATTGGCTTATTCAGATTGTGCTCAAAAGATCTTCATCAATGGGGCTTGGCTATCTCCATCTCCTCTTGGCACCATGGTTGGCTTGATGGCTTGGATTGATTTTGGCATTATAACACTATGTTTGTATTCATGCTCAAATTCTTGCATAAAAAATTTACTCTATTCAAGATCTCATAATGAAGAGCTCTAGGCCTGCTTTTATAGGCTTTGAAATGACTTGGAATGAGTTAAATATTATCCTTAGTTTGCTTAGCTAACCCCAGTAGGGTTAAGATGTGTCCAAAATCTCGTGATTAGTATGAATAGATATTTTGAGATATTTTGCATTTGGACAACTCACAAAAATAATAATATTTTAAGATGTTTTTTAGGATATTTATTGATATTTGAATTTTCCTTTTTATTAATTGATTTATTTGCTCATGGATTAATTCAAATAGGATTTGATTTTTAATTAATCTTTGTTAGGCTTTTGCACATTTTCAAGTATTTAATTAATTCAATATATGCATTTACATGATTTAATTGATTTATTGGGCCAAATTGATTTATTTGCATGGTTAGGAAGCCAAATTTGAAACTCTTAGAAATTTTTAGGTTAGATGTTCAATGGTTGGTAAGAATTGTTCTAAAGTTGGGTCTAAAGCCATTTGTGGCCAATTTTAGGTGTCTACAATTTTCCCCTATTTGGGAAGATGTTGCAAAACTGTAGGCACAACAATGTCTTCTCAAAGAATGAGAAAAAGCCTATATGCCAAAAAAGAAGATGATGGTTGAAGAAAAAGCTCCAAATAAATGTTTAGGAAGCTTATAATGATGCCCCCTTGAGGGAGTGGTTGTCACATATTTTATGGATGGTCCCTAAAAAAGAAGCAAGAAGAAAGGTGGAATTAACCCATAGGTGAGATTAATCCAAATGAGAAAATGCTTGCATGCATTGATTTAAAAGAAGTACTAATTTACCCAAAAGTAATCATAATCAGGAATAAAATTTGAAATAATGATTTTACCATAGGAATATATAATCATTAAGATGACTAGGATTGGATAAATATGATGTTTGATATGGTTGTGCCACAGTTAGGACAATTTAGAAAGCATAACTTAAGGATATAACCTATTGCATAAATTAAATATGAGTGAGCGCACACGTAGATGTGATGGTCTAATGACTAAAGAATCCATAAACAACCAAGCATATGAGGATGAAAAGTGATGAAAGAGATGGACAGATAATAATATTGATCAATAAAAAAGATTCAGGTGTACCTGCTAATGCATATATGTACGACCTTATTAGCATTGACACAACTAGAATGGTCAATTTGTTGATTTGATCAAGATGGGTGGAAGGATTTTCTAAGGTACCAAGGAGAAAATTCTATGGCTTCATTGCTTATATGACTTCTTGAGTTGATTTTTATTGTAACACATGTTGGTATGATGATATAAAACACCATGATAACTTGGATGAAATGTGCATAAGGACTAACTCCTGATCCAAAATTTAATTGAAAACAACACACCAATGATAAAAACCATGATGATAATGTTGACGTATAAATATGGATGGACTCAAGAATAATGCACAAGGAATCACCCAATGAACGTATATAAACTAAGTCGAGGCAATAGTGATGAAAGAAAACAAATAGACAAGTGAACAAACAAACAAAAAAATAAAAAATAAACAAGCAAAAATCCTGAAAACAAAAGAAATAGAAAATATCCTAATAATGGATTTGCCCCAGTAGGGCGGTTTAAAGATGACTAACTAGGCTTAGAAATGATAAATGTTTTTATACTTTGAAATTTTTGTGAATGTTTTTTTAATTTTTGAGGTGTCTCAACTCAATCAAGAATGATGAGACACTAAACGGTCCAAGCTCACAAAATGGTGAGAGCATTCTAACTTAAAAGGATGCTCACAAAATGGAAAGAGTGTGATGGCAAAGGGGTACTGAGCTGACCTCAATGTGAATCAAACACAACCCACATAGTCCTAAATGGCCTTAGTTCATATTAGTTACACCTTAAAATAGAGGAATCTGACTAGTGTAGCAACCAATTTAAACAAAATAGGCACAGTTGGTATGATGGCACAATACAACATAAGAATGGCTAGTTAGCATGTCAAGGCACAATAAACAAATGTTGCCCCTAGTTTGCCCATAGGCAGTTATAACTAAGATACAACTAATCATATCAATGATACAAATTTTCCCATAGGTAGTTATAATTAGTAGTAATACCAATGAACATTGATTTGCCCATGTAAATCAGGCTCACATAAACAAACAAACATGATTAGAAGGGAACAAGAAATGAAGGATACAACTGGCAAACTTCTATCATACTACTCCAAAATACTACCTTTATTTGGAATGCTTGAAATGAATGATAAAATTGATCTAATTTTTCAAGCTAAAAATGTGAAACTAATGTATGAACCAAGGTCAAATAGGCTAGGATATGTTGGATCAAAACATGTTTAGGTTGATAGAAAATAATATTAGGTCGGATAAATGATAGGATAGTGATAGGCTATTAGAATAATAGGATGATAAAGAATAATGTTGAGAGGGTTTCCCCCAAGTGATAGGGTGAATGGTAAGGTATGCATCAATGACAAAAGGAATGGTAAATTGAAATGATATGGTACATATTTTTGGTTGATCTGGGTATGGTTTTAGTTTATGTTGTTCTTGTTGATGTGGAGATACACGTCCTGATCAACAAACAATATAAAATAATACTCAATCATGTTAATTGCTAACCCATACCTCATATGAATAGCTGACTTATCAAGAACTGGCTACATATTTGGATGCCAATGATGTTTTTGTGATCTTTGTCAGTTGTTGATTCTATTTCATTCAAATTTTGAGATAAGGTATCTTTGTAGCCTCTACAAAGGAAAGTACAACTATTGATGTAAAATAGGGATAAATGTGGGATGATAGGTTTGATTGATAATGGAATGATGGATGATAATGGAATGGATGATGGTGGGGAAATAAATGAAGATCATGATTTTTGGGCACACACAATGTTGTTGATAATAGATTCAACATAACTTTGGATGTGGTAGTGATGAAGACTTTTGAATATTCTCTTGATAGAACCACTAGATTCTTCTATTGTTTGGGTATGAGAGTAACTACCATATGATTAGGCTATAGATTGGAAGTTATTTTGATTTGATTTTTTATAATCTCTTCATCAAGTAGTGAAGAAATTTTGTGCTTAGATATTGGTGCCTCAATGAGGTTTCTACCAATGAAGTTGTCTTAATTGTCCCATAACACCTCCAAGAAGGTTTCACTAAGGAATGTTGAATTCTGACTTTGATTGTTTTCTAGTGCCTCCAAAAAGGTTTCACTAGAAGATGTTGAGTTTTTTCTTTGATTGTCTCCTAGTGTCTCCAAAAAGGTTTCACTAGGAGAGTATTATTTTGCATGAATGTGGTCTTGGCCTCCTTATTGTTCTTCATCTGATATGTCACCATGGATGCCATTTAATAAGGTATGATTATGTCAATCCCAATTGACACTTATGGGAGGTGGAATGTCAATATAATGGCTATGTTGGTTAGTAGTAATGGCATGTGGAATGGTAATGGAATGGGGAGATGTTATATAATCCTCATAGAAGATACTAGGAGAACTTGTGTCGATGCTAAAGTAATCAACCTCAAAAACTATGGAAGGATAAAAAATGTATTCAAATTGATCTATAAGGCATGTGTAACCAATATTATAACAATAATGAACATATTCTTATTCTAAATCTGATTCTGACTTAATGGACTCTGAATCCAATGTTGAGATTGATGTTGATTCTACTTCTGATACTAAATTTGATGTTGGTTCAAGAATGGAACCTGACTCTAATTCTGATTCTTCATTTGGTATGGATGCTGCTAAAATGATGTTGTGTTGAATGCTTGGTATTGGATAAGTAACAGATTGTGATGGCATAATGGACTCTTCTGGAATAGGTTTTACTAAGAAAGACTACACAAAGACTAGTTTGTCAAAGTGAGATTCCTCAATGATGGGAAAAAGATCAAGAGACAACTCTTTAGAGACTATCTTGTCAATGGGAGGCTCTTCAAAAACAAGTTAATGGTCGAGGTAATGATTTGCCTGAAGGTAATTATAATCATTAAAAAGTGACTCAAAAAATATTGACTCATTGAGTGAGACTCCTCGACAACAAGAATATGATTGGAAGGTGATTCATCATAGGTTGACTTAACACAAATGGTTGGTTAAACAAAAAAAACTTAGATTGGTTGGTTCTCTTGGCCTTGGTTTACAATCAATTGTAAAATGCCAATTTTGAATACAACTTGGTCCTCAAATTATTGGCTCAATTGAGGTATTGATTGGCTCGATTGGGGTACTAATTGGATTGGTTGGGGTACTGTTGGCTTAGTTGGGGTATTGATTGGATTGGTTGAGGTTATGGTTGGATTAATTGGATAGGTACTGATTAGCTTAGTTGGGGTTTTGATTGGATTAGTTGGGGTTTTGATTGGATTGGTTGGGGTTTTCTAAAGTGGGGAATGATTGGCATTGGATGAAGAATGGTCGATGGTTGGATACTGATAGGGCATTGGGGAGTGTGATTTCTCACATGAGCCATGAGATGAAGTCCTGAAATGGTATCGATAGGGCATTGTAAGTCTTGGTTGCTATCACGAGCCAAAGGACAAAGTCCTAGAATGATATGGATGGGGAATTATGGAGCTTAGTTACTTGCACAATTCAAAGAATGAGGTCCTAAACTAATGAGTCTAGGGAATTATGGAACCTAATTACTTACACAAGACAAAAGATGAGGTCCTGGTATGATAAGGATAGGGCATTATAAAGCTTGGGTGCTCACACAAGCCAAAGGATGAGGTCCTAGTAAAATAAGTTTGGAGTGTTGTGGAACTTGGTTACTCACACAAGCCAAAGCATCCAAGTCTTCCTCATAAATTGTATCATCCCTATTGGTAACTTGATTTGGATCATAAATAGGCATTTGACTTTGTTCCTCAAATAGGTCATGATTGTAGTCAATTTATGTGGTCATTTTATCATAAATTGGATTGTACATGACTCCACCATAAGTGTGGCTAGACATATCCACATCAATGAAGAAAGCTAAAAAAAAGAGGTTATATATCTCTACAAACTCTAAAAAATAATTTCCAAAGGACAAAAGGTTCAAACTTGGTCTAATATCGTAAAAAAGGGGTGGAGCCGTATCTTCAAATAATGGTATGAAAATGGAGCTGTATCTCCAAATTGGTATGAAAATGGAGATGTATCTCCAAAATGGTTTGTGATAAAACTTGGCATAAAATAGTCAAACATAAAATGTCTAACATCAAATGTCATACACACAAAAGGTCAAACATCTGAATAAAAACCAGCATGTCAAACTTTATGTCCAAAGTGTTCTAAATAGGTCTAAACTAGGAAAGGGAAATGTTTCTAGGTCTTTTTTTCTAAACGTGGAGTCAAAATCTAGGCTTAAATAAGCTGTGCTAAGTCTTTTGGCTAAACATGGCATTAAAATCTAGTCTTTAAACAAAGATGATGATGGGATTTTAATCTAAAAAATTTGAAACACTTTGACATAAACTTGACACACATAATCAAACATAAACATGATCATTTGGTATAAGGCACAAGACAAAAGTCACCTTGAGAAAGGTTGTGTTCTCCTAAATACATGAACAAACAATTATGAGGATAGGCTCTATGAATAAACAAACAATAGTTTTCAAATTTGGGTAATCAATTAACCTAAGTTATGAAACCCAAAAGAGAAATATTTGTGTATCAGCTCTTGTGAAATGAGTAAAAAAAATCTATCAATGTTTGAATTTGAAATTAAAAAAGTTAATTAAATACTCAAATGTTGAAACCTAGGCTATAGTTGAACAAATAAGTTAGACAAATTTGAACAACATGACTGTGCTAAAAAAAGATCCAACAAAGATCAAATGATTGGTTTTGACAATGATAGCTGAGATAAAATAAGTTTTGAAACAATTTGGGTAGCATAATAAAGTTATCACTTCCAAAAAGATGTAATCAATGTTCTATTTCAAAGACTTGTAAGGCTTAAGACTTGAAAATGATTTGGGCAACATAACAGTACCCATTTCAAACAAGTAACACACACATAATCAAGTTTATAAAAAGTCTAAGACAAATGTGTGTGATAAAATGGCTAGCATAATGCCTCTTTGAACAAAAGAATGATGTATAAACAAACTTGGTTGGATGTGGTTTAAACAATAAACAAGATTTTTAGTCTCAAAACACCAAGAAATAAAGAATAAATGACAACAATACAACTAAGTATATCATCCTAAATCCTATCGAGGTGTGGAAAAGTGGGGTTGACTAAGACTTATGATTTTTCAACCGTCTATATTGATCCCATATGTACACAATTTCACATATGCACACAAGAGAAGCATCATGTCAATTGAGTCTACATCAATTGGTTTATTACAAAAAGGTCTTGTCCTTTTCACAACCACTACATCCATCACTTTCTTAGTGTAGTACGATGTTCAGATTGATCATACGTCCCAGGCTTAACCTTCCACTAATGAAGATGGTTTAATTTCTCAAACCACCATCCCAGTGGGACAATTATAATTTGTATACCCCCATATGGAGAGGGGTTGAAACACTACCAAGAGATGAAGCCTTGGGTCAATTCTTCCCTAAATAACTTGTGAGAGGTAATGACTTCCCCTTCACAAGCCAAAATTCATGAAAATAAAAGACAAGTAGAAAGAATTTAGGGTTACTTTTAGATCACCCAATACTATGTGAGTTTTGGGAATATCTTAGGAAACATTATTTCTACACCTTGTTCTAGGCACTAAAATGTAATGGAAAGGAACTTTTGATCCCATGAGTTCTTTATAGGGGATAGGGGATAGCAAACACGCGCTATCTTTTTTTTGAAACAAACATATAACAAACAATTTACAAATAATTTATGAGTGAGGATTAATTTTAAGCACCAATTTTATTGTGGCATGGTTTTTTACTAGCCCTCTTGACTTAAGTGAGAAAAAGGAAAGAATTTCACAAAACCAAATGAAGTAAAAACAACTAGGTTTGTTTAAAGCCCAAATCTCAAGTGTTCAATATTTTTCTTAGGTTTGTTTTAAATAATTAATTGGTAATGTTCAAGACTTAGGATTAATTTCAAGCACTAAAAACAAAATGTTTCTAAGACTTAACCAATCCTATATTATTTTTAATCACCAATATCTAAATGTGCAAGATTAAACATGTTCATTTTAGACCCAAATTCAAATGTGCATGATTTGACTAAGTTATTTTTAAAACCTAAATTGAAATGTGTGATTAATAAAAACATGAAATTTTGTCTTCAAACCAATCCTTCAACCTATAATTTTTAGATAATAACCCCCTATTTTGAAGCACTTTTGGTTGTGAGCAAAACAAGTTTTTGGAAATAACTAATACCGGTCGATAAGGATTGAGATTGGTTGTTTATGAATCTAAAGGAAAAAACAAAAATAATTCATAAATGTTATTTAGCTCAATGTTATCACCAAAACTCAACAAAACCTTCAATAGGATGATTAGACAAAGAAAACATAATTCAATAAAACCAAGAAACACTGATTAGAAACTTTAGAAAGATTCAAACTCCTATTTCAAGATTTTATGGAAAATTTATGAAACTTGAAGGTAAACTGATAGCATATTCTAAAAATTTATGAGAAAACACGTGGTTTAAAAAAAATCATCAAAAATGGAGTCCGTATGACCCCAAACAAATCTCCACAAGATAGCCTATTATTGTTGTCCCAGGCCAGAGGTTATCACACAAAAATTCATGAATGGAATTTTGACTATTTTTTCACATTCCTTGGTTAGAAAGATCATATTTTGACATGATAAATATTAGTGAAATTATCTATAATGCTTTAAGATCAACTTTATGGGGTGTAAGTCCCATCGAGTGTGCCATTTGTGATCAAGGAATTTGACTCAAGAGAGGAGGTTAGTATAGTGTTAGTTCCAAAAATAATGAAATCAACATACTCACAAGCTAACATCTCTAGGCCTAGATCATGGGGGGATATTACTAAACAAACCATTTGAAAACATAACTAAAATGCAAATAAATGACAACTTTCCTTACCTTCCTTGATTGCTCCAAAAGATCTCTTCGTTGGCTTGCTCGAATTGTGCTCAAAAGATCTTCATCAATGGGGCTTGGCTATCTACATATCCTCTTAGCACCATGGTTATCTTTATGACTTGGATTTATTTTGGCATTATAACACTATGTTTTCATTCATTCTCAAATTCTTGCATAATAGCTTTACTCTATCCAAGCTCTCATAATGAAGAGCTCTAGGCTTGATTTTATAGGCTTTGAAATGACTTGGAATGAGTTAAATATTATACTTGGTTTGCTTAGCTAACCCCATTAGGGTTAAGAGGTGTCAAAAATCTCATGATTAACATGAATATATATTTTGAGATATTTTGCATTTGGAAAACTCACAAAAAAGATAATGATTAGTTTTTAAGATGTTTTTTAGGATATTTATTGATATATGAATTTTCCTTTTTTAAAATTGATTTATTTCCTCATGGATTAATTCAATTAGGACTTGATTTTTAATTAATATTTGTTAGGCTTTTGCACATTTTTCAAGTATTTAATTAATTCAATGTATGTAATTACATGATTTAATTGATTTATTGGGCTAAATTGATTTATTTACATGGTTAGGAAGCCAAATTTGAAACTCTTAGAAATTATTAGGTTAGATGTTCAATGGTTGGTAATAATTATTCTAAATTCAGGTATGAAGCCATTGGTGGCCAATTTTAGGTGTCTACAAAGGTAACTTTGGAAAGATTAAGGTTAGTTTATGAAATTCAAGGTATAAGTGATACATCGTGAAAACTATGAAGTGGTGTTATGATCTTGTAAGATGACATAGTATTTTATAATGGATGATGGAGGTAGAAACAAAGTTGGAAAGATGGAACATCATAATTTCAAGTCTTTTGAGAGTTTAAGGTACTTTTGGAGATATTAAGGTTTCTATTGTTTTGTTTTCCATTACTTGTTAAAATGTTGTAATGTAATCACCTTGGGAAATATCAAGTGAGAAGAGAAAAAACCATGCATAAAGGTCAAAAAAATGTCTTTTTAAGTCATTTGACACTTGTGATAATAATATTATATGTCTTTATGCCTGTACACTTGGTCAAGGTGTCATAATGCTTCTTTCCAACGTACACTCAATTTGAAAACTACTTTGTTCATTGCTCTAACAACCAAATATAGCATAATGTTAGGAAAGGTAGGAAAAAAGGGATATTTTTACATTATGATATCATTGTATAAGCTAAATAATAGCCCATGAATACCTTGTACTTAGCTACAATAGGTTATTATTTTAAATGGACAAGTTTCATAACAAGAGAAAACATGTGTTGAAGAGATCGTACAAGTTTCTACATTGGATTGGGCATATTCAACCAAGTAAATGATGGAAAAAGGTGATAAGGACTCACTATAACCTATTTCAGCATCACCAAGCTGAAAACCATGCCCAAGAAGAGTTCACAGGTCCAAACAAGGCAAAAACCATTCAAGATCTCCATTGGGTCATTGGCAGAGTAAAAAGAGTCATTTTGAAGAAATTGTTTCATAAATGAGGAGAGGTATTAGATAAAATTATCTTATGTTATTTTGACCACCCCTATGCCCTTCAATTCCATGGTAATAGTTTTGGGATTAGGGGTAGAGCTTTATGAACCATTGTTAACAAGTTATACCTCTCTTAGACCCGACTAATCCCCAATATCAAAGTTTTTCTCTTGAAATGACATGTATAAGATTTTTGAATGAATTTAAATGGTTTAAAATTATTTATTTTAGGTCCAATGGTCCCTAAAACATCAAACCTAATATAAATTCCTAGCGGTCATGATTGTACCAGCAAGAAGTGTTTATGTTTTGCTATTTTAGACATGATAGGTAGGGTTATTTGGGGTTAGGAGATGTTTTAAAAAATTAAAATGACTTAAATTAGGTGAAAAAAATGTATTTTAACTCAAAAAATTTAAACAATCCCTACCACACCATCTCCAGGCAACATCCAATGCATAAATGAGAGAAATGTGCACACACATGTCTGCAAATGTTGAAAGACTGCAAGTTTTGGGGTTATTTGATGCTATGGAGAGGTTTTATCTTGTGAAAAAGGATAAAATCACATGTAATTCATATTAAATATTCCATCACACCCCATTACACTTTTCCACAAGCTTACATCCATCTAAGTGTCTTTTTGGTACTGGTTCACACATGCCTGAATGAGAGAACAACCCTGTGGGCAAATGTGCTGGATATTTTGGGTAATAATGTATGTGAAATAGGGATTTAATAATTATAAGTATATGGGAAACTTATAAATCATTAAATAAGTGGTCAAACCTTTCATGATCCTCCTTGATAGAAAGTTATGAGTGATAGGCTGAAGGCCATTGGTCTAGTGCTTTTGAACAGAGTTTCAAGGGTGAAAAAAAAGTAATAAAATTGAAACCAAAAATAATAATACTAATGAATTCTTTAATTTTACATCTTTATCATCAACCTTAATAAATTCCCAAAACTCCTTCAAGATCATTCATAGTCAAAATGGCAAAAGAGGAATGTAGTCATGCATGCACACGTGGACTGTGTAAGTTCGCAAGTTTGAAATGAAAGGTTATTAGAAAAATTTGTGTGATTTATACTTGGGGAATGTTATAAAATAATTTTAAAAAACTCAAAATTTTCCCCAATATCATTCAATGGTCATCAAAGGTAGGGAGGTCAATTCAAGAGCAAGTTTGAATGGGTTTAGAGCCTACAATGTGTACCTATAGGTCTGCATGTAGAAATATGGAATTAATGTGAAT
Source organism: Torreya grandis (assembly GCA_037957365.1). Lineage (NCBI taxonomy): Eukaryota > Viridiplantae > Streptophyta > Pinopsida > Cupressales > Taxaceae > Torreya > Torreya grandis. The sequence continues at coordinate 6,426,884 of JARHVA010000123.1, forward strand.
TTTTTGTGTATAAATTGAAGTATAAAGGTTAATTAAATGTCTTAAGGACAATTAATAAAGTTTATATCGTGATTGGATTCATTCAAATGAGGAGAAAATATCAAAAGATGGTAATCAGGGTCAAAACCCCTAAACTGTCAATAAACTCTTGGCATGGGCTAAAACAAGTGATAAGAGGTTTAAAAGGTTAAATACCTTTAAAACATATATACAACTCATTGGGAATTTATAAATCCCAAATAAGGCATTTTAAAGTCAAAATCAAGCATTTGGAGCCTTTTTTGCTCAAAATAGTCATCTTGACCTTCACGTACAGGCTTGCAAAGCTCATGAAGGGCAATTTTATTATGTGAGAACTCAACTGAGTAGATGCATAGGAAAAATGACATTATAGGATGTTTATAGGTCCTATTCAATCCAATAGTTTGGTTTTTTAAAATCAATCAAGGAATTGTGCTTTATGAACGATTGTTAAGAAGATAAACATGTCTAAAATTACCTTTTGTGCCCTCAAAGAGTTCAATGACCATGTATATTCCCAAATGGAATCCAATGTACATGAAGTGAATTTAAAACACCATGATGACCTTTTAAATCATCATGATCACCTATTGGAGCCATAATCTTGGCATGTGTGGAGTAAAATCACAAGGAAATGACCTAAAACTGCACTATTAAGGCCTAATTTAATGTTTTTGGCTAGGTGGAAGCTTATTAACCCTGTGAAGAAGCTTTTAAATTTTTGTAAAATTTCCAATGGCATTTAAAAATCTATTTAATATACATTTAACATGCCAAGATAAGGTTTAAAACAAATAATAGATTTAGATGAAGACTTTTCCTTGTTTCTAAGCAAGAATGAGGATGCAGACCTTCTCAAGGTAAAAAATGGCAATAGGAAACTTTAGAACACCCATGTATCCATATAATTTCATACTTTGAGGATTTTACATGTCATTAACAAATCAATTATAAATAATATAGGTAGAATGGAAGGGTTTGTTCACATGTAGCTCACTAGTCATGTTGTTGAAGACACTCAAAGAAGCATATGAGATCTATCAACTCTTCAAGACTAAAACAAGTTAAAAATGATCTTAGAGAATCCTAAGAAGGCCTAAAACACCTAAAACCTCAGTTTTGAAATCATGGAATATAGACAAGGTCTCAATACAATTCTCAAAACTATATGAAGCTTCTATAACATGAATGCTTGCATTCTTCTCCTAAACTCTTATTAGTAAATTGTGAAAAACCATGTGAATATGGTTTATAAGCTTGGAAATATATTACAGGACCTTATATAGGACATACATGAGGTTGAAAATATTGATGTGACATTATTCAAACTAGGACTAGGTCTTGGATGAAGAGATATACATGTCCTCATTACCTCCTATTGGATCAAACAAATTTATAAATGAAGGTGCGATTTCTAATGATAAAGATCAAGGTGTGAAGATGTCTAAGATTAAGTCTCATTATCACCAAGATAGTAGATGCATTAAATGATTCAATAATGGTGTAGAAGGATATTAAAATAATGTTGTAGAAGGATATTAAAGAAGCCAAGTATGCCATGTGTCAAGATAACAACTTGTAACTCCTCAACCAAGAAAGGGTAGTTTATAGAGAGGAAAGATGAGTCATAGGAGATGAAGAGCCACATCTAAACCACCTCTCAAAATTAAATTATCAATCCAAGCCAACAAATTTTGAAGATGAATAATAAGATTGATTCTTTACCTTTTTTTGGCATTGTAATTAGTTTCATGATAGATGACAGTTATGATGGACTTCCCACACATCTAACCCCTCTCTCTCTTCTCCATTTATATATATATATATATACTAATAAAAAGGAAAATTTAAATGATCCTATTATCACTTTAAATATGCACCTGTGTATGAAAGGCTCTCGTGCATGTTGGTGCATGACTCTTCCATGCTTAACACCTTGGACTTATGCATTAGAGAGTGATTCAGTGTATCATTATAAAAATGAGATTGTCCCTTAAGGTGTGGGACTCTATCACTCCTTAAGATAAACCTATAGATTAATATGAATTCATTATATTCTAAATGCACCTGGTCTGGGACTAATGAGAAATCCTACAAAGAGTAGAATGAAATCTACAACTAGTGTTAAACTTAAACTTGATAAAGGGGAAAAGGGAAAGTAAAGGTAAGAGGGTTATTGGAATGTAAAAGGAGATGCACCAATAATATAGTGAGCACCTCACTTAGTTAATGACATAATAAAACTAATAGTCTAGATACCAGATATTCAAACCAAACACACTGCATAAGTGTTTCACATGGAGTTAAGGAAACACAACACAACTTTAGGAGGGATGACAAATGGTCCATAAATAACACCTATGTAGACCTATGTATAGACAACATGAGACCTGTAAATACTTTAGATTCTATTCAAAGTGCAAAGGGAGGATGTAAATGAGAGGGATGAACATCCATAAACAAGGAACAACAACCATGAATGCACATACAACACTGATCATGAAGAAAAGTAAATCGGTTATTATTAATATTAATGTCTAAGGAAATATTATAAACTTGAATGGGTATCACTTTGTTATACAAAAAGAGGGATCTTAGAGGGTAAATTTTGATAGAGTTATGATTCCTATAAATTTTGACCATTTTACAATAAAAATAAGTGTTTATATAACACTGGGCAAGGCCTAGCATAATCAATTTGCCATTGCAGGTGATAGGTAGGAACTTGAATTTAGAATGACACTTAGAGTTCAAAGCTGATTAATATCATCAAAGTCTTCATAATAACTGATACAAGACATGCTTATTCAACCTAGGTTTGACAATTTTATTGTGGAAGTATATATAAGGCCACTCATGGATCCACATGTGCATCTAAGAATGAAGGGTGTCTAGGCAACCAAGTGGGGCTTATGATCATGATATAAAACTCTGAAAGTTGTCTTGGCATTTAAATATATTTGAATTTAGCTCCCTCAATGTCTAATCAGACTCATATACCACCTATCAATCCACTTAGATTAGTCCACTAATGTGGAAATGTGTAGGCATATCTTTTGGGTTCTACCATGTCATCTTGTGTTCATGGTCAATTGAATGTATCTTGCATAAAGGATCATACTAAAGGTCACACAAAGAGATCAATGTGTAGTGAAGTTGTGAGATTATGAAGAGAACAAAGGGAAATATTCTATAGAAATGCAAAAGGCCCTAATTCTTCATATGTTTAGTCTATTTTGATGGTCCTTGTAGTTTATGCCTTTTATTCAAAATGTATATCGATTTGTAATGGAGATGGTACATAACATAGATCGTAGTCTATGTTTCACAAGGGTAAAAATGTGAAACTATATGATTTGGCATGGGAATTCATCATTAAATCACAAAGAGGCCTTTAAATAAGAGTTCACAAGAAGATTGAATATCTCGATCTTGCTCCTCATGATTTAGAACTACTTTCTGCATACTTCTCCTTTTTACTATTTGCATCTTGGGAGACCCACATACTCTGATTTATGCATCATGTTGATGTGATGAATGATATTTTCATTGAGTGTGCATTGGGAAATCCTCATAGGTACAAATCAACACTTATTTGATGTGCAAACCCATGTTGACTATTGAGTGCAGGTACAAATGGGAAGTGTCTGCACGTTGGCTTGCTTTTAGGGAACTTGACACTACACAAGTGCATAACCTCTTGTGTTGTCCTTATGAGTTCAATGCTTACTAGGGGTTGAATTGAAGATTCAAAATATCCTCTATCTATTTGTGATGTAGCTTTCCTTATTGATGTTAATCTATTAGTTTTGAAATGAATATAAACTAAATTATGCCTTCTACATCTTGCATCTAGTGTTCTTATGATGAATTATTGATGAATGATAGTGATAGTGTTCAACTTCCTTGCATATTTCCTCTTCATTATTACCTATTTTTGAGTGTGTCACCTTCTTATATGTCATATGATTTATGTCAAGTAGTGTTGAAAATGTTAACTGTGGAAATCTTCACTAGTGTTTTCCTTTAGACCTCTTGATTACCCCTCTTAATTGATGCATTAGCTATAGCCTCCACATTGAAACACTTATGTTGAAATGACTATTTTGGAGTTGTGAAATAATATTCTAGTCTTGTTTGAGTCCATAATAGAAATCATAATCAAGTAGAGGAAACTCAAAAATTGGTGCATCACCCCTTCTATTAATTACTTTTATGCTTTCTTTCTCCCTTTTCTTTGTAAATTCAAATAGGTATAATGTTAGTCTTAGGTATAACTTCAAGGGATCTAGTCCTCTCTAGAGGTTCTCTTTAGTCACATGTCACCCAAAACCTTAAATTTTTCCCATTGTGTCAATTAATTGAGGAGACCTAAAACACCTCCTTAAAGGGTACAACTCAAAGTGATAACAATACCCATGTACAAAGCAACTCTCATAAAGTGGAGAAAAGAAAAAAACCCATTGGAAAAAAATCACCCCTTCAAAAAGAGAGAAAATAAATAATGCATGATCTAAGGAGATTATAAATAACTAAAAATGCATCCATAAGTGAGAGCAATAGAGCACAAAGATATAAGAGCTAAGAAGTCTCCATAGAATATGTTGAAGTTGCCTACAATAGAACTTGAAAAATGATGAATGTCGCTGATGAGATCCTTTGCCTGAAGAATGAAGAAGCTCCACACACATCAAATAATGTTTCTTATTTTTACCAAAAGAATAAAATGTGGTGTGTACTGAAAGTTTTCCCATTCCATAATGGAAGATAAAAGCAACAGTATAAGATATCTCAAAAAAAGGTCTAAAAATAAGGTGTGGCATAGGTTGGGCTAGATCATGCATAAGAACTAGATGTAATACCATTGAAGTGAACCTATTAGAAGGAGATGGAAAAATCATTGGAATAATGTCCATGTGAAGAGGAGAGCTCGACTCAATAACCATAAAAAATGAAGAAGATACTACATATGAAGCACACATATCTGCAATATGAATATCCAAAGGAACATATGAGTCATCAAAGCTCTCAATGGGTGTAATTGTACTTGAAAAAGTAGACTCCTCCAAAGTAAAATACTATGAAAGTTGTAAAAGAGTTACATATTGAATAGGGACAAAAGTAGAATCTATAATGGGATAATTGAGGTCAGGTAGAATCTCATCTTGTAGGGTGGATTGACACAAGGAGCAAAATCCACCATGAATGTGTCATCACAAAAAAAGGAGTAAGGGAGGGAGTAAAATAGTCTCTAAAGAGAATATAAGAAAATGAGGAGGAGGAGTGATATGGATCTCAACAAGATCTCCAAAAAGAGATAGTAGGATGCTCTAAATAGTGCATAGATATGATGGATGTTCCACATGGTAATGAAGATCCATCAAAATATGTAATAATAAGGTACCAATAACCTTGTCACATGTGTTAGGCCAATCATTACACTGACCTATGTCATAAGGGGTAGGAATCTATCCATATAGGAATGGAGTATGATTCTTGCTTGTGAGTAAGTGTTCTATGTAAGCACATCAAGAAGCATAAATGGTCTTTCTAAGAAGAACCACTAGTGTAGAATCAAATTTTCTTATCAAATAATATCTCTCAAGTAGAGTAAACATGACTGAGCAAAGACACCAAATAAATGCACAAATACAAAATATATACTGTAATGATCTCCAAGTTATATGAACAATGCAACCTCATGAAGAGGATGTCAGACATAGCTGAAAATGCATCCAAATGAGCAGTAAGTACAAGAATCAACAAAATTCAAAAAATGAGAGTGTAGAATATTAATGAAAACATAGCACCAGATAATAACCCCTCAAAATAAATATTATCAACCCCCCCATAATGTTACAAGTACAAGCATGCCCTTGTAGACATTAATCAAAAACCGAGATTATGTATTAAGCGACCAGTAAAAGAAACTAGAGGGATGTTGGGCTTTATAGATAATGTGTCTAAGAGTATACAAGTACAAAAAGTGGACCAAGTAAGGAGGTAATGAGACAAGGAGAAGACACTGGTTTACTTGTGAGGGGGTTTAGCCACCTGCCAAACTGGGCCTCACCCTCCATCTTCGATAAACAAAAGAGGTATGTGACCAAGAAAATATAAATCTCTATTTAAGATTGTTTTTATACAAAAAAAATTAAAAATGTCCTCCAAAATATTATTTTTAATAAAAAATAATCAAAAAATCACTAGTGATATTGTTTTATAAAAATATTCATCCATACAACATATTATTTTATACAAAAACAATAAAAAAGAATCTCCCCCTAAGCAATGTCCCCCTTTGGTGATCACCTCTCCAAATCTACTATCCCCCACCTTCAAATGTTTTAATATGAGCTTCAAAAAAATATTAATATCAATAATGACATTAATAAAGTTATGCAAGCTTGTATAAAATTTTAAACACATTAAGCTTCAAAACCACAAATTTGGAGTCCAAATGGTTTTTAAATTAAAAGTGGTTTTATTCAAAATAGGCTTTCCTACCAAAAATAAAAATCCACAACTTACTTTCAAAAGGCAATTTTTAGGCAACAAAGGTGGTTTTAACAAAATTCATTATGGACAACACTAGGTTGAATGTCCAGGTGGTCTAAGGGAGGCCAAACCAGATCTAACTGTGCTTTGTGGAGACGCTGATGGTGGAAGACACTCGATGGACTTCAACACCAAGAGGCTGTGACCAAGATTAAAAATGAAGGAGATAGATGTGTTGAGTAGGATTGAACATGCTGGGTGAGTTACCACATAACCATGGTTTTAGGAGACCACAAATGGTGAATGAACATGAAAACAAAACCATCAACCTTAATTGGAAGACCACTAATAGGTTTAGACAGCTAGTCTTATAGGTCGTATTAGTCTTTAAGAGAGCGATAAGGGTCATATAAATTGGTTGTTAATCCCCAAAATCCATAGATAGGCTCATGTCAATGTACTCCAATAAAAAATGATCCACTTTGAGAAAAAATAAGGGGTAGGCCATAAAGAACAAAAAATAGGGTGTTGAATGCATGCAAGGTTGTGTGTATTGAGCCAAAAAAATGGTATCACCCAAGAAAGATAATGTCCATCAAACATAGCTGACTAGATCATGCAATCCATGGAGTCACTATGTAGGTCGAGGAGATAAGAAAAATAGGCCAAAACACCACATGTAGGTCGTGAAAGTACTGTAGGTAATGTGAGTCTTCACAGAAGTCATGAGCAAGCCATAGGGTGCTCATAAACAAAATGTGATCTATTGAGCCTCCTAAAAGGCTATGAATAAATTCATTACTGCACACTGAATACCTTGGTCTGGAAAACAAAAAGTTGCCTGCAACACATGATAATTGAGCTAAGAATAGAATTAAAACCCTCAATTTCTTAGAAATCCAAATAGGATATTCAAAAATGAAGAGATACCCACTTCATAACTCTAAAAATCCACAAATAATATGTTATTTGTTTTCAATTTTAACACATCTTTCTATATAAATTTTGCATAAGCTTTCATGAAACTCCACCAAAAACCATAGAAAATGACAAATAAAAACTAGAAAATAGCAATTTGATCATGCAAGAATCTCACCAAACATTTAAAAATGGTAGAAAATGTTGTTAGTGGTGCTCTAATACCATATTTGAGTTATCCTAGATCTCTAACAAACCATTAATGTATGAAACCCTAGGTAGTAGGTGAGATCCAAAAGTTATACACACAAAACATAATTCATAACAAATGAGTCAAGTCAATGTCCAACACTCCATAGAACAACTCAATAAGCAAGATATACAAATATGAAGTGTAATTTGTAAATCCCCCATGAAAGTAGGTCAAATATGTTGAGAGTAGAGTGTAACTCCCATACTAGGAATAGACGGTCAAGAGTAACTCCATCTAGCTAATGATGAGTTAACCATGTAACTCCTATGATAATTTACACCTAAGCAAACATATACCACAAGTGTAGAAAAACTCTAAATGAGGTGGAATAACCCATGGGGCATGTGTAGGAAGTAAAAGTAATAAGAAATATGCAGAAAATAAACACCATACACTAACATAAACCACTTACAAGTCTACCAAAATCACATTTGTATTAGTTATATAAGTGGATTAAAGCCAGGGAAATCGAAATTGGAGATATTGTTCACAAATAAAACTAATGAAATACCAACGCAGAATGGGAGAAGAAAGGAAAAGTCAAACCAAAGTGGTTGGGCCCATACATAATCATTGCCAAGTATGGATCTAAACATTAAAAGTTGACTACTGAATATGGAGAGGAGCTAAATGAGCCCACGAACATCATCCACCTTAAAACATTCTATACCTAAGTCATTATATTGATATTATACATACCTTAGGTGTAAAAAAATAAATCACAAAAATTAAAAAAATTAAAAAAACAAGGAAAAAGAGAGAAAAATAGTATGTCCAAAAGTGAAATCTTGTTTATTGGCATTGTGGTTAAGTACCATTGTGAAAACTAATTTTTAGTGTCATGTGTAATCCATTGTCTTTATACATCCTAGTTACTTGGAGGCATCCCATCATATTCATTACTTATATATTTATATTTAGTCACTTATTCCTCCATTCATTCATAAGATCTTAGCTTAGGGTTTGAACGTTGCACTTGTGTAACCATGTCCTTGCTCATACTTATCTTGTATGTAACCATTCTTCGCACACTATTATCTATACATAAGAACACACAATACTTTGTATATTCAAATATGTCATACATCTATCTTTCAAACAAAATCATCATTCACTTGCTCATATTTTTGGGAGGAAAATCACTCATCTATTCATCTATGCTTTACACTATATCGTCACTTTTTTGTCTATTCCCATATTGGGAGAACCACATTTGGCTCGATATTCTCATCAGGACGTTGTCCATGGTAGATTATGTAGGCATCACTTAGAGACATGGGATATCTAGGGTCAGCTCGACCACCACCAGCACCACCCCCTCCATCATCTGATCATCTCAATCATGGGTTCAATTTTCCATATCACCATCTAAAACCATATGGTTTTTTTGGTACTTCTTTGTCAAATGTTCAATGTTGTCATGGATATTGATTACCAAAGTTTCAACCCTAGCCTAGGATGTTCATAAAGTCACTTGCTTAGTTTAAATGTAATTTGCTTAATTTTATTTCATTTATTTTTGGTTGTCATTTGATTTTGTGTGTTTCATCATTTACTTGATTTTACTTGCTTAAACATTTACTTATCTTTTTTGTGTGAGTTTTTTCTTTCATTATGTGTTTGTCACTTTTACATAGTTTATCTTGTTATAAAATTTTTCTTTCTTTGTTGTTTTTGAGTCAAGGTCATTATGTATATTGCAAGCAATGTGATTATGATCTTCTATATCATGATACACTAAGTCTTTCACAGATGAATCATTTAAGTCCTTAAGAGTAAAACACAATAGTCATCATGGTTATTTCATAACATTGGTGCATATTGTTTTACAATATATTAAATAAAGGTTGATCAACCCTTACCTAGTTATTAATGTTGGAAATCCAAGGCAAAGGAAAACAACAAAGGCAATGATCTAATCGTGAAAATATACAGTTTTTACATTTCATTCAAAACCATAGTAAAATCTAAAAGGATTACCATGTGTTATAACATCACAAAATTAGGATAAATAATTGTTGTAATCATGTCTATCCATCGAACCATCTACCATGTATGTAAAATTGAATACATCCATAATGTCAAAACATATCCATTCACATAACCATAACACAAGTCTAAAGCTAAAAAAGGAATCATATATACATATATACACACACATATACATAGATATATACATATATACATGTATATACATATATATGTATGCATATGTACACATATGTGTGTATATGTATATACACATATATACATAATATACACACACATATATACAATACATTATATATATATTACATATATATATATATATATAACATATATATATATATATATATATATATATATAATTTATATACACATGTATGTATACACATACATATATGTATACATTACACATATGTATATATATTGTGTGTATATGTATATATATACATACATATACATAATATATATATATATATATATATATATATACATATACATAGACATATGTATATACATAATATATACGTGTGTTGTATATATACATATGTGTGTATGTGTGTGTGTATATATATATTTATATATACATACATACATACATACATACATACATACATATATAAATACAGACACACGCACACACACAAACACACACACACACACAGATATATATATATATATATATATATATATATATATATATATATATATATATATATATATATATATATATATACATAATATATACATGTGTGTTGTATATATACATGTGTATATGTATATATAAACATATGTATGCACCAAAAATTAAAATTAAAATTAAAATATAAAAATAGAAAAGAGCAAAGAAAAGTAATATGAATATTCTCTAATATTAAAATAAATTAATAAATGTTGATATTTATTCATTATATTTTTATAATAATTTATTGTTATCTATTTTTTATAATTTAAAAAAAATTTAAATTTACATAAAACCTTACAATGCAAAATAATTGTGGTTGCCCCCTCCATGGGACTGCCATATTATTATCTATGAGGATGATAGATCATGGTTCAAATTTAAAGGATAAACCCAAAACTTGGGTAGGATCCCTCACGATAGAAATACTAAAATAGTGTTACCTTTGCGTTTCCTGCTCAAGCAGTCACATTTTGTCTAGGAGAGGATACCTATATATGTATATATACATATACACACACACACACACACTTATATACAACACATGCATATGATGTGTATATATATGCATATATATACACACACATATATATATACATAATATATATGTGTGTATTGTATATATACACATGTGTGTATATACATATATATACACATATGTATATATATACATATGTGTATGTGTATATATTTTGTATATAAATATACACACATATATAGGCATATATATGTATATACATATATATGTATATACATATATATGTATATATACATATATATACACATATACATAGTATATACATGTGTGTATATACACATACACATATATTGTATAGATATATACATGTATATATATTTTTATATATACACATATATAATATATACATACATATATGTATATACATAATATGTGTATAATATACATATATAAACAATATATACATATACACATACACATGCACACATATACATATATAAATGTGTGTATACATATGCACACATACACATATATAAATTATATATATATATATATACATAATATATACATGTGGGTACATATACACACACACAAAAGTATATTTACATATATATACATGTATGTATATGTGTGTGTATATGTATACATACACACATACATGTATATTGACACATCCATGTATTTATATATTATGTATATATAATATATACACATGTACATATATACATACACATGTATATACATAATATATAATATATACATACACACATATATACATATATACATACATGTATATATATAATATATATCTATGTGTATACATATATACATTACATGTGTGTGTATATACATTACACACATATTTAAATTATACATATATAATGTATAATGTGTGTATATGTATATATACATATTATACACATTATGCACACATGTATATTATACATATACACACACATATGTATATTATATATATTATACATATGTATATATACACATTATGCACACATGTATATTATAAATATACACACACATATGTATATTATACATATGTATATGTATAATATATATATATATAATGTATATACATGTGTATGTATATTAACATTTATGTATATATGTGTGTGTGTGTGTGTGTGTGTGTGTGTGTATATATATACACACACATAATATATATACATAAGTGTATATTATGTATATATGTACACACACACGTCTCAAATGTTTCATAGTACATTAATATAATGATACATCTCAAAAATATGCATACATCAATACATCATCTCATGTCTCTCACTGACCCTCAAATGGGCCATTTGTAGCTAGACTCGGATCATATCCTTGTGTTGTAATCTGAGGAGGACCCATGACATGTTGTGATGCCTTTCCAACTTATCTCTTAAACTCCATTGGTTACATTGATCTCCTTGATGTTGACCTCCTATTCAAGTACTCTCTAAAAGAAGGTGCTCATTATACCCATGGTATTACCTCCTCATAAAAACTACTATACTATGTTGCCTACTCCATACCTCTCATGACCTTGTCCAAGGATGCTAACTATCTGGGTCCTATCAATAGTTCTCTCACCTCTACCAACTCAATCCATGTAATCTCTCTCTCTCTCTCTCTCTCTCTCTCTCTCTCTCATATAATTGAATTAAACTTGCATCATAAAGAGTCTACATGGATACATCTTGCATAAGTAAGCCTCCCTCTAATCCATATCCCTATGTTATCATCCTATATATCTCCACTTGTAACCTATCCATCTCTCCATGTAGTTGTACAATCTCCACCTATCCTTCTCTCCCACCTCTATCTCTATGCAAACCAACAATCTTCATGTCATGAGCCCTGATCTCTTCATATAATCTATCAATCAATATGCTAGCCCTAATGGTCTTGATCCATCCCTTCCTTTAGTGTGCATCTATAACACAAGCCCCATCTCATTATCACCCTCATATCCCTACCCATCATTATAAATAACCAGTACATGAGTCTCTCCTTCTCTATCTCCCCCAACATTACTCATCTCCACACCTTGTGTATCGTCTCCTCCAAAATCTACTACCTCTGTAGCCATTATATCTTGTCCCTAACCCCATCTTCACCTCCTCCTCTACCACCTTATACTGGAAATGCTCTCATAACCCTCACTCATAGGCCTTTACTCTAAGGATGTGACCTAAATATTGTTTTTAGTATATGCCTCTATGTTCTAGGTGGCACATAAGGATATGTAAGTCTAAGTGGTCCCTATTGATCCCACCATGTTGTATAATTAGCTATCATCCCTACATCTACCACATCCCTTTTGGAATGAAATGTAACCATCTAAACATATGCCCAACTATAAGTTGTAACTCTAGATTCAATACCTACACCCCACTATTTCCTCTCCTATATTGATTGTGCAAAAATATGAAGACCAACTAGTATCACCAATCTAATCCCAAAGTATCTCATCACCCTATCAAGTTGGTACTACTCAATAATGTACTCATGATAAGAAATAATGTATCACTGAGTCATAACATAGTTTAAATGTTTGACATCATCCCTCCATTATGGATGGCCTCTCTTTATGGCTTCCATATAATCTAATCTACTCCTAACTCATATATAGCCTACCTGTAATAATCCACATCCCATAAATATGTCTGTTATCTCCCTACATATGCATTCTATCCATAAGTAAATGGCTTCTCAATAGTCCTCCTCGTATGAACTACCAAGCACTCAATCACCATATACTCCCATGACCACTCCTGTAGTAGTGTAGATGAGCCTGTAGACACCCCACCTGTGTAAACCACATGATGTAAACCCTTGTATAGGTGCACTGATACACATTGTCCCCATGTAAATTGAGTGGCACTCTCTAGAATATCCCCAATCACATCTAATAAAACCATGAGGAATAATATCTCATTTTTGTTAAGTAGGACAATGCCATTGACAACAACTATAATAACAACTATCAAAGGATTTGTATCTAACCCCATGCAGATATCAACATATATCCCACCCCTCACCATAGGTATAAATTCTTACCCAAAAATTTGATATAGAATAACTACCCATGTGTCCTCACTCCATTACACTTGTGTCCCTCGAATAGGTATCCTCACAATCCTCATTACATCCTCTAGCATCATAGTCATCTCACCTGCCAGCAGGTGAAATGTGTTGGTCTCACTATGCCAACACTTAACAAGTGAAGTCAAATATGCCCTACCTTCCCATATCTTAGGCATCTCTATAATGTATGTCAATTAGTCACCTTTAGTGCTCCTACCCCATAGTCAGTAAATCTTATTATCAGCTCAAGTGCTCTCCAACATCTATCTCATGTGCATAAAATAAGTAACTTATCCTACATACGCTTCAATAAAGCACAATGTTAGTCCTATTTAGTTATATATATCCCACCTAAAATCCCATATCTATTCATTTTTCATCATACCCAAGCATTCCAAATTTTAGCTTACACTTATAATAAATTTGCCATTTGTCATGATGAATTCACTAAACTTTTCAACAAATTCACTAAAGTTTTGACAAATTCATTGAACTTTTCAAGGAATTCGCTAATTTTTTTGATGAATTCACTAAAATTTTCAGTGAATTCACTAAAGTTTTTGATGAATTTTCCATGACTTTTAATGAATTCGTCATTCTTACCCTCAAACCTTTTTTGATGAATTCATTGTTTACCCTACAAATTCACCATAATTAATGCCAAATTAACTGTTAGGTAAATAACAAATTCATTTTCCCCAACTTTGCATCACATTAAATGCTAATATAACTCAAATAATTAAAAAAATTATTACTTAATGCATCCCCACTCCCCTCTAGCCTCTGATGTACTCGTACACACTTGCTGCAATGCATATCCATTTGAATTCAATCCATTTTCCTTTCCAACCCCAAAGCAAAATCACATAACTCATATCTAGAAATCCAACACAAAGAAATGAATTTACACAAATGATTTTCAAACAAACCCCCTACCCTTATTTATATTCAACCCCATCATTCCAATATTTTCCCTCCCAAACCATTATTTTCACATTTCAAAACCAATTTTCTCCAAATTCAACACTAATAATTGATCAAAGTGCTAAAATATTTATTACTTTTTTCAACTATAAATCTTGTAAAATTTCATCAAAACATCAAAAAATTTATATTTTTCTAAAATATTTATTACTTCTTGCAACTATCAATCTTGTAAAATTTCATCAAAACATCAAAAAGTTTATATTTTTTTGTTATACAATCTGTATCTTACCATCATTAGAATATATCATTCCTACATCCACTCGAGTGACCCCTAAGTCTTGAGCATAATCCAAATGTGCATTCAATGAATAAGATATGTTTTTTTCCCTATCACTCTCTAGTAATTATCGACTAGGGTTAAATCATTTTACACATGTTTTAATCTTGCAAGTTCTTTATTGATTCCAATGTTTCAATTTATTGATGATATTCATTATAACCACTTCATCATATTCCCTTCAATCATTTTGAGTGTTCATTCACTTCCCTACACAAACACTTAAGGGGGCATCATCATGTTCATTTTTATTTATCTAGAGTAAATTTTTATCCACAATCATCCATGCTCTACTTTGTCTCCTATTCTATGAAATGGTATTGCTTCCTAACACCATTTCAAAGAGGGGAAAATGTAGACACCTAAATTTTACCATTTAGTGTCTAAATTCACTTTGACACAATAACCCTTCTCATTCCATAATTTGAATTAAAATTAACATTTATTCCCTTCAAAATTCAAATAATTAACAAATTCTTAATTAATTAATTATAAACATGCACACCTATTTCCTCCAAAACTAGTTAAATATTAATTTTTCACCTCACTTAGACATCCTCCATATTTGTTTCAACCATGTGCTGACTCATCCAACCATTTTTCTCAACTACCTTATGAGTCATCTTAGAATATTTCAACTTCTAAACTAAATCAACCAACTAACTTTACCCATTCTTGTTGACTCACTCAACCAACTCCTCTATCTTCTCAACCCATAGAATTGGTCATCATCCTCATGGATGAGGACCAATTCCTCACTATTGATTATTATTATTATAATTCAAAAAATTTAAATAAAACTCAACAGTTTGATTAACCTTTCGTAAGCCTATAAATTAACATGAAATCCATCACTTTCAATGATCCACCTTCAAGCTAAAGAAGTGTTATCAAATGTCAAATGAATCCAAGCAAATCAAAGCCATCAAAAATCCTCTTGTATATCAAAACATTTCCCAATTATCTTTGCCTTTGGAAAGGAGTTGAGCACCACATTAACATCCAAAAGAAATTCCACCATTGATCACACAATGGACAAGGTGACAAACTTGCATAATATTTGTAATTCTATTTGTATTTTTTCTATTGTTTTTTGTTTCTCTATCTTTGAATTTTAGTATAATTTAGATTAGCATTTATTTGTAGATGTTTTCTTAAGCTAGCTTGTATTCTGTATTTTATGCTTACACACACTAAACCTAAAGAAGTGCTTATTTTTCACAAATTTTGGTGTTATATTAGGGCACATAGTATGTAATGATGTGCTTTTAGTGGATAAAGCCAAAATTGCATTAATTGTGGGCATGTCACCCCTATAATTTCAACAAAGGTACAATCATTTTTAGGGTGTACAGGTTACTAAAAGTTTTCATAAAAAGCTAAATGATTATATTTTCCCACATGGTAAAACTATTGTTCAAAGATAATATATTTGAATGGACCAACGCATGCCAGACAACATTTATAAATCTCAAGTAGAGACTAGTAACAACTCCTATTTTGGTTTTTCTTGACTAGAGCAAACCTTTTCATGTCCATATGAATGTTTAAGGAACTATTATAGAATTTGTTCTCGTACAAATAGGAGATGGAGGATTGGATCATCCCATTTACTTCTTAAGCTACAAACTCTCAGTCAAAAATAAGAATTACATGATTATATAAGGGAAATATCTAGAAATGGTGTTCACGCTATAGAATTTTATAAGCAACACCATTTGAAATATTCATTGATCACTATACTTGTGATACCTAGTAAATAATCCCTTGTTGGGAGGTAGGATATCTCAATGGTTGATGCTATTTCAAGAGTTCCATTTTAGAATAAATGTAAAGTTTAAAAGGGAGAATGTAGGACTAGATCACTTAAGTCAAATACACAATGGAGAAGAACTAGATGATATTAAATACGAATCATTGAATGCACATATGTTTTAAGTCTCTATGATTCCTAAAAATATGTAAGATATAGAAAATTTCCTATAATAAGGGATATTTCCTGCACACTATGTAGAAAGGGACAAAAATTAGTTGATCACACAAGCCATTTTTTTAGCATTATCAATGGATTTTTGTACAAAATGGGAAAAGTTGGATTACTATGCAAAGTAGCTTTGAAACATGAACGAATGAAAATTATTGAAGAAGCACATCAAGGAAACATAAGTAGATATTTCACAAGAAAATCCATTGCAAGAAAAATTCTACAACATAGTTTAAGATGGCCTATCCTATTTTATGATTCACACAAGGTCGCCAAAAAATGTGATATATGTCAGAGAATGGGAAAACCAAATTAGAGAGATGAGATGCCACTAAAATATATGCTAGCTAAGAAATCATTAGGAAAAAAGTATTGATTTTTGGGACCAATCAATCCACTTAGCCAACATAGTCATGCCTGATACATAATCACTACAACATACTATTTTTCCAAATGGGTTGAAGCTGTTGTGACACCTAGTTACAGTGCAAATGATGCAGCCAAGTTTCTCTATGAAAATATTATAACCAAATTTGGGTGCCCGATCAAGTTGGTCAATGATAGAGGAACACATATCCTCAATAATAATATAAATACTCTCATAATGTATTTTATGATATCGCACCATAAAATCATGACATATCACCTAGAAGCAAATGGATAAGTGGAAACATTAAACAAGGTCCTTATAAAGATGCTTATAAAGGTATGAAATGTATAAAGAGATGATTGGATTATTGTAATCCTATGAGCATAAAAGATAAATTATAAACATGAAACAGGCTTTACCCCATTTTAACTAGTCTATGGACTTAAAGTAGTAATTCCCTTAGAATACATAGTTCTTTGTCTGCAAATTGTAAAGATTATGTGACTAGGTTATCGAGATTATCTATAGGCCAGATTAATATATCCAACCTAGATGGAAGTGTTTCTACGCTAGATTTTCTTTTCACATTCAAAAAAGAGAAAATGAGAAACTGATAAGAAGGACGAGGGTTTGTACGTACCCGGATTGTAGACATGCGCTCCAAAATTTAGACATTGTGAGAACTCCTCTTTGGTTGTGGAGGATGACACCTGAAAGGGAAAGACACTAAAACACGAAAATATTAGATGACAAAAGGGTGGACTGCCAAGCAAGAGCTTGGTCCTAGAAGCGCAAAGGCTTCTTGGAGGATGCCAGTCCACTGTTAAAAATAGAATGCTGATCAGAAACAGAAAGTGATAAATGATGAAAAATAGAAAGAAAGAACTTAAGGCAAATGCATACCTATTTAGAAGGAATCTACTTTTGCACAGTCACCGACGTCGGTGGTATTGCCAGCGTCGGTCGGGAAAGCTCGTCGACGTCGGTTAGGATGCCGACGTCGGTAGGGGAAATGGACGAGGTCGGTCGGGGCAGTAGTCTTAGACAGAGTCTTGTCAGGTTACAGGGTGGTTTTTGGTCTATAGAATGTACTGTGGTCTCGTTTGAGGGTCAGGGAGGTCTATTTAGAGGTCTGAGAGATTGCCTGGAGTTCTGAGGGACTTGTTTTGGGTCTAAGGGACTGAGAATGTTGTATGAAAAAGTGGCTAGTTGGGAACTAGAAGCACAAAGGGGAATGAATGAGAGGCAGGGGTTTGAGAAGGCCTTTTAGCCTCTCAGGTGAAGGACAGGGAAGGTCTTGGCAGTGATTAGATAAATAGATAGATTAAACAAGAAATAAAATGGAAAACAACACTGTGCTTACCTCTTGCTTGCTGATTGAAGAATGGGAAAACCTATTGTCGGAGCTGTTAAAGGACCTACAAATGGAGCTGTTGCTTGGAGCTCTTCCTGCAAGATGCCTGTAGCTGCTGGTGTTGCTGTCTGAGGGGGAGGAGAAGAAAATATGAATGTAAAAGCGTCAAGAGAGTTTTGTTCACGGGGGGGCCAAAGAATGGTTGCAGAGAATGGTCTTGAAGGATGCCGACGTCGGCAAAATCACCGACATCGACTGAATAATGACCGATGTCGGCGGCCGAAGAATGGGGACAGAGGCTAAAATTAGCCTCTGTCCGTTCTTGCATGCTGCCGGGTCAAGGGGCCATGGGAAAATGGTTGAGGGATGCATAAATGGACGCGGGAGAAAGGATAAAGGGGAGATTTGGGCAATAAAGGCTAGGAGAGAGGTGGGGGATCCAAGGAGGGGATCCAAGGTGGCATGGGTGAGGTGGAAGAGGGCCAAATAAATTAAAATATTTATTTGATAAATGGAGGGGGCTAGGACAAGGGTTAGGACATGGGCCAAGGGGGGCTGAGGGTGAAAGAAGACCTAGGGGGTAGACATGATTTTAGTGTCTACATTTTCCCCTTTTTGTCTTGTTAGTTGTTCTTGACGAACTGTAAGACAAAAATAGGAGTTGGTTGCCCCAGGTATGGGATGAGGTGTTCCCCCCTTAAAGCGAGAGTCAAGGGAAGGGAACCTGAGATCGAGTGTTAATTTGACAGAGAGATGGATAGAGAGAGGGTGAGTGAGAACGCTATAATAGTCATGATTGCATGTATACCACTTCACGAAATGGTCAGGTCAAATTGTCACAGGTCAAGGTCGAGGAGTGCCAAAATTGAAATAACTGGGCCCCAGCATTTGGTCGTAGCTGATCAAGTTATTCAATCTAAGCTGAAGCTCCAATGGTCATCGTGTTCCAGGTATCTCAGGCTCAAAAAGTGCTCTTGGAAACATGAAAATGTCACAAGTAGTGGGGATCAACCGGCTTGTGATCCTATACTTATGAAGGACATAAATAGTCTGCGCACAATTTTGCTAACCATTCATGAGGTAGCATACATGCAAAAACAACCAAGGCAACATTTGTCTTGGAAGTGGTCAGAGTTGGAGGAGATAGTCATGATCTCTAAGGTCTGGTGGTCGAGGGATGGGTTGAGATAGATAGCTGGTTGAATGAATGGGCGGACGAAAGAATGTGGCCAAGCTAACTTCAGAAGACTGAGTGCTGCCTACATAGCCTTTGTGTGAAGGGCCTTAGGCCAATGTAGTTCTCCCTAAAAGGGAGGAATGGTCAAAGGTATGGATTGTTTGTGGTCGAGGTCAAGGTCATGGTCAAAGGATTGGGCAAAGGAAAGAATGGTTTGTCCATCAAAGGAGATGAACAAATGAGGGTGGTTGAACTAACTCTAGAAGACAGTCGTGTCATCTGAGTACTGCCTACATAGCCCCGGTCTTAGGGCCTCAGACCAATGTAGTTCAAGAAAAGAGGGAGGAAGAGTCGAAGTGATTGGTTGGTCTTGGTCGAGGTCAAGGTCATGGTCAAAGAAGAGAAGGTTTGTCCATCAGAGAGACGAACAAATAGAGGGTGGTCGAGCTAACCCCAGAAGACGTTGTGTCATCTGAGTGCTGCCTACATAGCCCAGATTGAAAGGGGCCTCAGACCAATGTAGTTCAGACTAAGATTCAAAGTGGTTGATGGTCTTGGTTGAGGTCAAAGTCATGGTCAAAGGTCAAGAGATTGGTCAAAGATATGGATTGGTCTTGGTCAAGGTCAAGGTCATGGTCGAAGGATAGAATGGTTTGTCCATCAAGGAGATGAACAAACGAGGGTGGTCGAGCTAACCTCAGAAGATGTCATGTCAACTGAGTGCTGCCTACATAGCCCTGGTCTTAGGGCCTCAGACCAATATAGTTCAGACTAGTTGAGAAGATTGGTCGATGATTGGTTTGGTCATGTGTCGAAATGATGAGGAGAAAAAGATGTTACAGCATTTTCCAAATGGTGTATGCTGTAACATTGGTTGAGGGGTCTTTCATCCCTAGAAATTTTCCATATTTGTGATGGATGTATGCTAAAAATGAATTGAGGCCTATTTATGCTTCAACAAGTATTGGTTTATGCTTAACATAAATTGTGTCTGGTTGATAGTTTCCATGTGTATTGGTGTCCATAGAAACTAGTGTGAATAGGCTATGTGAGTGGTCTGAAAAGAGATTGGAGTTGAGTTGATTGGGTTTGACAAGTGATGAAGTTCAAATATGACCAAAGTGTAAGCAGAAAGTGAAAGGCATAATCACCCTTTCATTGACAAGGACCAGAATGATAGCATAGATAGGGGTTGTTAGAACAAAGAGCCCCCTTCATGCATTGCGTCGTTGACCATGGTTGTGTTAGAAAGGTAATCGAATCACTTTGACATTAAAGTGAGCTCAAAGTCCCTTGAGCAGGTGTTATAATAGAAGGAAGATAGGGTAACCCATTTTATGAGTAGGGATAACCTTGCCCCTTTTTATAGGAAACCCTGAGACAACTACAAGCCAAGTCCATGACCCATTTTTTTTTTTTTTGAAAGAGCGGACTGATCAATGCGGGAAGTCCACATAGAGATGTCATTTTGCTTTGTGGTCATTTGTGAAGCTGATCGATGTGGGAAGCTTCTAAGAAAGTGCTATTTGTAGCAAGAGTTAATCATATCCATCCTTCGAGGGAGTGGTCTATATTTTTGCTTTATATAAGTTTGAATAGCTGTCCTTCGAGGGAGCAGTCTATTAGCTACAGAAATGATAGTATAGCTGTCCTTCGAGGGAGCAGTCTACCTTTTGATTTGATTGGATGACCTTGGATATGTTTTGACATCTTGATTTTTTTTTTGATAGAATTTGGAGTCATGGACAAGACTATAGAAGTTCAAGGGCTCCCTTTTATTAGGACAAAGCATCCATGCATCATAAAAGGGTTATAGAGGATTTGTTTAGGGGAATATGGTTGAAAGGAATGAGGATTAAGAGGACGAGGATTGCTCAAGGGACGAGCTCAAGTTAAATGTCAAGTGGACGAGTACTCGACTAACAGTAGAAAGGTCACAGATGCAAGGCATTAAGAGGCTCAGGTTCTGGTCGTCTGTCGAGAGAAGATAGACGATAAGTCCCTGACCCATACTTGTGCATGAAGATGAAAGGTCCAAGCCAATTAGGGGAAAACTTGCCTCGTTTACTTCACTCTATATTGGTGACATGCTGGTGATGATTAAGAAGTTGGTTGATGTGGTTGCTGATTTGTCGAGACTGGTCAAGGGCCAGGTCGAGATTGGTGTTTGGTTGAGGTCATGATAGGCAGTATAAAGTCAAACTCCCCCCAGCCATTTGTTGGTAGGAAGAATGTCTAACACCCAGTGTGGATGAGATGGAGAGAAGATGAGGGGGAGAGACTTGGGTACCCCACCTGGTTGATAAGTCAGGGGTTCCCAAGCGAATGGCATTTAGGCATTGAAAAAGTTAGGAGGGATGGAAACCACCAACTCCATAGGTGAAGGAGGAGGAATGGGTGAGCCTGGAGATTGGTCAATGGTTGGTTCGGGGCAAAGGTCTGCGGAGGCCTAAGTGGGGTCGTGATATCCCAGGCCATACCATTTCTTGGCATTGTCATCATTGAGCGGCTCGATGGGCTGATGGGAGCCCTGCTCATAGCATCCAAAACCAAAACCCTTCCATACACACCTATAAAGGTAAGTGTGTGCAAAGACAGGGTTGCCAAGAAATGAGAAGTCTAATGTGAATGGTTGGGGTGAAAAGAGAGGGTTCCCATCAAGAGGAGCTTGGTTGAGCCCCCCATAGACGAGGTTGGTTCGGAGGTGAGGAGGACCATAAGGCACGACCATCTCGATCCGATGGTCATAACTGGGGCTATGGTGAAGGCGTCCATACTCTTGCAGAGTTTGGAACATGTCTAAGGTCAGCAAGCGATATTCCCCAAGTGAAAGTCGCTGGAAGATGTCTTCCATGGGGTCTTTGGTAGTCGCTTGAAGAGGAGGGGTGAGGGCGACCACCGGTTGCGAACTAGTTGAAGCTTTCACGGATGGAGGCGGTGTCGGGGTTGATGGCTTGATAGGAATGAGGATGTCATTTGGATGGTAGGTGGTGTTACAAGTTTTGAAGGGTGAAGGGTCAGCGGGAATGGTGTGGACTTGCCCGTCGTGCTCAAATTTCACACAATGGTGCAGGGTGGAGGGGACACAGGCCATGGCATGGATCTAGGGTTAGCCTAGTAACATGTTGTATTGAAACTCTCCTTCAATGATATAAAAGAGCTCTGGGACTGTGCATGGACCAACGCAAATGTGAAGGATGACTGTGCCAATGGTTGTGGTAGTGGTGTCATTGAAGGAGTGCAAGATTGCGTCAGTCTTGGAGATGCAATTCTTGGGAAGAGCCAACTGATCAAAGGCATGGGTGGAGATAATGTTGATGTTGGCACCTCTGTCAGTCATAACACGTTTAATGTGTGTCTAATCAACATAGGTAGTGATGAAGAGGGCGGCGTCCTGATCTTCCATGTTGGATGTGGGAATCTCAAAATCACTAAATGTGATGGAGGCAACAGGAGATAAAGAGTGGACAAGGGCAATGAGTGGTTGGGGGTCTTCGGGTTAGACCTCCGCTGCCTGCAAGGCTCAGATGAGGGCTTGATGATGCTGAGGTGAGGTTTGGATGAGGTCATAAAGGGACATCTTCACAGGCATTTGGTGAAGCTGTTTCAACATGGAGTCATGAATCGGCCTGGAAGAGGAAGAAGAAGAAGGCTGAGATGCGCCAAGGATAGAAATTTTAGGCTTGGGTGCTAGAGGTGGTTTGGCGAAGGGGTAGGTCCAAAGAATGGCAGATTTTTCTTTTGCCTTGTCCCTTTGTGACCTAGTGGTTATGTGGATAGCATTGATTTCAAAGATAGGAGGTGAAGAAGGGGTCATGGCCTGCTAGTGAGATGTTGATGTGGTTGAAGAGGTTGGATGGGAAGGTGTTGAGGGTTGGTCAAGAGTGTCCTCAAGGAGAAGAGTGTCCTTCTCCATATAGCAGCAAATGATGGCCTTGAGGGCATAACAAGCCTCAGTATCGTGTCCTGGCGTATGATGGTATAAGCAAATCTTCATGTCATCGAACCAGGAGGGCTTGGACCTGAGAGGTTGGAAAGGCCTGATGGGTGGAAGGGTTATGTTGGAAGTCTACAAAAGTTGGTGAAATATCAATGAGTATGAGCCCACTAAAGGGTCAGTGCTAGTTGATGTGTGCGATGCTGGTGACTTTTGCTTAGGCAGAGTTGGAGGAGGTTTTCATACCACCTTTTGGGTTGATGGTGCGGTGACAGGCAGAGACGACACTTTCTTCGTGAGAGGTACCACCTTTTTAGGAGAGGGTAGGCTAGAGATAGGTAGAGAAAGCAAAGGAGGCAACTGGTTTTGATTAGAGGTCGGTGTGGGAAGGACTCTAGTCAGGGTCGAAGGATGGGGGCCCAAAATGGAAGGTAATGGTGATGGGGGAAGAGGCGTTCACTTCTGTGGTCTGGTAGTCTTCCTCGACTTGGTTGGAAGACTACTATTGGTCGAGGTCTGGTCTAAGTCCACCTTCACTTGCAGGTGAGTGACGGTAGAGACAGGGTAAACGCCAAGTGACTTGATAGGTTTTGATGGGGTAGATGCGGGTTTAGAAGGAAGAGTCTGGTCTTTGTTGAGAGTCTTGGGAGATTCTACCTTGGGAGGATTGGCAGCATGAGATGAGAGGGCACTGGCATGTTGAAGAGCTTTAAGACGCTCCCACAATCCCTGATGCTCCACTTTCCTTGAAGGGAGAAGTCTGATTTTATCCACTAGTTGAGAAAATGGTTGAGAAGATGTTGGATGAGGTTTGGGTCCTTGAGAAGATGTTGACCGTTGTGGGGCCGAAGATGAGACGGGTGTAGTAGTCTCAGACCCATGGCATGATGAAGTCGTGATAGACTTGTCCTTGGTTGGAGACGAAGGAGAGGCATGTTCTTCCCTGGGTGGAGAAGAAACTGGAGAATGAGGCTCCTCAAGTGGGTAAAGGACAGGGATGATGGTGACCTCCACTTGCGGTCAAGGAGCAGGAAGGGTCGGGTCCTCCATAGGTAGCAAGAAGGAGGATGGTGAGACCGGTGGTGCCAGTAAGGTTAAGGCATCCTCCAAGATGAGAGAGGTTGATGGAGAACTAACCAGGGAAAGAGGTTCATCCACATGTGATGGACTGATAGATGGACTAACCTCTTGAGGTTGGTTGGGGATGAAGGGTGAGACTGTATTGACTATTCGAATGTTGTGTTCATGAGTGTTGTCAATCAAGGTATGGACATTATTTTGGGTCGATGGATGATTGGGGAATGGTTGCTTGAAGATGTCAATCCCCTGATTAGGGGGGCATTAGGATTGTCTAGGATGAGGTCACCCTTTTCGATCATGTCTTGGATTATGTTTTTAAGGGTTTTGCAATTTCTCGTGTCATGGCCTTTAACATGGTGGTAGTTACAGAAATCATTTTCCATATACCATGCAGGGATGGCGCGTGAGGGATCAAATTGTGGAGGTGGTCAGATCTGGGGGAGATTGAGAACCCCTTATTTAACAAGTTTTTCCAGCATAGACGCGTATGATTCTCTGAGAGGAGTATACTGTCGTTATACGTATCTCTGCTGGAATTGGCGGGTGGCATTCTGAGATGTGGATGGCTCAAGATGATTGGTTTAAGGCAAAAAGGATGAAGGTCTAATGACCATAGCGTTAGCTAAAGCTTTGGACTTAGGATTGGATGATGAAGGTTTAGAAGAAGAGGAGTCATTGGTCTTAGAGTTGGGATTCTTGCTCCACAACTTGACTTTATTCTCCTCGATGGCACGTAATTCAAGTTTGTGGGCCATCGTGAAGGCTTCGTCAAAGGTGCGAAAGGTCTGAACCCATAAGGTGGAAGAAATATGTTTGGCACAGGCTTGGGAGAAAAGTTCAATAAGTTCGGGTTGGGGTAAGGAAAAGGAGAGTTGATTGATGAGGCCTCTCCAGCGAGCAACGAAGTCAGCTATGGATTCATCCTCGAATTGGTGGATAGAATAGAGGTCTGTGATCGAGACCTTCTTGGTGATGTTGATGGAGAAGTGATCAAGAAAGAGCTGGGCCAGCTGTGTGAATGTGAAGAGGGAATGGCTAGCAAGAGAGCTATACCAGTCAAGTGTAGCACCAGAGAGAGACATAGGAAACATTCATAAAAGCAATGCATCGTCATGGGCAATAAGGTAACAGGCATGTCTGAATGCCCGTAAGTGCTGTTGTGGGTCTTCCTTGCTTTGAAAGCAAGAAAATTTAGGAAGCTCCCATTGATTGGGGTATGGCCTGATCGGGACAGAAGGGTGAATGGGCTCATTGCAAATTTTTTCGTATGAGAGAGCATTGCGTGAGCCAGAAACAAAGGTTTCTAGGCTAGACATCTTGTCCATCAGCATTTTGATGATATCTGCTACCGGATTGGCGGGTGGAGTGCCCCCTAGATTATAAGGCACTTGAAAGATATTGAGAGGGGCATATGATGTGGTCGGTTGTGTAGATGCAACATATGGGAAGCTAGTTATCAGGGTGGAAGTTGAAGCCAAGGGCACTTGTGTTATGGGGTTGGTAGGCACAAATTGGATAGGGGCCGTCAAAGATGGTTGAGGAGTGGCCACACTTGTTGAAGGGTAGACAGTTACTCTTGTGTTGATAGGTGCAAGAGTAGGGGGGATAGAGACCACTAGGTTTTGGAAAGGTGTAGGATTTGGTCAAATCGTTTGAGGTTGAGGGGGTATCGGAACCCCCATGGAGGTAGGTCTAGAAGGAGAGGCTAAATTTTGAAGGTGGGACACGGTTGGGTTATTAGTTGAGGTGTTGGCTCGATTGTCTATAGGTTGAATTGTAGATGCTGTTGATGTGATCATTGTCTCGACTAAGGAAGTTAGCATCCCATAGATTGGGTTGCCTAAGGAGTCTCACATTCGGCTATGCGCGAGATAATGCTGTAAGGCTTTGACGTTGAGGTCCAAGAATCGTGCAAAATCTTGGTCCCCTTCTGGGACAATAGGAGTCTGGGGCGGGGTTGGGTGAGTAGGAGTTCTTTCAGTCTCCGAGTGGAACTCCATTATAGGACCGATTATGGACGGGGTAGATGGAAGTGGTTGATGCCTTGCATGGTTGACTAGAGCCTTGGCTTGACTGCGAGTTAGAACCATGCAAGGCAAGAAAGGTCAGGTTTCAAAAACTGCATTTTTTTAGTTTCATAAACTTAGAATGGGGTTTTGGCAGAAAAAAGGGGCGGGTTTTGAGGCTACTGTTTTGAAAAAAGAAAGAACTATGACAGAGACTGACGTCAGTTGAAAAACTGATGTCGGTGAGAACAGATGGCCGACGTCGATCAGATAACCGATGCCGGTGAGAAAAGGTTACCAACGTCGGTGGTAAAACCGATGCCGGTGACTGTGTTTTCCAGAAACCCAAAAGATTTGAGAGTTTTTGAAAAATAGGAAGAAGAACGTCCTCACTAGCTCAAACATGTAGATAAGAACAGAAAAGATGAAGAACACAAGTAGAGCCTAAGCGTTAAATCCCTAGAAATAAATTATTAAGCTCGTGTGGCTTATGCCTTAAAGTGATGTTTGGGGAGGTTGGCTATTAGAAGGGTCCTAGAAGAGGTAGTCTATGGATGGTTTCAGGTTTGTTTAGATGCTCAAGAGTCTGGGTTAGGTTTCGTACATGGCCTGGTGCTAAGGAGCAAGCTCCCCTCACTTCACGAGTCCAGTGGTAAGCTGGTCTCACTTAGCCAAAATATACTTTCCCTAGAGATTAGACTCTACTTGAGAACAGAGTGGGCTTTCCCCTTGGTGATGAAATCCAAGTAGGATCGTCAGGACGGGTAAGGTATCTGCTGGGGGATGAAATCCCAGTCGAGCCTTGTCTCAGGTAAGTTTGATGTTTGATTTAGTGCAAGTGGTTTGGTTGTGTAACATCAAGTGGACTATGATTAATTCATGATGCGATTTGTTAATTACTAGGTGTGGACTAAGAAATGCAAGCAAGCAAAAATGATATGTAATGTGTTTTAAGCCCCAAGTCAAAATGTGAGTTTGAATGAAAACAAGTTGAGAAAGGGTTGAAGGATATGATTTTTGACTAGCTTGAAATGCAAGAAAAGAAAGAAAGGTTCCTTTTAATCCTGCTTATGATGTCGTTCAGAAGAGAAGAAAGAGGTGAAAAGGGAGAAACCTAATGCCCCTATATGAACATAAAGAAAAGGAACCCAAGGGAGACCCTAAGGTCCCACCGGGCGTGCCAGAATGTTTCTACGCTAGATTTGCTTTTCACATTCAAGAAAGAGAAAATGAGAAACTAATAAGAAGGATGAGGGTTTATACGTACCCAGATTGTAGATGTGCGCACCATAATTTAGACGTTGTGAGAAATCCTCTTTGGTTGTGGAGGATGACACCTGAAAGGGAAAGACACTAAAACACGAAAACGTTAGATGACAAAAGGGTGGACTGCCAAGCAAGAGGTTGGTCCTAGAAGTGCAAAGGCTTCTTGGAGGATGCTAGTCCACTGTTAAAAATAGAATGCTGATCAAAAATAGAAAGTGATAAATGATGAAAAATAAAAAGAAAGAACTTAAGGCAAATGCATACTTGTTTAGAGGGAATCTGCTTTTGCACAGTCGCCGACGTCGGTGGTATTGCCGACGTCAATCGGGAAAGGTCACTGACGTCGGTTAGGATGCCGACGTCGGTAGGGGAAATGGATGAGGTCGACCGGGGCAGTAGTCTTAGACAGAGTCTTGTCAGGTTACAGGGTGGTTTTTGGTCTGCAAAATGTACTGTGGTCTCGTCTGAGGGTCAGGGAGGTCTATTTAGAGGTCTGAGAGATTGCCTGGAGTTATGAGGGACTTGTTTTGGGTCTAAGGGACTGAGAATGTTGTCCAGAAAAGTGGCTGGTTGGGAACCAGAAGCACAAAGGGGAATGAATGAGAGGCAGGGGTCTGAGAAGGCCTTTCAACCTCTCAAGTGAAGGACAGGGAAGGTCTTGGTAGTGATTAGCTAAATAGATAGATTAAACAAGAAATAAAATGGAAAACAACACTGTGCTTACCTCTTGCTTGCTAATTGAAGAATGGGAAAACCTGTTGTCAGAGCTGTTGAAGGACCTATAAATGGAGCTGTTGCTTGGAGCTCTTCCTGCAAGATGCCTGTAGCTGTTGCTATTGTTGTACGAGGGGGAAGAGAAGAAAATATGAATGCAAAAGCGTCAAGAGAGTTCTGTTCGTGGGGGGGGGCAGAGAATGGTTACAGAGAATGGTCTTGAAGGATGATGACACCGGTAGAATCACCGACGTCATCCAAATAATGATCGATGTCAGTGGCCGAAGAATGGGGACAGAGGCTAAAATTAGCCTCTATTCGTTCTTGCATGCTACCGGGTTAAGGGGCCATGGGAAAACGGTCAAGGGAGGCATAAATGGATGCAGGAGAAAGGATAAAGGGGAGATTTGGGCAATAAAGGCTAGGAGAGAGGTGGGGGGATCCAAGGAGGGGATCCAAGGTGGCATGGGTGAGGTGGAAGAGGGCCAAATAAATTAAAATATTTATTTGATAAATGGAGAAGGCTAGGACAAGGGTTAGGACATGGGCCAAGGGGGGCCAAGGGTGAAAGAAGACCTAGGGGTAGACATGATTTCAGTGTCTACAGGAAGAAATAAAACATATATCATAATGTATAAAATAGGTTAATAATCAAATTCAGAAAGCATGTCATTATTGTAACCTACGAACCAAAGAGTTTTAACTAAAACAAGTAGTGTTATTATATGATATCAAATTCAAATAATTTCTAAGTAAGTTGCATATTAGATGGAAAATATTTTAGGTTATTAATGAACTATTGTAGGAAGGAACTATTATGTTAAGGGATCTATAATGAATAATTCTTCTTAAAAGATAAATAGATACAAACTTAAGCCTTATCACCAATTGTTTGTATATGATCTTGTAGAAATATCAAGAGTGGGTGCTAAGTAACACCATGTAGTTTAAATTTTTTGTTTAATGCATTCGCTTGTTTTATTTGTATGTTTTCATAATAGTATTAGAGTATGATCTATATATCGAATGACAATGGAACCAAATTCAAAAGTCATAAATCATAAAGTGTGACAAAATAAACAAGTCAACACAAAAAGAACATACCATACAATAATTCAGGGAGGCACATCACCAAATAAGTCTAGGAATGAGGTAATAGTACACAAAATATGGGTAAGGGATAGATAATGGTCATTCAAAATTTATTAATGATGACACATTTGAAATATTAGATGGAAAATATTTTAGGTTATTAATGAAATATTGTAGGAAGGAACTATTATGTTAAGGGATCTATAATGAATAATTCTTCTTGAAAGATAAATGGATACACACTTAAGCCTTATCACCAATTGTTTGTATATGATCTTGTAGAAATATCAAGAGTGGGTGCTAAGTAACACCATGTAGTTTAAAATTTTTGTTTAATGCATTTGCTTGTTTTATTTGTATTTTTTCATAATAGTATTAGAGTATAATCTATATATCGAATGACAATGGAACCAAAGTAGAAAGTCATAAATCATAAAGTGTGACAAAATAAGCAAGTCAACACAAAAAGAACATACCATACAATAATTCAGGGAGGCACATCACCAAATAAGTCTAGGAATGAGGTAATGGTACAAAAAATATGAGTAAGGGATAGATAATGGTCATTCAAAATTTATTAATGATGACACATTTGAAATATTTCACCTTTTCCAAAAATAGATCAAAGGTCATATTTGGT
Organism: Torreya grandis; assembly: GCA_037957365.1. Taxonomy (NCBI): domain Eukaryota; kingdom Viridiplantae; phylum Streptophyta; class Pinopsida; order Cupressales; family Taxaceae; genus Torreya; species Torreya grandis. The sequence continues at coordinate 6,457,688 of JARHVA010000123.1, forward strand.
GGAGGAATAATAAAAAAATTTGACTACAAAAAAGATGGCACATCACATCAATAAATCCTATCAGTTGAAAAAGATCATATAGACAATAGATAAACAATGTCACATCATATAATAATCAATTATATTAAATTTCAAAGGTATAATGATGCACATACAACTCGACACATTCAAATCAGGGTGTCATGTAGAATCACCTAGGAAAAGCTATATATATAAGGGCATGAACCACACTATGCCATTAAATACCTTTGTGAATAATATCCCTATATGTTTTAATATTAATTTAGTCTCTTATGTATTAATTATTCATCAATGTTATATTTAGACAAAAATAGTGCTCACCAACTAGCAAACCAGATGCCATGGATAGATCACATCTTCTCATTCTGATCATAAATACATAAAAATAAGATATGGGCATTGATCTTGCCTTATGAAAAAAATAGATATCATGATCCTAACTCATTTGATTTAATAAATTATTCTAAATCCATCCTACTCATTCTTGATTAGCCAAAAGAAGCATAAATATAAGCCATAACACTTCAACATCAACTACGAGGGTCTAACAAAAAGTGATTGATCAAATTCAGAACTTTTGGGTAGTTAAATGAAATAATGCTCACTCTTCTCAACCGGTACAATGATGGTGCTATCTATTTATCACAATACATGATAATATTCATTAATCCAACCATAATGGATTGAGAAATAGGGTTACCCATGATGGGTAAGTATTTGGCACCTTATAAGATAAAGGCACCACCAATTCACCCAGACACACAAGAAACCTACAATAAAGGATCTACAAGGTTTCCAATGGGTCTATCGAGGATGATGAAATGTGAACTATTATAGAATGTATCATGAAGTGGTTTTGAAAAACCACTAAAAATGGCAAAAAATCCACCAAAGGTGTTATTGACATCACCTAATGCATGCTAATGTTTAATGAAGATTTTAATTGGATAATTTTTTTGGTTTCATAACTCATTAAAAATATATAAAAGGTTATCATCATGAAATCACACACCTTTCAGTACCAATTCTCGGTAATTTTTATTTGCTTCACACAATGGAAGTCACTTGAGGGACCAATCAACCCTAACATATAATTCTATCCTGCGACATAGTTTACTAATATTTCCTATGCCAAGATAGGGCAATACTATGTGGTGTTGGGACAATTAATTCTTGGTGACTAGAAATTTTGTAGATGATCACTTTGTACCCTCATATCCCCACATATGTAATGAAATATCTCTTAAAACATGTTATGGTGACCAAAATACATGATACCATTCAAATCAAAGTGTATGAGTGATGAGGCCATGAAATGACTCATTAAATCAATAAATAACACCATTTCCTCTTGCATAAATTATGTTTTTAAAGTGGACATAGATGTAGTTTTAAGAACCTATGCTTGTTTTAGAATGAAATATAGGATATATATCTAGTCTATTCTTTAAAAGTCATTGCAGTCTACATTGTTGTTATTTTATAACAAATTATTGGAGAAAAGATGCCAAATATTTTTTATGTATGCTAAAATGAGTCATTAATCCAAATAAAAAAGTTTGAAGTGTTCAAACACCAAATCAAGTATAACCTTCATATAACTCTAGAGATCCTTAGTAGTTTTGGAGTCTCATATAAATCATCTCCAAATTTATTTAGTTCCTTTTGAGATAGATGTACTATTTATGTAATATCATCTAAGGCATACAAACACCTTTGTATAAACCAAAAATAGTTCTTGTGTTTTTGTGTTGGTTTGTTTAATGTTTTGGCATGTGAATGTGTAAGGTCATAATTGACATGTTTTTGAAAATAGCAAAAAAAATCATCAATAATATCTCTAAACCTAAATCTAATTACATATTTAGTTTCATCTTAAAAAACTAGACAAGTTAAAAACAAGAATCATCTTGATCTGAGTATGTATGCAAAAGTTATAAGCATTTCATCTAGCTCCAAAGTTACACAAGTCTAGCTCCAGAGTATACCAGTTTAGCTCTAGAATCCATCAATCTGGATCTGAAGTTGTAAATAATTGGATCCAATGATACAAATAAATTATTTTAGGATTTTTAAGATTAAATAATGAATGAGGGAATGTTTTGGGATATGGTTTACAGTCTTTCTATAAATCAATTTTTTATAAATAGAAAATTACAAAAATAGACATCATAAAAAATAAACAACTACAAGGGTTTGCAATTATGGAAATGTGAGAGTAAAATATATGATTTCTATCTAATTTTTAAAAATAGGTATCCCTGAATAAGACAAGATATTTATAGTATTTCAACTACTATGAATATCTCACACATCAAGTTGTTGGAGGAAATTGAATTAGCCAATATTGTGATTGATTCTTTCTAAGAAAATCAAGAGTTGTTGGAAAGAAAATGAAACACCTATATTCTCTCCAACAAACTATAAAATGGTGGATTTATGAATCTATCATTTCCCACTATTTTATCCTTGAATAAAGGGGATTGTTTTTATTCTCCAAACAATATAAAATTGAATTTATTATATTGTTATTTGTAGCCTGGAATAATAATCAATTTCAAAATTGATTTGTTAAGTTGTTAAGATTAGAAAATCAATTCCAAGATAATTTTGTTAGGTTGTTCTCTCAAACAAAAAGTTGTTAAAGAGGTTGTATTATAAATACAATCTTCTCATTCATAATGAGAGTTAGTAGAGAGTTAGTAGATGATATAAATAATTCAGTAATAGATATCAATCTTTTCATTTTTAGATTGTACTTATTTTTAGAAGTAATAAGAATTTTATGAAGTTTATACAAATCTAAGTGTTGATCCAATCCTATTTCAAGGGAGAGCAAGGGCCCAATCAACCAAGGAAGTATGGTATATTTTGATATTTATATATTTATTTCATATTGTTGTGTGTTTTAAAATTTGTAATTTATTATCTTATGCAAAGTATTATGTTGTATGTTTCACCTATAGGATTGTGTGTTAATGTGTGTGTTTTCAATAAGATTACTTTCAATCATTTGAATTTTGAGCATTTCTCTTTCATAACAATTTTATTTCAGCAACTTAGATTAGCAGTGTGTTTACATTTCCTACAATTTACCTTTTTGCAAATAGATTAAATGTGTTTACTTTAATGCAATTTAAATTTCAGCAAAGTGTGTCAAGTATTTTCAATTTCAATAAGTGTGTTTAGTTTCACAAGCAATATAGTATATTTGAATTCAAGCAAATAGTTTAGATCTTTAGGAGTAAATGATCCACAATTCCCTCAAACATATAATTGTTAGCTACTATCTTTTATACCTTATTGATGATTATCATTAGACACCAACCTTGGTTTGATATGATAACAACTGAACTCAATTGATTAATTGATAGGATTATGTTTAATTTTAAAATGATAAATTCTAAGTTGGTGTTATATAAATGGCATTAAAGGGCTATCTATAAATGAAATATTATAAGGGTGATAATCATATCTATAGTAGGTCAATTAAATGCTAAATTCAAATATAAGCATACACTAAATTTATTATGCTGAGATAGTCTATATATAGAAATTACAACTATGCTAGATATATAACTAAAAAATAAGTGATGTACTTAACTTATTCTGATGCTAATGTAGTTCTATATCTAGAATGGGTTAAAAGTAGGTAGAAAGTAGATTCTAGAATAGCCATTATATTATGGATGCCTCTAGCTTTCTAGACAATAACGTTAACTCAAAATGGTTGTGTCAACGTTACTATTTGGGTTTAACACTAGTGTCTTGTATGGATTATCTATTGAAACATGATGTAACTAGATGGATGATACTGGGTTCTATTTTCCTTTTACTCTACTGCATTCATATCTGGGTCATGGATAGTTGTTGCTTATGAAATGGCAAAACCCTAACTTTTTATCTTTAATGTGACCTTGAAAAAAAATGAGTTAGTGGGTACATAGTGTCAAGCTGACCCTGATGACTCTATTTTCAAAGGGCATTTTCTACATAGCCAATACTCCAAAAAGGGCCTCATATTGATGTAGTTATCCCTTATGTGTTATCTTGTGTGTGAATCATGCAATGTGTGCAAAACAAGTACAATAGTAACCTAGCTTGTAACTTCATAAATTAGGATCTTGGGCTACTCATTTATTAGTTTAGACTTATAGATATGTTTTACCTATGAATGATATGGAAATAAAAATAGATAGGAAAGATTTACTTAATTGAATGCTCTTTAGTCTGATTTTTAGGTGTGTAATGAATGAGGGTTGGTCTTATATTTATATCAATCCCTTTGGAGTAATAAATACCATTAATTCACTTAGCTCTACCATTAGGATATGTTTCATTTACAAATTGGATGACTTTAAGGCACTAGACACTTGCATTGAGATAGGACAATAGCATTGATACTAATGTTTAACCTAAACATTAATGTTCAAGGAGTTGTAGACTAAATATAGGTTCAAAATATGTAGAGATGGAATATAAGTATATTTTAAGCATTCTGGGTAAGATAGAATACCTGAATCATCAATATAAGACTAGTCTAGCTAATATATATAGTCTAAGGGGTATAAAGATAGAGCAAATATGAGACTTGCATAAGTAAGAAATGTAGATAACTGAGAGGAATAACCAAGGTCTAGATTTTTCAAATGTAGAAGACTAAGGTGTTATCGAATCAGAAAATATCGACTACGATTCCCCCCTTTAATCTAGTAATGAAATTGTTAGTTTAAAGGAAAGGAATGCATACCTGGATTTGTATATAAACCTTGTCTTTGTATGTGCCCAACTTGAGTGATTTATTGACAATTGACCTACAACCAAGAGCATGTTATAATATAAAATCAATGCATATAATCTTGGTTGAAATTACTTGAAATATATTAAAATTGAAAGAAAAAGGTTTAAGAGTACACATAATTATTGATGTAATTATTTTGCCTATTGGCAAGTTATTTTGTAAGAGATGTATCATTATAAGGCTCTTAAAACTAAAACTATAATAAATATAAATAAAAATTTAAAGTGAATATATGTAAGGAGATGGAGATAGAGAGATAGAGAAAGAGACATTGGAAAGAACATGCTCATAAATTTAGAGTAAAAAGTGAGTTACCACCTGGTAGTTGAGATTAGTTCAATCATGCAACCCAATGATACTTATAGCTTGGTGAGGTTGGATGATTAATTCCAACCTAAAAAGTTAGAAAGATTAAGTGATTTTATCACCTCAATCATACCAAAAGGTGAACCAACTACTGGAGTATATTGGCTCAATAAAAGTCCATAAAAGTCTATTGGGTATCAGTATGAAAAAATCCATGATATGGTAATAATCCATGAAAGGATTTTGGAATTTGAAACTAATTTAGATTTTACAATATTAGGCACATATTACATAGCATATTCACCTTAGATATGTCTCATGCTAAAACTATGTATAAAATAATACCAATGTATATAATTCTGCCACAACTATGAATCTGAATCATATAATTGTGTGCTTTGGCCAATTCAAATAACCATGTGAGTGTGGAGAACATGCTTTCAAAACATGCCCCCAATATATATAGAGAAATATAAAAAACCGATATAAGTACCAATGTGAAGGACATGTTTACAAAACATGCCTCCACTATAAATTAAAGATGTTGAATATTAAATAGCTTTGAAGAACATGCTTCTAAAGCATGCCCCCCTTGAATTTGAGAACTGATATACATACCAAACTAATTGAATGTAGAGAAAATGCTTCCAAATCATGACCCCACTAAATTTATAAATTATGAATGTGTGAAATCCATGTCTATATGACATAACCCCATTAAATTTGAAAAGTGCTATAAGAACCATATTGAATGAATGTGGAGAACATGATTCTAAAGCATGCCCCACTGAATCTAAAAACTATGACAAGTGTGGAAAACATGTCTATATGTCATGCCCCAACTAATATGCCCTTCCATTTGAGGTGAGGGAAAATAAAAGAATTTTTATTTGCCTCACCTCAAAAGGATAAGACAACTATATACTCTATGAATGTAACCATGCAACATATAAAAGGAACATGTCTAGGTAAATGTATCATTGATAAATATCATGTCAATGTATATATAGTAATAGTACAAGCTCAAAAATAAAATAAGCACACACACAAACACTTAAAATCAAGTCAAAAGGTAATGGTCTAAGGAGACTGCAAACAAAGGGAATGTTCAAATGCCACATAATCAAAGGGACATGACTTAGTCAAATGTCCATAAAGGCAAAGTTGACATATTAAAATATTCATACAACAAAAAATGACATATTCAAATGTCAATGAAATCATACAGAGCCATGAGGGCCACAAGTAAATGAGCATATTCAAATTATTGAAAAAGGAATATAAGACACTCAAGGAAGTGCATAAAGTAAAGTATAAGCAACCAACATAAATATGTCATAGTAGCCCATAGATCCAATATGTTAGGAAAAGTATGTCACATGTATATCATATCAAGTACCCTATTTAAGATATAATTATGGATAATAGGCATGTGTAAGTACATATATAAGCTCAAACATGATAATGTAGAGTGATCATCGAATCATATAACCTATGTGTATCAAGATCAAATAAATGGATGCTCCCAATGTCCATATAACATGAATAGAAGAAATGTCCAACATATGAAATAGGAATGTATCATGTATCTATGTAGGCCTATATCAAACTCAAGTATAAGTGTGACACATATGTGTATGTAGGAGTAACTGAGTATGTCATCTATTAATATGGAAGTAACACATAAATGCCAAGGAACCAATAGAACATGTATGTACTGAAAGTGTTTTTGGAGTTTTAAATGTTTTTTAATTTTTTGGTATTTTTTAATTTTTTTGGATAGGAAAGATCATCCTATTATGCCATCCAATGGATGGCCATAACGATCACCCCACTGTGAATCTTAAAACCTTAATTTGGATATTTGACATTGTTTGCATCATGATTGTATAGGTTGAAAAAGTACATAACATGTTCTTCCTCATGTTTTGCATGTGTAGTAGAAGATTTAATGCTATCATTTGAAATATGTATTAATGTCCCTTTAATAGGAAATGAAATACCTTCATGATTTGGATCAATTTTTGATTCCAATTGGTATAGCCAAAGAGTTCCTAGTGTAAATGCATATGGAGATGTGGTAGGCATAACTCAAGCCCATGTTTGAATTACTTTAGGACCACAATCAATTGGTATTGTTATTTTGACTAAAGAGTCTTTGTAACCTTCTTTATTTTTTAAGTTTTTTAGATCAAATCCCATTTGTTGTAAGTGTCTTATATTGTAAATAATTTTTTCTTACGTAGGATCAAGATGGTTATGCCAAAAAATAAGAACCACCCATGTATAAGGCAATTGTTAAATCTTGTTGACATGGATACCTTTTGTGTTGTTCACTTTGAGATTCTTACATAATATGTGGACATTGGATTGGCCCCATGTTGAGTAACATTTGAAAACTATTCATATAAAGATTAGGAATACCACAATTTTTCTCATAATGTTCCTTAGGTAAGCTATCTCCATCCTTTATGTGAGGGATAAATATTTTATATTTAAAAGGAGATATGTTAAGTTTTTTTGAATGAAAAATTATGAAGGAAACATATCTATGCATATCATTATGTAAATGGGTAAATGATTCATATTTTTTATGCAATTTATTTTAATTTAATGGGGAAAGGAGGACTCTACTAAAGAGAAATTTCAATTCCAAATACAAGGGTCTAAATGCTAGCTCATATGATGTGATTTTGAATCAAATAGTATAACCTTGAAGGGACTCATCATCACATTGTTTGAAGTTGTGAAAATGCTCTAATGTAAGTTTTGACACCTTGTGGATATTGAAAGACATGAATAATGCATATTCTAATTATAATAAAATGCTTAAGGAACCCTTTGGTAGACTATAAAACCGATTTTGAGCCTCATCAAAAACATTCATATGGAAAAGTTTTAGAAATAGTTTTTCATCTTGTAGCCACTGAAAAATGAATATACATAGCTAATCATGTGGTTAAATGGGTCCTTGTGTCTCAAAAAGAGAGGTAAATTTGGTAATTAAAAATCTTGTGGATAGGGGTGTTCAAGTATACATTGCGCAAGTGGTTGATTATTGAATGGGGTAACATGTGCATTATCATTATGGAAAGCCATTTGCATTTGGAGTACAAAAACTTGATTTTGAAGGTCCCCAATAGTGTTCATCATAGACATTAGATATTCTATGGAGATAGAGTAGTTTGTCATAGGTGTTATCATTGGTTGCAATCCAACACCTCTTTTGAATCTATGTATATGAGTATCATTGTCCTTATGTATAACAAATGCGAGTTCATGGTCACTAAATTTAGGATATTTTGGTAATGGTATGGGTTGTTTGAACTTTGGTACATTTGGTATATCATTTGAATAGCTTGTACCATCTATATAATTTGTTTCATTTTCCTTTGGTAAGGGTATAACAATTTTAGTTTTGGAAAAGCTTGGTAAAGATACATTTTTTGATATGGATTTTATTTTAAATGAAAGTAGAAAAGAACCATCACCTTAAAATAAAGGGATATTGTTTGGAAATGTAGGAATGTTGGGGTGTTTAATAAATTTACTTGAAGACATTTCTCCCTTATTAATTGTTTGCACGCCAACCATAATCTCTCTATGTAGTTTTATAACTTTTGATGATTGAATGAAGGAAATTATTGGTCATATGTATCCACTATTTTGGTAAAATGGACATGTTTAGTTGGCCTGAATGGTTGGTGACTCAAGGATGTGTTTGAAAATCCCAACCCTTGATTATTTGTATTGCTATATTTGAGGGATATAGGGTGGGTTATACCTTACTTATGTTTGCCCAATCTTTGGCCTTAGTATCCATACTTTTTCAAGTATCGAATGCCAAAGTCATATAATGATGGTATAGGAAGTATGGGTAAAGGATTTGTATCTTCCTTAAGAAGGATGAACTCATCTCTTGAAGTGGTGGGAGCATAGACTTGATTAGAGGTATAACAACTACCACCATTCAAAAAATTTATATTACATGCTTTAGCACTTGGAACAATGTAAGAGTATTAAATTTTAATTCCTTCCTTTAGGGAGAATTAGATAGTGTCATAATCATAGTCATCAAATAAATCAATATCATACATGATAAGAGATATGAAGTATATAAATATTATCACAAAGTAGGTAATAAGCATCCCAAAGGGTATGCTTAGGGTTTTGACATTCAAAGACCAAGTTCACCAAATGTTTAACCCTAATATTGGAAAAATATAGGTTGGTGTTATCTAGATTACATTAAAGGGGTATATATAAGTGAAATGGTACAAGAGTGATAATTAGATCTATAGCAAGCCAATTAGATGCTAAACTCAAATATAAGCATACACTAAGTCTATTATGCTAAGATAGTCTAGATATGGGAAACATAATTATGATAGATATAAAAATGATAAAGAATTGAAGTATTTAGATTATTTTGATGCTAAAGATGTTTTGGATCTAGAACAAGCTAAAATTAGGTGGGAATCAGATTCTAAAATAGTCATTAGGTTCTGGAACTGATGCCTATAGATCTTTGGATAGTATTGTCAACCTAAAATGGTTGCATCGACACTACTATTTGGGTTTGACACTAGTGTCCTATATCTAATATTTAATAAAGCATGATGTGACCACTTGGATGCTTTTGGGTTTTGCTTCACCTTCGCTCTAGTGCATTCATATCTAGGTCATGGATAATCATTGTTTGTGAAATGGCAAAACCCTAACTTACCATCTTTAATGTGACCTTAGAGAAAAATGGGTTAGTGGGCACATGGTATTGAGCTGACCCCAATGACCCCACTATCAAAAGATGATGCCTACATAGATAATGCTCTGAATAGGGCCTCAGACTGATGTAGTTATCCCCTATATATTGGCTTGTGTGTGAAACATGTAATGTGTGTAAATCAAGTAAAATAGTGAAGTAGTTTGTAACTTGGAAAATCAAGCTCTTGGGTTGCTTCTTTAGTAATTCAAACCTATATATGTGTTGTACCTATGACTAATATGGAAATAGGAATAAAAAGAAAGCTTTTCTCAATTGAATGCTCTTAGTTTGATTACTATGTGTGTAATCAATGAGAGTTGATATTGTATTTATATTTATCCCTTTGGAGTAATAACTTAAATTAAATCACTTAGGTTGACCATTATAATGCATTTCATTTGAAAATTGGATGACTTTAGGGCACTGGACACTTACTTCAGGATGAGATAATAGCATCAACACTACTGTGTGACCCTAACATTAGTATTTAAGGAGAAAAAGAATAGGTACAGGTTTAAAACTTATAGAGATGAAATATAAGTACATTTTAAGCATTCTAGGCAAGATAGAATACATAGGTCATCAATATAATATTGGTCAAACTAAGAGATATAGTCTAAGAGGCACAAATCTAGAATAGATGCAAGACTTGTAGAAGTGAGAAAGGCAGAGAACTAAGAGGAATAATCAAGGTTTGAGTTTACCAAGTGTATAAGATTAAGGTGCTATATAATCACAAAATATTAGCTACAAATTGACAACCCCCTCAATGAGCTTTCAAAGGCATCCATCACATCTATTCCATTTTTCATCACTATGTTTAATGTGCATGTAAAAGTTCTCTAGCAAAAATCTTTAGCTATATATTCAATACTTCCATTGTGATTGATGCCTCTAAGAGCACAATAATCATTATAACAGTAAACTAAAAGACACCAAAAATTAAAGGCATAGGAATCACCTCAAATAGAATCAACCCAGTTATAAACTATTGTAAGAAACATTAAGGTACCATCATGTAGAGCCTCACCACTTCCCAAAAATAATATGACACATAACACTACATTTTGGTTGGATCATAAGCATGTCCTAAAAATCTTAGTATAATGTGATCTTGTGGAACTAAGCATTGAAAATTAGGAAGACATATAATCTATGCCCACAGACATAGGCAACTAAGTCTATAATCAAGAAGAATAAAACATTTTTTTCTTTTATAAGGTAGTACACACTTTCCAAGTGCATAATCAAGTAAGGAAATACTTATGGGTTGACATTACCACACCATTTCCATAAGTAATAGTTGATACTATTGGATAAAAGGCAGAGTGCAAGCACTAACAAGATGAATTATTTTAATTAGATCTATGCATAGGGTCTTTAGGAGTGCAAATAAGCTTCCCATAGTAGTCAGATCCAATCATAAGATCTATAGAAGTTTAGACTATCTCACCACATGAAGAAAGACCACTATAACCTTTGGTGTGTAAGTAAAGGATCCATACTATGCCCAAATTATCAACATCAATCAGAGAACATATGGTCTCCTTTGTCAATCCTCTCATAATCAAGGAAGATCAATCACAACAAGTTCCATCTCCTACACCCCAACAATAAAAAACAACTCAAGCCTACAAGAGGTTGAATAAATTACTAGTGCCACATTCTAGACCAAAGTCCTTAGAAAGTAAGCACATGGTGATGAAGTCATGTCATTCACCTTATCCTTTGTAATAAAAAGTATAGATCATAAATCTAGACCCACTTAAGCCTGAACAATCAATTAAACATACATCACATCTCAACAACAAGCTACATAGGCATAAATCAAGGAAAAAAAGGTAAGGACGGTGACTATGAAGAAGGCTCACAAGGAATAAAATAAGAATACAAAAAGGAGGAAAATTGTAAAGCTAATGAAGATGAAGAGTAGAGGAATCAATAAGAGGAACATAATAAGAAAAATGAGGAGGAAGCTATTATGTAGAAGAAAAAGGAGGAATCAGATGCTTAGAAACAAACATAACAAATAATACAATATGAGCAATGATAGAGTTAGTAGGAAGAAGAATAAGTTGTGAAGAAAGATCCAGAATGAGTAAATAAAGAGGTGTAAGTAACACAACAAAATATGGTTGAATTTAAGGAAATAACTAAGGTATAATCGGAAAAAGAAAAAAAAAATATGTAGACAATAAGAGTAAATAAATAAGTAGGCTCAGGATCAAGAGGCCAAGAACAAGGTATAAGTAGATACTAGAGTTAAGGTAAATGTTGATGCCAAATCCATGGTAGATGTAGAGTACAACATAGAACAACAAGTGATAGCAAATTTGACAATAGAGTTTTAAACCAAGGGTGTGATAACTAAATCCTAGTAGCCACTTGCTACATCACAAGGCTAGGGGTCCACTCAAGGGGATGCATAATATGAGGCATATGATCAAAATAAACAAATAAAAAACTAATGGTTTTGGGATATGCTAATAACCCCCACTCATATAACAAAATTTTATGTGTCGATGGCACAAATCAAGAAGGTTAATGTCATAACTACAACTTCGAGTTTGGCTCTGGTTGTAATAATGCAAGAAGAATTTGGTGATATCTATTAAATTTTATTGTCTAAACAAATTGAAGTGGAAAATACCTTTCAATAATATATCATGTAAAAGCCTTCAACTTTAAATAAATAAGTATCACAACTCTAGGAGTAAAATACAGACCTGCACTTTTGACCCACCAAGGCACATCAAGTCATTAATAATGTTTGCCTTGCATTAGTCAATCAAGTCTTGGGTGACCAAGTAATGTTTGAAGATGATTAATTCTCAAATCTCTTGATGAAGCTCGCAAAATATTAGATCATTATATAAAAACTACATTGGCTTCATACACAAGGGTATAACATTAAGGTAGAGATTGAGGAAATTTTTTGAACTTTTGAAAGAGTATGAACAAGTTTTGGGCATGACTATGCTCCAAGATCAACATATCACATGAGGGATGCTTGACTAGAATTAAAAATTGAACACTTCATATACTAAAGCCAAACTAGATTCTGATAAGGTAGACAAACCCAAAGCAACAATGGAAGATCAATTGACTACCTTTAACACACTAGACATCGCATTCAAGCAGTTGCTTGAATCATGAGACAATGTTATGCATAAGCGACTTTCATGGTAAAATGATATGATACATAAAAAATTTAATGACATACAAATGAAAAGGCATGAAAATTTCCTAGAAGAGTTATACAAAAATAGAAATTTTGAATATTAGGGCACTCCTCACCATCATGAATGATGATGCTATCCAAAATATGAAAGAGTGCCAAATCTTGTTGCACATAATTCTTAGTGTGGTGTGGGAAGTTCTTACTGACTATATAATGTAAAAAAAGGACTTGGAATATTGGGATAAATATATTACATACATTATCCAAGAGCCTAAGTTTATCCCTCCAAATTTTCTCCAACATGAGCTTCATCAAAAAAAGATGGCCACAACTTCACAGCTAGTGACCCAATCTCAACAACTACTACTAACACCAGATGATCTAGCCATAACTTCCTCAAAAAAAATCATCATCACAACCTCTTCTATTTTTTCCAAAGCAATTAATGTCAACACCTTCTTTATAAGTACTACATATACTTTAGTTTTGAATTTTTGAAGAGTTTTGAACAAAAAGGATTGAAACATTAGGACCAGGTTCAGGTTGGTTGACAAATCATAAAGGGTAGCCACCTGGTTATGTTAGTCAATTGAAAACTCAAAAGGGTATAGATTGGTATGATTCTTAGTTTAAAACTTGAAAGGGTGACTAAGTAGTGCATATTAGGTGAAAACTAGTAAATGTCACCTTGAGTGATAACTGCAAATAATGCTTTCAGTCCTATCCTTTGTAGCAGGCAACTCGATCAAATATAGTATCCAGTACACTTCTTGTAAAGTGATAGAGTCTTGGGAAATCTCTATAAATATTTTTCATTTTTAATAAAAAGGGGCTCCAAAATATTGAGACCAACATAGATTTAGAAATGGTTTTCCTTTATGTTTCTTTTTATTCCTTATGTCAATATGTTTTAGATAAAGTGTAATCTATTGATTATGAAAATTATAATTATTATATGTTGAATATATATATGATTCATGATTATTCTTACTTTATTATGTTCTTGGATAAGTGTGAAGTTTATGTAAAATTTCATCTTTTCTATTTTTGTATTCACTATGCATAACTATCCCTTATTAGCATATTCTGATGGGTTTTCCAGGAACCTTTGCTAACAACTATGTTCTCTTGTGATGGTCTTGGTAATCAGATTTTGTGGTGAAAATATATTTGGAATTCCAATTCTCCTTTAAAAACTAGAACCTTCATGTGGTTGGCTCTTAATAAAAAAAATTTCAACATGGGATACTTTGTTGAGAAGAGGTTGGCAAGGGTTGCGAAGATGCACCTTATGTAAAGAAGATTTTTAATACATTAACAATGTATTTATTACCTTTCCTTATATATAGGATGTGTTGAATGAACTGGGTGTTTTGATCAGGATGCCTAGTGCTTGTCATGGGAATTCACTTGAAGCTTGTATGCATAATTGGTTTAATAAAAAGGATTTAAAACTCTTCAGAGTTTTACCCTTTATTATGGTGTGGGGGATTTGGTTGGTTAGGAATGTTGATTTCTTTAAAAAAAATTATATTCCTCCTTTTCAGACATCTATTCATATTCACAATGTTTTAAAAGGTTTGAATAAAGTTATGAAATTAAAGGTTCCGAGACAAATTTCTCTATTGTTGATAGATTATTCTTTGCCTTGGGTTTCTTTGATGGAGATAGCCCAAGATATACTAGTTATATGTGGTTTTGGTGGAGTTTTATACATCAACTATAAATTTTTTTTCATTTCAAATCATTTTTAAGAATGGGAACAAATAATTTATTTGAACTATTTGCTCTTAAGTTACTCCTCAAGATTGCTTGTATTTTATTTTTATTAGGTTACAAGTGATGGGTGATTCTTAGGTGGTTATCAATTTGATGTTGAAGGTGAATAATATGGAGAGCCCTTCCTTGAATATAATATTTGAATAGGTAAATCATTTGGTTGGGGTTTTCACCTTTATTTCATTTAAACATGTTTATCTTGGACTAAATACCTTGGCCAACTAGTTGTCCAAATAAGGT
Source organism: Torreya grandis (assembly GCA_037957365.1). Lineage (NCBI taxonomy): Eukaryota > Viridiplantae > Streptophyta > Pinopsida > Cupressales > Taxaceae > Torreya > Torreya grandis. The sequence continues at coordinate 6,472,781 of JARHVA010000123.1, forward strand.
TTGTTATTGGAGTCAGGACAGTGGGTGAAGATGGAGACCAAGGATGGACTCTCGTAGCCTTATATCTTTAGTAATTTTTTATGATCTATAGGTTCATGATTCTTGTTTTGTAGGGATGAGGTTTCACCTCTCATTGTTACTTTTTATGGTTCACGAATTATACCATTTTTTATCCTTTCTATCTTTAAGATTTTGGATTATTTGCCATTATTTGGGTTTTTGTTTTTGTCTTTTGGAGTATTTTTTATAGTTATTTGTTTATAATGTTTATTACATTAACATGATATAACTTTTTCCAATGAATAAAATTTATCATTTTTTCTTTGGGGAAAAAATATAGTATTCATGATGGAAATGAAAAGACTCGAGAGACTTGCCAATCCTAAACAACCAAAAGGAGACTCTTATTGGTATTGTTTATAAAAGTAAAGTCTTTCTCAACTCCAAATATGATTCATTTTAATGGATTGTGCCAAATAAGGCATATATTCTATCAACTTGGGCTAAAAAACTATGTGCTTTGTGGATTCTTCCTTTGCTTGGGTAAAATTGATGTGCTGGAATAAAAATGGCATGCCCAAAGCTAGGGTGTTTTCTTGGTTGGAAACTCAAAACATGATCCTAACCTTTAATAGGCTATGCAATATTGGGTTGGAAAGACCCTATTATTGTTTCTTCCTAGTGTATGAGTAAGATGCAAACCACCTTTTGTTCAATTGCCCATTTTCAGCTTTGTGTTGGAATTAGATGTATGCTAAGGTTGGGCCAAGATGAGCTTACCCTAGTTTTATCCTCTTGGCCTTTGCCTCTTAGCTGTTTGGGCTTACTATGGCCACTTTTTCTTGTATTTGGATGGCTTATTCAACCATTCTAATTTGGGAACTTTGGAAAGAATGCAACCAAAGGATATTTTAAAATAAATTTAGTCATTTGGAGGAGGTGATCCATAGAGTTGAGGTGGCCATGTCTAAAATAAGATCTATTAATGCTAAGAGGAGTAATGGGATTTTGAAAAGTTAGGGTTAGTAGATCATTACAAGATAGAAGCTACTGAAATAACCCCTCATTAATGGGCCAAGAGTTATTTTGAAATCATCCCATAGGGAGGAAAATTTTGTATTGGTTCCTCCACTACTGGGCTTATTTAAGGTCAATTTTGATGGAGCCACTCAGGGTAACCTGAGTGCCTTAGGGGTTGGTTGCATCATCATAAACTTTGTAGGTTCTATGATAAGGGAAACCTCACTAAAACTAAGTCATGGAACCAATAATGAAGTTGAGGCTCAAGCTTTGGCCCTTGGTGCGGATATGATAATTAAATTTGGCATGGAGAAGGTGATATTGGAAGGGGAATCAATTATTCTAATCCAAATACTTCATAATTATGAAACCTGTGCTTGGAACATCAAAAATATTTTAGGCTAGGCCTAGGATATTATTAGTTCCCTCAGATCTTAAGAGGCATCTCACTATTATCATGAGGTAAATTTAATATCAAAATTCTTGTCTAATCAAGGTATATCCCAAACCCAAGAGCTTATTATGGACAACATTTGGGCTACATGGCTTGAAGCAAATGTGGCAAGTTTATAGCTATCCCCACTCCTTTTCTTGTTGGTGATCCTTGGTCATCATAATGATTTTTGATGGAAAGAGGGATCTCTCTTTAATCATTTGGCATCTTCAATTTTTTCATATCACACATGTTAGAAATCAATGTGAGATGGCTGACCATTATGTGATAGTTTTTTTCCTCGACTTGAAGGATTTTTCCTTTGTTCACTATTCTTGGGTTGAGGGATAAAGTGTTGAGAAATGTTAGTGATGGAGCACCTGGTTCAAATTTCTATCAGTGAGCCTCTATTATGTGTTTCCTCTGAGAAGAGGGAAATATACTTTGAGGTTAGTGTTAGTGAGGCATACCTTAAGAAGGTCTTTATGATTGAATTCAGGTTTGTTTTGGAATGAATCATAGAGATGTTGGGACTAGGTTTTTTTGGATATGCCTTACAGAGTTAAGGTGAATGTGTAACAACCCTACTAGGGTCAAACTAGAATGATGCGATTTTTTTAAAATTAAGCACACATACTATAAATGATTACACCATGATAATATAAGTAGTGATCATACAAATTACTCTAATTGTGATAGTTTCAAATAAGTACATGATATCTAAATAGTCACTGATCACTATCAACATATGGAAGACATCATATTACAAACATATAAAGTAATTACAAATAGCTAGCCATTGCTGGTACAATACACAACCACAACTATCAATCCATAGTAAATAGGTAATTACAACTCTTTATGATAATGTTTATAAAATAAATACAATATAATACAGTGTACGTAAATAAGATATATGGCTCCCCAGAGCATGAGTTCCTTGAACTCTCCAGTATCTGTGGCAATCTCAAATGTCATATATATAGTAGTAATGATATGGGGAGGGAGAGCATCATCTGAGCATTTTTACACACCAACCATAGACCAATGATCCCCCACACTAATCCCATCAAGAAATGACCCTCCATAGATGATTAGATAGTGATGGCACATAAATCTAAAGAGACAAACAAGTACTCATGTGCTATATGATTTCTAAAATTAAACATGCAGTGTATTATAGAAAATCCATTCTATTGCAAGATATCGTATAAACATGTAAACCATACTCATGAAATGATAATGTCTCACTAAACATACTTTGGCTCAAAGTTTTCAAGAATAATAAATAATAGTGATCTATGTGAACATAAGAATCCAATTAGGAGAGATTAGTATCGTGTTAGTAGATGAAATCAAATCCAAAAACACACTAATGAACTAACACCTTAAGCTTAGATCTTAAGGGGAGATTAGTGAAGAAAAACCATTGACAAATCACAACTAAAATGCAAGAACCAAATTTCTTACCTTCCTTGAATGTTCCAAGATATCTCTTCATTGGCTTGCTTATATTGTGCTTAAGAAGTCTATGGCAATGGAGCTCAGATATTTATTTCTCTCCATGACATAATTGGATTTATGGCTTTGGATTGTGAATATTAACTTAATATTTTGGCATAATAACACTATATCAAAATAGATTTGAAATCATTTGTGCATGATAACTTTGGCTTATGAGAGATTAAAATAATGAGTGTGAAGCCTTCTATTTATAGATTTTACAAATGGACTAGGATCAACCATGAACTTCCATCTCAAGATGAATATGTGTGGCCATTAATTAATTCAATTATGTAAATAAAATTCGTAAAATATCGTCATAATGATTTGAGAATAAGGAGCATCAATGAAGCATGGGAGGGCTTAATCAGATATTTGTTGCATTTATAGAGTATTGATGCCACCTCAAAAAATTATGTCACATGATGATGCAAATATTAGAAACCAATTTCCAATAAAGAAATATTCAATAATTTCCATGGAATTCTTACTTGAGCTCATAATTTGGTTAAATTTGCCTTTAGTAAGATTAAACAATTTTAGTGCAATTCTTCAAAAATTGTGTTAGGATATAAAACACAAATAGCTCTGATACCACTTTTTAGGATCCTACTCCTTAAGAGCACAATTGATTACCTTTGTATAAGCAACTAAACATGGAATTAAACCAGAAGTAATAAGTAACTAGAATTCAGAAACAACACATAATATGAGAGACAATACAATCTTGTATTAACACTCTTCCAGAAGGAAATACAATGAAGAAATCACACTCTTCCCACACCTCTTGGGCATAAAGTAATTCTCCCTCTTGAGTTCTCTCTCTCTGAATCAATTACAATCACAACTCAAACACAGAGTTTTTCCCTCCACCAAGTACTCAAAGTACTCCAAGTAGATCTCCTTTGATCTTTCACACCTGTAGACCTAACTGATCTTACTTACCATGTAAATCTACCTGATTTTGCTACCTGCAGATCAATTGATCTTACACACCTTGAGACAACCAACCCAATTATTGTTCTTGCCTTCAAGTTGAGGATCTAATCCTTCTTAGTCCTTCATTACAATACATCCCCATGGGTCTATTAAATAGATCCCAAAACAAACAATAATTAAACTTCCCAATTATAATAATTAAAAATGCAGACTCAAGACTAAAATTAGTCTTTACATGCAAATTGATTGTCCATCTAAAATTAGACCAGTTTTGGAAACACACAGGTTGCTGACGTCAGTTCCTGTCTGACCGATGCTGGCTGACCCATAATCGATGTTGGTTATTGTGTAACTGAATATGACTGATGTTGGTTGGCCTAACTGACATCGATTACTATAACACTTAGCAACCTCTTCCATTTGCATACCTATGAAGCTTTTAGCTCCACAACCTAACAATCTCCCACTTGGAGATAAATAACTGCACCTGTACCTGTACCTGTACATCATCTAATTTTATTTCTTAGCTTGTATCCCCATCTTCAAGTTCAATCTTGTAGACCAACAGAAGTTGAATGAAGATTCAAATTCTCCTTTGTTCCCAGCTTTGTTAACATACCTGCAGGGTTCTCATCCTTGCTAGCCACCATGACTGCAACAACCTTCTGCAACTCTGAAATCTAGCTAATCACTGTTCTAATAATAGTGAACACATATCCTGTGGTGCTTCTCCTGTCATCCAAGTAACCTGCCATATCCAAATCTACATACCCATGTAGAGAAGTGCTTGACCCTGCATAGCATAAATACCTACTGTTGGTCCCTCTCAAATATCTGATAATCCACTAAACTGCTTTCCAGTGCTCCTTTTCTGAATTGGCCATAAACTTGCTGACAACTCCCACTGTTTGGGCAATATCAGGTCTAGTACTCATGTACTCAACCTCATCATGTGATTTAGGACACTTTTCTATGAACTATCCAACCATATGTGTGCTATCTGGTTCTACATCTTGCGTCTTGAACCTCTACACTACCTTATTCACATAATCTTTTAGAGATAAAATTAACTTGTGACTTTCCTTGTCTCTAGAAATACTCATGCCAATGATTTTCTTTCCTACTTCCAAATCCTTCATGGCAAACCTCTGAAATAATTTTACCTTTAGCTCAGCAATCTCCTGCATGTGTGACCCTGTAACAAGCATATACACTACATACAATAATAGGATAATGTAGCTAATATTATCCAACCTAGTAAAATAAACACAATGGTCACACTGACATTGACTAAAGCCATGCTTTGTCATAAACCTGTCAAATCTATACCATTGTCCTGGAGCTTGCTCAAGACCATATAACCTGGCTTTCTATCTCAGCTATCCATTCTCTCCTTTCTTTAACCTATAAATCTATTCATCTTTTAGTGCTTTCATCCTGGCTGGCAACTCTACCAAATCCCACGTTTGGTTCTCTTCTAAGGAATCAATTTTCTCATTCATGCCATGCTCCCACTGTTTCCTAGATTCTACCTGCATTGTCTCTTCAAAACTTCCTGGTTTTCCACCATCAGTGAGAAACAAGTAGTATAAAGAAGGGGAATAATGAATTTGAGGCTTACTTACCCCTTTGGACCTCCACATGGGCATTTGAGACTCCTTTACAGCTTACTGTCATCCCAAAATTCATTCTAACAGTGATCGATCTCGGTCACCTCTGGCTAACCTTGGTCTGCACCTGACTGATGTTGATTCCTCCTTATCACCGATGTCAGTTCACTGGCTGACATTGGTGTCCACCTGCCTGACATCACCAACTTCAGTTTGCATATGATCAACATCGGTTCCTGTCTGTTTGACGTCAGTTCTCACCTGATCGACGTTGGTAACTGTGTTTTCTTGTGAGTGAAGATTTTTACCTGTAAGCTCATTTTAGATCATAACCTTGTCTAAATCAACACTGTCCTACTCAGAAATATCTAGCTCTTGAGCTGATCTCTGTCCATCATCTTCTCCTTGAAAACCAAGGCTTTCCAGTTCTTAAATTTGTCAAAAACATCAAATATCTTCTTTATGCAATAAACCCAATCCTTTCTTGTAGCATCATCAAAAACATAACACTATGATCCTCCAATAGAAGCTCCCTGAGATGGTCTCCACACACTTGTGTGAACAAGCTCCAACCTGTGCTTCTTCTTTGTTGACCCAGTTTTGAGAAACCTCACTTTCTCCTATTACCCAAACATACAATGCTCACAAAAATCTCGGTCTATCAAATCTGAAAACACACCTTTTGACTTAAGAACATCCATTCCCTTCTCACTCATGTGACCAAGCCTACAGAGCCACATCTTTGCATCTACATCTAAAGTAGATAAAACATAAGGAAAATTAGTAATACAAGTAGATAGATAAAGTGTACCTACTTTATTACCTCTAGCTAATATAGGTGCACCCTTGAAAACTTTCCAAGATTCTGCTGTGAGAGTTACTGTGCAACCCTCATCACCCAACTTTCTTGCAGACATTAGATTCTACTTCAGGACTGGGACATGCATGACATCCTTCAACACCCATCTGTTGCTAGTTTGCAACTTCAATTGCACTTCCACTTTGCCAACCATTTGACAAGGCTCACCTTATAGATAATCCTCTATCTGCATCCTCCATAATTGATAATTCTTGCCATTGAATTTCTCCATTCTTAGCTTGCTTTATTCTACCATTACTTTACTCCCACTCAAATAAAAACCCCTGTGAGTGACCTATAATCAACAAACATTTAACACACTCTGAAACCAAGGTGTTAGTGAACCAAGCTCTGATACCACTTATCAAGATCCTTTCTCTGATACCACTTGTTAGGATCTAGAACACACATAGCTCTAATACCACTTGTTAGGATCCTACTCCTTAAGAGCACAATTGATTACCTTTGTATAAGCAACTAAACATGGAATTAAACCAAAAGTAATAAGTAACTAGAATTCAGAAATAGCATAGAATATGAGAGACAATACAATCTTGTATTAACACTCTTCCAGAAGGAAATACAATGAAGAAATCACACTCTTCCCACACCTCTTGGGCATACAGTAATTCTCCCTCTTGAGTTCTCTCTCTCAATCAATTGCAATCACAACTCAAACACAGAGTTATTCCCTCCACCAGTCAGTGACAATCAACCCAATGGTTGTTTTTGCCTACTGCCAGTCCACCAAGTACTCAAAGTACTCCAAGTAGATCTCCTTTGATCTTGCACACCTGTAGATCTAACTAATCTTACTTACCATGTAGATCTACCTAATCTTGCTACCTACAGATCAACTGATCTTACACACCTTGAGACAACCAACCCAATTGTTGTTCTTGTCTTCAAGTTGAGGATCTAATCCTTCTTAGTCCTTAATTACAATACAACCCCATGGGTCTATTAAATAGATCTCAAAACAAACAATAATTAGACTTCCCAATTACAATAATTATAAATGCAGACTCAAGACTAAAATTAGTCTTTATATGCAAACTAACTGTCTGTCTAAAATTAGACCAATTTTGGAAACACACAGGTTGCTGATGTCAGTTCCTCTCTGACCAATGTTGGCTGACCATAACCGATGTCAATTATTGTGTAACTGAATATGACCGATGTCGATTGGCCTGACCGACATCGATTACTGTAACACTCAGCAACCTCCTCCATTTGCATACTTGTGAAGCTTTTAGCTCCACAACCTAACAATCTCTCACTTGAAGATAAACAACTACACCTTTACCTATACATCATCTAGTTTTATTTCCTAGCTTGTATCCCCATCTTCAAGTTCAATCTTGAAGACCAATAGAAGTTGAATGAAGATTCAACTTCTCTTTTTTTTCCAGCTTTGTTAACATACTTGCAGGGTTCTCATCCTTGCTAGCCACCGTGACTGCAACAACCTTCTGCAACTCTGAAATCTAGCTAACTGTTGTTCCACCAACAGTGAACACATATCATGTGGTGCTTCTCTTGTCATCCAAGTAACCTCCCATAGCTAAATCTACATACCCATGTAGAGAAGTGCTTAACCCTGCATAGCATAAATACTTGCTACTAGTCCCTCTCTGATATCTAAGAATCCACTAAACTACTTTTTAGTGCTCATTTCCTGAATTGGCCATAAACTTGCTGACAACTCCCACTGCTTGGGCAATATCAAGTCTAGTACTCATGTACTCAACCTCATCATGTGATTTAGAACACTGTTTTATAAACTATCCAACCATAGGTGTGTTAATTGGTTCTGCGTCCTGCATCTTGAACCTCTCCACTATCTTATTTGCATAATCCTTTGGAGACAAAATCAACCTGTGACTTTCCCTGTCTCTAGAAATACTCATGCCAAGGATTTTCTTTGCTGCTTCCAAATCCTTCATGGCAAGCCTTTGAACTAATTTTACCTTTAGCTCAGCAATCTCCTGCATGAGTGACCCTGCAACAAGCATATACACTACATACAGTAACAGGATAATGTAGCTAATATTATCCAACCTAGTAAAATAAATACAATGGTCACATTGACATTGACTAAATCCATGCTTTGTCATAAACCTGTCAAACCTATACCACTGTCCTGGAGCTTGCTCAAGACCATATAACCTAGCCTTCTGTCTCACCTGTCCACTCTCTCCTTTTTTTAACCTGTAAATCCATTTGTCTTTTAGTGCTTTCATCATGGCTGGCAACTCTACCAAATCCCATGTTTGGTTCTCTTCTAAGAAATCAATTTCCTCATTCATGCCATGCTCCCACTGTTTCTTGGATTCTACCTGCATTGCCTCTTCAAAACTTCCTAGTTTTCTACCATCAGTGAGCAACAAGTAGTATAAGAAGGGGAATAATGAATTTGAGGCTTACTTACCCCTTCGAACCTCCACATGGGCATTTGAGACTCCTTGATAGCTTGCTGTCTGCCCAAAATTCATTCTAATAGTGACTGATCTCGGTCACCTATGGCAGACCTCAGTCTGCACCCGATTGATGTCGATTCCCCCTAATTGCCAATGTTGGTTTACTAACTGACATCGATGTCCACCTACCCAACATCATCGACTTTGGTCTGCACATGACTGATGTCGGTTCCTGCCTGTTCGATGTCAGTTCTCACCTAATAGACGTTGATAACTATGTTTTCCTATGAGTGATGATTTTTACCCACGAGCTCATTTTGGATCATAACCTTGTCCAAATCAACATTGCCTTGCTCAAAATTATCTAGCCTCTTGAGCTGATCTATGTGCATCATCTTCTCCTTTAAAATCAAGGCTTTCTAGTTCTTAAATTTGTCAAAAACATTAGATTTCCTCTTTATGCAATAAACCCAATCCTTTCTTGTAGCATCATCAAAAACATAACATTGTGATCCTCTAATAAAAGCTCCCTGAGTTGGTCTCCACACACCTGTGTGAACAAGCTCCAGCCTGTGCTTCTTCTTTGTTGACCTAGTTTTGAGAAACCTCACTTTCTCCTATTTCTCAAACATACAATGCTCACAGAAATATCGGTCTATCAAATTTGAAAACATACCTTTTGACTTAAGAACATCCATTCCCTTCTCACTCATATGACCGAGCCTATAGAGCCACATCTTTGCATCTACATCTGAAGCAGATAAAATAGAAGGAGAATCAATAACACAAGTAGATAGATAAAGTGTACCTACTTTTTTACCTCTAGCTAATACAACTGCACCCTTGGAAACTTTCCAAGATTTCACTGTGAGAGTTATTGTGCAACTCTCATCACCCAACTTTCCTACATAAATTAGATTCTACTTTAGGACTGGGACATGCATGACATCATTCAACACCCATTTGTTTCTAGTCTGCAACTTCAGCTGCACTTCTCCTTTGCCAATCATTTGACAAGGCTCACCTTACAGATAATCCTCTATCTGCATCCTTCATAATTGATAATTCTTGCCATTGAATTTCTCCATTCTTAGCTTACTTTCTTCTACCATTGCTTTACTCCCACTCAAATAGAAACCCCTGTGAGTGACCTGTAATCAACAAACACTTAACACACTCTGAAGCCAAGGTGTTAGTGAACCAAGCTCTGATACCACTTGTCAGGATCCTTGCTCTAACACCACTTGTCAGGATCTAGAACACACACAGCTCTAATACCACTTTTTAGGATCCTACTCCTTAAGAGCAAAATTGATTACCTTTGTATAAGCAACTAAATACGGAATTAAACCAGAAGTAATAAGTAACTATAATTCAAAAATAACACAAAATATGAGAGATAATACAATATTGTATTAACACTCTTCCAGAAGAAAACACAATGAAAAAATCACACTCTTTCCACACCTCTTAGGCATACAGTAATTCTCCCTCTTGAGTTCTCTCTCTCTCAATCAATTATAATCACAACTCAAACACAGAGTTGTTCCCTCCACCAGTCAGTGACAATCAACCCAATGGTTGTTGTTGCCTACTGTCGATCCACCAAGTACTCAAAGTACTCCAAGTAGATCTCCTTTGATCTTGCACACCTACAGATCTAACTGATCTTACTTACCATGTAGATCTACTTGATCTTGCTACTTGCAGATCAACTAATCTTACACACCTTGAGACAACCAACCCAATTGTTGTTCTTGCCTTCAAGTTGAGGATCTAATCCTGCTTAGTCCTTCATTACAATACAGACCCATGGGTCTATTAAATAGATCCCAGAATAAACAATAATTAGACTTTCCAATTACAATAATAAGAAACGTAGACTCAAGACTAAAATTAGCCTTTACATGAAAACTAACTATCTATCTAAAATTAGACCAATTTTGGAAACACACAGGTTGCTGATGTCAGTTTCTATCTGACCGATGTTAGCCAACCCATAACCAATGTCGGTTATTGTGTAACTAAATATTTCTGATGTCGATTGGCCTAATCGATGTCAGTTACTGTAACACTCAGCAACCTCCTCCATTTGCATACCTGTCAAGCTTTTAGCTCCATAACCTAACAATCTCTCACTTTGAGATAAATAGCTACACCTATACTTGTACCTGTACATCATCTAATTTTATTTCCTAGCTTGTATCCCCATCTTCAAGTTCAATCTTGAAGACCAACAGAAGTTGAATGAAGAGTCAACTTCTCCTTTGTTCCTGGCTTTGTTAACATTCCTATAGGGTTCTCATCCTTGCTAGCCACTGTGACTGTAAGAACCTTCTGTAACTTTGAAATCCAGCTAACCACCGTTCCACCAACAGTGAACACATATCCTATGGTTCCTATCATCTAAGTAACCTGCCATATCCAAATATACATACCCATGTAGAGAAGTGCTTGACCCTACATAGCATAAATACCTACTACTGATCCCTCTTAGATATCTAAGAATCCATTGAACTGCTTTTCAGTGCTCTTTTTTTGAATTGGCCATAAACTTGCTGACAACTCCCACTGCTTGGGCAATATCAGGTCTAGTACTCATGTACTCAACCTCATCATGTGATTTAAGACACTATTTTATGAATTGTCTAACCATAGGTGTGCTAACCGGTTTTGCATCCTGCATCTTGAACCTCTCCACTAACTTATTCACATAATCCTCTAGAGACAAAATCAACTTGTGACTTTCCCTATCTCTAGAAATACTCATGCCAAGGATTTTGTTTGCTGCTTCCAAATCCTTCATGGCAAACCTCTGAACTAATTTTACCTATAGCTCAGTAATCTCCTGCATGTGTGACCTTGTAACAAGCATATACACTACATACAGTAACAGGATAATGTAGCTAATATTATCCAACCTAGTAAAATAAATACAATGGTCACATTGACATTTACTAAATCCATGCTTTGTCATAAACCTGTCAAACCTATACCACTATCCTGGAGCTTGCTCAAGACCATATAACCTAGCCTTCTCTCTCACCTGTCCATTCTCTCCTTTATTTAACTTGTAAATCCATTCATCTTTCAATGCTTTCATCCCAGCTAGCAACTCTACCAAATCCCACATTTGGTTCTCTTCCAAGGAATCAATTTCCTCATTCATTCCATGCTCCCACTGTTTCCTAGATTCTACCTGCATTGCCTCTTCAAAACTTCTTGTTTTTCCACCATCAGTGAGCAACAAGTAGTATAAAGAAGGGGAATAATCAATTTGAGGCTTACTTACCCCTTCAGACCTCCACATGGATGTTTGAGACTCTTTGACAGCTTGCTGTCTACCCAAAAGTCATTCTAATAGTGACCAATCTTGGTCACCTTTGGCCAACCTCAGTCTGCACCTGACCGATGACGATTCCTCCTGATCACTGACGTCAATTTGCTAATCAATTTTGGTGTCCACCTACCTGACATCATCAACTTTGGTATGCACATGATCGACATTAGTTCTTACTTGTTTAATGTCAGTTCTCACCTGATCGATGTCAGTAACTGTGTTTTCCTGTGAGTGATGATTTTTACCTGCGAGCTCATTTTGGATCATAACCTTGTCTAAATCAACACTGCCCTGCTCAGAATTATCCAGCCTCTTGAGCTGATCTCTATCCATCATCTTCTCCTTGAAAACTAAGGCTTTTTAGTTCTTAAATTTATCAAAAAAATTAGATTTCCTCTTTATGTAATAAACCCAATCCTTTCTTGTAGCATCATCATAAACATAACACTATGACCCTCCAATAGAAGCTCCCTGAGCTGGTCTCCACACACCTGTGTGAACAAGCTCCAACCTGTGTTTCTTCTTTGTTGACCTAGTTTTGAGAAACTTCACTTTCTCCTGTTTCCCAAACATACAATGCTCACAGAAATCTCAGTGTATCAAATCTGAAAACATACCTTTTAACTTAAGAAAATCCATTCCCTTCTCACTCATGTGACCAAGCCTACAAAGCCACATCTTTGCATCTACATCTGAATTAAATAAAATAAAAGGAGAATCAGTAATATAAGTAGATAGATAACGTGTACCTACTTTCTTACCTCTAGTTAATACAAGCACACCCTTGGAAAATTTCCAAGATTTTGTTGTGAGAGTTACTGTGCAACCCTCATCAGCCAAATTTCTTACAGAAATTAGATTCCACTTCAAGACTGGGACATGCATGACATCCTTCAACACCCATGTGTTGCTAATTGCAACTTCAATTGCACTTCCACTTTGCCAACCATTTGACAAGGCTCACCTTATAGATAATCCTCTATCTGCATCCTCCATAATTGATAATTCTTGCCATTGAATTTCTCCATTCTTAGCTTACTTTATTCTACCATTACTTTATTCCTACTCAAATAGAAACCCCTGTGAGTGACCTATAATCAACAAACACTTAACACACTCTGAAACCAAGGTGTTAGTGAACCAAGCTTTGATACCACTTATCAGGATCCTACTCCTTAAGAGCACAATTGATTACCTTTGTATAACCAACTAAATGCGGAATTAAACTAGAAGTAATAAGTAACTAAAATTCAGAAACAACACAGAATATGAGAGATAATACTATCTTGTATTAATACTCTTCCAAAAAGAAATACAATGAAGAAATCACACTCTTCCCACACCTCTTGGGCATACAGTAATTCTCCCTCTTGAGTTCTCTCTCTCTCTCAATCAATTACAATCACAACTCAAACACAGAGTTGTTCCCTCCACCAGTCAGTGACAATCAACCCAATGGTTGTTGTTGCCTACTACTAGTCCACCAAGTACTCAAAGTACTCCAAGTAGATCTCTTTTGATCTTGGACCCCTGTAGATCTAACTGATCTTACTTACCATGTAGATATACTTGATCTTGCTACCTACAGATCAATTGATCTTACACACCTTGAGACAAACAACCCAATTGTTGTTCTTGCCTTCAAGTTGAGGATCTAATCCTTCTTAGTCCTTCATTACTATACAACCCCATGGGTCTATTAAATAAATCTCAAAACAAATAATAATTAGACTTTCTAATTAAAATAGTTAGAAATGCAGACTCAAGACTAAAATTAGTCTTTACATGCAAACTGACTGTCCATCTAAAATTAGACCAGTTTTGGAAACACACAAGTTGTCGACATCAATTCTTGTCTGATCGATGCCGACTGACCCATAATCGATGTCAGTTATTGTGTAACTGAATATGATCGATGTCGATTGGCCTGACCGATGTTGGTTACTATAACACTCAGCAACTTCCTCTATTTGTATAATTGTAAAGCTTTTAGCTCCATAACCTAATAATCTCTCACTTGGAGATAAATAGCTGCACCTGTACCTATACTTATACATCATCTAATTTTATTTCTTGGCTTGTATCCCCATATTTAAGTTCAATTTTGATGACCAAAAAAAGTTGAATGAAGATTCAACTTCTCCTTTGTTCCTGGCTTTTTTAACATACCTGCAAGGTTCTCATCCTTGCTAGCCACCATGACTGCAACAACCTTTTGCAACTCTGAAATCCAGCTAACCACTGTTCCACCAATAGTGAACACATATCCTATGGTGCTTCTCCTATCATCTAAGTAACCTACCATATTCAAATCTACATACCCATGTAGAGAAGTGCTTGACCCTGCATAGCATAAATACCTGTTGCTAGTCCCTCTCAGATATCTGAGAATCTACTAAACTGCTTTTTAGTGCTCTTTTTCTAAATTGGCCATAAACTTGCTGACAACTCCCACTACTTGGGCAATATCAGGTCTAGTACTCATGTACTCAACCTCATCATGTGATTTAGGACACTGTTATATGAACTATCCAACCATAGGTGTGCTAACCAATTGTGCATCCTGCATTTTGAACCTCTCCACTACCTTATTCACATAATCCTCTAGAGAGAAAATCAACCTGTGACTTTTCCTGTCTCTAGAAATACTCATGCCAAGGATTTTCTTTGCTGCTTCCAAATCCTTCATGGCAAACCTTTGAACTAATTTTACCTATAACTCAGCAGTCTCCTGCATGTGTGACCCTATAACAAGCATATACACTACATACAGTAATAGGATAATGTAGCTAATATTATCCAACCTAGTAAAATAAACACAATGGTCACATTGACATTGACTAAAGCCATGCTTTGTCATAAACCTGTCAAACCTATACCACTGTCCTAAAGCTTGCTCAAGACCATATAATCTAGCCTTTTGTCTCACCTGTCCATTCTCTCCTTTCTTTAACTTGTAAATCCATTTGTCTTTTAGTGCTTTCATCTCAGCTGGCAACTCTACCAAATCCCATGCTTGGTTCTCTTCCAAGGAATCAATTTCCTCATTTATGTCATGCTCCCACTATTTCTTGGATTCTACCTGCATTGTCTCTTCAAAACTTCCTAGTTTTCCACTATCAGTGAGCAACAAGTAGTATAAAGAAGGGGAATAATGAATTTGAGGCTTACTTACCTCTTCAAACCTCCACATGGGTGTTTGAGACTCCTTGACAGTTTGCTGTCCACCCAAAATTCATTCTAACAGTGACCGATCTTGATCACCTCTGGCTGACCTCGATCTGCATCTGATCGATATCAATTCCTCCTAATCACTGATGTTAGTTCACTAATCAATGTTAGTGTCCACCTGCCTGACATCACCGACTTTGATCTACACATGACCGACTTCATTCCTACCTATTCGACATCGATTCTCCCCTGACTGATGTCGGTAACTATGTTTTCTTGTGAGTGATGATTTTTACCTGTGAGCTCATTTTGGATCATAACCTTATCTAAATCAACACTTCCCTACTTAGAATTATCCAGCCTCTTGATTTGATCTCTGTCTATCATCTTCTCCTTGAAAACCAAGGCTTTCCAGTTCTTAAATTTGTCAAAAACATCAAATTTCCTCTTTATATAATAAACCCAATCCTTTTTTGTAGCATCATCAAAAACATAACATTGTGATCTTCCAATAGAAGCTCCCTGAGCTGGTCTCCACACACGTGTGTGAACAAGCTCCAACCTGTGCTTCTTTTTTGTTGACCCAGTTTTGAGAAACCTCACTTTCTCCTATTTCCCAAAAATACAATGCTCACAAAAATCTTGGTCTATGAAATCTGAAAACATACCTTATGACTTAAGAACATCCATTCCCTTCTCACTCATGTGACCAAGTCTATAGAGCCACATCTTTGCATCTACATCTAAAGTAGATAAAATAAAAGAAGAATCAGTAATACAAAGTAGATAGATAAAGTGTACCTGCTTTCTTACTTCTAGATAATACAAGTGCACCCTTGGAAACTTTCTAAGATTCCACTATGAGAGTTACTGTGCAACCCTCATCACCCAACTTTCTTGCAAAAATTAGATTCCACTTCAGGACTGGGACATGCATGACATCCTTCAACACCCATGTGTTGCCAGTTTACAACTTCAGCTGCACTTCCCCTTTGCCAACCATTTGACAAGGCTAACCTTACAGATAATCCTCTATCTGCATCCTCCATAATTGATAATTTTTGCCATTGAATTTCTCTATTCTTAGCTTACTTTCTTCTGCCATTGCTTTACTCCCACTCAAACAAAAACTCTTGTGAGTGACCTATAATCAACAAACACTTAACACACTCTGAAACCAAGGTGTTAGTGAACCAAGCTTTGATACCACTTGTTAGGATCCTTGCTCTGATACCATTTGTTAGGATCTAGAACACACACAGCTCTGATACCACTTGTTAGGATCCTACTCCTTAAGAGCACAATTTATTACCTTTGTATAAGCAACTAAACATAGAATTAAACCAGAAGTAATAAGTAACTAGAATTCATAAATAACACAAAATATAAGAGACAATACAATCTTGTATTAACACTCTTCCAGAAGGAAATACAATGAAGAAATCACACTCTTCCCACACCTCTTGGGCATATAGTAATTCTCCCTCTTGATTTCTCTCTCTCTCAATCAATTACAATCACAACTCAAACACAGAGTTGTTCCCTCCACCAGTCAGTGACAATCAACCCAATAGTTGTTGTTGCCTATCGCCAGTCCACCAAGTACTCAAAGTACTCCAAGTAGATCTCTTTTGATCTTGCACACCTGTAGATCTAACTGATCTTACTTACCATGTAGATCTACCTGATATTTCTACCTGCAGATCAACTAATCTTACACACCTTGAGATAACCAACCCAATTATTGTTCTTGCCTTCAAGTTGAGGATCTAATCCTTCTTAGTCCTTCATTACAATACAGCCCCATGGGTCTATTAAATTGATCCCAAAACAAATAATAATTAGACTTCCCAATTAAAATAATTAGAAACATAGACTCAAGACTAAAATTAGTCTTTACATGCAAACTGACTGTCCGTCTAAAATTAGACCAGTTATAGAAACAAGCAAGTTGCCGATGTCGGTTCCCATCTGACCGATGCTAGCCGACCCATAACCGATGTCGGATATTGTGTAACTGAGTATGACCAACATCGGTTGGCCTGACTGATGTCGGTTACTGTAACACTCAACAACCTCCTCCATTTGCATACCTATGAAGCTTTTAGCTCCACAACCTAACAAATTGGTGCATAAATTAATTGAATTGGTCTAAATGTCATATTATTGGGTCAAAATTTGACTAGAGTAGAATTAGAAGATGATTTTATTTGCATATGGACTAATATCTCATTTAGGATGTTATCGACACAAAATAACATATGCACGTGTCATGTGCTTCCAAACTAAGAAAATTTAGTGGTTTAGAGTGTCTAATTACATTTTTGGAATTTTAGATTGAAATGATTTAGGAATAACTAAACATCACATAAAATGCATTACTTTGTTTAGGGATACTTTAGCCTAAATCAACACTTGTATATGACAAGTTTGAACCATTTAACTCATTTTAGTGATTTTAGCCCAAATTGTGTTGTTTGGTAGAAATTAGTTTGAAATTTGGTGAAAGGTCATTAGTGACCACTTTTAGGTGTCTATAGTTTTCCCCTATTTGGGAAGGTGTTGTAATATATAAGCATAGTAACGTCTTCTCAAATAATGAAAAGGTCTTGCATGCCTATGACTTCAATAGCAATGGATGAACTGTATGTGCCTCCTCAAGGGAATGGTTGGCAAAGGGGTTGGTAAACAGTCCTTCAAAAGAAATAAATGAGTGGGCCAAATAAATAAAAATTAATGGGGTGAAAACATAATGATTTTCCCAAAAATGGTTAAAATCATTGATTTTTTAGGTGTGATGATGTACAATGGTTTGCCCAAAGGTGATTATAAGCATTGTACCTTGATAGTGGCAAACATGGTATGATATCATAATGATTTACCCAAAGGTGGTTATAATCATTGAGAATATAGGTGGGATGATGTACAATAGTTTTTCCAAAGGTGGTTATAAGCATTGTACCTTGATTATGGCAAACAAAATTGATGGTTGATGATTGAAAAATTGATGATGACAACTTGATATAGAGGATAAAGATGAATTCAGATAACCTGCTAATAGGGAGATGCTCATCTAAACTAACAAAGGTTGAAATTATTTCATTGTTTAATTTATCTATTTGGGATATGATTTGGAGTAGATCATGATTGTTTTTGGTGCTAATATCGAGGATATATCAATGTTGAATTGTTGTGTACACTTCTCAAAGCTATTTTTTGCTATAACATGTGATGGTAAACATTATAATAGAAAACCATGAGGATTTGGACCAAATATGCATAAGGATTGACTCTTGATCCAATACTCAATGGAAAATAATGCACTTATAATAAAAACCATGATGATAATGTTGACATATGAATATGGATGGACTCAAGAATAATGCGTAAGGAATCAACCAATGAATGCATATAAATTGAATTGAGGCGACAGTGCTAAAATAAAACAAACAAACAAACAAATTGTGCACCAGATTTTATATTTATGCAATATTACTAAACTTGGAAATAAAAATCTAAAACCTAATGACACCAATATGAATGGATAAAAGAGACAAAATCATAATAAAAAGGACATTATTACCTTCATTATTACCTCCTTACAACTCCATTCTAGGATTTGTGATTGCATATTAGACTCAAGTTAAAATTATGATGGCATGATATTAGATTTTGATGATGAATGCTTGACTCATGGACTAGCATGGATTGGTTGTTAGAATGATAGATTGTCTTCCATGGAGGAGTCTTGGTTAAATATATTGTGGAGGGAAGATCAAGAGTTAATATTTGAAGTTGGATGAGGATTATCCAAGGAATTTAAAATTTCTTGAAAGCCTCTATATTTAGAGGCTTTTAGAGAGGAGGGGGAGGTTTAGAGAAGGTTATATATTTGGAGGAATCTAGAAACCTTCTTAGGGACTAATGATGATTAGATGGGATTTAAATAAGGATTAGGTGGATAACTAGGGACTAGGGGTTTATGAGAGTCTAGGGATAGGCTTAGTAGATGGGTAGGTGGGTCATGGGAATTAAAATTCCCAAATAATAGGTAAGATAGGATAATGGGGATTTAGGATAAATTAATGATTTTTAGGATAGAATAAGCTTAGTGGATGAATAATGATAAAAGGGGAACATTAGATGAGTGACTAGGGTGTTGTGGGGTGGAGGAAATCCAAGAACAAACACACCTGTTCTAATTCCACCTGTTAGGATCTTGCTCCTCAGAAAGAGCATAGTATGATTACCAAAATATAAGCAATTGAATATACGGAAATAACCAGAAACACAAGTAACTAGAATTCACCAATAGCACAGAATATGAGAGACAATACACTATCTTGTATTAACACTTTACAGAAAAGAATACAACAAAGAGCCACCACACTCTTTCACCTTACAGAGGTTCGCCACACCTCAAGTGTACAGTAATTCTTCACACACACACTCTCCTAAACAAAAAATGGTCCCAACAACCAACTCACACACAGAATTGGTGTTCACCTCACCAACCAGTCAGTAATAACCCTGCCGGTACACCAAGCACTCTATAGCACTTCAAGCTGATCTCTCATGAACCTGCAACATATAATTCAAAGACCAAACTTACATGTAGATCTCCTATGAGCTTGCAACAACCTGCAACTCACTGATCTTACAACTAGAAGGAACTCTTCCTTTCTATCTCATGCATAAAAAATACATGCTAATGGGTCTATAAATAGATCCCTAACTTAAACAATAACTTAGACTCTTAATTTAGACAATTATCCTCACAGCCCAAGACTCTAACTGGTCTTAACATGCAAACACTTCGTTCACTTAACTAACTGTCTGTGAAACGAGCAGTTCTGGAACACACAGGCGATCGACGTCGGTCCCTGCTAGTCTGGTTCTACCGACGTCGGCCGACTTCCTGCCATCGCCGGTGGCCTTCTGCACTGGTCTCGACCAACGTCGGTCCTGCTACCGACGCCGGTGCTCCTGGATCTCAGCAACCTTCTGTTCCTCAGTTTGCAAAGGGTTGAAGCTTTTAGCTCCACAACCTAACAATCTCCCACTTGGAGATAAACAGCTACAACCTGTACCTGTACTCCGTCTAGTTTGTTCCCTTGGCTATGTATCCCTCCTCAAGATCACTCTTGAAGACCAACCACCACAAAATCTGTGGTGCAAAACCTGTCATCCAAATTACCTAACACATTCACATCTACAACCATGTAGAAAAAGAACTTGACCCTGCATAGCATGTGCACCTGCTGCTGGTCCCACTGAACTTCCCTTCAGTATTACTTTCCCGGATTGACTCCAAACTTGTGACAACTCCCACTGCTTGGGAAAACTCAGGTTTAGTACATACCATGCACTCAACCTCATTATGTGAATCAAGACACCTGTTCTGTGAACTGTCCTACCATCGGCATGCTAACCGGTCTCACACAATCATCCTGAAACAAAGTCAACAAGACCTCCATGTCTCTAGAACACACTCATGCCAAAGAATCTTGCTACTCCCAGATTCTCCATGACACACACCTGAACTAGCTTTACCTTTAGTTCAACAATACCTATATATGTAACCCTGCAACAAGCACATCATACAAAAATAGGATAATGTAGCTAATATTATCCAACCTGGTAAAGAGAAACACAATGATCAAACCTCCATTGCCCTGCAGCTAATACAAGATCATATACCCTGATCTTCCATCTCACGTATCCATTTTCGCTCTTCTTCATCCTTAACATCCATTCGTCTCTCAATGCTTCCTTCCAGCTGGCAACTCTACCCAAAACACCTATTTGGTTCTCCTCCAAGGAATCACATCCTCATCCATGCCAAGCTCCCATTGTTTCCTGGATCTACCTGTTTTGCTTCTTTAATAACTTCCTGGTCCTATGCCATAAGTGAGCAACAAGTAGTGTAAAGAAGGGAAATGACGAATTTAAGAACTTACTTACACCTTCAGTCCTCCATATGGGCACTTGAGACTCCATGACAACTCGCTGTCCACCCAAAATTTGTCTCAGTGACCGATGCCGATCACATCTCAGTCTACAGCCGACCGATGTCGGTTCCCTGTGACTGCCTCCTTATCGATGTCAGTTTCCCCTGGTCGATGCTGATCTTTATCTACCCTGAGTCACCGACGTCGGTCCCTGTCTGGACATCGATGCTGGTTTTCCTGCCGACATCGGTCTTTGTGTTTTTCTAGTGAGGCCTGACTTTTTCTCACGAGCTCTTTTTGGATCAAACCCTTGTCCAAATCACCCTTGCTCTGCTCAAAATTCCTCTGCATCTTGTGCTGAACTTTATCCATCATTTTCTCCTTGAAAACCAAGGCTTTCCTGTTCTTGTCACTAACATCGGATTCCTGAAGAAACCTCACCTTCTTCTTCTACATATAGAAACCACGATCCATGCCTTCCAAATCTGAAAGCATACTCTTTGACTCAAGAACCAGCATCTCCTTCTTATCTATGTGACCAAGCCTATTAAGCCACATCTCCGAATCTACAGCTGAAGTAGATAACCCAGAAAGAGAATCAGTAAAACAAGTAGATAGATAAAGCGTACCTACTTTCTTACCTCTAGCTACAGCAAGTGTACCCTTGGTAACTTTCCAAGAGTCCACTATGAGAGTTACTGTGCAACCCTCATCACCCAAACTTCTAACAGAAATCAGATTCTACTTCAGAACTGGGACATGCATGACCTCCTTTAACACCCATGTGTCACCTGTCTGCAATTTCAGCTTCACTTTTCCTTTGCCAACAATCTGACAAGGATTACCATCCCCTACACAAATTTCTCCAAAGTCTCCCTGGACATACTCATGAAAAAATTCCCTATGTGGGGATGCATGAAAAGAGGCACCAGAATCTAAAACCCAAGATTCTACTTTATCTAAAGAACATACCAGAGCATCCTGTGCAACGTAATCCGCAACATCTACTTCTTTTCCATGTCCTTCATGCTAATCTTCACCTGATCTGCAATCTCTCTTTAAGTGCCCTTGCTTTCCACATTTCCAGTAGGTTATTCTACCATACCTGGACTTGGATCTTCTGCCTATCTTCGACCTTGATCTCCCACGCTCTATCTTCTCTCTTGGCCTTCCTCTTCCTTCAACACTCAAAGCATCGCCTGATGATTCACCTGTGCTTTTCCTATGTATCTCTTCATTCAAGATCACACTCACAACATCATCCACTTTTAAGACTTTTGAAGGAGACATAGTATTAGAAACTGCCATTACCAAACCTTCCCAACTTTCAGGTAATGAACACAAGATTAAGAGAGCTCTAATTTCATCATCAAATACAATATTGACTGAACTTAACTGGTTTACCAAACCATGGAAATCACTAAGATGGCTATGAATAGATCCACCTTCCAACATTTGCAAATTAAATAAATGCTTCATAAGAAATACCTTATTAGAAGCCGAGGGTTTTTCATACAAATTTGCCAAAGATTTCATCAACTCCACCGTTGTCTTACACTGTGATAAGCTAGAAATCACAGATGATTCAAGACTCAATCTAATAGATCCCAGAGCCTTCCGATCAAGAACCTCCCATTCTTCATCTTTCATATCCGAGGGTTTGCTAGCAACCCCACCCAATGGTAAGTACAAATCTTTCTGATACAGATAGTCCTCAATTTGCATCCTCCATAATTGGTAGTTCTTGCCATTAAACTTTTCAATTCGTAGTTGACTGTTTTCAGCCATTGCTCAACTCCCACTCAAATAGAAACCCTGTGAGTAACCTATAATCAAAACACACTACCCAGATCTACACCAATCTATTAGTATCCCAACCAAAAGCTCTGATACCACTTGTTGGGGGGTGGAGGAAATCCAAGAACAAACACACCTGTTCTAATTCCACGTGTTAGGATCTTGCTCCTCAGAAAGAGCACAGTATGATTACCAAAATATAAGCAATTGAATATGCAGAAATAACCAGAAACACAAGTAACTAGAATTCACCAATAGCACAGAATATGAGAGACAATACACTATCTTGTATTAACACTTTACAGAAAAGAATACAACAAAGAGCCGCCACACTCTTTCACCTT
The DNA here is from genome assembly GCA_037957365.1 of Torreya grandis. Classification (NCBI taxonomy): domain Eukaryota; kingdom Viridiplantae; phylum Streptophyta; class Pinopsida; order Cupressales; family Taxaceae; genus Torreya; species Torreya grandis. Next base: position 6,496,168 of record JARHVA010000123.1, read on the forward strand.
ACAGAGGTTTGCCACACCTCAAGTGTATAGTAATTCTTCACACACACACTCTCCTACACAAAAAATGGTCCCAACAACCAACTCACACACATAATTGGTGTTCACCTCACCAACCAGTCAGTAATAACCCTGCCGGTACACCAAGCACTCTATAGCACTTCAAGCTGATCTCTCATGAACCTGCAACCTACAATTCAAAGACCAAACTTACATGTAGATCTCCTATGAGCTTGCAACAACTTGCAACTCACTAATCTTACAACTAGAAGGAACTCTTCCTTTCTATCTCATGCATAAACAATACATGCCAATGGGTCTATAAATAGATCCCTAACTTAAACAATAACTTAGACTCTTAATTTAGACAATTATCCTCGCAGCCCAAGACTCTAACTGGTCTTAACATGCAAACACTTCGTTCACTTAACTAACTGTCTGTGAAATGAGCAGTTCTGGAACACACAGGCGACCGACGTCGGTCCCTGCTAGTCTGGTTCTGCCGACGTCGGCTGACTTCCTGCCATCGCTGGTGGCCTTCTGCACTGGTCTTGACCGATGTCGGTCTTGCTGCCGACGCCGATGCTCCTGGATCTCAGCAACCTTCTGTTCCTCAATTTGCAAAGGGTTGAAGCTTTTAGCTCCACAACCTAACATAGGGAGGGGATAAATTAGTGAGATAAATTAGAATAAATGAGATGAGTGGTATTAGTGTCAATAAATAGGAATATTAGTGACGTTAAATGGAGTGATAAAATTTAGGAGCATACATTTTTCCCCTCTTTAAAAAGGAATTATGAGTGGAATGAAGTGGAAGGGATAATGGTGTTTCAAAGAAAAACCATGTCATGGATGAATGTTAATACATGATGTTAGTGGATATGATTCCCCCTCAAGGGAACATGCAAGGAAGAATGAGATGAATGGCCACTCAAAAGAAGATATGTTGGGTGGGATGTGATGGATATAGAAGGGAATGGGATGGTATATGTGAGATAGATGAGGAAGATAAATTTGATTGGAGAAATGAGCTATAAATTGATGATGCCCCTAGTAAAGACACATGCACAGGGAGTAAAGATGATGGGTGTCATGATTTTCAACACATCCTAAGGGAGAATCAATTATAACATGATGATGATAGGATTAAAAGGCCCCAAGATTTAGACGTATCCCAAACAAAGATGCATGCAAGGGAGAGCTATAGGCCATGCTAAGATTATGATTTAATAATGATGGGTGTAGCTCAAATATAAAGTTGAGTGATATGATATATGTGATGATAGAGAAGAATGGTAGAGTCAAGTGACCAAAAGACCACATTACATCAAATCAATAAGCCATAATGTAATGATGCCCCTAAAAAAGACACATGTAAGGGAGCAATAATCAATCAGTGATTGATGGAAGAAAAGATAAACATGGTGATTTTATTGGGCCCAATCAATAGGTGCAGGTGATTGATAGAAAATATTAAGGGGATGATGATGGTGATTGATCAATAGATTGAATAATTATAAATCAAGGATCCGACTGATGTAGGACTAGAGGATGATGATGGATGATGAGAGAGATAGTGGTCAAGCTATCTTTGGGCACAAAAGTGGCCAAGTGTTGCCTACATAGTCTGAAAAGACCTCAGGTCGATGTAGTTTTGACTAAAAGATGATGATGGTGATTAGTGATTAAAGGATGATGTTAGTGATTATAGGATGTGACTCAGATGATGAGATGAGGATAAAAGATTAGATGTTAGTTGGATGGGTCAAGAGGGTTGGATTAGTGATGGGAATAAGGATGATTAGATGATTAGATAAGTGATGAAAGTGTAGATGATCAAGCCATTGTAAATGTTATAAAACTCATCATTGTTTAAGCAATCCATTAAATAAGGCACTTGGCAGTATGACTCATGATATAGACATGACCAAGAGGATGTTGTGCTAAAGTGCATGGGAAAATAGTGAACTCTGCATCCTCAAGGGCACTTATAAGCATGTTTGTAGCTTTAATTACCTCATAACATCCTCGTTCATTACCTAATAGACAAAAAAACATGATGTAAACAAAATGCAAGTCAAATAATATATATACATGATAAAAGACATGCAAACAAGACAAAAAAGTAATGCACATGAGTATCTACATGCAATGTCCCAATGTCTTGTCTAGTGATGGGATGAGTGACTAAGTGATGGGTTGGATGATCATGATGTGATTATGGACTTAGGATGGACTTGGATTTGGATAGGGTGATCATGATTAGGATTAGGCTAAGATGTTGCCCCTAGTTGAGGATAAAAGGATAGAGGATGGGATAAGGTCTTTGAATATTGATTTGGTCTTGTAATCAAATTAAAAAGTGGATAAGGAAGGTGATTTATAAAAGTGAAGACCAAAGATTACCAACAGATAAGGCCCTGTAAGAGTTTAATCTAGAAAAGAGACTAGGAGATGATGGGATCAAATACATTTCATATTGGAAAGAAGTGATTTGATGGGTGATAGGTATGAAAAATGTATTGATAATTGATAGGATCAAATACTGCTTACACTAGGAAAGAGTGATTAGATGGGTTCTAGATGTGAAAAGACATTGATAGGTAAATGATGGGTGCCAGATTGAAATCCTTGACAAGGTGATGTGTGTCAATAAGACTTAGCCAAAAAGATGAGATTGAAGATATGGAGAGATGGGTGACCACTATGATTCAATTTCAAGATAGAATGTGGTATCCAAATTTTGGAAAATATGAGATGGATGGAGATGGATGTGACCAGGGTATTACGCATAAGACAAGACACAATGGGCTATTTTTAGATTTTTTAGATTTTATGATTTTTAGGGTGTTTTTGACATATTTCAAAATTTAGGGCCTTTTGGAATGTGTATATACACTATACAAATGGGGTTAATAGCAAAGGGAATACTAAACCTAGTAACCAGGATAAGGATGGATGGAATGATGGATAGGATGACAAAAGGATGAGGGTGATGGGGTCCAAGTAAGAATGGATTAGGGATTACCAATGACCACATCATGAAGGAACCAGATGTTTAGTTTCCTAAGTGTTCATTGGAGGATATGCCAAGATGGTTCTTGAATATTTATCAAGAAACCTTCCATTCTTTATGAAGGCCAATATGGGAAGGAATGCGATATGATGGAAGATGATAGGTAGGAACAATGGACTAAGGGATAAGATGGATAAATATGATGTGGATGGGTTATATAGTCAAAGTTGACAAGGGATGAGACAAGTATGGATGGATTAATAAGGGATAGATGGATTTTTCCCCCAAGTGTTGAGGTACAATGTAGATAATAAATTATTTTATTAAGATGTTGGAAACTAGTTTTTACTATGGTGTTTGCCTAAGGCACCAGAAGACTGGTTTTCACCATTGGATGAATGATTTTTATTTTATTTTTTGGAATGTCATCATGATTTATTGGATATGGGGATGAGATGAAAGAATTTAGGCATTGTGGAGATTTATAGACAATACCCATTCTAGGGATATGTGATGCTAGTATCATGTCATTATTGTTAGATATATGAGCATTCGTGTGACCTTCATTGATGCTTATGAAGAGCCCTCTAGATACTTAAACCAGGTGTTTTTGTTTCCCCTAAGAGAGACAATGCTTCTTGGGTAGGTGATGTGAAGTATGGATTTTATTTTAGCTTAGTGGGGAAGTATGGGACTTGGATGGATGATATGATTATGATATGATGGTATGATGGATGATGATGTGATGGGTGATGGTGGATTAGGGATAGCAGTTGCCTACATCATTAGATATGCTAGATGTTATTCATTTTATTGGTACCATATGACAAAAGACTTTAAGATATCCAAGACACTTTGATTTTGTTGTTCCCTTTTTATCTGATCACTTAATGGATGATCGATTGTGATTTTGACATTATTTAGATTTTGATTACCCCCTGGTGTCTGATTATGGGCTTCACCAAGGGAGATTGATTTTTGGCTTGATAAATGATGATTTTGATTTTGAGATTCCTCTAGTGCCTGATATTGGGCTTCACTAGGGGAAGACATATTCAGATTAGACAAATGATTAGAATCTTTTTAACTTTTCTTACTAATATCAAGAATGACTTGATTATGATTTATGACTTTTATAATGTGGTATTGGACCTTTGTACTTGTGGTAAACATTATATAACTTGAGGAAGGCTCTAATGATATATGTGCTTATTCATCCTTATGGAGGGAGGTGATTAAGTGATCACTAATGGGGAAAAAAGGGTCTATGATGGATGAAGGTGGTGGAGATGGTATGACAAGGTCAATGAGTGGTGATGGGGAAACATAATCTTCATAGGGGTTCCTAAGAGACCTAATTTCAACATCAGAGAAAATCTATTCAAGATCAACAAAAGGATCATTAGGAATAACTATAATATATGCATCTAAAGGAGTATCATATTCACTCTAATTATCTTTAATAGATAAAGCTTGTAATAATTTGTTTATAATTTCATCATCTTGATTAGGATTTGAAGATATGTCTCGTGATGGATTGGAGGTATCTGGATTAGGAGTATCCTCAATAAGATAGGCATTACCAACATCGATGAGGGATGATGTTTTTGAGGAGGAATCTAATTTGGAACTTGGCATTAGACATGATCTTGATCATGACAAGACTTATGTTGGATCTGATGTACAAGATGCATTGCTACTAGTAAAAGAGTGATTGTCTATGATTGACCTCTCAACATGGGTTTTTTGGTTTGATGGTGGAGAGGGAGATGATGGACGGATAATGGTTTTAGTAAAGACAGGGTCAAGGAAGGATTCATGAGAAATAGGGGGACTGGGCTCATGGGGAGGAGACTCGAATTTGATGGGGGATATGGGTGTGGTGTCTTAACCTTAGATTAGAAGGAGAAGGGCTTGATCATGATGGGGAGTGGAATCTTAACATTCCTCTTCTTGTTTACCCAGGGATATATATTCATTTGGTTCATCCTTGATTATTATGTCACCATGGTTGATGATGTCTTGGACATAATCTTAGAAAGGTCGACATCAATTAATAGTATGCCCTCAAGTTTGGTGATATGTACAATATTAATTAACTTTATACCAAGAGGGATTAGGCTTAGTAGGATCAAGATGTTAGATAGGTGGATAGGCCATCATGTTTGTGGTGACTAATTATTTGAAAAGGGCTTCCAAGGATATAGGAAGGGGGGTATAATGACCTGCTTCAATTTATGATTTAGATGTGAAAGCATTGGACTTTGGATCAAATGGTTGTTGATGTGACTAGATGGATGGACTAGAAGTAGGCAAGGTGGCCAAGATTGGATTCCATTTGCTAGTATGGGAAGGGGTAGACAATGGTTTATGACTAGTGGATGGAAGATTGGTATGGGATTCACATGAAGGGGCTTGGATAGGAGGTGAAATGAGTGAAAGGGGATCAACACCTTTAAGAAGTGGTACACCCATCATTAAAAACTTTAAGAGGATCTCATCCTTATGGGCATATATGTATTAGTCTATGAAGGCAGGGTCTAATTCCATGGTGATGGTTAATAGGTGATAGAGGATGAAGGTAGGTTAAGGATTAAGGATGGTTCCTTGAACAAAGTATGTCAAAAGGACCAAGATGGTATGATGGATGAAGATGAGATAGACTAATAGATTGAAGAATATAATCATATTTTAGATTGATAGTACAATAAGTGATAATGACCTATCTATAATGTCTAAGCATCAAGCTAGTAAAATGGATTGGAGGTTTGATGGGTGCCTAGATTCAAACTAACAAGAAGATGATATGATGGGTCCCTAGATTCAAACTAACAAGAAGATGATATGATGGGTGTTAGTTATGAATAGGCAAGGATGATAAAGAATATATTGATGATGATGGGTTACTAGATTGAAACCAACAAAGTGATAAGATGATAGCAATATACTGACTAGGGTATGAGACTTGATCAAATGATGAATGATAGTAAATTGAGATGATGTGGATGATATGACTAGCTCAAGACCTTAGATTTATTTGCTTAAGATGGGATATGACTAAATGATGAAGATGATTGGGATGATGGGATAAGGACAAGTATGATAATAGGTGATGATGAAAGGATAAAAGGGTAAGATGAATGAGGTAGGGATGGTTTAGACTTGTATGTGACCTAAAAATCCAACTAGGATAAGATAAGATAGGGTTAAATTAGATGGGTGATGAAGACAAGGTCCAAATGTGGATAAGAGATGATGTGATTAGGATATGTAGGTGATAGGAGGATGACAAATGATGGGTGGGTTAGGATAGGATATGACTAAAATGATGTACAAGAAAACAAAAGATATGTACAAGTGATGAGATAAGAATGCACAAGACAAGATGTAGGTGGTGGGTATGTGGATTAAGATGAGGGTAGATAATGAGATGATGAAAAAGATAACCAAATGATAAAATGATAAGATAAAGGGTTGATTATGGATGTAGGATAAGAGGTGGTTTATATTAGGATATGTGGATGATGGGGGTTTGACCAATGGGTGGAGATGACTTAGACTAGGATGGGATGAAGACAAGATGAGATGGGATGGGTCAAAGACAATAAATAAAAATAGATGATGATAAGGATGTACAAGGTAAGATGGGGGTATGACTTATGATGAGTGGGTATGACTAGATAAGATGGGATGAAGGCTAGATGAGAGAGATGATAATGATAAGGATATAAAAGGATAATATGTATAATGGGATGATGACAAAGATGATATGTACAAAAGGATGATGATGAGGTAAGAATATATAAAATGGGTTATGCAAATACCTAAATAGGTGTATAGGTTTAGGGTAAAAGGATAACTTTGCTCAAAAACAACATGGGTATAATAGAACACACATATAATAAATCAATCCATAATCCTATGATTAGTAAATTGAAGGGTGTGTAATCCGATGCCTACACCATTCAATGGATTCACAAGTGAGGATGTAGGTCGGTGACCCATTATAATATCGACCAAACTATCTCAACCCCATTTGCACTCGATGGCCACTTCAGAGCTGATATCAACTCCTATAATGTTACACTTATTACATTGAAAGGTCCTATGTTAGGTTGAATATGATATCTAGGTCAGTTCCCTATATATGTAAAGGTACAGTAGGGCCTAAGTCTATGTAGGGTGTTATCTAATGCTTGGTTTAGAGAATTAACTCTTCCCCTTCATGGATGACTTGTATGGGGTCAACTGCTTAGCCTAATGACATTTGTCCCTAATTTTTATACTTCATTAGAACATGGAATTTGGTTAGTGTGCGGTGATGAAATCTATGACACTAACCCCTAAATACTAAGCCTGTGCATGGGGATCAATTCCACATCACATGTTATTCTAGAGGGGGGCTAACAAATAAGAAAAAATGATATGATTAATTAATTGATTAATTACATATTTGTGAGGGGCACAATACAATGATTATTTATAAGTTAACACACATACACACAAGCAAGCAATTATATACAAGGAACAATTTTTCACAACAAGACAAAATAGATACTCAAAATTGATTTTCAAAGTGCCTAATGGATTATTTAACCGACAAACTACAATCCCACAAGCTAGTATTTTGATTTGGCACATAAGAGAGGGCTCTTCTAACAAAAAGGTTAGTAGTTTTGATGATTTTCTAGAAAATTGCCACTCTCTACAAAATTGTACATGCATAAAGTAAAACCGAAACTAGAGATGACAAAGTCACAATGGGGGGGCAATATCACAAGTCATGAGTTATGATTTTATAAATGAGAGATGACCATGATGGTTAACCTACACAACCATAAGATTTAGGTAAAACCACAATTCTGATCGACAAAATCATGACTGGTTATAGATCAATATTTATGGTTTTATCATAAACCACAAAACTATAACTTAAGACTACAAAACCGCTACTTCAAATAAATTGATAGTTGTGGTATTATTAGAAATGATAAATCCATTAAAATTTAGATATTTGAAAGAAATAAAATGATTGCATAGGTAACAGATTGATTTAGATGCTGAAATGATTATTCATAGATAACTATGAGGGACTGAAAATTGACAATGTATTTAAAAATTTTGATGACAGGAAAATTTATGATGAGATCAAAATTAGGCAAAATTTTGAAGTGAAAGAGAAGGGTTTCTATTTAGTTTCCCTACAAGGTCTGAACTAATAACTAGGATATAAATTAATCAAAATTGATAAAACTTGAAAAATCACTATTAGGATTACAATACCATAGTTCGATAGAGCAAAGTTGCAATTGTGAGGATTACAAGATCTATGGTTTTGTCAATTATTGAAAAAGGTTAAGCGGTTGTGTTTGTTTATATTTCTTCAGATGGTTCTCCTTGTCTAACCCCTTCCCTATTGACCCTGTAAAACACATGACCACACAAAAACCATACAAAGACAAAAACCTTGGTAGAAAAACTACGGTTAGTTGACAAATATGTTTTTAAGACAAAAATCCCCTGAGTTTCCATAAAATGTTAGATGGCTGACCATATGTTACTAGACCTTCTACAAAAATAAATATTATCAAAATAGACCTTACAGAAGATAAGGATAGTGGTCAAACACTACTGGTTTTAGTGAAAACCTTAAAAATCATAAATTTTAGCCCCAGTACTGTGATTACCAAGGTGAAGCCATGATTATTAGATTTGTGATATTGCATTTTGGTGAATAGATACTCGAGTCCTGGTCAGGCCTATCTATCTTGCACACAAGGATATTAAAACATAGGAATGCACAAAATAATCTCAAAAGGGGTCAGATAGAATTATGATCATCCAAAAAAATGTATAACCCTATGCCTACATTTGGGTCTTATAAAATCATGACTATCATCGATAAAGTCACTTATAGAAAGATAAAGTCACAACTTGCATAGTCATGGTTTTATCAAAAAGGTGAGACTTGTAGCACATACCATTAGTGACTTGAGTAAAATCATAACTCATATTAATAAAATTGTAACTAACTTGATGAAATCACAACTATTGAGTTACGATGTTATCAAAAAGATAAAAACCTTCACAGGTAAGATAGATGGTTAGTGGTTAAGTTTGGTAGTCAAAGCAAAATTATGACGTATGGGGGAAATATTGTGACTATGCAAGATAATTTCATGATTAGCAGTGCAATGTCACAAATATAACTTATACATGCAAAATTTTAAAATTTTTAAGATTTTCTTGATCTAATTAACCCTTTAGGTTAGCAAAAACATAACTAACATGCAAAATGAATTAATTAAGAGCTAGTGGTTCCATCGTGGTCGCCAAAATGTACACCAAATTTTAGATTTATGTAATACCACTAAACTTAGCAATACAAATATAAAACCTAATGACACCAATAAGAATGGATAAAAGAGACAAAATCTAAATAATAAGCACATTCTTACCTTCATTCTTACCTCCTTATAACTCCATTCCAGGATTTGTAATTGCATATTAGACTCAGGTTAACATTATGATAGCATGATATTGGATTTTGATGATGAATACTTGATTCATGGACTAATATGGATTAGTTGTGAGAATGATAGATTGTATTTCATGGAGGAGGAGTCTTGGTTAAATAGATTATTAAGGGAAGATCAAGGGTTGATATTAGAAGTTGGATGAGGAGATCCAATGGATGGGAATTATCCAAAGAATTTAAAATAACTTGGAAGCCTCTAGATTTAGAGGCTTCTAGAGAGGATGGGGAGGTTTAGAGAAGGTTATAGATTTGGATTAATCTAGAAACCTTCTTAGGGACTAATGATGATTAGATGTGATTTAGATAGGGATTAGGTGGATAACTAGGGACTAGGAGTGCATGAGAGCCTAGGGATAGGATTAGTAGGTGGATCATGGGAATTTAAAATTCCTAAATAATAGGTAAGATAGGATTAAGATAGGATAATGGGGATTTAGGATAAATTAATGATTGGTGGGATAGAATAAGGCTAGTGGATGAAGAATGATAAAAGGGAAACATTAGATGAGTGACTAGGGAGGGGTCAAATTAGTGAGATAAATTAGAATAAATGAGATAAGCCGTATTAGTGTCAACTAATAGGAATATTAGTGATGTTAAATGGAGCAAGAAAATTTAAGTGCATACACAAATAATGATTAGTCATAATGTTAGTACAAATAACATGACATAAACAAGACAACACACATTATCCCTAGAAAATAGGAAACAACCTAACACTCAAACAAGATGGGGGAATAAAAGAAAAAGAAGGGGGTGACCGAGCTATCTCCAGATGCACTAGGCAAGTGGACACTACCTATATAATTTCATGGATGATATATCCAATAAAAACTTTAGGTTGAATCTAGTTCTCCCAGGAAATAGGATAGAAGAAAATGATGATTAAAGGAAACATGATTGATGTGATAGAAGAATATATGAATGATCTTTCAAAATGGTAAGTGTATGGGATAAAGTCTAAAAAGGATGGGGAAACTAAACGAAAAGTGATTTATTGTGACTTAGTGAGGGTTCCCATAATCCTTAAGGTAAAGAAGTGGTCAATGTTTTTGTTTTTTATAAACAGTTTTATAAATGTTTTTGGAATTTTGGAGTATCTCAACTCAATCAAGAATGATGAGATACTAAATTATCCAAGCTTGAAGAATGGTGAGAGAATTCAAACTTAAATATTTCTCATAAAATGATGAGAAAATGATAGCAAAGGGGGACTAAGCTAACCTCAATGTGAATCAAGTATGACCCACATAGTCTCAAAATGACCATAGGTCATAGTAGTTCCACCTTACAATAGAGGAATATGACTAGTGTTGCAACCAATTCAAAAAAAATAGGCACAATTGGTATGATGGCATAGTACGACATAGGAATGGCTAGTTTGGATGTCAAGGCACAATAAACAATCGTTGTCCCTAGTTTGCCCATAGGCAGTTATAACTAGGAAAGAATGGCATTGATCAATGATACTAATTTTCCCATAGGCAGTTATAATTAGTAGCAAGACCGATGAGATACTAATTTTACCAAAGGTGGTTATAATTAGGCCCACACAAACAAGGCATGATATAGAATGAAACAAAAAATGAAATGAAGGATACAACTACCAAAATTTCTATCATACTGCTCCAAAATATGGCCTTTGTCTGTAATTATTGAAACAACTACTGAAATTGATCTAAATATTTATGATAAAAGTGTAACCAATGGATGAATCAAGCTCAAAGTGAAACCAAAATTTTAACGTATTTTCCCCTATAGCCCAATCGACCCTAGATGGGCCTAATCATTAACGGTCACACAGAACCATCACTAGTCACTATGTAACCTGTGTGTGTAAAAAAAACATTAGAAACATGATAAAATGAGCTAAAAATGATGTTTAAGGATATTTGAATGACTAAAATGGAAATTCCAAAGTATCTTCCTTATTGAAATGGACTCGGTGAGTCCCACCAAACATGCCATTTGTGAACATAGGAATCCAATAAGGGGAGATTAGTATCGTGTTAGTAGATAAAATAAAATCCAAAAACACACTAATAAACTAAAACAATAAGCCTAGATCTTAGGGGGAGCTTAGTGAAGAAAAACCATTGACAAAGCAGAACTAAAATGTAAGAAAACAAACTTTCTTACCTTCCTTGAATGCTTTAAGATATCTCTTCGTTGGCTTTCTTAGATTGTGCTCAAGAAGTCTATGGAAATAGGGCTTGGCTATCTCCTGTCCTTGGCATTATTGGCTTTGTAGCTTTGTATTGTGAAGATTGACTCAATATTTTGTCATAATAACACTATATCAAAATATCTTTGAAATCATTTATGCATGATAACTTTGGCTTATGAGAGCTTAAAATTATGAATGTGAGCCTTCTATTTATAGATTTTCCAAATGGGCTAGGATCAACCATGACTGTAGATCTCAAGATGAATATGTGTGGCCATGAATTAATCTAATTATGTAAATAAAATCCATAAATATCTTCATCATGATTTGGGAATAAAGGGCATTAATGAGGCATGGGAGGGCTTAATCAAATATTTGTTTTATTTATAGCCTATAGATGCCACCTCAAAAAATGATGTCACATAATGATGCAAATATTTGAAACTAATTTCCAATAAATAAATATTCAATAAGTTCCATTGAATTCTTACTTAAGCTCATAAATTGGTTTAATTTGCCTAAGTAAGACTAAACAATTTTAGTGCAATTCTTAGAAATTGGTGCATAAATTAATCAAACTGGTCTAAATGTCATATTATTGGGTCAAATTTTTATTAGAGTGGAATTAGAAGATGATGTTAGTTGCATACGAACCAATATACTATTTAGGATGTTGTTGACACAAAATAACACATGCACATGTCATGTGCTTCTAAATTAGGGGAATTTAGTAGTTTAGAGCATTAAATTATGTTTTTGGCATTTTGGATCGAAATGATTCGGGAAGAAATAATAATCACATTAAATGAATTTAACTATTTAGGGATACATTATCCTAAATCAACACTTATATATGACAATTTCAAACCATTTAGTGCATTTTAGTGATTTTATCCCAAATTGTGATGTCTGGTAGAAATTGGTTTGAAGCTTGGTTGGAGGTCATTGGTGGCCACTTTTAGGTGTCTACAGTTTTCCCCTATTTGGGAAGGAATTACAAGCTATAGGAATAGTAACATATTCTCAAAGAATGAAAAGGTCCTACATGCCTATGACTTCAACAACAATGGATGGACTATATGTGCCCCCTCGAGGGAATGATTGGCAAAGGGGTTGGAAAATGGTCCCTCGAAAGAAGGAAATGAATGGACCAAACAAATGAAAAGTGATGGGGTGAAAAGATAATGATTTACCCAAAAGTGGTCAAAATCCAAGAGAATGTAGGTGGGATGGTGTACAATCATTTTCTTAAATTCAGTTATAAGCATTGTACCCTGATAGTGGGAAACATGGTATGATAACACAATGATTTACCCAAAGGCAGTTATAATTATTGAGAATATAAGTGGGATGGTATACAATGGCTTTATCAAAGGTAGTTATAAGCATTTTACCCCAATTATGGAAAAAAATATTCATGGTTAATGATTAAAAACATGATGATGACAACTTGATATAGAGGATACAAATGAATTGGGACAACCTGCTAGTAGGGAGATGCTCATCTGAACAAACAAAGGTTGAAATTATTTTGTTGTTTAATTACTCTATTTGGGATATAATTTGGAGTAGATCAGGATTATTGTTGGTGCTAGTATTGAGGAGATATCAATGTTGTATTGATGTGTATAATTCTCAAATCTATTTTTTTCTATAACATGTGATGGTAAGCATCATGATAGAACACCATGACAACTTGGCCGAAATATGCATAAAGACTAACTCCCAATCCAATACTCAATGAAAAATAATGTACCAATGATAAAAACTATGATGACAATGTTAATGTATGAATATGGATGGATTCAAGAATACTGTGCAAGGAGTCATCCAATGAATGCACATAGACTAAATTAAGACAATAGTACCTAAAGCAAACAAACATACACACAAATAAGAAATAAACAAATAGAAACAAACAAATAGAAAGAAACAAATAAATAAATAAGACGATGCACATCACCCCTAGAGAATAAGAGATAACCTAACACACAAACAAGTTGGGGGAATAGAAGAAAATGAAGGGGGTGGATGAGTTGTCTCTAGATGCACTAGGCAAGTGGATGTTGCCTACATAGTTCTATAGATGATATATCCAATAAAAACTTTAGGCTGAGTGTAGTTCTCCCAAGAAATGGGATAGAAGAAAATGATGATAACAGAGACATGATTGGTGTGATAGAAGAATAGAGGAATGATCTTAAAAAATGGAAAGTGGGTGGGAAAAAATTCCAAAAAGGATGGGAAAACTAAATGACAAGTGATTTCTTGTGATTTAGTGAGGGTTCCCATAATCCTTAAGGTAAAGAATTGGTTAATGTTTTTGGTTTTTCTAAATGATTTTACAAATGTTTTTGTAAATTTTGAGTATCTCAACTCGATCAACAATAACGAGATACTAAATGGTCTAATCTCACAAAATGGAAAGAGCATTCAAAATTAAATATTGCTTGTAAAACTATTGTCAAGTGTTGTCATTGATGTCATGTGTGCATTGATGTCAAAGATAATGACAAAGTGGTGATGTCATGATGATGATGAGATTGAGCCTAAAGTTTTGCAAAGTAGGATTTGGATGGATATGAGTTGAGGTAAGTATTGTTTGAGTTTTATCATATTGTATGTAGCTTGTTGATGTGGTTTCAGATCAAGGAGAGAAGACAAACATGTGAACAATGTGTTAGCATAAGTTTGGTAGCCCAGTATGTAAGCATAGATCATTAGTATATGACTGGATAGGATGTTGATGAATGTTATGGATGATGAGATCATGTTGTATATGTCATATAGGATGTCAATATTGCTTAAAATTCTTAAAGTAATGCATAGTTTCATCCACTTCTTCATTATGTTTATCTTGGCATAGTTGGTTCTATGACATAAAAATCTAAGTAGGCATATTAATGACATTATATTTCATAGATGTGAAGGTTTACAGTGTTGGGATATGAAACAACCGGAAGCACACAATTGATTAGTAAGCAACTTAATATGCGGAAACTAACCAGAATCACAAGTAACTAGAATTCAAAATAACACAGAATATGAGAGACAATATACAACTTGTATTAATACTCATATAGAAAAGAATACAATAAAGAAGATGCCACTTCTTCTCCACCACCTCTTCAGAGGCTTCCCACACCTCAAGTTAACAGTACTTCTCTCCTCAAAGCTCTCTCTTAGGTCCCAACACCCAACTCAAACTCTGAGTTGGTGTTCACCTCATACTCGTGCTCCACGCACACCACAAGTGCTCCACGCACTCCACAAGTACTCAAGGTACTTCAAGTAGATCTCCCATGAACCTGCAACAACCTGTAATTCAACAGACCATACTTATGGAAGGAACTCCATTGCCTTCCTCTTTGCTCTATTCGAGTACACACCTGTACTCCAAGTAGATCCTGCCTGATTCTGCTCCCTGTTGTGTTGTTGTCCTATCTGATCTTGCACACCTGCAAATCAACCTGGTTTTGCACACCTGTGAACCTTGACCTTGCACACACATACACCTACAGATCAACGATCTTACTTACCATGTAGATCTCCTATAAAGGCCATGCTCACCTGATGACCAAGATCATACATACATGAAGAACCCTACTGATTCTCCAATCCAGCACCTACACACCTGGTACTGTGGCACTAGGAGGAACACACCATAGCTCTACCTCACACACAGAAGGAGCTTATAATATTGCTCTCTTACTCTCTAGCACAAGTTTCCAATACAACCATGAGTCTATTATATAGATCTCATCCAAACAGTAATTAGACATCTAATTACAATAATTAGATCCGTAGCTCTCAGTCTTAAAATAGATCTCATCATGTAAACACTTGGTTCATCAACTAACTGCCCGTAATAAACTCATAGTCGAACCACACAGGTGACCGACATCGGTCCCTGTCTGCCTGGGGGTCTTCGACGCTGACTGATCTCTGATCGACGTTGGTTGCCTTCTTGTCTAATCCTACCGACGTCAGTTGGCCAGACCAACGCCGGTGTCTGTGACACTCCGTAACTCATCTGCAACCTCCTCCATGTCTGCATCAGTGAAGCTTTTAGCTCCACAACCTAACATATAGATCATCTTGATATATGGATGGATTACCCTATGAAAGGAGATAATATGGTTCAAATTTTAGGTCATGGAATTAAGTGAAATACAAGTTATTAAAGGGAAAATTTGGCTTTCAAAGCACATTGCAGTGGTTTCTTTTCTTAGCCAGACTGTCACTACACATCATGTAGATATGGATGAACTAGTAAGTTTGTGCATTTAATTTAGGTACTAATAATGTATTTAATGGTTAAATTATATCATGGAGATGTTGTCTATAGTGCCAAAAATCTTCCCTTAAAATTTGGAGACTTGAAGTATTGTCTAACTCAAGTTATAAAGCTTCAAAGTTGCTTTAGCAGACTGTGATGGGTTGGAGACCATCAAGTTAACCATGCCAAAGACTGAGGTCATTAGTCAAAAGATCTAACAGTGCATGATAATTCATGATCTTGATCAAATGGTGCCTATGAAGTAAACATGTCAAAGGTTACATGTGTAGGTGATAAGTGTCATAATATGGTTAGTCAGATAAAAGATCAATGGTGAGTAGCAGTTTGTACTAATAGAGATCAACAATGTAGGACAAGTCAAAGAGTTAATAATGCACACGAGACTGCCAAGTGGCACAAGTGCATGAAATTTTAGTAAAAGCACTAAGTAGGCATGTTAGGGTGTCAAGTGTTATAATATTGGGAGTTCTAAGCAAGATATAATGAGGAACGCCATAAGGTAAGGCCTAGGCTGATCCACAAAGATTGATGCTGCATGTTTAATCAACATTACAAGGGTGCATGAGATGAGGTCAACATGGTTGTTGTTTAATAGTTTAGCTGAGTTAAAGTTAAAAGAATATTGATGGTGTGTATTTTATCTAAGATGTGAGGGCATGAGATGATGGCATAGTGTTCAAATTTTAACCATTTCTCAGTGACCGTTGGAATTCAAATATTTAAATTTGTGAGGGAAGACCTGTTTTTGGTTTTTGAGCCATAACTTTCAATCTATGCAAAATTTGATGTTGTAGTAAAAATAAAAGTTGTAGATTACTTTAAGGAACATACATAAATATGAATTTGAAGGTATAATTATTTATATAATCAAATTTATTGAACTCTAAATTTGACTATGTGTTCGTTCTTTCTCTACAAATAACCCAAGAAGTGTATTCAAGTTGTTCATGATGGTATTTTGATATTTCAAGATGAACTAGCTATTAGAGAGTATTATAGAATACTTGAGGATGATTTGTATGGGTGTTTAAGGTTTGAATAATCCATATTTAGTATGAACAAATGATTAGAAGTTGACTATGTGTTTGTTCATGGTGTTCTTGTGTACAAAATGTTGTTTGAGCAAAATTGGGTTTAGTAGAGGAGTGGTGTGATGATTGTGATCATTTGAGGATGTCAAAGGAGTAATGTGGAATAGATATATGCATTTGGAAGTGGTCCTATGTTTCCAATTTGATTGAATAAATGTCAAATAAGTGAATGGGTCTTCATAGGACCTCAAAGGTGACTTAGGCCTGTTTGAAAGAGGGTTGTGCTTAAAGGTGACCCATATAAATGCCTTAAGAGTGAAGGCATGTGTTGTGGTTGATAAAGAAGGTTGTGAACATGATAATAATCATAAAGTCTCTATAAAATTTGAAATAAAATATGGTGGTTTCTATACTTGTGATATTTGAAGAGAAGAGGTGAGTGTGAATTGTGGAGCAAAGGAAAAACTGGGTACCTAGTGGATGGATTGAAGCATAGAGCAGGTTGATGACTGTGTGTATAATATGTAGGTTATAGTTATGATGTCAATGACAATGATATTATAGGTTTGAATATTGAGAATGAGTGAAGAGGTCAAGAGTGATCCAAAAGGTGGTTTTGGATGTGTGTGGCTGTGTGAAGAAGTAAAGTGGGTAGATATACATTATTTCTCCATCAGATTGGAAGGAACTCAGTGATCAAGAAATGCTCATTTAATAAGTGTTGGGAGGGTGCTCAACATCTTATTTAGAAGGACTTGATCATCTTAGGGGTAGGTTCTCCTTGTGAGATAGATGTTTCACTAAATTTGGTTAGAAGGACTTGACCAAAAAGATGGTTAGAAGGACTTGATCATCTTAGGCATAGGTATTCCTTGTGAAACAAGTGTTTCACTAAATTCTATTCAAAAGGAATTGATTAGTCTCATGCTTATGATCATATTATATGACAAATAGTCCACGTGTTTGTAAGTTTGAGAGTGGGTTTTATTCCCCATGAGGGTTTACCACATTATATGTTGTGTTATGATGATCTTCTCTTATTCATGATTTGTATATGGTCTCCTTGATTTGATGATAATATAGTTACAGATGCTTATTATGTTGATTCATGAATGCTAATGAATGAATGATCAGTGATCAAAAAAATATTGGTTGAATGATTTGCCCCCCTCTTAGTCATCTTGTACCTCTAACAATTGCTATCAGAGCAGGTCCTTTGGTAAAGGCTTAACAACTTGAAGGAGATACTAAGTAGTACAAGATGGCTAAGCAGTTGAAGAAAGAGAATCAATATTGGAAAGCTGTGATCAAGGCACTTCAAGAGCAAATACTTACTTTGAAGAAAGATACCAAAGAGGATGAGAAAGTTATCAATGATCTCAAGGTTCAACTAAAAGATGCCAAGGAAAGTTTGAGTCCAAAAAAGGAAAGTTGTTCAAAATAAAAGGTCATCATGTATGATGAATAAGTTTTCCATGATAGTAGAGAAGAAAAAGTGTTCTATGACAACAAGGAAGAAGAAGCATTTTTAGGAGATGAGCTCATAAGGAGGAATCACAAGATGAAGTTTGTGATCAAAGGTCTTAAAGCACAAGTCAATTCTCTTGAGGGAAGTTTGTTACGTAAGACCAAGAGAGATGAGAATAAGTATCAAGAGATGATCAAGTCTCTTGAAGAGAAAACATGGAGATTGAAGTATGACATGGATAAAGAAGCCAAGGAGGATAAGGAAGTCATCAAAGATCTCAAAAGTCAATTAGAAGTTTCAAATGATAGCCTAAAATCAAGAGAAGAAGAGTGTAGATATCTCAAGACTCAGTTAGAAGAAGCCAATACCAAGGTGAGTTTAAAGCAAGATGAACAATATGAGTTGAAGAATAATCTTGATTCCTTGAGAGTAAAGCATGAATAGCTCATAGACAAGTTGGATAAGCTAGAAATGAAACATGTAAAGCCTGAGCAAGCTAAGAAGAATGCAGGCTTTGAAATCAATGCAAGAATGTCAATTAGATAACCAAATGTATGCTAGTTTATTCCATGGTCATTGTTATATATGTAATAAGTATGGTCATAGAGCTAAGGACTATAGAAGGAAGTCATTCAAGTATGGACATTCATGGAGATATGATAAAAGGAGTTTTTGGTCAAAGATTGATCACAATTCAAATCTATCAAAAGGTATAAATGATGTTATTTTTTTCATTTGTGATAAGAAAGGTCATATTGATAGACTTTATCCTAGTCAATTTGATAAGCACTCAAGTCATTTGAAGAAGGGAAAGACTCCTAGCAAGTATATCAAAAGTCAAAACATGATGTGGAGACCTAAGGTAATAAAGGCTAGTATTGTTGAGCTCAAGATTTAAACTTATGATACCATATAAAAGGAATCAGTTTTAGAGGTGTCTCAAGAGTGATAAAGAAGCTTGATATCATCTCAAATTGAGAATAAGGTGGATGATCTAAGAATCAAGTCAATTATACCATTCAAGGCCAAGGAAAATCTGAAAGAAGAATCTCAATTTGATGGTTTATTTTATATAGTTAAATATTTGTTAGGTAAGGAGTTTCATGATTGCAAAGATTTCTTGTTGTCTGATTTCAAAGAGAAGGTTTTAGTTGAAGAGATATGCCAAGAACCTATATTTTCATCATGCATTGTCAAGGAGGCCAAAGAAGAGATAGACACCAAGCAATTTGTTTCAGTTAAGAAAAGGAAGAAGAAGAAGAAGGTTATTCAGTCCTATGATGAGGACTGGTATGCTCCTTTGTTTTAGGTCCTTATGAAGTAGAGATGTCTTTTTTGTGCTTGATGAAGACATTTCTCAGTTTGAAAAAGCATGTGGTCTTGCAAGGGTATTTTCAATTTGAAGAGTTAGATTAAAGGTTTCTAGGTGGGAAAGGAGGATTTGTGAGTTATCAAGATGATATTTTTGCATAGAAAGGTATGTTTACCTTATTTTAACATGATCCAGGCCCTTTTGTGGTCTGAAGGTATGTTGAAGTCAAATTGGATATTTTTAAGTGCTCTCAGTTTTCTTAGTTTTTGACTCAAGGACTAGCAAGCCTAAAATGGGTTATAGGATGTATGGGTTCCCAAAATTATGGAGGATCAAAATTTGGCCAAAAAATATGTGATGGTTGTCTCCATGCATGCAAGAAGTTTCAAATGTGGGCATTGATCAGAAGAAGGTTTGTTGACACTATTTGTTTTGAGATTCTAGAGTTTTAGATTATGCAAGAAAAGTGGTTTACCTTATGATTTGAAATTTGAGGATTATTAATAGGTTTAATGGGCCAAATGGGTTGTCAAATAAAGCTTCACAAAGATTTTAAGGTTTGTGATTTTCAAATTATTCAAGTTTTTGTCAAGATGGAGGCCTAATTAGCTAGTAGGTTTGTGAAGAAAGTATGTTACAAAGGAAGATATAGGTGATGAAGATTTGTGTGATTAAGGGAAAAAATGAGAGTGATCTAGATATGAAGTTTTAGGTCTTGAAAGTATGTATACTAAAATTTGTGGGCTTTGCAAGTTCTAAGTAGGGTTACAAGGAGTCTAGACATGCCTAGTGTGAAGATTTGATGTTTTTGATCAATTTATAAAAAAGATAAAGGAATGAGTGTTTCAATGTGATTTATAAGGTTTGTTTAGATCATGTTTCTTATTTGATGAGTGACATGAAGTTTTTTTGGTGGTCCTTATGGTGGATTGATAGAGAAGGTTAGTAAGTATGTGTGGTGGTTCTTCATGGTGTGTGGAGATCTGAAGATACTCAAGAGGTGAAATGGCTCATAGATATTAGGGGGAGTCTATATCAATGTTATAAAGGTGATTTCAATCTATTTTTGGTGTTCATGTGTGCTTATTTCTCATTGATATCAGTGCATGATCAAAGAAGAGTGTTGTCATGGTGCATGGTTGAGAAGTGCAAGGTGGTATGCATAGAGTTAGGGGAAATAACTTAGATAGTTTGAGTGACTTGTGAATCCATACATGATTTAAGGAGAATAATTTGTGATATTTTATAGTCTTAATTATGGAAATATGTTGAATCTTCATGCATAAACAAAGGGAGCTTATGAGTTCTACAGGTAAATAGGTCCAAGGATTATAATAACCTAGGTTGAGATTGATGTATGTCAAATAATATATGACATGAGATGGAGCATGATGTTATGGGGAGATTTATAAGGTATATGAGTAGTTTTTTAGGTCTAAACAATTAGATATGTCTGCGTTTATATTTATGCATGTCAAAGGGGGAGCAATTGTTTCACATGAGGTATGTAAGTATCTTGAGCACTTAGAAGTATATTTGAATACATTCATAATGTAAAGAGAATATTGATGGATGTTTAGTCCACTTTGTCATTAATGGAAAATGGGGAGAAGGACAAGAAGATGTTTCCATCAATGAAAAAGGTAGATATTATTGGCAAGTTTTGTCATTTATGTCAAAGATTGATGTCATGTGTGCATTGATGTCATAGATAATGAAAAAGTGGTGATGTCATGATGATGATGATGAGATTGTGCATGAAGTTGTACAAGGAAATATTTGGATGCATATGAGATGAGGTAAGTATTTTTTGAGGCTTATGATATTATATCTATCATGTTGATGTGGTTTCAAGTCAAGGAGAGAAGATAAGCATGTGAACAATGTGTTGACATAGGCTTGGTAGCCTAGTTTATAAGCATGGATATTCAATAGATGCTTCGATAGGATGTTGATGAATGTTATAGATGAAGAGATCATGTTGAAAAGGTCCTATGGAGTGTCAAGAGTGATTAAAATGATTATGGGAATGCATAGTGTCATCCAATTCTTCATTATGTTCATCTTGGCATAGTTGGTTTTGTGACAAAAAAATCTAAGTAGGCATATTGATGACATTATATTTCACACATGTGAAGGTTTTAGGAGTATCTTGATATATGGATGGATTAACATATGAAAGGAGATCATATGGTTCAAATTTTAGGTCATGATATTGAGTGAAAAAAAATTATTAAGGGGAAATGTTGGAATTCCAGGCAGATTGTAGTGGTTTCTTTTCTTAGCCAGACCGTCACTGCACATCATGTAGATAAGGATGAACTAGTAAGTTTGTGAATTTAAGTCAGGTACTAATAAAGTATTTAATAGTGAAAGGATATCATGGAGATGTTGTCTGTAGTTCTAAGAATATTTCCTAAAAATTTGGAGACTTGAAGTATTGTCTAGCTCAAGTTATAAAACTTCAAAGTTACTATAGCAGACTGTGATGGGTTGGAGACCATCAAGTTTAACCACATCAAAGACTGAGTTAATTAGTCATAATATCTAATGGTGTGCATTAATTCATGATCTTGATCTAATGTTGTGTATGAATTCAACATGTTAAAGGTTACATGCACAGGTGACAAGGGTCACAAGCTCGCTAGTCTAATAGAAGATCAACAATGAGCGGTGGTTCGTACTGATAGAGATCAATGGTGTGGGACAAGTCAAAGAGCCAACAATGCATGCAAGATTGAAAAGTAACACAATCACATGAACTATTATGAAAAGTGATCATAAGGCATGTAAGGGTGCCAAGTGTCATAATCTCAAGAGTTTTGAGCAAGATTTAATGGTGAGTGTTACAAGGTAAGGACCAAGTTGATCCACATAGATCGATGATGCGTGTTTAGTTAACATGACAAGGGTACACATGATGAGGTCAACATGTTTGTTTTTTAATAGTTTATCTGATTTAAAGTTTGAATAAGATCGATGGTGTGTATTTGATCTAATATGCGAGGACATGAGATGATGGCATAATGTTCGAAGTCTAACCATTGTTTAGTGATTGTTGGAATTCAAATATTTAAATTTATGAGGGAAGACTAGTCTGTGGTTTTTGAGCCATAACTTTTGATCTATGCATAATTTGATGGTGCAGTAAAAAAAATTGTAGAGGACTTCAAGGTACATCTATAGATATGAATTTTAAGGTCTAATTATTTATAAAGTCAAATTTATTGAGTTCCAAAGTTGACTGTGTGTTTGTTCTTGCTTTAAAAATAACCTAGGAAGGGTATTTGAGTTGTTCATGATGATATTTAGAGATGAGATATCTATTAGAGAGTATTTTATACTCCCTAAAGATGATTTATATAGGTTTTAGAGGTTTTACCAATCCATATTTAGTATGAACAAATGCTTATATGTTGACTGTGTGTTCATTCATGGTGTTCTTGTGTATAGAGTGTTGTTTGAGAAAAATAGGCTTTAGTAGAGGAGTGTTGTGATGACTGTGATCATTTAAGGATGTTAAAGGAGTAATGTGGAGTGGACCTATGCATTTAGAAGTGGTCTTATGTTTCTAATTTGCATGAAAAAAATTTAAAGAGGTGAATGGGTCTTCATAGGACCTAAAAGGTGACTTAGGCCTATTTGAAAGAGGGTTGTGCTTAAAGATGACCCATGTAAATGACTTAAGAGTGAAGGCATGTGTTGTGGCCAAAAAGGAAGGTTATGAACATGATAATAATCATGAAGGATCTATAAAATCTGAAATCAAATGTGGTGATTTCTAGACTTGTGATATTTGGAGAGAAGTGATTGTGAGTTGTGGAGCAAAGGAAAGGATGGGTGCCAAGTGGATGGATTGAAGAGCAAAGCAGGTCGATGATTGTGTGTATGACTTATAGGCCATATTTTTGATGTTAAGGATATTTATCTTATAGGTTTGAAGATTTAGGATGGGCAAAGAGGTCTAGAGTGATCCAAAAGGTGGTTTTGGATGTGTGTGGTTGTGTGAAGAAGTGAAGGGGCATATATACATTATTTATCCATTAGATTGTCAAGCAATCAATGATCAGGAGATGATCATTTCATAATTTTTGAGAGGGTACTCAACATCTTGGTCAAAAGGACTTCACCATCAGGTGGTCAAAAGGACTTGATCCTCTAAGGGGTAGGTGCTCCTTGAGAGACATGTGTTTCACTAAAGCTAGTTAGAAAGAATTGATGAAAAAGGTGGTCAGAAGGACTTGATCATCTTAGGGGTAGGTGTTCCTTATGAAATAGGTGTTTCACTAAATTTTGGTCAGAAGGACTTGATCAATCTCATGTTTATGATAATCTTATAGGACAAGTAGTCCATGTGCTTATAGGATTGAGAGTGGGTTTTATTCCCCATGAGGGTTTCCCCCATTATATGTTGTGTTATGATGAACTTCTCTTATTCATGCTTTGTATGTGGTCTCCTTGCTTTTTTTGATAATCTAGTTACATATGATTTTTGTGTTGATTCATGAATGCTAATGAATGAATGATAAGTGATCTAAAAATAAAAGATTGGTTGACTGATTTGCCCCCCTCTCAGTCATCTTGTACCTATAATAAAAATGGTAAGAGTGTGGCTTAGGTTCTTGAGCTGATCTCAACAAGCATCAAACACTAAAATTATAGTTCAAAAATGGCCTTAAGTCATAGTAGTTCCACCTTATAATGGAGGAATCTAACTAGTGTATTAGCCAATTGAAATAAAATAGGCATAATTGGCATAATGACATAGTACATCATAGGAATGGAAAGTTGGTAAGTCAAATCACAATAAACAATTGTTGTCCCTAGTTTTCCCATAGGTGGTTATAACTAGGAAACAACATAGATCAATGATACTAATTGTTATGAATATAGAATGTAGAGAAATAATAATGAAATAAAGATAGAATTAAAATTTAGAAAACACAACACAATAAAGACATGGATTTAAGGTGGTTCACCCAATATGGGCTACATCCACATGAAAACTATTTGTCCTTATTATTCAGTCCAACAAAATGAAGGGAAACCCTACAATACATCCATTGTAATATTATCTTCACTCTCACCCCATTCTGCTTGATTACAATGATTTCATATCAAAGGAGGGTCATAAATTATGGTAAAAATTCACTAACTTAATTTCTAACATTAGATCTAAAACTTAATAGTAAATGATCTAGATTAATTACAAAATTACAATATTTTATAATGCATTTTTCATGAAATTTTGCTTCGAGGGTGCTTTCCCCAAACCCCTACTAGGGGGGCTCCAAAATAGGTCACCACCCCCTTGGACCCCCATGGTGACCCTAGTTTCGGGGGGGGGGGGGGGGGAGTGTGTTCCCTCTCACACCCCCTATCAATAACTGGGCATTAAAATAAGATTAGGCTCCACCATCCAACAATCTCCCACTTAGAGACTAATTGTTGCAACTCCACCGCTACAACTCTTACTTGGAATTTTATTTGAACTTTGGACTTGAAAGGTTTCTCATCTTCCTTGTTATCCTTGAAGACCTATTAAAGCTAAAAAAATCTCTAGCTTATCTTTAGTGACCACCTGTGTTAGCATATTTACAAGATTTTGACTCGAATAGTTCTCTTCCAACTTTAGTTGACCATCCTCCAAAAATGAATGAAGTGATACCTGAGTTGTATATGTTTGGTTCTTGAGTGGAATGTCAAGTTTTTTGATAAATGAATCACACTCTGGCTATCACTATACAACCTAAAATATTCCTAAATATGCCTCAACTCTTACATGAACTATTGCATTCATATCATCTCCTTGCTAGATTTTGTAGCTGTAACATATTCTACCTCTGTAGTTGATAAAGCAACTATCTTCTACAATTTTTAAATCCAATTAATTGCTATGTCACCAATAGTGAATACATAACCTGTGGTACTCCTATCATCCAAATCTCCAACCATGTCTGCATCAACATATCCTTGTAAAGTAACATCTAAACCTTCATAACACAAATATCTATCATTGGTCCCTCTCAAGTACCTGAGAATCCACTTGACTACATCCTAATGCTCTTTTCATGGATTGTTCATAAACCCGATAACAACTCCCACTACATGAGCAATATCTAGTCTAGTACACACCATAACATACATTAAACTTCCAACTATTGAAGCCTATGGCACTTTGGTCATGTAATTGATTTCTTGTGTTTTAGGACACTGTTCCTTGCTTAATTTAAAGTGCCCTCCCAAAGGTGTACTCATAGGTTTTGCATCTTGCATATTGAACCTAAATAACATATTTTTAATGTATTTTTATTGAGACAATGTCAATTTTCTATTTTTCCTTCTCCTGTTATTCTCATATCTAGGATTTGCTTTGCAACACCCAAATCCTTCATTGAAAATGAATTTGATAGTTTTCTTTTTATCTCATTTATATCATGCACGCTAGACCCTATAATAAGCATGTCATCTACATACAATAACAAGATAATATAGCTTCCATTATATAATCTCTTAAAGTAAACAAAGTGGTCAGAATGACATCTATTATAACCTTGCTCTATCATGAACATATCAAATTTCAAATACCATTATCTTTGAGCTTGTTTTAGGCCATGCAAACTCTTTTTCAACATGCATACCATTTTATCCTTACCTTTGACTTCATATCCTTATGGCTGGTCCATATATATTTCCTCCTCCAAATCACCATGAAGGAATGCAATCTTCACATCTAACTGTTCAAGGTGCAAATTTTCTACTGCTACCAAACTTAAAATAGTTCTTATAGAATTCATTTTAACTACTGGAGAAAATATTTCATCAAAGTCAATACCTTTCTTTTGTGTAAACCCCTTTAAAACAAGTGTGGCCTTGTACCTCTTTTTGCCTCCATCTTCTTCCTTCAACCTATAAACCTATTTATTCTGAAATGCATTTTAACCTATAGGAAACTGTACAAAATCCCATTTTGGTTGTGTACCAGGGATTCCATCTCCTCTTTCATGCCTTGCTCCCACTTCTTTTTAGTTTCTACCTGCATTACTTCTTTATAGATTTCTAGCTTACCACCATCAATTAATAATAAATAATAAAGTGAAGGAGAGTAACATTTAGGGAGTCTACTTACTCTAGTAGATCTTCTAACTACACTTCCAGGAGTTTGAGGTAATTGTTGTAGTTGTTACACATTCTAATTTTTTGGCACTTTTGGAATTTCATTTTCAATAATTTCATCAAGTATTGCATATTCTATATTTGACTTTTCCTATTTCTTTTCCTACAACTGATCTCTATACATGACGTTTTCATTAAAGATCACATCTCTGCTCCTAATGATTTTGTGATTTTCAATATCACATAAATGGTAGCAAAAATCATTAACTCCATATCCAATAAAAGTACATTTCTTAGATTTTGCCTCAAGCTTGGTTCTATTTTATTTATCAATATGGACAAATGCTTCACAACTTAAAGTCTTTAAAAAGGAATAATCTACCTTTTTACATATCCATACTTCCTCTAGAATGCCACCATCCAAAGGACTTGAAGGCCCTCTATTTATTAAGTAAACAACAGTATCCAAAACATCTACCAAATATGTAAGGGAAACCTTTCATGCCATTTCATGCTTCTTGAATGCTCCATGATTGTCTTGTTCATCCTTTCTGACACACCATTTTGTTTTGGCATTCTTGGAACCATCTTCTCTCTATGAATCCCATGGGATGAATAGTAATTATCAAACTCCTTGTTATAGTATTCACCTCTATTATCTGATTTGACACACTTCAACTTATTTCTTATCTCATTATCAACCAAAGCTTTCCATTTCTTAAAAGCATAAAAAACATCAAATTTATTTCATATGAAATAAACCCAAGTTTTTCTAGTTGCATCATAGATAAAACATAATTAGAAGAGCCACCAAGGGATGATACTTGAGCTAGTCCCCATACATCTATATGCGCAAGCTCTAACTTTTCATCCTTATTTATCCTCCCAACTCTGAGAAATATAACTCTCTTCTTTTTTCCATACACAAAGTGCTCACAGAAATCCAAATCCACCTTCTTCAAATCTGGCAAAAAATTATTTGAGCGGAAAACTTGTATCCCCTTCTCACTCATGTGCCTAAGTCTATGGTTCCATGATTTTGTATCTACTTCTGTAAAAGCTAAAGTAATGGAAGAGTCAATATCACCATTAGATAAATACAATATACCTACCTTCTCTGCTTTTTCTATTATCAATGATCCTTTAGTGACCTTCCATGAATTTTATGTGAATGTAACTATGCAGCCCTCACTTTTCAACTGCCCTGCTAAAATTAGATTTCTTCTCAACTCAGGAATATGCCTCACCACTTTCAACAACCATTTTTTCCATTCTATAATTTTATCTGTATCTTACCCCTTCCTAAAATTTTACAGGGTTCACCATCACCCAAATAAACCTACCCAAAATCACCTGGAACATAGTCTAGAAAATATTTCTTATGGGGTGTAGCATGAAATGAAGCCCTTGAATCTAACACCCAAGAATAATTAATATTATCTAAAGAAAGGATTAATCATCTTGTAACACATCACCTACTACATTTGCTTCCTAATTTTTATCTTGTTGTCCATCTCCTTGTTTTACTTTTTGAAACCAATAATCTTTCTTCATGTGTCTTTTCTTTCCACAAATCCAACACACCAATGTTCCTCTAGATTTAGATATACCCTTGTTATACTTCCCACGATTCCCTAGGCCCTTTCCTCTATCTTTTTTTCTTCCTCTATTCTCCATAGTCAAAGCATTACTTGATGTTTCACCTATTCTTTTCTATCATATTTCCTCGCTAAGGATAACACTAATAACATCATCAAATTTTAAAGTGTTTGAGCTAGAGACATAATTGCTCATAGCGATGACCAAACCATTCCAAATATCTGAAAATGAGCACAAAATCACAAGATCCCTAACCTCATCATCAAAATTTATTCCCACAAAGCTTAACTGATTTGTGACCATGTTAAATTTATTTAAATGGTCAACAACATACCCACCTTTTGACATTTATAGATTAAATAAATGCTTCATAAGAAATACCTTGTTGTAGGCCGAGGGTTTTTTATACACTCTATCTAATGCCTTTATCACATCCATTATTTAATTTTATTTTGAAATATTGAAGGCCACTGACACTTCCAGGCACAACCATATTTTTTATAGTGCCTTTCTATCAAGAACCTCCTAGTATTCATACTTCATAGTCACTGGCTTCTTTGCTATTCTACCTAATGGTAGAAAAATATTCTTTTGATATAGATAGTCATCCATTTGCATCTTCCATAACTGGTAGTTTTGGCCATTAAAATTCTCAACCTTAAACTTTCCTTCTTCTACCATTGCTCCCACTCGAACCAGGAAACTTCTTTTTCTGTGAGTTTATTTGCCAAATAAACCTTCAGCTCTGATACCAGTTATTAGGAATATAGAATGTAGAGCAATAATAATTAAATAAATATAAAATTAAAATTTAGAAAACAAAATAGAATAGAGACATAGATTTAATGGGGTTCACCTAATATGGGCTACACCCACACAAAAATTATTAGTCCTTATTATTTAATCTAACAAAATGAAGGGAAAACCTTGAAATACATCCACTGCAAAATCCTCTTCACTCTCGCCCCATTCCACTTCATTACAATTCCCTCATATCAAAGGAGGGTTATAAATTAGGTCAAAAATACACTAACTTAATTTATACCATTAGATCTAAATCCTAATAGTAAATGGTCTAGATTAACTACAAAATTATAATATTTTATAATGTATTTTTCATGAAATTTTGCTTCAAGGGTGATCCAAAATAGGTTGTTATCCCATTTGAACCCCCATGGTAACCCTAGTGGGGGGGAGTGTTGCCCCCCCATGCCCCTAATTGAGAATTGGGCATTAAAAGAAGATCAGGCTCCACCATCTAACACTAATTTGCCCATAGGCAATTATAATTAGTAGCAAGACCAGTGAGACATTGATTTTACCAAAGGAGGTTATAATTAGGTCCACACAAACAAGGTATGCTATAAAATAAAATAATAAATGAAGGATACAACTGCCAAAACTTCTATCATACTGCTCTAAAATATGGCCTCTATTTGGAATTCTTGAAATAAATGCTGAAACTGATCTGAATATTTATGGTGAAAGTGGAACCAGTGGATGAACCAAGGTCAAACGGTCTAGGTAGGGAGTGTCAAAACATGTTGGTTGATAGAAAAGGTATGGTATAACAAAATGACATGATGATAGAACGGTATAGTATAAATAAGAAAGTCAATAATATGGTACAACTTAAAATGGTCCTCATAAATGATATACCAAGTCACTCAAGTGAAGTAATGCTTGAGGTGTTTAATGTTTATTGGCTCATCAAGTTCATCTCTATCTGGTGTGGTGAGCCTATATGCTTCAGTGCCATAGTCTACAAAAATAATGAAAGGACCTACCTAGTTGGGTTTGAACTTGCCTTTATGCTTATTTTCAGCCATGTATTCTTTTAGTTCTCTTTGAGGACAAGATCACCAAGCTCAAATTCTCTATGTTTCACATGCTAATTGTAATGGCCACACAATTAGTTTTGATATGCTTGCAAGTGGTTCATTATAGCCAAGCATTTCTCATCAAATAAATCCAGCCCTTGTAGGTGAGCTACTCGATAGTCTTCATTGTCTAGGACATGATTTAGAGAGATGCTAAAGAAGGTAACTTAATCTCAATGGGAAGAATAGCCTCAATGCCATAAATAAGTGAGTATGGAGTGGACCCTGTGGGAGTATGGTGATTTGTACGGTATGCCTAGAGGGATCAAAATATCTAAAGGTGCCAATCATGGTTGACATCATTGATAATATTTTTAAGGATCTTGACAATGGTTTTGTTTGATGCTTCAGCCTGGCCATTACCTTGAGGGTAATATGTCATAGCAAAATGGTGGGTGATCTTATATTCAGTACATAGTTATTCAACCTATTTGTTCTTGAATGATCCAACATTATCAGATATAATGTTAGATGGAACACCATAATGGCAAATGAGATGGTTGAATATGAATTTAGAAATTTGCTTTCCAATCAAGTGAGGGGTATAGCTCCAACCCACTTAGTGAAATATTTAGTAGTGGTAAAGATATGTTTATGGCCATCAGATGAGGTGGGGTTTATCTTCCTAATGAGATCAAGACCCCATGTATCAAATGGTCATGGTGTCAACATTGGATTCAAAGTCTTGGCTGGGGCATGTATTAGATTGGCATGTCATTGACATTTATCACATCTTTTGACATATGTAGTTGCATCTACATCTATTGTTGGCCAATAATAATTGGTATGCAAGAGATTTTTGGATAGGAATACCCCATTAATATGAGATCCACATACCCATTTTTGAATTTCCCATAATGCTAATTTAGATTCTACCAAAGGTAAAAAATGAAGTAGAGTTCCATCAAAACTATAATGGTATAGGGTTGGTCCAAGTAAGGTATAACAGGGGAGGGGGGGCATAGTAAATGAAGGATCTAGACTATTTGTGGGATAAGTCTAGTGGCATAATTTGGTCATGGAGGTAAATGTATAATTTTGAATAACAAGTAGATCTAGGACCAAAAATGTCATAGATCATTGTAATGGTTAAGGTTCATGAGCTGGCACTAGCATATTTTCAATAAGAAACTAGTATTATTTGGCTATATCTATTTGTTGAATGAGTGATCCAATGGTAGCCATGGCATATTCTATTATATTACTATCCCCTGGTATATGTTTAAACTAGATATCAATAATCTATTGCTTGAGAGTGTGGACTGTGGCCTTGTAGGAAACCAACTTGCCATCTTTGGTTTGAAAATGGTTTGTAATCTGATTGATTATTAACTATGAATCATCATAAACCTTTAGATGTTTTATATTCCATTGTACCACTTATCTAATCCATATAATGAATGCTTCATATTCAGCCATGTTTATGGTACAAGGAAAGCTTATTCTGAATGACTTAGGAATTAGATCCCCCTATGGTGTGATAAATAAAAGGCCTACCCTCAATCCATGTGCTATGAATGGATCATCAAAATATAGCTTCTAGTGCTGCTCCTCAAGAGTTTTTAAAATTATGGTCATAATGGATTCATTAGGAAAGTGTAATGTCAATGGATCTATATCTACAAAGGGTGCTTCATCAAGTTGATCTGCAAGAACTTACCCCTTGATGGATTTTTGGTTCGCATATTCTATCTCAAACTCACTGAGAATCATGATCCATTTGGCCATATAAGATTGTAATGGTGTTTTAGATAGTAGATAATTGAGAGGATCTACTTTTGAAATGACCACAATCATATTATTCAACATGTAATGGCACAATTTCTAAGTTGTGAAGACCATATCTAAATAGGATTTTCAATGGGCATATTGTTAGGTTGTGGAGCTAAAAGCTTCATTGATGCAGACATGGAGGAGGTTGCAGAAGAGTTGTGGAGTGTCACAGACACCAGGGTCGGTCAAGACAACCGACAATGGTAGGAAGGAGACAGAAGGCAACCGACGTCGGTCTTAGATCGGCCGGCGTTGGCACCCCCAGGTAGTCAGGGACCAGCATCGGTCACCTGTGGTTCGAGCTGCAAGTATATTACGGGCAGTTGGTTGACGAACCAAGTGTTTGCATGTTTAGAGCTAATTTTAGACTAAGTGTAGACACCGAAATCATGTCTAACCCTTGTTCATTCCCTCCCTTGGTCCATTCCTAACCCATTCCTAAACCATGCAATTACTAATTTAAAATAATAAACTTATTTTGAATTAACCCCCCCTCCTTTGACACATCACCATGACACCTCGCCTAGGACACCTCACCTTGGACCATTTCCCACCTTATGACTCACCCAAGACCTATTCTTACTTCTCTCTAACCGCCTAACCAACTCTCATGTGTATTTATCCTTACCTTCGACATTTATTCAATCGATAATGCACTTGGCAGATGTAGAATAGGCTTCTTGGCCCTTTTACGCTTTCTGCACCCGCCGACGTCGGTCAACTGTCGGCCGACGCCGGCGGGTTCGTCGACGTCGATTTACTTAAACTGACTTTTAACCTCTTTCTTGGCTAATCACAATTTCTCGCCGAATCACAAAAAATCAAAAATTCTAATCAAACTCTGCATCTTGAGAGCTAATCACGAATCTGGAATCTGGAGTCTTCAACCATCCATCAATCTGCCAATCTCTTAGCCAAGCCTCTCACTCTCCCCCTCAGGGGAAACAACAAGGATTCTACATCAGACTTCTACTCTTGCAACACCAACAGCAGGTATGGGGATCATCAGCAGTAGCACACCTTCAACAAGACACAGGTATGTATATTGTCTGTGGTTTCTAGTCATTTGCTTATAAGTATTATGAATTAGATTCAGCACTATCTCCTCCAAGACCAAACTGTTCCCAAACCCGAATCCATATTTACCTGTTTCCCTATTGCCTCTGTCCTCTGTCAGACCATACACTCTGCCCATTCAACCAGAGTCTCAGACCCAGATCCCAGACCATTCAACCAAGCCCAAAACTTTGTCTTAGACCACTCAAACAGACCCAGAGCCTTCCTTGGCCTTGTCCACAGATCAGACCTGAGCAGACCCTGTCCACGGACCACAAACTCGACCAGACCTGTCTACAGACTACTGCCTCGACTGACGCCAGTCATTACCCCAACTGACGTTGGCAGACTAACCGACGTCGGCAGACCCTGACAACTGACGCCGGTGACTGTGACCATTCTGACAACATCTCTCAGGTAAGCTTTTGCTTCCTTTTCATTTCCATCTTTTATCACTTTCAGTCTTTTAATATTCTGCTATTTATCAGACTGTTCTTTTATCAATTAGTGGGTTGACCTCCCTTAAGGAAGTTTTCAACTTCTGAGAACAGGCTTTTGCTTGGCAACCCACCATCTATCCATCTAACACCTTCTTTGTCCAAGTCTCTTTTCTTTGCAGGTGTCATTCCTCCACAGCCAAAGAGGAGTCCTCACAGCGTCTGGATTACGGTGCACAGACTACATCTAGGTACACATCAAGCCTTGACCATCTTTTAGTTTCTCATTTTCTCTTCTTTTGAATGTAGAAAGCAAAATTTGAATAGAAACATTCTGGCACGCCCGGTGGGACCCTTAAGGGCCTTCCTTGCGTTCCTTTCCTTCTTTTTTCATATATGGTGCATTAGGATTCTCACTTTTCACCTCGTTCTTCTTTTCCAAATGACATCATAAGCTGGAATAAAAAGAACCTTTCTTTTCCTTTCTTGCATTTCTAGACTAGTCCAAAATCATATCCTTCAAACCCTTTCTCAATTTGTTTTCATTCCAACTTCACATTTTGACTTGGGCATTAAAACACTTTGCATTCATTTCTACCTGCTTGCATTTTCTTAGTCAACACTTAGTAATTAAACTGCATATTGAATTAATCTAGTCCACTTCATGTTACACAACCTAAACCACGTGCACTTAATCAAACATAAAACTTACCTGAGACAAGGCCTGACTGGGATTTCATCCCCCAGCAGATACCTTACCCCTACCTGGCAATCTCACTTGGATTTCATCACCAAGGGGAAAGCCCACTCCGTTCTCTGGCAGAGTCTAATCTCTAGGCAAGGTATATTTTGGCTAAGCGAGACCAGCTTACCACTAGACTCATGAAGTGAGGGGAGCTTGCTCCTTAGCATCAGGCCACGTACCGAACCTAATACAGACTTCTTGAGTGCCTAAACATACCTGAAACCATCCATAGACTACCTTTTCTAGGACCCTTCTAACAGCCAACCTCCCAAACATCACTTTAAGGCATAAGCCACAAGATTCTAAAAAGTTGATTCTTAGGATTTAACGCTTAGGGCCTGTCTGTTGCTCTCTCTATTTTTCTATTCTTATCTGGTTTTTTGAGCTAGTGAGGACGTTCTCTTCCTTTTTTTCCAAGAATCTTCAAATTTTTTTGAGTTTCTGGAAACCACAGTCACCGGCATCGGCTTTTCCACCAACATCGGCCACCTTCCTCCACCGGCATCGGTTATCTGACCGACATCGGCCATTTTCCCTTACCGACATCGGTTTTTCAACCGACGTCGGTCATTATCACAATCCTTTTTTCCAAAATAGCAACTTAAAACTTGACCCCTTTTTCTGCCAAAACCACATTTTGAGTTTTTGAAACTGAAAACACATAGTTTCTGGAACTTGACCCTCTTTTTGACCACACTCTCTCGTCCCTAACCAATCTTATCATGGAGTTCCACTCGGAGACTGAAAGAACTCCTATAGGACCGACCCCGACTCAGACTCCCATCATCCCTGAAGGGGACCAAGATTTCGAAATATTCTTGGACCTCAACGTCACAGCCCTCCAAAACTATCTCGCAAGAGACCCAATGCGAGACCTTTCGGGTGAAGCGGTGATGACATTAACACCATCCGCTACCCAGCCTTTTGCCTCAACCGTTTACCTGACCATGGCCAATATGCAAAGTTTGGCCTCCCCATCCATTTTTAAACCAACCTCCATCGGGGTTCCATTACCCCCTCAACCACACGCAATACAACCAAGTTATACATCATACCATAACTTGATTGTCTCGACCCCTCACACTCTTGCGCCCATGAATGCAGGAGTGCCAACCTATCCTTCTACCAATGCCGTCATGCAACCACCCTTGGTGGTATCTAGTCAACTTATACCCTCGACCTTCATAACTCAACCACTTTTGGCCTCCACTTATGTCCCTGCGACTAGTCATCCGTATGTTGCCCCCTTACTGGTACAATCGACTACATCGTATGCCTCCTCTAGCCTCTTTCAAGCACCCTACAACCTAGGGGCGCTCCATCTGTCAATCCGTCAGCAGACGTCATTAAAATGCTGATCAATAAAATGTCCAGTCTCGAGACCTCTATCTCTGGTTCACGTAATGCTCTCTCGTATGAGCAAATTTGCAACGAGCCCATTCATCCTTCTGTCCCTATCTGACCATACCCCAACCAATGGGAGCTTCCTAAATTCACTCGCTTCTAGAGTAAAGAGGACCCACAACAACATCTACGGGCATTCAGACATGCCTGCTATCTTATTGCCCACGACGATGCGTTACTTTTACGCACGTTCCCTATGTCCCTTTCTGGCTCCGCCCTTGACTGGTATAGCTCTCTTGCTAGACATTATATCTTTTTATTCATTCAACTTGCCCAATTATTTCTAGACCATTTTTCTATCAACATCACCAAACAAGTCTCAATCACAGACCTTTACTCCATCAGGCAATTCGACGATGAATCAATAGTCGATTTTGTCGCCTGTTGGAGAGGCTTGATTAACCAGCTCTCTTTCTCCTTACCTCAACTTGAGCTCATCGAGCTCTTTTCTCAAGCATGTGCTAGGCACATCTCTTCTACCTTGTAGATTTAGACATTCCACACTTTCGACGAAGCTTTCACCATGGCTCGAAAGCTTGAACTCCGCGCCCTTGAAGAGGATAAGGTCAAATTGCGTAATACCAACGCAAAAACCAATGACCATTCTTCTTCCAGACCTTCTTCTTCTACCAACTCTAAGCCCAAAGGAGTGGCCAACACTGTGGTCATTAGATCACCATCATCGACGACAACTAATTACCCTCAACCTTCTACATCTCCAAGCATCACCAAACAATTCCAACAATGGTACATCCAGAGTTCATACACTCCACTTAGAGAATCATACGCTTCCATTTTGGAAAAACTACTCAAGAAGGGGGTCCT
The DNA here is from genome assembly GCA_037957365.1 of Torreya grandis. Lineage (NCBI taxonomy): Eukaryota > Viridiplantae > Streptophyta > Pinopsida > Cupressales > Taxaceae > Torreya > Torreya grandis. The sequence goes on from JARHVA010000123.1 coordinate 6,532,832, forward strand.
CAATCTCCCTCTGATCCGACCACCTCAATTCGACCCTTCAAAAGCCCTCCCCACATGGTATAGGGAGGCCGACTTCTGTCACTTTCATCGCATCCACGGCCATGACATCGACAATTGCCGAACCTTCAAGAACATCATCCAAGACATGATCGACAAGGGGGATCTTATTTTAGATAACCCGAACACCCCGCCTAATCAAAACATTGACATCTTCAAACAACCATTTCCAAACCATCCACCTATTCAAAACAACATCCAAACCATGACTAATGACTCTCATGACCATAATATTCACACAATCAACACTATTTTTCCTCTTATCCTTGATCAACCTCCTCCCTCACAGGATGAAGAAATTTCTTCTCCTATTAGTCCTCCATCTACCTTTCTCATATTAGAGGACACCTCGACCATGCCTACGCCATTAGCCTTACCTTCATCCGAAGACCTTACCTTGCCTACTCCTCAAGCACAAGCAGAAGGCATGATCATCCCTGCCTTCTTCTCTCTTGAGGAGCCACACTCTCCTATTTCTTCTCCACCAAGAGAAGAATCAGTCTCTTCACCCATTTCAAATGAGGAAGACCCAGTCATGGTTTCCTCTTGCCTTTTGCCTGAGATTGTTACATCTCACTCACCTCCGTCCACATTTAAGCCCAAACCCGCACAAGCGCCCACCTTACCAAAAGAGATTGAACCTCTTGGTGTTCGCCCCACATCTAACCTCGCCTCTCGCAATAATAGCCCTCAAACCATATCAAAGAAGGCCACTAGACCACACCGGAGGACTCCTCCCCCACCTTCTTCATTACCTTCAATCTTGGGCCCGCATCCATCCACTTTAATAGGAGTTCTTCCTACTCCCATACTTCACATAGGCAAGTCGCCTCCATTACTCCCTCAACCCTTTAGACATATATCTCCTCCAAACCATCGACTTATGCCTCTCAAACCAAAGTCATCAACCCCCATTATAACAAAACATCTAGACCCATTAGCAGGTTCTTATGCCTTGCTATTACGGTAATTGTTGCAGTCCTCTCACATCTATCTCCTGCATCTTAAACCATATCAATCTCTCGGACCAAAACTGCCCTGGTTCGATGACACTTGCATTTGTGCGTATCATCGCACACTTGGACATGACACTGAGCATTGTTGTGCCCTCAAGGTTGCCATTCGCCAATGTCTGAGAAATGACACCCTTCTTCTCGACCACGTTATCAGTAAACCTTCAACACCACCCCACTCATCAACTCTTGGATCAAGGCCATCTTGGTTCGACAACTCTAAATTCTGTCATTATCATCACACTCTGGGACATGACACTGAGCATTGTTGTGCTCTCAAAGCTGTCATTCATCAACAACAGAGAAAGGATTCCCTTCTCATCAAGGATCCTCTTGACCACCTCTTTGACAAATCATCAACACTGACCCATGCTTCTCAAACCTCATCGCCTAAATCAGGATCTCCACACCAAACTATGGTCCTTTTACCACCTTTGACCCCATTATTTGACATCAACACAGTCCATTTGACCACTAAGCCTCAACCGACCTTGACCAATCTATCCAACATTCTCCCTAAGCAACTGGGGGAATCCAACCTTATCTTGACCTCGACCAAACATTCAACCAAGCCTTCGACCATGACATTGACCATGACCTCGACTAAATCTCGACCACACATAGTCCAATCATCAACCAACCTTTTTAATCATGACCCCGACCAGCATCAACCAAACCTTGACCAAACTTCAATTATCAAACACCACCCAACCAAGCACCTATCACTTCTTCAAACCATCATTAATCATTGTGACCAATATGGAACGAGGCAAATGGGGCACCTTTGCTCCTAATTGACTCAGACCTTACATCATAACACTAGCATGGGTCAGGATTTTGTCAGAACCTGAGCCCCTTTATGTTTTGCATCTTTGACCAGTCCACTGTTAGTCAAGTAATTATTCATTTTACATTTAACTTGAGCTCGATCCCTTGAGCACTCCCCGTCATTTTCATTCCTATTTCCTTTCAACCCTCAATCCTAACCCTTTTGGCAAGCAGTAATGCTTTGTCCTAATAAAAGGGAAACCCTCTAAACCTCTATAGTCAAGTCCATGACCAAAAGTCCAGTCAGCAAATCAATCAAAAATATCAAAATGGGATGCATATTCCAAGGTCATAAAACTATAAATGTAGACTGCTCCCTTGAAGGACAGCTGCATCATCATTGTTGTATTTACTAGACTGCTCCCTTGAAGGACATCTAGGCCAAAGCCCTAAAACATAAAAAGCAAAATATAGACCACTCCCTCAAAGGATGGCTATGCATAAATTTTGCTACATACACAGCATTATCTCTGAAGCTTCCCGCATCGATCAGCTTCACGACATGACCACAAAGCAAGACAATATCCCATCGCAGGCTTCCCGCATCGATCAGTCTGCCTTAAAAAAAAAATCACTGACGAAAGTTTAGAGTCATGGACTTGTCTATAGTCGTTCTCGGGGTCACCTATAAAAGGGGCAAAGTTGTTCCTGCCAAAAGGGTTCCCCCTTCCATCTCTCATTATCAATCCTATCACCCCTGCATACTCAAGGGATTTCGAGCTCACTTAATGTCAAGTGATTTGATTACCGCTCTAACACAACCACTGGTCAACGACGCAATGCATGAACGGGTCTTTTGTTTCTAAACAACCCCTTACCTATGCCCTCATTCTGGTCCTTGTCAATGAAAGAGAAATTTGCCTTTCACTTTTGACACATCTTGGTCACGCCTCTAACCAAATCATTATCTATCCAAACCCAAACCCAAACCAAACCAATCAAACATTCTCAGACTATCGACACAACCTAGACCATTCACATAGTTTCTATGGACACCAATACACATGGAAACTATCAACCCGACACAATTTATGTTAAGCATAAACCAATACTTGCTGAAGCATAAATAAACCTCAATTCATTTTTAGCATACATCCATCACGACTGTAGAAAATTGCTAGGGATGAAAGACCCCTCGACCAATGTTGCAGAATACACTATTACGCAATATGGAAAAAGATGCAACATCATCTTCTTATTCATCATTTCATCACGACCAAGACCAATCTATCGACCACTTTGACCACCTGTCTACCACTCGGACCCTTTGTCTAAACTACATTGGCCTGAGGCCCTTCACACAAGGGCTATGTAGGTAGCACTCAGTCTTCTGAGGTTAGCCCAGCCATTCCTTTGTCCACCCATTTGCTCATTCGTCTCTCTCAAAACGTCAACCTTTAATCTTTCATTATGACCAATCAACCAGCCCTGCCAATGTTAAAGTCATTTCTGACTCCTCATGGGGCACATTTGAAATCACTTATATCTCAACCCGACCAGCGATCATGGAGATCACGCATATCTCCTTAGACCCTGACCACTTCCGAGACAACTCTGTCTTGGTTTTGTTTGCACGCATGCTACCTCATGAACAGATAGCAAAATTATTCGCAGACCTTATTTTTGGACCCTCACAAGTATAGGATCACAAGCCGGTTGATCCGCACTACTTGTGACATTTTTCGTGTTTTTGGGAGCACTTCCTGAGCCCGGGATACCTGGAACACGATGACCATTTGGAGCTACAACTTAGATTGAATAACCCGATCAGCTACGACTAATGCTGGGGCCCGATTATTTCAATTTTGGCACTCCTTGACCTTTTGATTGCGACCATTTGACCTACCTGTCTCGTGAAGTGGTATGCGCATAATCACGACTTTTGTAGCGTTCACCCTCACTCTCCTTCTCATCCACCTTTTGTCAAATCGGCACCCGACATCAGGTTCCCTTCCCTCAACTCCCGCTTTGAGGGGGAATACCTCATCCATACCTCGGGGCAATCCACATCATCCCACACTTGGGGCAACCAACTCCTATTTTTGTCTTGCAGTTCGTCCAGAGTAACCAACAAGACAAAAAGGGGCAAATGTAGACACCAAAATCGTGTCTAACCCTTGTTCATTCCCCCCTTGGTCCATTTCTAAACCATGCAATTACTAATTTAAAATAATAAACTTATTTTGAATTAACCCCCCCTCCTTTGACACATCACCATGACACCTCGCCTAGGACACCTCACCTTGGACCATTTCCCACCTTATGACTCACCCAAGACCTATTCTTTCTTCTCTCTAACCGCCTAACCAACTCTCATGCATATTTATCCTTACCTTCGACATTTATTCAACCAATAATGCACTTGGCAGATGTAGAACGGGCTTCTTGGCCCTTTTACGCATTTTGCACCCACTGACGTCGGTCAACTGTCGGCCGACGCCGGCAGGTTCATCGACGTTGGTTTACTTAAACCTACTTCTAACCTCTTTCTTGGCTAATCACAATTTCTCGCTGAATCACAAAAAATCAAAAATTCTAATCAAACTCTGCATCTCGGGAGCTAATCACGAATCTGGAATCTGGAGTCTTCGACCATCCGTGAATCTGCCAATCTCTTAGCTAAGCCTCTCACTCTCCCCCTCAGGTGCAACAACAGGGATTCTACATCAGACTTCTACACTTGCAACACCAACAGCAGGTACGGGGATCATCAGCAGCAGCACACCTTCAACAAGACACATGTATGTATATTGTCTGTGGTTTCTAGTCATTTGCTTCTAAGTATTATGAATTAGATTCAACACTATCTCCTCCCAGACCAAACTATTCCCAAACCCGAATCCATATTTACCTATTTCCCTATTGCCTCCGTCCTTTGTCAGACCATACACTCTGCCCATTCAACCAAGCCCAAAACTTTGTCTTAGACCACTCAAACAGACCCAGAGCCTTCCTTGGCCTTGTCCACAGATCAGACCTGAGCAGACCCTATCCACGGACCACAAACTCGACCAGACCCATCTACAGACTACTGCCCTGACTGATGCCGGTCATTACCCCAACCGACGTCGGCAGACTAACCGATGTCGGCAGACCCTGACAACCGACGCCGGTAGTACAACTGACGCCGACAACTGTGACCAGTCCGAAAGCATCTCTCAAGTAAGCTTTTGCTTCCTTTTCATTTCCATCTTTTATCACTTTCAGTCTTTTAATATTCTGCTATTTATCAGACTATTCTTTTATCAATTAGTGGGTTGACCTCCCTTAAGGAAGTTTTCATACTTCTAGGAACAGGCTTTTGCTTGGCAACCCACCATCTATCCATCTAATGCCTTCTTTGTCCAAGTCTCTTTTATTTGCAGGTGTCATTCCTCCACAGCCAAAGAGGAGTTCTCACAGTGTCTGGATTACGGTGTGCAGACTACATCTAGGTACACATCAAGCCTTGACCATCTTTTAGTTTCTCATTTTCTCTTCTTTTGAATGTAGAAAGCAAAATTTGAATAGAAACACTGAGAGCTATGGATTTAATTATTGTACTATTGTCTAATTATTGTTTGGATGAGATCTATATAATAGACTCATGATTGTATTGTAAAAGTGTGCTAGAAAGCCATAGAGCTTTTAGAGAGAGCTAGTGTAGCTCCTCCTAGTTCCAAAGGGGTGTTGAGTGTGTATGATTAGGGAGAGTTGTAAGGTTTGCAAGGTCAAGGAGCTGATCCACCGGGGTACTAGTTGAAGAATCATAAGGACTTGGTGAGGCAAGGACAAGGGTTCTTTAGGGGTGTAGAGATATCTACATGGTAAGTAAGGTCTAGTGATTTGCAGGTAGCAGCAGAGAGCAGGAGATCTACTTGGAGTATAGTTGTGTACTTGGTGAATTGGCAGCGTGTTACTAACTGGTTGGAGAGGTGAACATCAATTCTATATTTGAGTTGATTGTTGGGACCGAGAGAGAGAGGGAAGAAGGTCTTGAGGCGTGGCGAACCTTTGAGGTGGAGGAAGAAGTGGCATCTTCCTTATTGTATATTCTTCTGAGTGATTATTAATACAATTGTGTATTGTCTCTCAATTCCTGTGTTGTTTTCATATTTCTAGTTACTTATTGATTTTGGTATAATTTCGTGTTTAGTTGCTAATACAAGAAGTAATCATATGTGCTCTAATTGGTAGAGCAAGATCCTGACTCAGTAGGGATCGGAGCATGTTTATTGTTTTGTGGTTCCCCCTGACACGTGGTATCAGAGCTTTTAGTTGGGTTACTAATAGGTGGTTTCAGATCTGGTAGTGTTTTTTGATTACAGGTTACTCATAGGGGTTTTTGATTGAGTGGAAGTATAGCAATGGCAGAAGGAAGTAAGCTACGAATGGAGAAACTGAATATCACGAATGGTCTGATTGATGGAAAGGAAGAGCAGGTAAATAAAGATTGTTGGTTGGTTGTAGATCAACAAGGAGGAGCAGATGTTGCAAGGGATGTTGCACAGGATGTTCTGGATAAAGTGGAATCTTGGTTCACAGATTCTTTTGCCTCTTTCCATGCAGTTCAAAATAGAGCATCTTTTCATGGGTATGTCTTTGGAGAGATTTATTTAGGAGCTGGTGAGCCTTGCTAAAGAATTGGCAAAGGGGAAGTGAAGCTGAAATTGCAGATGGATGACACGCAGTGGTTGAAGGAAGTCATGCAGGTACCAGTCTTGGAGATGAGTCTAATTTCTTCAAGAAATTTGGGTGATGGGAGATGTACTGTAACTCTCACAGCGGATACACTTGAATTAGATGGTGGTAAGAAAGTAGGTATCCTTTATCTATCTACTTATATTGTTGATTCACCTTCTGTTGTAGAGATGTGGCTTCATAGGCTTAGTCACATATGTAGAAGGAGAATGCAGGCTCTAAAGCGGAAGACATATGTTTTTGACAAGCTAAAGAACTAGAAAGCCTTGGTGTTCATGGAGGAGATGACAGACAGAGATCAGGTGAGGGAACTAAATTATTTTGAGTAGAGCAGGGTTGATTTGATTAGGATTTTGATCCATGGAGAGCTTGCGGGTAAAAAGTTATCACTCACAGACGAACACAGGTACCGGCATCGGTTATACAGTAACCGATGTCGGTAATAGGAAGACTGACGTCGGTCATGAAAGAACCGACGTCGACAAAAAAGATACAGGCGTCGGCCAGGGAAACGACGTCGGTAGTCAGGGTCTGTGCAGGGAACCGACATCGGTCAGGAGTAGACTGGGAGATGGCTGAGATCGGTCACTGGAACGGATAGTGGGCGGACAGCTAGCTATCAACAAGTCTCAAACGCTCATGTGGAGGTCAGAAAGGGTAAGTGAACCTCATATTCATTGTTCACCTTCTTTATATTGCTTATTGATGGTCAAGAACCAGGAAGATGTGAAGAGGTAATGCAGGTAGAGTCTAGATACAGTGGGAGCTTGGCATGGATGAGGAGTGTGAGTCCTTGGAGAAGAACCAAACAGGTATTCATTGGTAGAGTTGTCAGTTGGAAGAAATCACTGAAAGACAGAATGGATTCCCATTTTAAAGAAGAGAGTGGATGGATACAAGAGACAGAAGGCCAAGGCATATGGTCTTGAAGAAGCTACAGGACAGTGGTATAGGTTTTGACAGGTGGATGACTAAGCATGGCTTCAGTTAATGTCAGTGTAACTATTGTGATTTTGTTCTTACCAGGTGGATGATGAGTCGCAACATTATCTAGTTACTGTATGTGGATGGTTTGCTAGCAGGTTTTGTACCTATAGGGATTTGTTGAGCTAAAAGGTAAGGTTAGTTCAGAGGTGTGTCATGAAGAATTTGGAGCAGCAAAATTCTTTGGCATAAGAGACATGGAGATTTTATCTCCAGTGGGAGCTGATGTGAAGACAGTGTTGGCGGAGTTCATGATGCAGAATCAGAAACCACACCAATGGCTGGATAGTTCAAGCTTAGCTTGAAACAGGGTTCGAAATCACATGAGGTCTATTGTAGGCCTGAGTTTTTCCAATTAGTGGGGGTTGTCAGAAAGTATGGAGCCAATTTGGGGAAGGAGTACTGGAGGGCAGTTCAGTGGGACTAGCAGCAGGGATTCTTGTTATGTAGGGTCAAGTTCTTCACTACATGGATATGTAGGTTTGGATGTGGCAGGTTACTTGAATGACAGGAATAGCATCACAGTTGTGTGGTGGTTGGTCTTTAGGATTCATCTTGAAGAGGGATACAAATGAGGAAACAGATTAGATGGGCTACAGATACAAGTACAGGTGCAACTGTTTATCTCCAAGTGGGAGATTGTTAGGTTGTAGAGCTAAAAGCTTCACTGATGCAGACATGGAGGAGGTTGCAGAAGAGTTGCAGAGTGTCACAGACACCGGCGTCAGTCAGGACAACCGACGATGGTAGGAAGGAGACAGAAGGAAATTGACGTCGGTCTTAGATCAGCTGGCGTCGGCACCCCCAGGCAGTCAGGGACCGACGTCGGTCACCTGTGGTTCGAGCTGCGAGTATATTACGAGTAGTTGGTTGATGAACCAAGTGTTTGCATGTTTAGAGCTAATTTTAGACTGAGAGCTGTGGATTTAATTATTGTACTATTATCTAATTATTGTTTGGATGAGATCTATATAATAGACTCATGATTGTATTGTAAAAGTGTGCTAGAAAGCCATAGAGCTTTTAGAGAGAGCTAGTGTAGCTCCTCCTAGTTCCAAAGGGGTGCTGAGTGTGTATGATCAGGGAGAGTTGCAAGGTCTGCAAGGTCAAGGAGCTGATCCACTGGGGTACTGGTTGAAGAATCATAAGGACTTGGTGAGGCAAAGACAAGGGTTCTTCAAGGGTGTAGAGATATCTACATGGTAAGTAAGGTCTAGTGATTTGCAGGTAGCAGCAGAAAGCAGGAGATCTACTTGGAGTACAGTTGTGTACTTGGTGAACTGGTAGCGTGTTACTGACTGGTTGGAGAGGTGAACATCAATTCTATATTTGAGTTGATTGTTGGGATTGAGAGAGAGAGGGAAGAAGGTCTTGAGGCGTGGTGAACCTTTGAGGTGGAGGAAGAAGTGGCATCTTCCTTATTGTATATTCTTCTGAGTGATTATTAATACAATTGTGTATTGTCTCTCAATTCCTGTGTTGTTTTCATATTTCTAGTTACTTATTGATTCTGGTATAATTCCGTGTTTATTTGCTAATACAAGAAGTAATCATATGTGCTCTAATTGGTAGAGCAAGATCCTGACTCAGTAGGGATCGGAGCATGTTTATTGTTTCGTGGTTCCCCCTGACACATATAATTATGTTCATACATGACCAGTGTATGACTTAGATAGTAAATGACATGATCCTTTCCATTTTCATCATGTTGAACTAGAAGTGCCCTTAGGTCATTGTCTATGGCTAATAGCTATAAAAGGAATGGTTTTCCTGGTGTTGGAGGTAATAAAATTGGTGAATTTGCAAGACAGTATTTTAGCTTTTGATAATCATTATCCCAAATAAATGTGACACATTTCTTCAAAATGTGTAAAAGGATGACACTTTTTGACCAATCTAGATATGAAGCATCTAATAGATTGTATCTTGCCTTGCAAACTGTGGAGTTGCTTCAAATTAGTCAGTGGTGGCATTTATGTTATGGCTCAAACTTTGACTAGATCAACTTCAATGCCCATTTGAGACATAATGAAGCCAAGAAATTTACCAGAAGTAATGCTAAACACACATTTTTTTAGGGTTAATCCTAACTTTGTATTCATGTAGTCACTCAAATATCCTCCTTAATGTTGTTGGATGATCAGCCCTAGTCTTTGATTTTCCTAGTATGTCATCGACATAGTCCTCAATAATGTCATGAATCATATCATGAAATATGACTATCATGGCTATTTGATAGGTGGTCCTTGCATTTTTAAGGCCAAATGGTAGACCTTGATAATATAATGTTCCCCATGAAGTGTTGAATACTATCTTGTGTTGGTTTTCTAGTGCGAGTCTAATCTGATTGTAGCTTGAGAAACTATCCATCAGTGAAAGCATCTCATAACCCATATTGGAGTTGAAAATCATGTCAATATTTGGTAATTAAAATTCATCCTTAAGGAAAGATTTGTTAATATCCCTAAAATTAGTGCAAATTTTGATTCCTTTTGACTTTTTCCTAACTAACACTACATTGGAACTCCATCTAGAATAGTCGATTGGCCTGATACATATTGCTTCTAAGAGCTTCTCCAACTCTTTCTTTACCAATACAATAATGTGAAGATGCATTTTGCATAATTTTTGCTTCACTAGTTTGGCATCAGGATGTACCACAAGGTGATGAACAACCAAGGTGGATCCAAACCAGGCATGTCAAAATATGCCCATATAAATATATCTACAAATTTCCTCAATACAATTGTTAAGACTTCACGCTCATCCTCAATGAGAGATGCACCTAACTTAATCCACTTTGGGTCACTTAGGGACCCTATGTTTACCTTTGTTGTGTCTTCCACTAAAAGGGTTTAACCATCTTCAAGAATAGTGGGCAAATATTGGAACTATTTGGCTATGTTAGAATCCTTTATTAAGACTTGTTATTCAAGTACTCCTAGGTATCATGAATTAGAATCCCCTAAGGGGAGTTATGTCCATATAAAAAAATAGTTGGAAACTCCTGTATGATTCGATCGAAGGCTTGTTATTATTTGAGACTAAATTTAGATTCATAGACAATTTCTTCATTATTGTGATCTTGGATGATGTGATCAAAATCTTGATTCTCTTCAAGATTAAAATTTAACTCATAGACAAGCTCATCATTGGTGGTATCTTGGTCTAAATTTGAAAAATCTTGAACACACCTATTTAGTGGTGCTTGAAATAGGTTTTCACCAGTAGACTAGCCCTTATCTTTACTTTTTCCTTGGTCAAAAAGTGACTCAAAGAGGTTTCCACTTTGGGACCTCAATGTTTTATTTATTTATTTTTGGCTAAGGGTGTTCACCCACTCTCCAAAATAGGCTTTAGGATCTAACTTGATTGAGAATCCTGATTATGATCTCCTAATGGAACATTGTCCCTAAGGCCTAGAAAATCATAGAAGGCCTCATCATTCTTAAACTTATCAATTGGCACGTTGGATTCTTATTGGTCCTATTCTATCAGTTGGGGATAATATAATGGTAGTGGATTATGATGAGTGACTAGTCAAAGGGTATAAATGGAATTATTATCAAATAGGTTGGTTTGGGATAAATCATCGAATTGGTTATGATTAGACTCTGCTTTGATGCAAGTATCATCATCACTAGTCATTGCCGGTGGAACTCAAATAAGATACATGGGGTCACCCCTAGGTGGTTTAAATCCAAGTCCATAGGTTCTTTTGTACTTAGTCATAGAAATTGGCTCAAGTGTTCCTTATTGATTTGGCCTGAGGCTTCCTCTTTCATAGTCCTAGTTTTTCATAATCTGATTAAGAATGGGATATTTGGAATTCTTATAATAATTAGCTAATTTATCATTATATAGCCATGATTCATTTCCTTCGATAGGGCCCTTTTCTTTACCAGACGCTAGTATGAAAGTGATAGGTGTTAGACTATGTATTTGGCCTTTTCCATTTATTTTCCATTACATGAGTGGTTTGGCTTTTGGCCTTCTAAAGGATTTAGGGTTCTGTGGAAGTTTTATAATTTGAAAGGTGTCATAGGTCAAGTATTCTCTTAAGACATTATTCAAAATGGTGTGATGATTAGATATTTCAAGAGACGACATGTGGGAAAGGGAATTTAGGGTATTAGGGTCAGTGTATTTTCCCTCTTTTAAATCAACAAGTATTGCTTTCCCTTTATCCTTCTTGGTGACTAGAGTCATGCTAAAATGGTAGTTATAACTCTCGAATAGTCATGCTCATATAGATGTGATTCTCCTAGAATAGTCACCTCCATTCCTAAATGGGAAAACTTGATACAATAATGCAATGTCGATGGAATTGCATGGATCTCATGTATCCAAGGTCTTTGTTATATGATAAGTCGATATCTAACACATGGCAAAGTGTATCATGGGTCAAGGGTCCAATGATAATTGGTAAGCTAATGGTGCCTTGTGATTCTCATTCTTAATTGTTGTAAACTTTGATTGTGATTATTTTGGCTTGAAGATCTAATTTTATGTACTTGAAAAGCTTGATGAGATTTAGAGACACAATATTCAAGCTTGATCCATTATCTACGAGGACATGTTTCACTTTGTGCCTCATTATGTAGACCTCAATGTACAATGGTTTATTATGAAGTGGGCCAAGGAATGGCATATCACTTTGATTAAAGGTTATTTTTTATCTTAGAGTGAGGTTTCTAACAAAAGATTGGAATTTATCAGGAGATATGGATTGGCCAAGGAATTCAGTCAAGATGTTTTTATGGATAGTAGACGTGCGTAACAAATCTAAAATAGAGATTTGTGCTGAAATCTGTTGTAATTATTACACAATGTTAAAAATATTTTTTGGGACAACAAGAGATGGTTTTTTATGAGGTAGAATGATTGGTTGGATGATAGGTGAAGTGGAAAATGGTTATGGGCTTGGTATGGTAATATTTGACCATCGAGTTATGATTACAAAATCAAGACTAGGTGTAGGACTGATGTTGCTAATAAATGATGGTGGAAGGGGACCATATAGGATAAGTCTTGGTTTTTAGTGCACTTATAAGTGGTTATGAGCTAATAACAAGTTATCAATATAAGGTCCAAACATGGGAATCCTTACTTGTTGGTTTGCCTATGTGCAGTCCTAGGTCAAGGAAGGATTACTGACATAAATTGGTTGATTGGGAATGATTAGCAATGGTCTTGTTTGATTGGTACTTGGTCTTAGATTATTGGAAATGGTATTAACATGAATTCATACAATATGACCTATAAATATGTTGTAGTCATGTGCAACTATATGGTAAGTCTATTGGTCATTTGCACCATTTTGACCTTGGTTTTGTCCACTATTTTGATGTTGTTAGTTATACTATTGGTTATATTAATTCTGTCATTGTTGATGTTGCACTGACACCTATTATTATTGGTTGTTATGTTGAGGAAATGGATTTTGATAAATGCCAAGGTTTTGATTGGATGTGGAAGCTTCTTGTTCCAATGATATCTCTCTATTTTTGATCATATTCTTGATTAAATGTTTGATTTGCACACATCACTACAAATTATGGCTGTTGACCCAATGATATTTACAAAATTCATTTGGCCTATACTAGTCTGGAATGTTAGCATCCTCAAGAATTGGCCCTTTAAAAATAGGCCATCTGATCAAATTAATTATGACAAGTTTGTGAAACATAGTCTCAATAGGCTCTCCAAAGGTTCTAAAAACATGTCAAGTTGGAACATTTCTTCTTAGAAGAGGGTTTTGTAAAGGCATTTATTGCATTTGTTGCACTGTTTGGGTTGGTCTATTATGCTACATTTGTTCAAGAGGATATTGGTTAGGAGGTATGTGCTACGACATAGGTTGTGCAAGTAGTGTTTACACCATTTAAACATTTCGAGACTCTATTACTCCGTTACCAACACCATTCTTGTTATAGTTGAATTGATTGGGTTTATTAGAATTATTGACCTAGGTTTGTTGTGATGATTATACTTGGACTAGATTTTGATTCTCATTATTGTTCTGATTTTGGTTTGGGCTTTGATTTGATGAGGATAGTTTAATGATCCCTTTATTAATGAGGGTTATTTAAATCAACAAACCTTTGTTAATGATCTCTTTAAATGTGTATGCACATTACAACTCCAAATTGTAAGATATCTTGTTGTGTATATTTTTGGTAAACACAATAGCTAGTTATTTATCTGATAGACTATGGGTGAATCGACTTGCAAGGGCTCTCTATTATTGTAAATAGCTTGAAAAGGTTTCACTGAATTTCTATTTGGCCTTTGTTAAGTCTACCAATGAAATCTCATGATCAGGATTGTAAGAGAAGTGTTGTATGAACTTGTCCAAAAGATCATCAAAATCAAATACTAAATTATTGGACAACATTAAGAACCATTCCAATGTTTGCCCTGCTAGGCTTCATGGAAATAGCAATAAAAGATAGATGTCACTATAGGCTGTTTCTATCGCTAATTCGCTTTCTACATTCAAAAGATGAATAAAGAAACTAAGGAAATGGACAAGGCTAGAAGTACCTGGATATAGACTGCGCACCGTAATCCAGATGCTTGTGAGCACCCCTCTTTGGCTGTGGAGGAATGACACCTGCAAAGAAAAGAAACTTGGACAAGAAAATGTTAGATGGATAGGCAGTGGGTTGCCAAGCGAAAGCTTGTTCTCGGAAGTGTAAAAACTTCCTCAAGGGAGGTCAACCCACTGATAACAGACAGATAAAAGACCAAGGAAATATAGAATGCCAGAATACAGAAGTGATAAACAAATTAGAAAGGAAAGAAAAGACAAATGATTACCTGAAAGGAGCTGTCGGGCTGATGACAGTCACCGAGGTCAGAAATGTTGCCGGCATCGGTTATTTGGTCTGCCGATGTCGGTTATCCTGCCGACGTCGATTGGGGAAGTGACCGGCGTCGGTTGGGGTAGTGGCCTGTTGTCGGGTCTGGTTTGGTTTCTGGACTGTGGACGGGTCTGGTTTGTGAACAGGGTCGAGACAGAGTTCGGGGATGAATTTGGATGCACTGGGGAATGGTCTGGGTCTGGTTGGGTGCCCTGTGCAGGGTCTTTTGTTGGCAAGGGGATGAGGAAGTTGTCTGGGACTGTATAGAAAGGGGGACAGTGTGGGAGGAAGATGGACAGAGGACAGGACCTGAGGAGGCTTTTCAGCCTCTCAGGGGAAGGACACAGCAAGTAGAAGATAGTAGATAGGATAGATAACTGAAACTAAATGAAAGAATGAAATAAAATAATGAAATTGCTTACCTTTTGGCTTGTTGACTGAAGAACGGAGGAGCTATTATCGAGACCACAGAAGACTTTGCAAGAGGAAATCTCTGATCAAGAGTCTTTGCACCTATTGTTGCTGTTGCACGAGGTCCAGATGGAGAAGAGACGAATGCCGAAACGCTAAGAGAATTCAGTTTGTGAGCTCTAGGGTCCAGGGTGGTGGAATGGATGCAGAAAGGAGTCTTGAAGGCTGCCGACGCCGGCAGTTTTGCCGACGTTGGCCGAATGGTCACCGACGTCGGTGGTGGCAGAATGGGGACAGAGACTAAAAATAGCCTCTACGCATTCTTGCACGCCGCCGGGTGAGGGATTGTGGGAAGAACGGTCATGAGGATGCTTGAATGGGCGCGAGAGGAAGATAATGAGAAGATTTGGCATAATAAATGCTAAGAGGAAGGTGGAGGGATTCAAGAGAGGATCCAAGGTAGCAAGGGTGAGGTGGAAAGGGGGCCACTTAATTGACATATTTAAGTTATTTTAATCAAATGAGTGGAGGGGACTAAGGCTAAGGGTTAGGATATGGGTTTGAGATGGACAAGGGGGGGGAACCAAGGTGCAGACACATTTGTGGTGTCTACATTTGCCCCTTTTTGTCTTGTTGGTTGTTCTTGACGAACTGCAAGACAAAAACAGGAGTTGGTTGCCCCAGAAAAAGGATAAGGTGTTCCCCCCTCAAAGCGATAGTCGAGAGAAGGGAACTGGAGATCGAGTGTCGATTTGACAGAGAGATGGATAGAAGAGTGTGAGTGAAAATGCTGCAATAGTCGTGATTGCGCGTAGACCACTTCACGGGAGGGTCGGGTCAAATTGTCGCATGTCGAGGGTCAAGGAGTGCCAAAATTGAAGTAACCGGGCCCCAGCATTTAGTCATCTGTTGGTCGGGTTACTCAATCTAAGCTGAAACTCCAAATGGTCGTCGTGTTCTAGGTATCCCAGGCTCAGAATGTGCTCCCAAAAAACATGAAAATGCCACAAGTAGTAGGGATCAACTGGCTTGCGATCCTATACTTGCGAATAGAATGTTTCTATCGCTAATTCGCTTTCTACATTCAAAAGATGAATAAAGAAACTAAAGAAATGGACAAGGCTAGAAGTACCTGGATAAAAATTGCACACCGTAATCCAGACACTTATGAGCACCCCTCTTTGGCTGTGGAGGAATGACACCTGCAAAGAAGAAAACTTGGACAAAGAGGCGTTAGATAGATAGATGGTGGGTTGTCAAGCGAAAGCTTGTTCCCAGAAGTATGAGAACTTCCTTAAGGGAGGTCAACCCACTATTTTGATAAAAGATAAATGACTGATAAATGACAGAATGCTAAAATAGACTAAAATGATATCAAACTGAAAGAGAAAAGAAAGCAAAGGCTTACCTAGAAGAAGCTGTCAGCCTGGTTGCAGTCGCCAGCGTCGGTGGTCCTACCGGCGTCGGTGGTCAAAGGTCTGCTGACGTCGATTAAACTGCCGACGTCGGTGGGGGTAATGACCGGCGTCGGTCAGGGCAGTGGGCTTGGACGGGATTTAGGCAGGGTCTGGTCGAGTCTGGGCAGAGTCTGGTCTGGGCTTGGTCTGTGGACGGGTCTGTGGACGTACAAAATGGTCTGGGAGAGTCTGGTTTTAGTTGAAGGTTTGTGCAGAGGTATAGGATAAAGGACAAAATGTCGAAAAGGGACAGAGAGATAAAGGAGGCCAATCAAGGAGATAGGAATCTGGGTCTGTCTAGTTTGGTTAGCAGTCTAGGTTGGGAAAAGGAAGTGCTGAATATAGTTTAAAAGCAGATGACTAGAAAGCATAAAGAAAACAAACAAAGTACTTACCTATGCCCTGCTGAAGAAGGTGTTGATCTTGTTGCTGGTGATGTCGGATGTGAAGCCTGTTGCTGATGAAGAATCCCTATTGTTCACATGCAGAAGCTTGCTGTGTACCTGAGGGAGAGAGTCAGATTGATTGGTAGAGAGGTCAAGTGAAAGGGTGGATACAAGGCTCTGATGCAGATTCAAGAGTCGGGATGCCAGGGGGAAACACAGAGAAGCGAAGAGAAGGAGATAATGGTGAAGAAGCCGTTATGAAAGGTGCCGACGCTGGCAATATCGCCGACGTCGATCGACGGTTGACCGATGTTGGCAGCTAAAAGGCCGGAGAAAGGCTAAAAATAGCCTTTCATCCGTTTCCCAACTGCCAGGTCAAATGAATGCGAGGATGAAATGGTCGATGGGGGTTAAATGGGCGAGTGAAGAGATTGGAATGGGAGTCTTAGGCATTAAATGGCCATGTGGGGAATAAAGGGGATCTAAGGAAGGTATCCTAGGGTGGCGAGGTGGCAAGGAGAAAGAAAATGGACTTATTTAATTAAAAATAGATGATTATTTTCAATTAATAAGACCTAGGTAGGTTAGGGATAGTCGAAGTGGCAAGGGACCAAGGAGAGAGAGGAAGACCAAGGGTTAGACACTTTTTAGGTGTCTACATTTGCCCCTTTTTGTCTTGTTGGTTGTTCTGGACGAACTGCAAGACAAAAACAGGAGGTGGTTGCCCCAGGTGAGGGATGATGTGGATTGCCCCGAAGTATGGATGAGGTATTCCCCCTCAAAGCGGGAGTCGAGGGAAGGAAACCTGATGTCGGGTGCTGATTTGACAAAAGGTGGATGAGAAAGATGAAAAGTGAGTGAAAATGCTGCAAAAGTCGTGATTGCGCGTATACCACGTCACGGAACAGGTAGGTCAAATGGTCGCAGTCAAAAGGGTCAAGGAGTGCAAAAATCAAAGTAACCGGGCCCCAGCATTTAGTCGTCTGCTGATCGGGTCACTCAATCTAAGATGAAGCTCCAAATGGTCATCGTGTTCCAAGTATTCCAGGCTCAGGAAGTGCTCCCAGAAACACAAAAATGTCACAAGTAGTAGGGATCAATTGGCTTGTGATCCTATACTTGCGAAGGGTCAAAAAAAAGGGTCTGCCAACAATTTTGCTAACCAGCCGTGAGGTAGCATGCGTGCAAACAAAACCAAGACAGAGTTGTCTCGGAAGTGGTCAGGGTCTGAAGAGATAGGCATGATCTCCAATGGTCAATGGTCAAAGTGGACGAATGGATGAAAGGATGTGGATGAAAACGTCATGTGATCTGAGTGCTGCCTACATAGCCCTTGTGTGAAGGGCCTCAGGCTAATGTAGTTCTCCCTAAAAGGGAGGAATGGTCAAAGACAATGATTGGTCTAAGTTGGCAGAGTTGAGCGTGATCAAAGACACAGAAGAAAAAGGTTTGTCCATCAAAAAGATGAACAAACGGGGGTGGTCGAGCTAACCTCAGAGGATGTGTTATCTGAGTGCTGCCTACATAGCCCTGGTCATAGGGCCTCAGACCAATGTAGTTCGGACTAATTGAGAAGATTGGTCGATGATTGAATGTGGTCAAGTGTCGAAATGGGGAGGGGAAGATGAGGATAAATTGATGCTACAGATGGTGTATTTTGTAGAGTCTTTCATCCCTAGCAAGTTTCCATAGTCATGATGGATGTATGCTAAAAATGAATGGAGGTCTATTTATGCTTCAGCAAGTATTAGTTTATGCTTAACATAAATTGGGTCTGGTCGATAGTTTCCATGTGTATTGGTGTCCATAGAAACTATGTGAAATGGATGAGGATGATGTCTGATGCCATGAGGATGAAAAATAGCTTGGTTTGAGTTGACAATTGATGTGGTTAAATGTGACCAAAGTGTAGAGAAAAAGGTGAAAGGCAAATTGCTCTTTCATTGACAAGGACCAGAAAGGGAGCATATATAGGGGTTCTTAGAACAAAAGCCCCGTTCATGCATTACGTCATTGACCAGTGTTGTGTTAGAGCGGTAATCGAATCACTTTGACATCAAAGTGAGCTCAAAGTCCCTTGAGCAGGTAATAGGAGGAGGATAGGGTAACCCAGTTTAAGAGCAGGAAGAACCTTTCCCCTTTTTATAGGAGACCCTGAGACAACTACAAGCCAAGTCCATGACTCGTTTTTTTTTTTTTTTTTTTTTTTTTTTTTGGGTGCAGACTGATCGATGCGGGAAGTCTACAGAGAGATGTCATTTGATTTATGGTCATGTTGCGAAGCTGATCAATGCGGGAAGCTTCTAAGAAAGGTTGTTGTTTGTAGCAAGATTTAGTCATAGCCATCCTTCGAGGGAGTGGTCTATATTTTTGCTTGATATAATGTTTGAATAGCTGTCCTTCGAGGGATCAGTCTATTAGCTACAGCAATGATAGTACAGCTCTCCTTCAAGGGAGCAGTCTGTCTTTTTTGATTTGATTTTGTGACCTTGGATTATGTTTTGACATCTTGATTTTTTGATTTTTTTTGATTTTGAGTCACGGACAAGACTGTAGAAGTTCAAGGACTCCCTTTTATTAGGACAAAGCATCCATACATCATAAAAGGATTGTAGAGGACTTGTTAAAGGAAAATAGGGTTGAAAAGAATGAGGATTAAGAGGATGAGGATTGCTCAAGGGACGAGCTCAAGTTACGTGTCAAGTAGGCGAGTACTCGACTAGCAGTAGAACAGTCACAGATGCAACGCATTAAGAGGCTCAGGGTCTGATAAGTCCCTGGTGTATGCTTGTGCGTGATGATAAGGTCCAAGTCAATTAAGTTCAAACTTGCCCCATGTGCCTCTTTCCAGATTGGTCAAGTGTTGATTGAGAAGTTGGTTGATATGATTGTTGACTGGTCGAGACTGGTTGAATGTTTTGATAAAAAGGTTGGTTGAATGTTTGGGTGAGATTTGGTCATGTGATAGTTGGTCAATGGTAGGTCGAGGGTTGATTGGTTGGTATTTGGTCTTTGGTTGGGTCGAATGTTTGGTTGAGGTTGGGTTAAATGTTTGGTTGCTGGTCTGATTGAGGTTAAGTTTGAAAGAGTAATTGATATGTGGTCGAGACTGTGTTGAAAAATTGGTCGAGGTTTGGATGAAGGTTGAATTCCCCCAGCGGGTAGGGAGAATGTTTGAAAGATCGGTTAAGGTCGGTTGAGATTTAGTGGTCAGATGGATGGTATTAATGTCGAATAAGAGGGTCAAAGGCGGCAAAGGGACCATAGTCTGGCCTGGGGATCCTGATTTAGGTGTTGAGGTTGGAGAGGCATGAGTCGGGGTTGATGTTTTGTTGAAGAGGTGGTCAAGAGGATCCTTGATGAGAAGGGAATCCTTTTTCCGGTGTTGGCGAGTGACAGCTTTGAGAGCACAACAACGCTCAGTGTCATGTCCTAGAATGTGATGATAATGGCAGAATGTAGAGTTGTCGAACCAAGATGGCCTTGATCTGAGAGTTGATGAGTGGAGTGGTATTGAAGGTTTGTTGATAACGTGGTTGAAAAGAGAGGTGTCATTCTCCAAACATCGGCGAATGGCAACCTTGAGGGCACAACAATGTTCCGTGTCGTGTCCAGGCGTGCGATGATACGCACAAATGCAAGTGTCATCGAACCATGGTGGTTTTGGTCTGAGAGATTTATATTGTCTAAGAGGCGGGAGGTCGATACGAGATGACTACAATAATTGCCGTAAGAGCAAGGCATATGAACCTGCTAACGGGTCGAGATGTTTTATTGCAGTGAGGATTGGTGACGTTGGTTTGGGAGGCGAAAGAGGTATAGGTTGAGGGTTTGGATGAGAAGTATGTCTGATGGGTTGAGAGAGTAATAGAGGTGACTTGCCTTTGTGAAGGATGAGAGTGGGAAGCATTCCTACTAAAGTGGACGGATGCGGGCCCAAGATTGAAGGCAATGACGAAGGTGGAGGAGGAGTTCTCCGGTGAGGTCTAGTAGCTTTCGTGTGTTTGGGTTGAGGGCCACTATTGTGTGAGGCGAGGTTAGATGTAGGTTTGGGTTTGGATGTGGATGGAGGTGAGTGAGATGTAGAAATCTCATGCAAAGGGCGAGAGAAAACCGTGACTGGGTCTTCCTCGATTGAAATGGGTGGAGAGACTGGTTCTTCTCTTGGTGGAGAAGAAATAAGAGAGGGCAGCTCCTCAAGTGGGCAGAGGGCATGGATGATCGTGCCTTCTACTTGTAGTTGAGGAGTAGGCAAGGTAGGGTCTTCGGATGGAGGTGGGCTTAATGGCATTGATGTGGTCAAAGCGTCTTCCAATACAAGAGAGGTAGATGGAGGGCTAATAGGAGAAGAAGGTTCTTCATCCTTTAATGGAAGAGGTTGGTCAAGGACAAGAGGCAAGATAGTGCTAATCG
The DNA here is from genome assembly GCA_037957365.1 of Torreya grandis. Taxonomy (NCBI): domain Eukaryota; kingdom Viridiplantae; phylum Streptophyta; class Pinopsida; order Cupressales; family Taxaceae; genus Torreya; species Torreya grandis. Next base: position 6,553,927 of record JARHVA010000123.1, read on the forward strand.
CGTGAATGTCATGGTCTTGAGGGTCATTGGTCGAAGTCTGGACATCGTTTTGAGTAGGCAGATGATTCAGAAATGGTTGTTTGAAAATGTCGATATGTTGGTTAGGTGGGGCGTTCGGGTTATCTAAAATAAGATCCCCCTTGTCGATCATGTCTTGGACAATGTTTTTGAAGGTTCGGCAATTGTCGATGTCATGGCCTTGGACGCAATGAAAGGGACAGAAGTCGGCCTCCCTATACCATGTAGGGATGGCTTTTGAAGGGTCAAATTGAGGTGGTCGGATGGGAGGGAGATTGAGGACCCCCTGCTTGAGTAGTTTTTCCAAAACGGAAGCGTATGGTTCTCCAAGTGGAGTGTAAGAACGCTGAATGTACCATTGTTGGAATTGTTTGGTGATGCTTGAAGACGTCGAAGGTTGAGAGTAATTCGTTGTTGTCGAGGATGGTGATCTAACGACCACAGTATTGGCCACTCCTTTAGATTCAGAATTGGCAGAAGAAGAAGGTCTGGAAGAAGAATGGCCATTGGTTTTTGCGTTGGTATTACGTAATTTGACCTTATCTTCTTCAAGGTCACAGAGTTCAAGCTTTCGAGCCATGATGAAAGCTTCGTCAAAAGTGCGGAATGTCTGAATCTGCAAAGTAGAAGAGATGTGTCTGGCACATGCTCGAGAGAAGAGCTCGATGAGCTCAGGTTGAGGCAAAGAGAAGGAGAGCTGATTAATCAGACCTCTCCAATGAGCGACAAAGTCGACTACAGATTCCTCGTCAAACTGCCTGATGGAGTAAAGGTCTGTGATTGAGACTTGTTTGGTGATGTTGATTGAGAAATGGTCAAGAAATAGTTGGGCGAGTTGAATGAATGAAAAGATAGAGTGTCTGGCAAGGGAACTATACCAGTCAAGGGCAGGGCCAGAAAGGGACATAGGGAACGTGCGTAAAAGCAACGCATCATCATGGGCAATAAGATAACAGGCATGTCTAAATGCCTGTAAATGTTGTTGTGGGTCTTCCTTACTCTGAAAGCGAGTGAATTTAGGAAGCTCCCAATGGTTAGGGTATGGTCGAATAGGGATGGAAGGATGGATGGGCTCATTGCAAATTTGTTCATATGACAAAGTATTGCTTGAACCGAAAATAGAGGTCTCGAGACTAGACATTTTATCCATCAGCATTTTGATAAGATCTGCTGACGGATTAGCAGGTTGAGTGCCCCCTAGGTTGTAGGGCACTTGGAAGAGGCTAGAGGAGGCGTGTGACGTAGTTGGTTGCGCTTGTAAGGGCGCAATGTATGGATGACTAGTCGCAGGGACATAAGTGGAGGCTAAAGGTGGTTGCGTTATGAAGGTGGAAGGTATAAGTTGACTGGGCACCACAAGAGGTGATTGAATGGCGGCACTGGTAGAAAGATAGGTTGGCACTCCTACATTTGTGGGCGCAAGAGTATGAGGGGTCGAGACAATCAAGTTCTGATGTGATGTAGAACTTGGTTGAATTGCAGGTGGTTGAGGGGGTAATGGAACCCCGATGGAGGTCGGTCTAAAAATAGACGGGGAGGCCAAACTTTGCGTATTGGCCATGGTTGGATTAATAGTTGAGGCGAAAGGCTGAGTCATAAAGGGTTGGGTGGCGAATGGTGTGGATGTCATCGCCACGTCACCCGAAAGGTCTCGCGTTGGGTTTCTCGTGAGATAGTTTTGGAGGGCTGCGGTATTGAGGTCCAAGAATCTCTCGAAATCTTGGTCCCCTTCAGGGATGATGGGAATTTGAGTCGGGGTCGGGGTCGGGGTCGGTCTTGTAGGAGTTCTTTCAGTCTCCGAGTGGAACTCCATGATAGGACTGGTTAGGGACGGGGTAGACGGAAGCGGTTGTTGGCTAAAGTGGTTAAGAAGAGAGTCCTGGTTCCAGAAACTGTGTTCTTGCAGTCTCAGAAAACCAGAATGTGGTTTTTGACAGAGAAGGGACAGGTTTTAGGCTGTTGGTTTTGAAAAAAAAGGACAGTGACAGAGACTGACGTCGGTTTAAAAACTGATGTCGGTAAGGTAGATAGCCGACATCGGTCAGATAACCGATGCCAGTAAGAGAGGAAAGCCGACGTCGGTGACATAACCGATGCCGGTGACTATGTCTTCCAGAGAACCAAAAGATTTTAAGATTCTTTGGAAAAATAATGAAGAAAGCGTCTTTACTCACTCAAACAAACAGATGAGAAGAGAAGAACTGAGAGAGACAGACAAACCTAAGCGATAAATCCTAGGAATTAACCTTAGAATCTTGTGGCTTATGCCTTAGATGAATGTTTAGGGAGATTGGCTGTCAAGAAGGTCCTAGAAGAAGCAGTCTAGAGCTGGTTTCGAGTCTTGTTTTAGGTGCTCAAAAAAATCTGTGTTGGGTTTGGTACGTGGCCTAGTGCTAAGGAGCAAGCTCCCCTCACTTCACGTTTCCAGTGGTTAGCTGGTCTCGCTTAGCCAAGATATACCTCGCCTAGAGTTTATCCTCCGCCAGAGAACGGAGTGGGCTTCCCCCTTGGTGATGAAATCCAAGTAGGGTCACCGGGACGGGTAAGGTATCCGCTGGGGGATGAAATCCCAGTCGGGCCTTGTCTCAAGTAAGTTTAATGTTCGTTTTAGTGCATGTGGTCTGGTAGTGTAACATCAAGTGTCTACGATTTATTCAATATGCAGATTTAAGTTACTAGATGTGGACTAATGCAAGCACAAGCAGAAATAAAAGTGCAATACATTTTAAGCCCAAGTTGAAATGTGAGATTTGTTATGAAGACAAGTTTGAGAAAGGGTTGAGAGTATGATGTTTAGACTAGTCTAGAAATGCAAGGAAGAAAGATTCGTTTTAGTCCTGCTTATAGTGTCATTGAGAAGAAAAGAAGGAGGGGGAAAGGTAAGAACCTAATGCTCCTAAATGAATGAAGAAGAAAAGGAACCCAGGAGGAACCTAGGATCCCACCGGGCGTGTCAGAATATTTCTATCGCTAATTCGCTTTCTACATTCAAAAGATGAATAAAGAAACTAAAGAAATGGACAAGGCTAGAAGTACCTGGATAAAGATTGCGCACCGTAATCCAGACGCTTGTGAGCACCCCTCTTTGGCTGTGGAGGAATGACACCTGCAAAGAAGAAAACTTGGACAAAGAGGTGTTAGATGGATAGATGGTGGGTTGCCAAGCGAAAGCTTGTTCCCATAAGTATGAGAACTTCCTTAAGGGAGGTCAACCCACTATTTTGATAAAAGATAAATGACTGATAAATGATAGAATGCTAAAATAGACTGAAATGATAGCAAACTGAAAGAGAAAAGAAAGCAAAGGCTTACCTGGAAAAAGTTGTCGGCCTGGTTGCAGTCGCCGGCGTCGGTGGTCCTACCGGCGTCGGTGGTCAAAGGTCTGCCGACGTCGATTATACTGTCGACGTCGGTGGGGGTAATGACCGGCGTCGATCGGGGCAGTGGGCTTGGACGGGATTTAGGCAGGGTCTAGTCGAGTCTGGGCAGAGTCTGGTCTGGGCTTGGTCTGTGGATGTACAAAATGGTCTGGGAGAGTCTGGTTTTAGTTGAAGATCTGTGCAGAGGTCTAGGATAAAGGAAAAAATGTCAAAAAGGGAATAAGAGATAAAGGAGGCCAATCAAGGAGATAGGAATCTAGGTCTGTCTGGTTTGGTTAGCAGTCTGGGTTGGGAAAAGGAAGTGCTGAATCTAGTTTAAAAGTAGATGACTAGAAAGCATAAAGAAAACAAACAGAGTACTTACCTGTGCCCTGCTGAAGAAGGTGTTGATCTTGTTGCTGGTGATGCCGGATGTGAAGCCTGTTGCTGATGAAGAATCCCTGTTGTTCACATGCAGAAGCTTGCTGTGTACCTGAGGGAGAGAGTCAGATTGATTGGTAGAGAGGTCAAGTGAAAGGGCAGATACAAGGCTCTGATGCAAAGATTCAAGAGTCGGGATGCCAGGGGGAAACGCAGAGAAGGGAAGAGAAGGAGATAATGGTGAAGAAGCCGTTATGAAAGGTGTCGACGCTGGCAATATCGCCGACGTCGGTCGACGGTTGACCGATGTCAGCGGCTAAAAGGCCGGAGAAAGGCTAAAAATAGCCTTTCATCCGTTTCCCAACCGCTGGGTCAAATGAATGCGAGGATGAAATGGTCGACGGGGGTTAAATGGGCGAGTGAAGAGATTGGAATGGGAGTCTTAGGCATTAAATGGCCATGTGGGGAATAAAGGGGATCCAAGGAAGGTATCCTAGGGTGGCGAGGTGGCAAGGAGAAGGAAAATGGACTTATTTAATTAAAAATAGATGATTATTTTCAATTAATAAGACCTAGGTAGGTTAGGGATAGTCGAAGTGGCAAGGGACCAAGGAGAGAGAGGAAGACCAAGGGTTAGACACTTTTTAGGTGTCTAAATTTGCCCCTTTTTGTCTTGTTGGTTGTTCTGGATGAACTGCAAGACAAAAATAGGAGGTGGTTGCCCCAGGTGAGGGATGATGTGGATTGCCCCGAAGTATAGATGAGGTATTCCCCCTCAAAGCGGGAGTCGAGGGAAGGAAACCTGATGTCGGGTGCTGATTTGACAAAAGGTGGATGAGAAAGATGAAAAGTGAGTGAAAACGCTACAAAAGTCGTGATTGCACGTATACCACATCATGGGACAGGTAGGTCAAATGGTCGCAGTCAAAAGGGTCAAGGAGTGCCAAAATCAAAGTAACCGGGCCCCAGCATTTAGTCGTCTGCTGATCGGGTCACTCAATCTAAGCTGAAGCTCCAAATGGTCGTCGTGTTCCAGGTATCCCAGGCTCAGGAAGTGCTCCCAGAAACACGAAAATGTCACAAGTAGTAGGGATCAACTGGCTTGTGATCCTATACTTGTGAAGGGTCAAAAAAAAAGGGTCTGCCAACAATTTTGCTAACCAGCCGTGAGGTAGCATGCGTGCAAACAAAACCAAGACAGAGTTGTCTCGGAAGTGGTCAGGGTCTGAGGAGATAAGCATGATCTCCAATGGTCGATGGTCAAAGTGGACGAATGGATGAAAGGATGTGGATGAAAACGTCATGTGATCTGAGTGCTGCCTACATAGCCCTTGTGTGAAGGGCCTCAGGCCAATGTAGTTCTCCCTAAAAGGGAGGAATGGTCAAAGACAATGATTGGTCTAAGTTGGCGGAGTTGAGCGTGATCAAAGTCACAGAAGAAAAAGGTTTGTCCATCAAAAAGATGAACAAACGGGGGTGGTCGAGCTAACCTCAGAGGATGTGTTATTTGAGTGCTACCTACATAGCCCTGGTCATAGGGCCTCAGACCAATGTAGTTCGGACTAATTGAGAAGATTGGTCGATGATTGAATGTGGTCAAGTGTCGAAATGGGGAGGGGAAGATGAGGATAAACTGATGCTACAGATGGTGTATTCTGTAGAGTCTTTCATCCCTAGCAAGTTTCCATAGTCGTGATGGATGTATGCTAAAAATGAATGGAGGTCTATTTATGCTTCAGCAAGTATTGGTTTATGCTTAACATAAATTGGGTCTGGTCGATAGTTTCCATGTGTATTGGTGTCCATAGAAACTATGTGAAATGGATGAGGATGATGTCTGATGCCATGAGGATGAAAAATAGCTTGGTTTGAGTTGACAATTGATGTGGTTAAATGTGACCAAAGTGTAGAGAAAAAGGTGAAAGGCAAATTGCTCTTTCATTGACAAGGACCAGAAAGGGAGCATAGATAGGGGTTATTAGAACAAAAGCCCCGTTCATGCATTACGTCGTTGACCAGTGTTGTTAGAGCGGTAATCGAATCACTTTGACATCAAAGTGAGCTCGAAGTCCCTTGAGCAGGTAATAGGAGGAGGATAGGGTAACCCAGTTTAAGAGCAGGAAGAACCTTGCCCCTTTTTATAGGAGACCCTGAGACAACTACAAGCCAAGTCCATGACTCATTTTTTTTTTTGGGTGCAGACTGATCGATGCGGGAAGTCTACAGAGAGATGTCATTTGATTTATGGTCATGTTGCGAAGCTGATTAATGCGGGAAGCTTCTAAGAAAGGTTGCTGTTTGTAGCAAGATTTAGTCATAGCCATCCTTCGAGGGAGTGGTCTATATTTTTGCTTGATATAATGTTTGAATAGCTGTCCTTTGAGGGATCAGTCTATTAGCTACAGCAATGATAGTACATCTGTCCTTCAAGGGAGCAGTCTGTCTTTTTTGATTTGATTTTGTGACCTTGGATTATGTTTTGACATCTTGATTTTTTGATTTTGAGTCACGGACAAGACTGTAGAAGTTCAAGGACTCCCTTTTATTAGGACAAAGCATCCATACATCATAAAAGGGTTGTAGAGGACTTGTTAAAGGAAAATAGGGTTGAAAAGAATGAGGATTAAGAGGATGAGGATTGCTCAAGGGACGAGCTCAAGTTACGTGTCAAGTAGGCGAGTACTCGACTAGCAGTAGAACAGTCGCAGATGCAACGCATTAAGAGGCTCAGGGTCTGATAAGTCCCTGGTGTATGCTTGTGCGTGATGATAAGGTCCAAGTCAATTAGGAGCAAAATTGCCCCATGTGCCTCTTTCTAGATTGGTCAAGTGTTGATTGAGAAGTTGGTTGATATGATTGTTGACTGGTCGAGACTGGTTGAATGTTTTGATAAAAAGTTTGGTTGAATGTTTGGGTGAGATTTGGTCATGTGATAGTTGGTCAATGGTAGGTCGAGGGTTGATTGGTTGGTATTTGGTCTTTGGTTGGGTCGAATGTTTGGTTGAGGTTGGGTTAAATGTTTGGTTGCTGGTCTGATTGAGGTTAAGTTTGAAAGAGTAATTGATATGTGGTCGAGACTGTGTTGAAAAATTGGTCGAGGTTTGGATGAAGGTTGAATTCCCCCAGCGGGTAGGGAGAATGTTTGAAAGATCGGTTAAGGTCGGTTGAGATTTAGTGGTCAGATGGATGGTATTAATGTCGAATAAGAGGGTCAAAGGCGGCAAAGGAACCACAGTCTGGCCTGGGGATCTTGATTTAGGTGATGAGGTTGGAGAGGCATGAGTCGGGGTTGATGTTTTGTTGAAGAGGTGGTCAAGAGGATCCTTGATGAGAAGGGAATCCTTTTTCCGGTGTTGGCGAGTGACAGCTTTGAGAGCACAACAACGCTCAGTGTCATGTCCCGAAATGTGATGATAATGGCAGAATGTAGAGTTGTCGAACCAAGATGGCCTTGATCCGAGAGTTGATGAGTGGAGTGGTATTCAAGGTTTGTTGATAACGTGGTTGAAAAGAGAGATGTCATTCTCCAAACATCGGCGAATGGCAACCTTGAGGGCACAACAATGTTCCGTGTCGTGTCCAGGCGTGCGATGATACGCACAAATTCAAGTGTCATCGAACCATGGTGGTTTTGGTCTGAGAGATTTATATTGTCTAAGAGGCGGGAGGTCGATACAAGATGACTGAAATAATTGCCGTAAGAGCAAGGCATATGAACCTGCTAACGGGTCGGGATGTTTTATTGCAGTGAGGATTGGTGACGTTGGTTTGGGAGGCGAAAGAGGTATAGGTCAAGGGTTTGGATGAGAAGTATGTCTGATGGGTTAAGAGAGTAATAGAGGCGACTTGCCTCTGTAAAGGATGAGAGTGGGAAGCACTCCTATTAAAGTGGACGGATGCGGGCCCAAGATTGAAGGCAATGACGAAGGTGGAGGAGGAGTTCTCCGGTGAGGTCTAGTAGCTTTCGTGTGTTTGGGTCGAGGGCCACTATTGTGTGAGGTGAGGTTAGATGTAGGTTTGGGTTTGGATGTGGATGGAGGTGAGTGAGATGTAGAAATCTCACGCAAAGGGCGAGAGAAAACCGTGACTGGGTCTTCCTCGATTGAAATGGGTGGAGAGACTGGTTCTTCTCTTGGTGGAGAAGAAATAAGAGAGGGCGGCTCCTCAAGTGGGTAGAGGGCATGGATGATCGTGCCTTCTACTTGTAGTTGAGGAGTAGGCAAGGTAGGGTCTTCGGATGGAGGTGGGCTTAATGGCGTTGATGTGGTTAAAGCATCTTCCAATACAAGAGAGGTAGATGGAGGGCTAATAGGAGAAGAAGGTTCTTCATCCTTTAATGGAAGAGGTTGGTCAAGGACAAGAGGCAAGATAGTGCTAATCGCGTGAATGTCATGGTCTTGAGGGTCATTGGTCGAAGTCTGGACGTCATTTTGAGTAGGCGGATGATTCGGAAATGGTTGTTTGAAAATGTCGATATGTTGGTTAGGTGGGGCGTTCGGGTTATCTAAAATAAGATCCCCCTTGTCGATCATGTCTTGGACGATGTTTTTAAAGGTTTGGCAGTTGTTGATGTCATGGCCTTGGACGCGATGAAAGGGACAGAAGTCGGCCTCCCTATACCATGTAGGGATGGCTTTTGAAGGGTCAAATTGAGGTGGTCGGATGGGAGGGAGATTGAGGACCCCCTGCTTGAGTAGTTTTTCCAAAACGGAAGCGTATGGTTCTCCAAGTGGAGTGTAAGAACGCTGAATGTACCATTGTTGGAATTGTTTGGTGATGCTTGAAGACGTCGAAGGTTGAGAGTAATTCGTTGTTGTCAAGGATGGTGATCTAACGACCACAGTATTGGCCACTCCTTTAGATTCGGAATTGGCAGAAGAAGAAGGTCTGGAAGAAGAATGGCCATTGGTTTTTGCGTTGGTATTACGTAATTTGACCTTATCTTCTTCAAGGGCACGGAGTTCAAGCTTTCGAGCCATGATGAAAGCTTCGTCAAAAGTGCGGAATGTCTGAATCCACAAAGTAGAAGAGATGTGTCTGGCACATGCTCAAGAGAAGAGCTCGATGAGCTCAGGTTGAGGCAAAGAGAAGGAGAGTTGATTAATCAGACCTCTCCAATGAGCGACAAAGTCGACTACAGATTCGTTGTCAAACTGCCTGATGGAGTAAAGGTCTGTGATTGAGACTTGTTTGGTGATGTTGATTGAGAAATGGTCAAGAAATAGTTGGGCGAGTTGAATGAATGAAAAGATAGAGTGTCTGGCAAGGGAACTATACCAGTCAAGGGCAGGGCCAGAAAGGGACATAGGGAACGTGTGTAAAAGCAACGCATCGTCATGGGCAATAAGATAACAGGCATGTCTAAATGCCCGTAAATGTTGTTGTGGGTCTTCCTTACTCTGAAAGCGAGTGAATTTAGGAAGCTCCCAATGGTTAGGGTATGGTCGAATAGGGATGGAAGGATGGATGGGCTCATTGCAAATTTGTTCATATGACAAAGTATTGCTTGAACCGGAAATAGAGGTCTCGAGACTGGACATTTTATCCATCAGCATTTTGATAAGATCTGCTGACGGATTGGTGGGTTGAGCGCCCCCTAGGTTGTAGGGTGCTTGGAAGAGGCTAGAGGAGGCGTGCGACGTAGTTGGTTGCGCTTGTAAGGGCGCAATGTATGGATGACTAGTCGCAGGGACATAAGTGGAGGCTAAAGGTGGTTGCGTTATGAAGGTCAAAGGTATAAGTTGACTGGGCACCGCAAGAGGTGATTGAATGGCGGCACTGGTAGAAAGATAGGTTGGCACTCCTACATTTGTGGGTGCAAGAGTATGAGGGGTCGAGACAATCAAGTTCTGATGTGATGTAGAACTTGGTTGAATTGCAGGTGGTTGAGGGGGTAATGGAACCCCGATGGAGGTCGGTCTAAAAATAGACGGGGAGGCCAAACTTTGCGTATTGGCCATGGTTGGATTAATAGTTGAGGCGAAAGGCTGAGTCATAAAGGGTTGGGTGGCGAATGGTGTGGATGTCATCGCCACATCACCCGAAAGGTCTCGCGTTGGGTTTCTCGCGAGATAGTTTTGGAGGGCTGCGGTATTGAGGTCCAAGAATCTCTTGAAATCTTGGTCCCCTTCAGGGATGATGGGAATTTGAGTCGGGGTCGGGGTCGGGGTCGGTCTTGTAGGAGTTCTTTCAGTCTCCGAGTGGAACTCCATGATAGGACTGGTTAGGGACAGGGTAGACGGAAGCGGTTGTTGGCTAAAGTGGTTAAGAAGAGAGTCCTGGTTCCAGAAACTGTGTTCTTACAGTCTCAGAAAACCAGAATGTGGTTTTTGACAGAGAAGGGACAGGTTTTAGGCTACTGGTTTTGAAAAAAAAGGACAGTGATAGAGACCGACGTCGGTTTAAAAACTGATGTCGGTAAGGCAGATAGCCGACGTCGGTCAGATAACCGATGCCGGTAAGAGAGGAAAGCCGACGTCGGTGACATAACCGATGCCGGTGACTGTGTCTTCCAGAGAACCAAAAGATTTTAAGATTCTTTGGAAAAACAATGAAGAAAGTGTCCTTACTCACTCAAACAAACAGATGAGAAGAGAAGAACTGAGAGAGACAGACAAACCTAAGGGATAAATCCTAGGAATTAACCTTAGAATCTTGTGGCTTATGCCTTAGATGAATGTTTAGGGAGATTGGCTGTCAAGAAGGTCCTAGAAGAAGCAGTCTAGAGCTGGTTTCGGGTCTTGTTTTAGGTGCTCAAAAAAATCTGTGTTGGGTTTGGTACGTGGCCTGGTGCTAAAGAGCAAGCTCCCCTCACTTCACGTTTCCAGTGGTTAGCTGGTCTCGCTTAGCCAAGATATACCTCGCCTAGAGTTTATCCTCCGCCAGAGAACGGAGTGGGCTTCCCCCTTGGTGATGAAATCCAAGTAGGGTCACCGGGACGGGTAAGGTATCCGCTGGGGGATGAAATCCCAGTCGGGCCTTATCTCAAGTAAGTTTAATGTTCATTTTAGTGCATGTGGTCTGGTAGTGTAACATCAAGTGTCTACGATTTATTCAATATGCAGATTTAAGTTACTAGATGTTAACTAATGCAAGCACAAGCAGAAATGAAAGTGCAATACGTTTTAAGCCCAAGTCGAAATGTGAGATTTGTTATGAAGACAAGTTTGAGAAAGGGTTGAGAGTATGATGTTTAGACTAGTCTAGAAATGCAAGGAAGAAAGATTCGTTTTAGTCCTGCTTATAGTGTCATTGAGAATAAAAGAAGGAGGGGGAAAGGTAAGAACCTAATGCTCCTAAATGAATGAAGAAGAAAAGGAACCCAGGAGGAACCTAGGATCCCATCGGGCGTGCCAGAATATTTCTATCGCTAATTCGCTTTCTACATTCAAAAGATGAATAAAGAAACTAAAGAAATGGACAAGGCTAGAAGTACCTGGATAAAGATTGCGCACCGTAATCCAGACGCTTGTGAGCACCCCTCTTTGGCTGTGGAGGAATGACACCTGCAAAGAAAAAAACTTGGACAAAGAGGCGTTAGATGGATAGATGGTGGGTTGCCAAGCGAAAGCTTGTTCCCAGAAGTATGAGAACTTCCTTAAGGGAGGTCAACCCACTATTTTGATAAAAGATAAATGACTGATAAATGACAGAATGCTAAAATAGACTGAAATGATAGCAAACTAAAAGAGAAAAGAAAGTAAAGGCTTACCTGGAAGAAGCTGTCGGCCTGGTTGCAGTCGCCGGCGTCGGTGGTCCTACCGGCGTCGGTAGTCAAAGGTCTGCCGACGTCGATTATACTGCCGACGTCGGTGGGGGTAATGACCGGCGTCGGTCGGGGCAGTGGGCTTGGACGGGATTTAGGCAGGGTCTAGTCGAGTCTGGGCAGAGTCTGGTCTGGGCTTGGTCTGTGGACGTACAAAATGGTCTAGGAGAGTCTGGTTTTAGTTGAAGGTCTGTGCAGAGGTCTAGGATAAAGGAAAAAATGTCGAAAAGGGACAGATAGATAAAGGAGGCCAATCAGGGAGATAGGAACCCAGGTCTGTCTGGTTTGGTTAGCAGTCTGGGTTGGGAAAAGGAAGTGCTGAATCTAGTTTAAAAGCAGATGACTAGAAAACATAAAGAAAACAAACAGAGTACTTACCTGTGCCCTGCTGAAGAAGGTGTTGATCTTGTTGCTGGTGATGCCGGATGTGAAGCCTGTTGTTGATGAAGAATCCCTGTTCTTCACATGCAGAAGCTTGCTGTTTACCTGAGGGAGAGAGTCAGATTGATTGGTAGAGAGGTCAAGTGAAAGGGCGGATACAAGGCTCTGATGCAAAGATTCAAGAGTCGGGATGCCAGGGGGAAACGCAGAGAAGTGAAGAGAAGGAGATAACGGTGAAGAAGCCATTATGAAAGGTGCCGACGCCAGCAATATCGCCGACGTCGGTCGACAGTTGACCGACGTCGGCGGCTAAAAGGCCGGAGAAAGGCTAAAAATAGCCTTTCATCCGTTTCCCAACCGCCGGGTCAAATGAATGCGAGGATGAAATGGTCGACGGGGGTTAAATGGGTGAGTGAAGAGATTGGAATGGGAGTCTTAGGCATTAAATGGCCATGTGGGGAATAAAGGGGATCCAAGGAAGGTATCCTAGGGTGGCGAGGTGGCAAGGATAAGGAAAATGGACTTATTTAATTAAAAATAGATGATTATTTTCAATTAATAAGACCTAGGTAGGTTAGGGATAGTCGAAGTGGCAAGCGACCAAGGAGAGAGAGGAAGACCAAGGGTTAGACACTTTTTAGGTGTCTACATAGGCCACTAGTTGGCATGCAACAAATATTTACATCAAATGGGATTTGGGGTCACCTTTCTAATTATATTTGTCAAACTTTGATGGCTCGTACCCTAGAGGAAATGGTATTTAAAAGTACTCTATATTAAAAGGGTAAGAACAAACATCATCTAACTTGAAATTTTTGGTCTATTTTCTTGCTTGAATGAGGGCAATTGTATCCTTCATTTGTTGTAGCTTCTGTACAAGGATACTAGTGGTATCATTGGCCTATTGAGTTGGAGGTTTCGTAGTCACAAGTGGATTACTTTGATCAAGGTATTATGGAGGCACTTATTTGGAAATGTTAGATTGGCTAGGAAATGGACCAAGAATACACATGTAATTATTAAAATTTCACTTGTGGTTGTGTGATATTCTGGTTGGGGTTGGGTATGTAGGTCTGATGTTGGGAATAATATAGTTGGGATGGAGGTATATGGCCATACTATGCCTACTTTAGTTGAATAGGGAATTGTTACCGAATAGTCATACCTTGCTGATTGAGAGGAACTTGTGACCCAAGACCACATCTTTGAACTTGTGGCACATTTTGGATGAAAGGCAATTGTTTCCTAAAAGGTACTTGAGGAACATTATAACCTCTTTGTTGCTTGAATCCTTATTGGGAAGTGGATGCATGTTGGAGATTTAGCATATGTCACTGAATACCACTTGTAAATTATTGGTTAAACATCATTTTGTTTTACATTGACATGTTAGTCTGTGACTGAAGAGGTATGTTCACTGCTACTTGGTGAGGTGGAACATTAGTTACTCCTTATTAAGATGGTAATATGTTTTGCCTTGACTATGTGGGTATGTTTGATAGTGCCTATTATTGTGGAATGTTACTTATCACCTATTGGGGTGGAGTAATATTCATCACATTCTATTGTGGTATGGTGCTGGTTATTAGTTGATTACTTAATCCTTGTTGTTGGGTATTTGATAAAGTAGCAAGTTGATGATTAAAGGTAGTTGGATGAGGTTGGGACATAGAAACTCCTATTACCTGAGTTTAAATACCACTCGTGGTGTTTAAAGATACATTTTTTGTATATGAACACCACTTTGGTTTAAATTAGACATTATTTGCACATTATCCACTATGTTTTGCTCACTATTTTGTGTAGAAGCAAAAGACACTTCCTCAATGGTTGGGGTATTGAACATTTTTTCTCCTAAAGTATTTGCATAATTGGGTCAAAACCTTGATTCTATTGACCTATCAATTTGAGTAAGACCCCTGTTGAAGGAAGTGATTGAATGAGAGGTGTATTTGATAAGGCCATATGATTAAAGCTATGTGCTAGGTTTTGATATGTCTGGTACATTCTTTGCATTTGAATGAAATGGTCTTCCATGAGGCTTCTTTATGTGACAAGCATATGCAGATCTTGATATGGCATCAACACAATGGCATTAGGATTATTAAAAGAGGCCTATTTATTGTAAGACACATTATAAGGCACTCTTACTAGATTTGGTAAATTATCATGGGGAAATTTTGTCAAAAAAATAGCCCCTATCTTTGTGGCTCTGTTAGGATCATATGCTAGTGGAATTGTAATGTAATAAGGTTATTGTTGAATATATTATATAACTAAAGGTACGTTAGCCAGATATTAAGCTATCTACTTTTGGTCTTATTTTGTGTATAGAGGCTTGCTAACCAAATAATCGGCCAAAGAATCTTGACTCCATTCCCCTATTTGAGTGTTGAAAGGTGGATAAGTATCCATATCCTAAACAAAATTGTCTCCATAAGGGTCTTGAACAAAGTCCTCTTGTGTGACAACATTCCCATATCCTAGATTATACATGGATCCACTCTGTGTATAGAGAGACATAGCCAAATTAAATGGAAAATATTTCATGACAAGATGGGTTAGAGTTCTATAAAATATAAAAATATATGTCTAAAATGACAAAAGGTTCATCTAGGTCTAACTTGGTCAAAGGTGGAGTTGTACCTCTAAAAGGGCTATGCTAAGATTTGGTGAAAATAGGATAACATCAAATGTCTAATGTTAAAGGCTTCACACAAACAAGGTCAAGTGGAAGAACTAAAAATAAGATGCCAAAGTCTAGGTCCAAGGATATTCCAAATAGGTCTAAACTAGGAAAGAGAAATGTTGCTAGGTCTTTTGTCCAAATGCAAAGTTAAAATCTAGGCTCAAACAATTTGTGCTAGGATTTTTGGCCAAACACATCATCAAAATATAGACTTTGAAACAAAGAATGATGATTAATCTAACAAACTTGGAACACTTTGGCATAAATAAGACACTTGATTCTAGGTGTAAACATGATCAAATTGATATAAAACACTAAACAAAAGGCATTTGAAGATGGACTGATTTTCACAAATGAAGGCACAAACATTATAGTTTTTGAATTTTGTATCAAAAATTAACCTAAGTTATGCAACCCAAAAGAGAAAGATCTGTGTATCAGCCCTTGTATGTTGAGGCCTAAACAAAAATCAATCATTCTTTGGATTCAAACTTAGAAAATTCAATTAAAGACTCAACTTAAGAAAACTTAGGCTTTAATGACCTACAATCTAAGCAAATTTTAATGGTGTAACAATGCTAAAATAAAGATCCAATAAGGCACATGTGATTTGTTTAAATAATGATGATTGGGATACGAGACAAGACAAGTATTTTGATATAATTTGGGTAGCCTAATGATGTTATCACTCCCAAAAGATGTAAAAAATGTTTTGTTTCAAAGAATTCTAAGGCATGAAACTTGAACTAATTTGGGTGGCATAACATTACTATTTCAATCAAGTGACACACAATATTTTTGACACAAAAAGTTTTTTTAAGTTAAATTAAGGTGTCAAATGGATATCATAATGACTCCTCAAACAATGGAGTAATGGGGAGAAACAAAATCATTCAAGACATGGTTTAAATAACAAAGTTTAAGATCCAACATGTCAAACAATAAAAGAATAAATGACAAAGTAAAACTAAGTATATCATCCTAAATCCTATCAAGGTGTGACAAAGTGGGATTAACTAAAACTTACAAGTTTTTGACTGTCTCGATTGATCTCATATGTACCAAATTTCATGTTAACATATAATAAAAGCAACACATCAATTGAATCCACACCAAATAGTTTTTTTTGAAAAGGTCTTGTTCTTTTCACAACCACTACATCTATCACTTTCTTAGTATAGTGTGATGCCCAAAATGATCATACGTTTTGAGTTTAGCTTGCCACTAATGAATATGGTTTAACCACTCAAACCATCATCCTAGTGGGGTGATCTAAATTTGTATATCCCCCCATGGAGATGGGTTGAAGATGATGTCGGGAGATGAAGCCCTAGATCAAAGCTTCCCTAAAGAACTCATGGGAGGTAATGAAGTCCCCCTCACAAGTCAAAATGCATCAAATAAAAATCTAAGTAAAAAAGCTTTATAAGTTGTTTGAGATCACCCAAACCATATGGGTTTTGGGGAGAGAATAAATAACTTATTTTTTACACCTTTGGACTAAGTCATAATTTATAATGAAAATGGTGCTTTTGATCCCATAAGTTCACTGTAGGGGACGAGGGGAGAACATACACACACAAATTCCTTTTTACTTAAACAATTTTAACCAAGCAATGATAGATGACTTAAACAAAACAAAACTTTGAAGTGAGTTTGGTTTTAAAACACTAAATTTAAGTGTTTGGTGGTGTTATTTGGACCCTTGGCCTTAAATTGCAAAAAATTTTGAAAAATAATCACAAAACATTCAACATAAACATGTAATTTTTCCTTTTAAAACACCAAAGGAAAGTTCCTAGTTCTTTTTAAGCACCAAAAGGAAATGTTCAAGACTTAGGATTCATTTTATGCACTAAAAAAAATGTTTATAAGACTTAACTAATCTTATATTATTTTTAAACACCAATATCCAAAGTGTGAGATTTGACATGTTCATTTTAGGACCCAAATTGAAATGTTTGATTTGATTAAGTTCTTTTAAAACCCAAAATGAAGTGGTTGATTAGTCAAAACAATAAAATTGGTCTTCAACTCAATCATTCAACCTAAAAATGTTAGATAATAACCCATACTTTGAAGCACTTCTTGATTGAGCAAATGATGTTTGAATTTTAGCTCTCGAGTTTGGATTTAATTTCACACAGTGACCATCAATGATCATAGATAACCATTAGTGGTTTTGAGGAAATCATCACCAATCTATTAAAAAATATTCATTGATAGTCAAGCATAATCACTACTGATCAATAAAGACCAATGGCAATGACCTATGAACTAGAAAGCAAAAATGTTTGTTAGGAGATAATATCTAGAAGTTAAGCTTCTGGATCAAAACTATGTTCAAATCAGAGACTTATAAAACCCAAATAATTAGAAATAAAATTGAATAATAACTCAAAATATAAAATTTTAATGTATTTTTCCCTAAAACCCAACCAACCATGGTTGGGCCTAACCATCAGTGGTCACATAAAACCATTGCCGGTCACTGTGTAGCCTGTGTGTGCATAAAAAATGTTAGAAACATGATAGAATGAGCTAAAAATGATGTTTAAAGACTTTTTAATGATTAAAATAAAAATTTAAAATTCCCAAAGTGTCTTCCTTGTTGAAATAGACTCAATGAGTCCCACCAAGCGTGCCATTTGTGAACATAAGAATCCAATAAGGGGAGATTTGTATCATGTTAATAGATGAAATCAAATCCAAAACCACACTAATTAACTAACACCTTAATACTAGATCTTAGGGGGAGCTTAGTGAATAATTTTTTTTGACAAAGCACAACTAAAATGCAAGAAAACAATCTTCTTACCTTCCTTGAATGCTCTAAGAGATATCTTCGTTGGCTTGTTCAATTTATGCTCAAGAAGTTTGTGGTAATGGATCTTGGCTATCTCCTTCTCTCCTTTGCATTACTGGATTTGTAGCTTTGGATTGTGAAGATTGACTCAATATTTTTTCATAATAACACTATATAAAAATAGCTTTAAAATCATTTGTGCATGATAAATCTGGCTTATAAGAGCTTAAAATTATGAGTATGAGGGCTTCTATTTATAGATTTTTCAAATGAGCTAGGATCAACCATGACCACCCATCTCAAGATGAATATGTGTGGCCATGAATTAATCCAATTATGTAAATAAAATCCATAAATACCTTCGTCATGATTTAGGATTAAGGGGCATTAATGAGGCATGATAAAGTTTAATCAAATATTTGTTGCATTTATGGCCTATGGATACCACCTCAAAAAATGATGTCACACAATGATGCAAATATTAGAAACCAAATTCCAATAAATAAATATTCAATAAGTTCCATGGAATTCTTACTTAAGCTCATAATTTGGTTTAATTTTTCTAAGTAAGATTAAATAATTTTAGTGCAATTCTTTGAAAATTAGTGCATAAAGTAATCAAACTGGTTTTAATGTCATATTATTGGGTAAAAATTTAATTGGAGTGAAATTAGAAGATGATGTTAGTTGCATACAAACCAATATCCCATTTAGGACATTGTTGACACAAAATAAAACATGTACATGTCTTGTGCTTTTGAATTAGGGGAATTTAGTGGTTTAGAGCATCAAATTGTGTTTTTGGCATTTTGTCTCAAAATGATTCAAGAACTAATAATAAAATAAAATGCATTGCCTTGTTTAGGGATACTTTAGCCCAAATTGGTACTTGTATATGACAAGTTCAAACCATTTAACATGTTTTAGTGAATTTAGTCTAATTTGTGATGTTTGGTAGAAATTAGTCTAAACTTTGATTGGAGGTCATTGGTGGCCACTTTTAGGTGTCTAAAATTTATAGATCAATCAAAATTCATACACACCACTTATTCAGATTGCCTTCATCTGAAATTATGATGTTAGTAAACCAGTGAAATCCATCCCACTCCTTAGTATCAATAATGTGAGATTGGTCAACCATAATTTAATCATAAGATACACACATATTACATCCTACTAGCAATCCTATAACATGATAAACATAAGATTAATCAAAAGCAAACCATCAAATGTATAAATCAATCTTACATTATTTTCTATCTCATACTATAAATAATAATTATAGTTTATACCACTCAAGTAAAATACACATGTAACTGCATATTCCAGCTATGATAATTAGTTTTTAAACATACTACACCCTATGATAACCCATATTACCATAGTCTAGTATTCTAAGACATAACTACTAGTTCTCCATAATCAGTCATGTAAAGTAGTCATAAATACATGGAAACATAAGGTTCTATTCAAGTAACTATATATAACACAATGAGTCTCAGTTCACATGAACATAAAATAATTCATTCAAGCATTCACTATAATCTCAGGTGTTGTATATATGCATACATAAAGTCCTACTAACTGTCACCAAACATGATAATCATGGTAATAACCAACATGCATACATTTAATCAATCAAATGTAGAAGTGAGTCTAGACATAACAATTACAATATGTACCATCTGGGTATATTATATTGTAGTACTCTATGACATCCCATACTATCATATTTCATTGTTTATGAATACAAATTCACAATTAAAAATAACCAATTCTACAATTCTAATAAACAATCGACCCATAATCATATTAAATAATTCAACAAATACATATTTATATCACTTGAGT
This sequence comes from Torreya grandis, assembly GCA_037957365.1. Classification (NCBI taxonomy): domain Eukaryota; kingdom Viridiplantae; phylum Streptophyta; class Pinopsida; order Cupressales; family Taxaceae; genus Torreya; species Torreya grandis. Next base: position 6,573,177 of record JARHVA010000123.1, read on the forward strand.
ATACCCTATGCTTAAACTCCATACTTATATAACTTATAGGCACACATCACGATGCACTATTATATGTTAAATATGTCTAAACACTTATACATATTAACACTTTCATAATATGTACCACACATAAGTATTCAATGTTGAATATATATAAACTAATAGTCAGTCATAATAATTATAGAGAAATAAAGAACTCATAAACTTTCATTTAAACATCTCATTCCATTTCTAGGAGACTGTTTAAATATGGTTATAGTTTTTTATCCCTAAGAAACTTTTTCTTAATTTATCCACCCCTTGCTATAGGTATCTACGAGTACTTGTACCCCATAAATTAAGTATTCAAATGATATGTTATTATTAGACCATTGTTTCATTTATATTTTTTTATCAATAACTCCCTATGATTATAACAATCCTTAGAACTTTCATGTTCATAGTATATACTTATTTAGATGATCCTTAAGGTATTTTGAAATATAAAACCATTCATAGTTATAACCACATGAGGAACTATAATCATAAGTACACTCCCCTATGTACTTGTATATGCCAATAGACACATGTATTATTATATTTTGATTGAGATTACCATTCACAAATGCATAGATTATTATAATGTTATATCCATATCACAAGTTTTGTACCACAAGTTACATATCATAAGTGATCTCAAGTACACCATAAGGCTCATCACATGATACCAGAAGGTTACGTATACCTACATAAATATCACATGTTTAATTTGAACCCTATTTTGATATCAATAATTTTATAGCTAAAACATGCTAGTTTAACAATGAATGCAACTATTATGGTTAATTATATGATAAGACGTATGACATTAGGTGATCTTCTATTACCACTCCATCGAATAATCTATCACCAGGTAAAAACTCTTTGCCCATTTAGAGTGATAAACAAGTCTTAATCTCATTTCCACTATAAACACTGACAAGTCTATTATAATCAAATGATCACCTATTATTATGATTGTTTACCACCTAAATGCCATGGTATTGGATAACAAAAACCCATTATAAAAATTTGTAGGGATAACTATTCAATAAGCAAATTACTCTTTGATCAAATAAAATGTCCAAACCAAAACCTATTTATCAAAAGTTATCAATATTAAATATTGGTTGTATCCCTGTCCAAGACTTAGTAAACCTACCAATCATGAAAAGATATCGACGATTAATTAATTATTCATTGCAATCTCCCAAAATGCTAGGGTGTTGACTAGCTTTATCTAATAAATTTCTGAGTGAATAAAATTCCTAGAATATAAAAAGTTAACATATTATTCACCATCTTTTTAACAAATAAACAACAAACCCTACCAAATTATTTATTTGTTATTTTATTCTACTACTCCAAACACCCTATTACCTAGTTAGAACATTCCCACAAGTCATTGGTTTGAACAAATTAACACATTGTAGGACACATTGAGTTGCTGCATATCCAAATCACCAAATTACTAGATATGGATATAAAAATAAGACATTCAACTCAGACCAAACATTAAGCAAAACACATAGAAATATAAAAAATTTCATACTTATATGGTCATCACTCTAAATGTATGTACATTCATATATATATATATATATATATATATATATATATATATATATATATATATATATATATATGGTTGAAATAATTCTCATATAGTCATATAAGAATTTGTATATATATTTATTAAATACAGCTCACCTATTATTCAAGCCATTCTCTTTAGTAGGATGCTTTTGTAGATAAGTCATTATAACTACATTCTTAAATTATCTATATACCTCAAGTCACCCTATTCCATGGTTGTAGATCACTATACTTAACATGCAATAACTAGGCATCTTATTTATACCTTTAATGTGTCATCTAAAGTGTTTAGATATGTGATATATAGAAGTATGTTAATATAGTCCTTTTTTGATATAACACCAAAAAATTAGTAGATTTCTAAATTTTGTATTCTTATACACTAAAATCACCACTATTATTAATCAAATATTTAATAATTAAGCAAATGTTAAGATATTATTAAAACTAATAAAATCACCATCATGTTGAGCTTAATTATTATTAAAATCATCGCTTATGCTAAGTTTAGCTATTAAATCATAGAGCAAATGTTAAGATATTGTATTCTTATACACTTAAATCACCACTTAAACTAATATGTTTTAAATCACCAAAATAAAAAAGCTTACATCACCATCCTATTTGAATGCACTATGAATACATTAAATTATGAATAAGAATTACCAAAGAGTCTTATTACTCACATATTTATTAAAAGAATATGATTATAGTTGACGAATTATAAATGTAAGATCATCATAAATAATAGAATATGCTTATGGATTTTCATAGTTTATTATTTTCATTACTAGGTTAATAGAATACGCTTAAAGTCGATGAATTTCTCACATAATCAACATATTCTAATTACAAAACACTAATTCATCAACTGTTACACATGTGTACATGATAAATAGTCATAGGTTCCACAAAATATGTAACTAATTTTAGATCACCACTCAGATGACCAGTACATAGTAAATTATAGTCATATTCAATCTTATATGGATCGCCATATTCCTATATAAAATGTCATATACAACAACCAAATTACTCTACTATGTAAAACATCATACTTTCAGGCTGTTGAAGGGATTATGGTTTAATGGGCAGTGTCTATGTTCCAAAATCAACTTTTGGGGTTTTATAATTCTCAACTGAATGTATACCACAAACCTTTAAAATCATACAAACATTTTACGAATAGTTTTTAGTCTAGAATATGCACTAGAATTGAATGCATTGCCTACCTAACAAAGTAGTGATGATGATCTTCTTATATGCTTCCCTTCTTCCTCTGTGTCTTCTCTCCTTCTCCTTGTGTTATGCCTCCCTTTTTATCTCTTTTTCGTAAATCATGAGATTTAATAAAAACTTTCTTTTTTCTTAAATATATTTATTTTCCTAAATTAGACCATTTTATTTATTTTTATTATTTTCATGGTTTACTCATTTTTATCCTATATTTTTTTCATATTTTACTCATTTACCTCAATTTAAATAATTAATAAATTCACTAATTAAATTAGCACCAAGTAATTTTCAAAATGGTTTAATGATAATTTTACAAATCACTAAATCCAAATTTAATATGATTACACAAATGACATGCAAGACGATCTCCAAATGACTATTTAAACTATGCTAACAAATCAAGATCAAATAACTATTTCATGCAAATAGAAATAATCACATATGCAAACCATCTATTATGTATCCTAACATGTGCTAGCTATTATGGATTGTGTAGGGTTCTCACCAGTTTCTCTATTTTCTTCTAACATATCCATCTACATCACCCTCTTTGATGATACTTTCCCTCTGATACACTCTAAGGGATGAGTTTTCCTACATCAACTTCAAAACAAGTAGGCAGTTAGATCTTATCAATATGATAACCATACAACATAAAAGATAACTGATATAACACATCAACATGTTCATAATATAAACACATACATTACAACTAACTCACAACAATGCAAACATGTTTCCTAAGAAATATCTTACTATCCCATAACAATATATATTGCAAAGCTTAATAAAAAATAGAAAAATAAAATTTGTCAACTATAAATATCCATAGATAATTAGATAGTTTTCATGGTGAGATATCAAGATGTAATAGAATGCAAACGTTGCATCAGTGTTCATAATATTTTTTAACATATTGTGGAGGACAAGTAATTGACTAAGTTTATAGTGGAATGATTGATAAATCCTTGTGACAGGCTTGGTTGGGAAGAGGAAATTATGGATCTTCTTGCCAAAAGCACATCAACTTTACCCCACTCAGGGAAGGAGGTCTATGTTATTATCCCCCCATCTATATTTTAAGATCTCTAGGAATAACTATGTATGGCTTTATATGTTGTGTAAAAAATTCAATGTTACCTATGCTCTCCTACTCTAACTAGCAGATTAATTTCCCCTTTAGATGTAAGCTCCATGTAGGTTCCCATGCTTTCCCTTTCAACCATCTTGGGTATGTTTCAATATTTTCATATAATTTCTAATAATTGGTTGTTGAAATGGATGTATGGTGGAGGCCATCCCATACCACCACCAGTTTGGATTCTAGAAGTAGGTCCCAATGGGACTATGGTGGCTCGCCCTCATCAAGTTACCTCCTCAACCATGGGAGCTCGAATTGACTCCAAACTTTGAGCTCTTACTCTGGGTGGTTTCCTCATCCACCTACCTAAGGTTAATTTAGGATATTTAGCTATAGAGGTTTTTAACTTGGCCACCCATTTGAAGACTTCATATTGGATCAAATGTGTGCTCTTAGATGCAACCCAACAGGTAGATTAAATTCTTATTGTCTTGTATTTTTTTGGCTTTGTGACTATGTTTTGGTGTTTACGTGGCTCTTAATCCTAGGTTGACATCCCTTATATAGATTATTTTTTGTTGGTTAGTCCATGTCCTATTTTTGGTTACATCTAGCCCTTTTGGTGGCAATTCTATGTACATTGGTTTATGTTGATTCAATGTCAGTTGGTTGGTCATATTTGGCTCTCCCACCTTCTCGTAGATGTAACATCCCCATCGAGATTTACCTACAATAACATGATTTTTTTTAAAATTTAATCAACATATTCTTTCATTAGATTTCACCATAAGAATCTACTTAGTGATCCAAATAAAATACTCTAAGTAAGTTAATAGTAAAATCATTTATCCATCACTGATCACTATCATCATATGAAACACATCATAACTAAATATAAAAATTTATTACAGATATCCAACCACAACTGGTACAAACATACAACCACTACTATCAATATACAATAAGTAAATAATTACATCTCATCAAGGATAATGTTTCAATAATAATAAATATAAATATAAAATATAAGATACAAAGTTTTATGAAACATGAGTTCCCCGAACTCTAGTATCTATGGTAATCTTAAGTATAGTCTCTAAATAAGTATATTATGGAGAGGGAGAGCATCATCCGATCTCTTTTTCACACCAAACACATATCATCTATCCCCCACATAATCCCCTATTAGGGGATGCCCCTCCCTTCATGGATAAGTAGATAGTAATGGTGCAGGAATATAGAGATACAAGCTAGTACCCGTATGTTGTATTATTTTTAAGAACATTAAGTTTACCATAAAAAAATTCATTCTAACATGATATCACACAAACATGTAAATCATACACATGAAATGATAATATCTAACTAATATTACTTTGGTCAAAGTTTTCAATAGTTATTGATCTTTAAGATCAATCAAATTCATACACACCACTTGATCGGATTACCTTCATCTAGCATTGGTGATGTTAATAAGCTAGTGAAATCCACTTCACTACTTAGTAATAATAATATGAGATTTGGTTAACATAAATATAACCAATAGATTCATACTGATTACTTCTTACTAGCAGGCATAAAACATGTTAAATACATGAGTAATTAAAATGCATACATTTAGTCCATCAAATATATGAATGAATCTCCACTATATCATTTATAAATAATATGCATAACAAGTACAATTTATACCAACCGAGCATAATTTATATATAGACTGTATATTTTAATTTCTATAAGTAAATACAAATGCAGTATATTCTATGACAAACACTAATATCACAGTCCACCATGTTATGTACACACTACTCAATTTCAAAAAGTTAGTCATAATAATTTTTGAGAATTGAATAAATCATAAACCAAGTTATACCTCATTTGTACATAATCTCTCATTTAAACAACTTATTACATTTCTTGTAGACTACATTATGTAATTATAGATTCCTGACCTCGAGATTCTAGGGCTTATTTTTAACAGTTAATAATACTTACAGATAAGCACACCTCTATATGCTATATATAAGTACTTAAGTCTTCATATTTATATTTTTCATATATATGAGTACTTGTTCATACTAAATATATTCAAAATATGTACCACCTATAAGTACTCAAACAATATATAAATACTATATGTAGATGTCATAAGTCATTTTACAATTCTCATCAGTGTAATTGTGCTTTATAACCTAAATCTACAATAAATGCTCACCTATAATAAGATTCTTTATAATTTTTATATATTCCATAAAAATAAGCATACAATGTACCTAAACTAGCTCTTCATGTTCATTACCAAGAACAAACAAGACTATCATAAATATCATTCACTTATTAGGAATAATTCACTTGCAGTCTAAGGGAAACATTCAACTAATCAAATTAAAATATTCAAATGAGTATGAGTAAATGGTTAGGATAGTAAATCAAAGAATTCTTAGTCTATGACAACATATTCTTGAACATATTTCATGCACACGTATATAGATGAAAATACATGATTATGTATTTTAATTAATAATTGGTATAGTACAAATCTAATTGGATCTCAGATTAAATGTAACATTTATCAACAATAATTATAAGTAGAGTGAATAATTGTAAGCATAATTATTATAAGCTAAAATAGTTGATATCGAATTCAACTATTCATGATTTTCAACAATATACCAACTATTTATTATATAATTTATACCTATTCACTCTATATTCAATTATTCACAATGATATCAACTATCTACTATAATATGAATTTAGCATAATCTGATTTCAACTGTAAGCTTCAAGCCACAGTTATGTAGGCATAAAGACATAGAAGTATTATGAAGGCATAATTAATCCTACTACACATACTCAATACAATACAATTCACTATATCCATAAATTGTCTCTATTTGCAAAACAAGAATACCTAGTTCATTCTCTATATTCAATTTGCTATGATAGGTGTTTATATATATATAGAAATGAAGTATAGAGATTACATACAATAATGTGTGTGTGTGTGTGTATAGAAATGAAGTATATATATTATTGTATGTAATCTCTATACTTCATTTCTCTCTCTCTATACACACACACACACACACACACACAACTTGCCTACCTCATATGATAAGTCATATGCTTTATAGAGAAGAATAAATACATAGTTCGATATATAACACAACACTACAACACAATTGTGTTTGGATTTTCAGATTTCTACCACCATAGTAAACATCATTGCCATATATATAGTAACTCAACAATGTTATTACTGGCTATATATGTACAATATTTATTGATTATTGGCTATATTATGCAATATTTATAGATTATTGACAACACTATATATAACTCAGGTCACCCTTGTACTTTATACAATTCTTTTCTTTACTAGATCATTGTGGATATAATTTGACATTATATAAGAATGGTATATAATTCATTGCTATACATTACAATAAATTGCTAGATAATAATAAAAATCATTATAAAATCTAGGATATATAATAAAACAAATATAACAATGTACACATTCAGTAAACAATGACAAATATTATCATAGTTTATACATACTCTTGCTAAATTCCAAACAATAATTTTAATTTCTTCACCTACCGAGCAAAACATTCAATGCTTAAATGGCTTGATCCATCAAACTTCCTCCACTTCATGTCCCTTCTTCACTTATCCTATGCTTTGATATCTCCCCCTTCTCCAATTGCACCCCTCTTTTTATCTTTTATTTCCTTTTTCTCCTATTCCTCTATGTCGCACCCTAAGTTTTATTTTTTCCTTTTTCCTAAAATTCCTTAATTCCTGCTTGCTTTATTCACTTTATTTTATAATTATAACATAATGTAAATCCAATTGCTAACTATTACTAATTATAATATTATACCCTTGCTTTATTTATTTCATTCCTTTTTTTATCTTTTTTTCCTATATATACATTTTATTATAATACATTTACTAATTATAACAAAATCGCTTTATTTGTTACTAACTTAGTATAGGTGACTGATATCATGACTTGATAACATTATGACTAATATAATGTTGATGATATTTTTTTAATCCAAAATGGTAAATAAAATAATGCTATATCAAAATAGAATGACATAACCACATAATAACATTCTACACTAAATCTATGTTTAATATCTACAATGCAATCACACGAGGTTAATTTCACATAAGCAATAAACTTAGCTAACACACAACTAATATACATAAATAATTATATAAATGTAGATAATATAAAAAATATACTAACTAACCATTCAAACTATGCATCTAATGAGTGCTATTAATGTGGTGTGTGCAAGGGTTTTAGTCATTCCTCTGTGTCCCCCAACACCTTCATCTACATCACCCTCTCCAATGATTCTCTCCCTCCATCATGTTTTGAGGGATGAATCTTTCCTACATTCAAATCACAACAAGAAGGTAATTAGTCCATAACATCGTGACCTATATATCATAAAATAGTGCTAAAATAATAAATCAACATGTTCACAATGTAAATGATATACAATACAACTAAACTCATAGTAATGAAATCATGAAACCAAAGCAACATACAACTATCTCATAAAAATATGACTTAATAATTAAATCAAATTACTAGCTATAAATATCCATGGATATCAAGTAAATTTGTTTAGCGAGAAATTAGGGTGTAACATCCTTCCCCCCTAAAGCTGGTCATCATCTCAGTGACACTCACTCAAACATTAGTTCTAAATTAAAAATATTTTTTAGCAAAAAAACAACATAGTATAAAGCATCAAATCAAGTAAATAAATTTGGAAATATCCTGTAAAACTCATCATAGTCCTCCCAAGTAGCTCTATCCTCAGAGTATTGGTCTCACAAGACCTTGCACTATGACATTTATCTTATATAAATAAAGTTTATGAGTGTCAATTACTCTGATTGGTACTATCATGATCACCATGAGATCAAGAACCTACAAACCATTCTAATCCAACATATGTGAAGGATCAACTACATACTTTTTAAGATAAAAAACATGGAAGACATTATGCAATAGAGCTAGGGCTGGTGGTAATGTAAGCCTATACACTACATGATTGAATATTTCTAACACCCCGAAGGGTCCCACATATCTCTATGAAAGTTTCACTAATTTCCCAAATTTAATCGATATATTCTATAGATTAACCCATAAGAACACTTTATCACCTACTGAAAACTACGTATCTATTCTCTTCAAATTAACATAACTTTTCTACCTATCATTGGCCTCGACTAATCTCTGCCTGATTGATCTGACTTAATCTTTCATTTTTGAAAGCATCTCAGATCCAAAAACTACCCTATCTTCCAACCTATCCCAACTAATTGGTGTCCTACCCCTTTTTCCATACAATGCTTCAAATGATGCCATCTTCAAGGTCGATTGGTATGAGTTATTATAAGTAGACTCAACTAATGGAAGATAATCTTTTCACTTGTACTATTGATCTATGTAATACATATAAAGAATATACTATAACACCTTATTAAATCACTTAGTTTTACCATCAATGTTTGGGTGATATTTGTAGACACCTAAAATTGGCCACAATTAACCTTCAATTGGACTTCAGACCGATTCCTACCAACCATTATAAATTAAGCCTATGAATCACTGAACATCTCAAATTTGCTTGTGCATCATTTATCAAAGCTCAAAATTATATTGAGGCATCCCTAATTGGGGTATCTTATCATATGCAATAACAACCTCTCATAGATTCATCCCTAAGTATCTTGTAGCATCACAACAACCAATTTAGCTTATGGATCTATTAAGTGGGGCACATGAACAAATATCAAATCTTGAAAGAGCTAAATGGTTAATAAAAATTAACTAACAAGCTAAACCAAATTAAAAGCCTAGTTGAATTATCCATGTGAAATTAACAAATAACTGAAAAAATAAAACTCAAAAATACAAATATCCTAGCCTTTCATCATGACTTTTTTGAGTTGTCAAGCTCTTTGAAAATATCCTAAAATATCTCATATTAGAGACCCATGCCTATTCATTGGAAATCATGATTAATTTACAACTATTAACTCTACTAGGGTTATATTTGACTCACCTAGGTTAGGTTTTAACCCATTTCAAGCCTTAACTCCATCTTGACTCACCTTGAGTTGGGGTTAAATCTATTTGCTATAAATACAATGCCCTACCTATTGAACTTTAAGCTATTTTGATGGAAAGTTATCATGCACAAATGACTTCAAAGCTTTGAGAAGAATAGTTTTATAATTCAAAAATTGCCTTGTAAGTAGTATTATAATGCTAAAATCTTAAGTCAAGCCACAACATAAGCCATGGTGCTAAGGAGAGAAGGAGATACACAACCTTCATTACCAAAGACTCTTTGAAACACAATCCAAGAAAGCCACTCAATAATGCATTTGGAGATCCCAAGGAAGGTAAAGGATTCATTATCTTTTGCATTTTAGTTGTGCTTTCATTTGTCTATTGTTAACTAAGCTCACCCCTAAGATCTAGGCTTGGAGTGTAAGTGTTAGTATGTGTATTGAAGTTTTTGTTACTTGAACTAACATGTTACTAACCTCCCTTCTTGGATTATTATGATCACAAATGGAATGTCCAGTGGGACATGCACCCCATGAATTTTCTCCTAAAATCTTTAAGACCATTCTACTAATGATTTACATGTAAAAATTTTAGCTTGCTAACCAAAATAGGTGGAAATTAAAGGTCAAGAGATTTTTTTCTAGAATTTGTGAGGTTACCCTATGTAATCATAGTTTAGTTCTCTAGAGTCATGATATTTTAGTAATATCATAACTCATACAATTGCATTTTTGCACTTAATACCACACTTTTACACTTATAGTTGCACTTTTGCACTTATAGTTGCACTTTTGCACTTACAGTTGGATTTTTTAACTTACAATTGTATTTTTGCACTTACAATTTCATTTTTGTACTTACAATTATGCTTTTGCATTGTGTTCTATGTTATTGCACTGTGTGTATACCCAATACTGATAGGCCATCTTTTGGATCTTCATTTGGGGTTGTCTAAACTCCATTTTTGATGTTTTATTTTTTAAACCACGTGTTTTCTACTAAATTTTTAGAATATGTTATTATTTTACCTTCAAGTTGTATAAATATTTCAAAAAATGTCAAAAACCCCATAACATATTTTTCAAGACCCAAAGGCCACAAGGAGACATTTAAAACACTTCTAGCTTACAATTTTGACATTTCAACTTGGTGTTTTAAAAATATTTTTGTTTAAAATCATTTTCATTTTGTTTCAAGCTTTCAACATCAAATGCTAAGTGGCCAAATTTCATAAACATTTTTCTTTGGTGCATTAAAATAAACACTCACACTTAGATTACATACTTTTAAGAGTGTTTTATTTTATGTTTATTCTTTCAAAGTTATTTATTTTTCCAAAATTATTGATGCGTGTATGCTCTCCTCCATCCTCTTTAGGGAACTCAGGTGACCAAAAACACTCTTTCTTTATATTTGTGCCTTGTCCAAAGGCATGAAAATAACATAACTAAGGATCTCTTCAAATCCATATGGTTTGGGTGATCTAAACACGACCTTATAGTATTTCCACTTATCATTTATTTTCATTCATCTTGGCTTGTGAGCAGGAGTTCATCGCCTCTTCACAGGTTTTCTAGGGAAGCATTAACCCATGAATTCATCTCTCAACATCATTTCAACCCCACTCCATGGTGGGGTATACAAATTGAGATTGACTTATTAGGATGTTTTCTTGTGTAATTAAGAAAACTTTGTTAGTAAGATAATACCTTAGATCGTAGGGGCAACTCAGACATCATACTACACAGAGCAAGCAACATATGTAGTGGTTATGAAAATGACAAGACCTTTTCATAACAAACCAATTGATGTGGATCCAAATTATGTGAGCATCCATTATATTATCCACACTTAGGACCATCTATAAATTCATAAAAAATTAGTTTTAGAACAACCCCACTTACCATGGATATACTGTTGATGCCCGGTGAGTAGCTTGAAGTTTCATGTCATCGTATAATCTCTTGAGAAAAGGGGGTGTAAAAACCCTACTTATTCATGCACCTTTATTTTTGGATTAACACTTAAAATCCTCTCAAGAGAATTTATATAGATGAAATTCAATGATATTACACAACCTTGCTAGTTTTAGGATCTAGGATGTTTACACTTAGGTGTTTATGTCATTTTATCCATTATTACATGGTTTTTTGAAGTCTAACTATCTATTTTATTTGTTATGCCACATCAAATTGAGTCTTGTATTGTAAATCACTCCATTGATTGAGGATGAACTACACTATTTATCTGACACCATAATTTTGCCTTAGTCTTTTTGACCAATCTTTATGTATGTGTCACTTGATTGGAAGAAGGTAATGTTATGTTGCCCAATCCATTTCAAGTTTTGTACGTTGGATTCTTGAAACATACCACTGATTACATCCTTAGAGTGTGATAATGTCATTACATTACTTAAATCATTTCATAGATTTATTTGCCTTGAGTCTAAATTCCAATCTTAAAACCAATCTATGTGTGCCTTTTGGATCTTTGTCTGGTTTTTTTATGCCATTCACCTTTGTCTAGCTTGTTCTTTGATCAAATAAGCGTAGTTTCCTAAGTTGAGTTTTCAATTAACCTTGCCAAGTTCAAATCCAAACATTGATTGATTTATGTTTATGCCTTGTGTAATCTAGGCCTAGACATCGATCTTTCTCTTTTGGGTTTGTAACTTAGGTTAATTATTTATCCAATTTGAAAAACTATTGTTTATACCTAGATTTGGGAGAAATAGCCTATCTTACTCATGCCTTTTGTTTCATGACTTATGCCAATTGATCAAGTTCATTTATAAATTTTAATGCCAATTTTATGCCAAAGTGTTTGAGATTTGTTATATTAAACCATATTTTTGTTTAAAGTCTAGTTTTTGTGCTTATTTTTCCAAAAGTCCTAACACATGCATGTTTTGAGCCTAGATATTGATATTACGTTTGGCCAAAATACCTGAAAACTTTTGTTTTCTTAGATTAGACTTATTTGGAACACTTTGAACTTGGAGTTTTGACATTTTGATTTTAGTTCGTTCACTTGACCTTTTTGTGTGAGACATTTGATGTTAGATTGTTTTTACCAAGTTTTAGCATAGACCTTTTTGGAGATACAACTCCATCCTTTCACCAATTTAAATCAATTTCAAACCATTTACACTTTAGACATTGATTTTAATATTTTATATAACTCTCATCCCTTTTATCATGAAGTATTTACCATTGATTTAAGTATGTCTCACTATACTCATAGTAGAGTCATGTACAATCTAGGATATGGTAATGTGGTTGCACAAGAAGACTTTGTTTAAGACCCCTATGGTGATGATGTAGTTTATTGTATAGATTCTTATCCACCTTAAAACACTCAATCAAGGGATCAAAGCCAAGATCCTTTAGCTCACTATTTGGTCAACATGCCTCCATACTTAGAGTAAGACCAAGAACAAATGGCATAATACATAGCTAACATACCTTCAGTTGTAGAACAATATCAATAAAAACCATACTATGTTATGATGCCATTGATGTATGATCTTTATCTATTTGATCATCACTTGTTTGAAAATAAGGATGAAGTTTTAATCATATCCATATAGGTAAGGGCTAAGTTTCCAGTAGACTTACCCAGTGAAAACTTGCCAAGTTTAGTAATAGTGCCTTACAATATACCTTATAATCAAACCAACAAAAAAACCTTTTATAACAATCCTAAAGCTCTAGTGTTGATGATCTATTAGTAACCTTGTATGCTTGTCACAAAAAAGGGCCTCATTGAAGACAATTTCATACAGATATAGATTATACACTAGACCTATCTAAACTTAGCACGTAACTTCAACAATATGACCATGCCAAATGATCCTATTACTGAGTTAGCTTCTTTAACATGAGTCTTAATTGAATTGATAGGCCAAAAAAATTAGGGTATATACTCATTCATGCAAATCACTTCAGTTGGAGACATGTTCAATGCCCCAACCATTGAAGAAGTGTATTATGCTTCTATGTAGAATAATGAGCCAAACATAATGGGCAATATGTAAGTGTCATCCAATCTAGACCAAAGCAATGTAAATGTGAAAAAAACTATTTCAAAACAAAATATGCCTTTTTTTAACACCATGAGTGGTTTGAAAATTTAATGGGAAGGAAATTTTACCTCTCAACTACAACCAACTAATTAATCCTCAACCAAACTACTTCTTCGAGCATGCAACTACAAGGGTTAAGTAGTCAAGCAAAAACTAGTGCCTTGCCTCAACACAACATGAAAAATATTACTTCATCACAATAGGTAATGACTAACATTCCATAATAACAAGCACCATATAACATACTAACATAGTAGAGGCAAAACATTCTGCCTCCTCAATAGGGGACAACCAATGTTCCACCTCATCAAGGATTAATGAATGTACCTCTTCAATCGTAGACTAATATACCATTACAATCACAAATGATGTCTAATCAATAGTCTATTTGTCAATGATAAATTTTGAACACTCTACAATCATCTAATTCATAATAGGGTTTCATGTAACCAAGGGGTTCTACCATTCCACAAGTGCCAATCAGGAAATAATTGCCTTTCATGCCAAAAAATTAATGATAGGGACTTGGTTCACAAGTTCCCTTTAATCAACAAGGTTTGATTAGTAAAAATTAAGTCCATATTCAACCTTAGTAGACACAATACTTCCCTATTCATATTCTTCCATCTCAGCCATAATTTCCCCAAAACTAGGCCTATATACCCAATTCTAACCAGGACATCATACCACAACACTGCAATTCCAAAAATCACATCCTAATCCATGTATGCATATTCTTTGTCAATTACCTAACTAAACCAACTTTCCACAACAAACCATGCCTTCAATATACCCTAGTCAAATTAATCGTCTTTTGATTAACCAGCTTCCATCTCAAGCTAATGTGACATCTAGTTTCCTTACACAAGAGTTGAAAAAAATGAAGGGTGCAATTGCTATAATCTAAGCTAGAAAGCAAACCAAGAAATTTAAGTTGGATGATGTGTGTTTCTACCTCTTTAACATGAAGTATTTGAAAATACCATTTCCTCCAAGGTACGAACCATCAAAATTTGATAAATATAAGGGTAAAGGAGACCCCAAAACTCATTTAATAGAATTATTTGTTGCTTTCTAACCAATGGCCTACAAATACATATACCTCCTACTATTGTTTTCAAGGAGTTTAGCAGGATAATATTTGGAGTGGTTTTTGAAATGGCCTAAAAAATCTGTATCTAATTTTGATGATCTTTCAAAAAAAATTGTGCAACATTTTTCTTAAAATATTGAGCATGAGATTTTGTTGGTAGATTTAATGCAAGCCAAACATAAGGTTAGTGAAAGTTTTGTAAGCTATCTATAGTGATGGAGAACACTCACAAATCAATTTTCCATAGTTTACCAAATAAGTAATTAGCTATTGTGTTTACCAAAAATTTGGACAATGAGATATATTACCATTTAAAACTATAGTGCACACATACTTTTAAGGAAATCAATGACAAAGGCTTGTTGATCAAAAGAGACCTTATCAACAAAAGGATTATCAAAGTCACCTCACCAAATTAGAACCAAACCACAAGCTAAGGAAATGGATAAAATCATAATCAAAACCAAGTCTAAGTGTGAGAGTCACAACCAGCTTAGGTCAATAATTATGAAAATCCCAAGCCATTCAATTGTAATAATAATGTTGTTGGAAATGGAGTTACCAAGTCACGACATGTCCAAATGGTTCAAACACCATCTACTCAACCTATGATGTTTATGTAAATTAATCCTAACCAATAACCTCTTCAACAAATGCAGTAAGTTCAATAACATATACTAGTGCAACAAACACAACCTTTGTCTTTGTAAACCCTTCCTCCAAGGAGAAATATGCCTACTCATCAAGTTTTAGCAACCTTAGAGAACCAATTGAAGTCATGTTTTGTAATATATCCACCACTAATTTGATTAGTTGTCCTATTCTCAAGCACTATCCTGAAGGCAATCCTTATTTGTATTGGTATAGACAAAATGAGTTTTGTGAATATCATGGGGTTAATGGACATAATTTGCAATGTTGTATGTAAATCAAATATATTATTCTAAATATGTTAAAAAATGGGGAGATAACATTGGATAATGGAGCTTTCACATCTAATCAGAACCTTGATATCTATCAAAACTCTTGTCCACAACATAACAACCAATAGTAACAACAATAAAGGCCAAAACAACATCAACAACAGTATCAATAGCCAAGACAAAACCAACCATATCAACAATAGTAGAACCAACATCAACCCAATTGATAGAACTAAGGATAGAACAATGCCAACCAATAGACTTAACACATAGTTACACATGACTAAAAAAAAGTTGTAGGCCATATTGAGGGAAGTCATATTTCCACCATCTCCATCAATCCCAAACTAAGTATTAACTAGAAGAGACTGTTGCTAATTAATTCCAACCAACCAACCTATGTCAGTGATCCTTCTTTGACATGGAACCACATACAGGCATACCAAAAAGTAGGGATTACTACTTCTAGACCTTATATTGATAACTCTTCCTTACCCCATGACCATGTATAAGTGCACCAACAACTGAGACTTATCCTATCTAGTCCCCCTTTGCCCTCATTTTTTAGTAACAATGGTCCTGTATCTAATCCTGAATGTGTAATCACAAATCAATAGTCAAATATTACCATACCAGGCCCACAACCATCTACCACTTCACCCATCCAACCCACCATTATGGCTCTGAACAAACCATTTATCAATGTGCAAGACAAGACATTTGATATTATGGAAAAACTTCAAAAGATTCTTGCATAAATTTCCATTTTAGATTTGTTTTAAATGTCTACTATCCACAAGAACATATTGATAGATTTCTTTGGATAATCTCAAATTCCCAATGACATATCCCTAGACAAATTCTAAGCTTTGGTTGGACATATAGCCCTAGACCAACAATTAACCTTCAATCAAACTGATATGTCATCCCTTAGCCCTTTGCATAACCATCCATTATACATCACAATTGTCATAACATGGCACAAAGTGAAACATATCCCCATAGACAATTGATTGGGTCTAAATGTTATGTCTCTAAATATCATCAAGCTTCTCAGGTATAAAATAATTGATCTCCAACCAAAAATGAGCACCATCAAGGTTTATGATAATGAAGAGTGGAAAACACAGGGTACCATCAGCTTGTTAATTATCATTGGCCCTTTAACCCATGATATATCATGTCATGTGTTAGACCTTGATTTTTAATATAATTTAATTTTGGGTAGACCTTGGATACATGAGATTCATGTAATGCCTTCAACATTACACCAACGTATCAGGTTCTCTTTCAGGTATGGAGGTCACCATTCATGGAGATTTGCATCCATATGAACATTGTAAACATTTGGAGGCTAAGTATGAAAGTTTCCATTTTGGCTTGAATCTAGTTGCCTAGAAGGACAAAGGGAGAAAAATACTTATTGATTCACTAGAGGATAATTGCATTGACCTAGATATCCTTGATTCATTTTCCTATATGTTGCTTTCTAAAATATCTAATCATTATACTATCTTGACTAATGGCCCAGGAGAATATTTGACCCATGATACATTCCACATCACCAAGATTCCATAGATTCCTAAGTCCTATGGAAGAACTAAAACCAAACCACCTTATATGGAATGATAGTGAAAGTCAAAAACCAAATTGCATAGTCTAACTCCTATCATTTTCACACCTCTACTAACCAAGAGCAGAACCCACTCATAGATGATACATCCTAGTTACACAATGACAAATTTGTTGACTATTATCAGAATGGAAAGTATCCTATTCCTAATAGGATCATAGAGAAGCACACCTATTAAGGAAGAGGCCTCAAGCCAAATCAGTAAGGAACACTTGAGCTAATTTCTTCCACTCGATACAAAGGAACCTACTGTCTCAGATTTAAACTGTCTGGGGGTGACCCCACATATCTTATTCATATTTCAATGCTAATGAATAGTGACAATGATGCTTATAGTGAAGTAGAGTCCAATCATAGCCCTTACAAAGACATGGCTAATACCGATTTGTTTGACACCCATGCCATTTGTACCCTTAGACTAGTCATTCACAATAATCCACTTCCATTATATCACCCTTAACTTATAGCCTGGGACTAAAAAGAATCAATAATTCCTATAGATGATTTTGAGAATGATGAGGCCTTTTGTGATTTTTTAGGCCTAAGATATAATGTTCCATTGGAAGATCACAAACAAGGATTCTCAATCAAGTTGGATCCTACAACCTATTTTAGAGAACAAGTGAATACCCTTATCCATAAACAAATGAATAAAACATTGAGGTACAAAATTGAAAACCTCTTTGAGGTGATTTTAGACTAGGGTAAAAGTAAAGAGAAAGGATAATCTAGTGGTGAAGACCTGTTTCATGCACCATTAAATCGGGGTGTTCAACCTTAATCAAACATAATTCAGGAAACCACCAATGATGAACTTGCCTATGGGTTCCATTTTAGTTTTGAAGAATAGTAGGCTTTTTATCAAATCATTCAAGTGTTTCCAATAGTTTTTGTCACATGGCCATCCCTACCATTGGGATATTTGATTCTTTTTACCTCAAAGAACTTGAAGAGATAGTCCAAATAGAGGACTCCACCATTACAGGTCAATTCAAATCTTTGCCAACCATTCTAGATGATGGTTCAACTCTTATTGTGGAGGATAAAATAGAATTTAACATCGGGACTCTAGATGACCCAAAATGGACCAAATTATGTGTATTCCTCACTGAGGAAGAACGTGATATCTTTATAGTCCTTTTGAGGGAATTTGTTGACATATTTACTTGGGCCTACTCAGACATGCTAGGTTTAGACCCTGCTTTGGTTGTACACATCCTTGTGGTACATCCTGATGCCAAACCTATAAAATAAAAATTATGAAAGATGCATCCTTGAATTATTATATTAGTAAATAAAGAGTTGGTAAAACTATTGGAATTGAGATGTATTCGACTATTTGACTACTCAGAGTGAATCTCAAATGTTGTGCCAGTTAGTAAGAAACTAGAAAGAATCAAAATTTGCACTACTTTCAAAGACATAAACAAGGCCTACCCAAAGGATGACTTTTCTCTACCAAAAATTGACATGATAGTTGACTCCATAGTGGGTTATGAAATGCTTTCACTGATGGATGGATTCTTAGGATACAACCAAATCTAGATTACATCAGAAGACCAAAATAAAACAACATTCACCACCCCATAGGGACTGTTATGTTATCAAATTATGCCATTTGGTCTCAAAAACATTAGGGCCACATATCAAAGATCCATGATCATCATATTTAATGATATGATTCATGACATTATTGAAGACTATGCTGATGACTTACTAGGAAAATCCAAGATCAGGGCCAATCATCCAACAACACTATGAAGGATATTTGAGACTGTATGAATATAAGGTCAAACTCAATCCTAAAAAATGTGTTTTTAGAGTTAATTTAAGTCAAATTGATAGGATTCATTGTGTCTTGTAAAGGCATTGAATTTGATCTATCCAAAGTACAAGCCATAAAAGAGATGCCACTACCTTCCAATTTAAAGTATCTTCACAGTTTGTAGGAAAAAATACAATCTATCAAATGCTTCATATCTTAGTTGGCTAAAAAATGCCACACATTAACAAAATTAATTAATAAAAGTGTCACATTTCATTGGGATGATGAATGCCAAAAATATTTTCAACAATTGAAGGACTCTCTTGCTAATCTGCCTATTTTGTTGCCACCAATGCTTGGAAAGTTGTTCTTACTATATCTATCTACCACAGACAAATCCTTGGGGAAATTTTAACTCAACATGATGAAAATGGAAAGGAACATGATGTGTACTATCTAATCCATACATTGGTTATGTATGAGCACACTTATACACCCATTAAAAAAGCCTCTTTAGCTATGGTATTTATAGCTCAAAAACTACAATATTACATGTTAAATAAAAAGGCCATGCTTATTTTAAAAGTAGATCCTCTTAAGTATCTACTATCTAAATCAGACTTATAAAGTTTCATGATCAAATGGATCATGCTTCTTAGTGAGTTTGAGATAGAATACATCAATCAGAAGTCCATCAAAGGACAAGTTCTTGGAAATCAACTTGGTAAAACACCTCTTGTAGATACAGAACCACTAACACTCCAATTCTCAGACGAGTCCATTATGACCATCATTGAAACACCTCTTGAGGAGCAACACTAGAAGCTATATTTTGATGGATCATTCACAACACATGGATCGGGGGTAGGCATTTTATTTATTATACCATAGGGGGATCTTATCCCTAAATCTTTCTAGATCAAATTTCCTTATACTAACAACATGGATGAATATAAAGCACTCATTGCAATGCTCTATCAGGTAGTAGAATGAAACATAGAACATCTAAAAATTTATGGTAATTCTCAATTAATTATCAATCAGGTTACAAACTATTTTCAAACCAAGGATGACAAGCTAGTACAATACAAGGCCATGGTTGACACTCTCAAATAATAGATTATTGATGTCTAGATTAAACATATACCAAGGGCTAGTAATAGAATAGCAGATGTCATGGCCACCATCGAATCTTTTATTCATTATATAAACATGGCAAAATAATACCAATTCCTCATTAAAAATCTAATAGTGCTAAGTCATGCACCTTTAACCATCACAATGATCTATGATATTATTAGTCCCAACTCTATTTGGTATTTAGACCTTTATGCCTATTTTCATGACCATATTATGCCATTACGCCTATCCTACAAAAAAATCCAAGGACTTTATTCACCATGTTGCATGTTATACTTTATTTAGACCAACCCTATACTACCATAGTTTTGATGTAACTCTGCTTCATTATTTAACTTCGATAAAATTTACACTAGCATTATGAGAATTTCATGAAGGAGTATGTAGAGCCCACACAAGTGGGTAAATCCTATCCAAAATCTCCTATATATTAGATATTATTGGCCAACGATGGATGCAAATATAACTACATATGTTAAAAAGTGTGAAAAATGTTAATGACATACCAATCTGATTCATGCCCTTACTAAGACTCTAAAACCAATGCTTACACCTTGGCCATTTTATACTTGGGGCCTCAATCTCATTGGTAAAATAAACCCCACCTCATCTGAGGGCTATAAACACATCCTTACCATTAATGAATATTTCACTAAGTGAGCTGAAGTTAGACCCCTCGCTTACATGACTAGAAAGCAAGTTTCTAAATTCATATTCAACCATCTCATCTGTCATTATGGTATCCCATTTGACATTATATTTGATAATGGTAGATAATTCAAAAACAAGGATGTCAAATTGATATGCACCAAATACAAAATTACTCAACATTTTTCCATAACATATTACCCATAAGGTAACGACCAAGAAGAAACATCCAACAAAACCATTGCCAACATCCTTAAAAAAATTGTCAATGATTTTGGCAATGATTGGTACCTCTAAATATTCTGCACCCTTTGGGCATACTATACCAATTACCATACTCCAATAGGATCCACTCTGTATTCACTTGTTTATGGCACTAAGGTCATTCTTCCCATTGAGATCGAGTTACCTTCTTTGCAAATCTTTTTGAAGTATGTCCTGGATGATAAATATTATCACGTAACTCACTTGTAAGAGCGAGAGTTGTTTGATGAAAAATGCATGGCCATAGTCAACAACCTTCAAGCATACTAGAGCAGACTTTGTGTCCACTATAAATAGTGGGTCATACACAAAGACCTTAAAATTGGTGATCTTATACTTTAAAAAAACCAATAGAATACCATAGCTGAGAAGAAACATAAGGGTAAGTTCAAACCCAATTGGATAGGCCCTTTCATCATTATTCTAAACTATGGCATTGGAGCTTACAAGATTGCTACACCAAATGGGGATGAACTTGATGAGTTGATGAATATTATACACCTCAAGTATTACTTCACATGAGCAACTTGCAACATTGTCTATGAGGTACATTTCCATTATACCATAATATCAACTTTATTATTTGTACCATACCATTCTCTCATAAACTATTCTACCATACCTTTCCTATCGACTAAGTTATTTTCACCCTTCTTACCCAGTTCATTGACCTTAAATCTATTTCATTGGTTCCATGACCACTTTTAACATGAAGATTCAAATCAAGTTTCAAAAATTATTTTATCATTCTAGATAATGATCATATTTTGGAACAATATGATGGTGGTTTGGTAGTTACATCCTTCATTTCTTGTTCCATTTTATACCAAGTGTTCTTGATTATAACTATCTTTGGGAAAATTAATGTCTCATCATTATGCTACTAATTATAACTACCTATGGGAAAATTAGTATCATTGACCTTTGTCAATATTTCCTAATTATAACTACCTAATATTTGTCATGCCTTGAAGTACCATCTTGTCATGCCTATGTCGTACTATGCCATTTTTCAACTTCACCTATTTTATTTGAATTGGCTACTACTTAGTCAGATTCTTCCACTAAAAGGTAGAACTAAAGTAGCTTGAAGTCCTATCCTAGGACTATGTAGGTATCATTCGATCACATGAGGTCAAATCAATCACCCCTTTGCCATGCTCTCAGTGTCTTGTGAGAAACTTAAGCCACACTCGTGCCATTTTGTGAGTAATTTAAGTTTGAACACTCTCACCGTTTTACAAGATTGGACCATTTAGTATCTCATAATTATCCATCGAGTTGAGATGCTTTGAAAATTCCAAAATTATTTACAAATATATTTATAAAATCCTAAACATCGACTACTTCTTTGCCTTAAGGATTGTGGGATCCCTAGCTATTTCATAAGCAACCACTTGCCATTTAGTTTCCCCATCTTTATTAGCCCAGTATCCCATGCTCTCATCATTTTGTGAGTAATTTAATTTTGAATGCTCCCTCTATTTTATGATATTATACCATTTAGTATCTCATAATTCTCCATCAAGTTGAGATGCTCCAAAAATTCCAAAAACATCTATAAATAGATTTAGAAAATCTTAAACATTGACTACTTCTTTGCCTTAAGGATTTTGGGATCCCTAGCTATTTCAAAAGAAACCACTTATCATTTAGTTTCCCCATCCTTATCAACCTAATATCCCATGCTCTCACCATTTTTTGATCCCATTCCCATATTTATCTACAATATCCATCATGTTTTATTCTTATCATTTTCTTTTATCTCATATCCTAGTAGAACTACATTTGGCTTGAAGTTATTGTTGGATATCATGTCCATGAAACTATGTATGGAATATCTACTTACCTAGTGCATCTGGAGATAGCTCAGATACCCCATTCCTTTTATTCTATTCCCCCATTATGTTTTTTAATTTTGTTGTTTCCTATAGTCTAGGGGCAGTGTTTCTCATCTTGTTTGTTCTCTATTTGTACTAACATTGTGATTGGCCATTGTTTATGTTTTGTGTTCTTTTGTTTGTTGTTTTGTCTTTCTATTTGTTTGTTTATTTGCCTATTTTTTTAATTTCATTTTGTGCCTTGATTTATTCTAAATTTTTTCATTGGGTGATTCCTTGTGCATTATTCTTGAGTTTATCCATATTCATACATCAACATTATCATATAGTTTTTATCATTGGTGTATTATTTTACATTGAGTGTTAGATCATGTGTTGGTCCTTATGAATATTTTGGCCAAGTTATCATGGTGTTCTATCATGATACCTACCATCATATGCTACAATAAATATCAACTCGAGAAGTCTATACAATAATGAGGTCATGATATCTCCTTGGCACCTGAATATTCCTGATCTAATCCAAATCATATTCTCATATAGATTAATTCAATCCTAAAAGAATTTTAACCCTTGCTAGTTTGGGTGAGCATCTCCTTACTAGTAGGTTACCAAAATTCACCTTTCTCCTCTATACCAACTTATTCTTACTATGTGATTGTGGATTTAGTTTGTAAGGCCCATAATCCACTTTGCCATCATATTTTCCACTATCAGGGTACAATTATTATAACTTCCTATGGGAAAATATTTGTCTACCATCCCACTTGCATTGCTAATGATTCTACCCACCTATGGGAAAATCATTATGCTTCCATCCATTTGAAGGTTGATGATTATAACCACCTTTGGGCAAATCATTATCTTTCTTTTGCCCAACTGGGGCACATTTTCATTGTGATAATTCTTATAACCACCTTTGGGCAAACCATTATCTCTATCTACCCAATTGGGGTATGTTTTTATCCTATCAATGATTTTAAATTCCTGTGGGCAAATCATTATTTTTCCTTTTAATGTTTATAACCGCTTTTGGGAAAATCATTCTCTTGTTACCCTAAGCCTTTTTCAATGATTATAACCACCTTTGAGAAAATCATTACCTTTTTTTCCACCTATGCTGATGAATATAGCCACCTATGGGTAAATCATCATATTTGTCTATCCAATCAAGGTAGCTCCATATGCCATTGATTATAATCACCTATGGGCAAATCAATCTCTTCCACCCCTTTTATCTTTTTAGTCCCAGTGTTTCCTCCTTTTGAGGGATCGATTGCTAACCCTTTTTGTCGAATGCTCCCTCGAGGGGGCACCTAAAATTCATCCATTGTCATTGAAGTCATAGGCATACATGATCATTTCATTATTTGAGAAGATGTTACTGTGCCTATATATTGCAATGCCTTCCCAAACAAGGGCAAATTTTAGACACCTAAAACTAGCCTTAACTAGCCTTCAACTGGATTTCAAACCAATTCCTACCAACCATTGTAAATTAAGCCTAAGAATCATTGAACGTCTGAAATTTAATTATGTATCATTTATCAAAGCTAAGAATCATATTGAGGCATCCAAAATTTGAGTATCTTATCGTATGCAATAATAAACTCTCACATATTCATCCCAAAGCACCTTACGACATCACAATAGTCAATTTGGCCTATGGACCTATTAAATGGGGCACATGAACAAATATAAAAATTTGAAAGAGATAAATAGCTAATCAAAAATAATTAACAAGCTAAACCAAATTAAGAACCTAGTTGAATTATCCATGTGCAATTAATGAATAATTAAAAAAAGAAATTCAAAAATGCAAATATCCTACTCTTTCATCATGACCATTGTGAGTTTTCAAGATCTTTGAAAATATCCTAAAATATCTCATTTTGGAGACCCATGCCCATTCATTACAAATCATGATTAATTGACAACTATTAACTCTACTAGGGTTATATTTGACTCACCTAGGTTAGGTTTGAACCTGTTCCAAGCCTTATCTCTACCTTGACTCACCTTGGGTTGGGGTTAAATCCATTTATTATAAATACATTTCCTTGCCTATTTAATTTTAAGCTATTTTGATGCAAAGTTATCATGCACAAATGAATTCAAAGCTTTGAGAAGAGTAGTGTTATAATGCAAAAATTGCCTTGCAAGTAGTGTTATAATGCTAAAATCTTAAGCCAAGACACAACACAAGACATGGTCCAAGGAGGGAGGGAGCTACACAACCTCCATTGCTAAAGTTTTTTTGAAGCACAAGCCAAACAAACCACTCAACAATGAATTTGGAGCTCTTAATGAAGGTAAAAGATTCATTGTCTTTTGCATTTTAGTTGTGTTTTCATTTGTCTTTTGTTAACTAAGCTCACCCCTAAGATCTAGGCTTGGAGTGTAAGTGTTAGTATGTTTATTGAATTTTTTTTACTTGAACTAACATGTTATTAACCTCCCTTCTTGGATTCCTATGATCACAATGTGCAGTGCTGAAGTTTAATTACATACCCAAAGTTGCATGGTAAAGGTCATCTTCAAATCATGGTATGAAATGATGTTCTTTATAAATCCATAAAACTGATACACTTCCTTTACAAACCTCTTCATAAGAGTAG
Organism: Torreya grandis; assembly: GCA_037957365.1. Classification (NCBI taxonomy): domain Eukaryota; kingdom Viridiplantae; phylum Streptophyta; class Pinopsida; order Cupressales; family Taxaceae; genus Torreya; species Torreya grandis. Next base: position 6,599,223 of record JARHVA010000123.1, read on the forward strand.
GTGCATCATCTATCAAAAATCTTGGTATAAATGAACCACCTTGGTTAGTTTGTCAACTACAACCAAGATCATGCCGTGCCTATTTCATGATAACTGTAAACTTTGGGAAAATTACATATTGATCACATGACACTTCCATTCTGGTATATCATGTGGATATAACAATCCAAGTGAATGCACATGTTCAACTTTCATTCATTGACATTTCAGACAATGTGACACAAAGTCTGCTACATTTTTCTTGATTCCTTTCCAGAAATAAAGTGGTATAAGCTCTACCATGAGCTTGATTACTCCTAGATGTCTTGAATATGGTGTATTTTGTAGTTATTTTAGCACCATGATCTTTATATTCTCCTTATATAACACATACATCCTTCCATTGTACCATAACAGACCATCATTTTTTATTTTGAATTCTTTATAACCAAGATTCTTAGAATTATCAGATATTGCTTTCCTAATCTGATCATAAAATTCATCTCCTAGTAAGATTTTGATCACTCGATCTCTAAAAGTAATTCAAATATTAGCCACAATTTATATGTACCTTCTATGACTTAGGGCATCAACTACTCCATTTTCCTTTCTTTTGATATAGTTGATATCAAAATCATAATAAGACAGTAACTCTATCTAGTATCTCTGATAAGCATTCAAATTTAGTTGGGTAAAGATGTACTTGAGTCCCAAGTTATCCATCTTGAGCTCAAATGGTTTTCCCAACAAATAATGCCTCCAAAATTTTAAGGCATGTACAATTGTAAGTTCTAGGTCATGAGGGACATAGTTCACCTCACAAGGCTTTAACTTCCTTGATTCAAAAGCTATCACTACACCATATTGCATAAGTACTCCTCTTAATCCATCCCCAAATGCATCTATGATCACTAAAAATTGACCATTAGGATTAAGAACTCTTAGCACTGATACTGAAATAAGCCTTCTTTTTTAATTCTCAAAAAACTACTTCACACTTATTTGACTAGATAAAACTTTGGTTATTTCATTGCAAAGAGGTAATCATAATAGCTATTGTATAAAAAAATAGAATAAACTTATTGTAATAACCCATTAATCCCATGAAACTTCTTACCTCATGGACATTATTTTGTTATAGCCACTCCATAATGGCTCTTATCTTTGTTGGATATAATAAAATACCATCCACAGAGATAATATGTCCTAGCTATTATACTCTCTCTTATAGAATTATGCACTTAGATGACTTTCCATACAACTTGTGCTTTTTCAACCATTGAAAAACTAGTTTCAGATGTTGAAAATGCTCCTTTTCATTTTTAGAGTATATAAGAATGTCATTAAGAAATACCAAAATAAAATGATCTAGATAATCTCTGAACATACTATTCATGATATTCATGAATGCTACCAAAGCATTTGCCAACCCAAATGGTAAAACTATGAAATCATAGTGCCCATATCAAATTCTAAACATTGTCTTTGAAATATATTCATCCCTTATCATCATTTGATGACATATTACTCTAAGGTCAATCTTAGAACAGATGGTTTCTCTTTACATCTGATCAAAAATATCATCTATATGAGGTAGCAAATACCTATTTTTGATAATTAGTTTATTCAACATTTTATAGTCTATGTAAAGTTGAAGATTTCCATCCTTCTTCTTGATAAAGACAACTAGTGCACCCCAGGTGATACACTTGGTCTAATCAACCCCTTTGATAACAATTCTTGGAGTTAAGCCTTCAATTCAACTAATTTAGTGGTTGTTATCCTATATGGTGCCTTAAACTATGCTTCCAATCCAAGTATGATATCAATAGAGAAACAAAACTCTTGTTTAGGAGGTAATCCTAGTAATTTATCTAAAAACACATCATGAAAATTCCTAAGGAATGGATAATATTCAAGGGATGGTTACTTATATTCCTTCATTTCATTTCATTTATCTTGATGATAAATGTTTGACCCTCTTTTACCTAAGCCTTCTTGAGTTTCATAGTATAAATCTACCTAAGCCTCAACTCTCTCTCTTCTTGCCTTGAATTTGTGTCTAATTTCCAAAATCATCCAGACACCTAACCTTCTTTAGGTAGTAGTCAACCTTGGCCTTATGCTTCACAAGCAATTTGACTCTTAGGATCACATAATGTGACCCTAGTGGTGTTACATAAATATCCAATACTATTTTGAATTCAAGTAACCTAATCTTAGCTTCAACTTAACACTTGTCAACTTTAACTATTGAATCATTCCCATATTATACCAGCCATGCATTTTCCATTACTCTATCTCTTATAGATAACTTACTAAGAATTTTAGGAGCTATAAAATATTTTATATCCCCTATATCTATCAAAATGGAAACTAGATGTTCAAATAAACTAACTGATAGTTATATGGGTGAAGTTTGAAAATTAGCTTGCCTATTATCAACTATCATATGAATACGTTGCTAAAACATTCCCTTCTAAGGAGTAGCACCTTTTTTATTTATCTTATCCTAGGTACACTCATGAGAATAATGGTCACCTCCACGAATTAAATAACCTCTAGATGGTCATTTCCTATGAGCCTATTGGTTTCCATTGAAACTACCTTTGAAACCATTACCCAATTTTTTGTTTATTGAACCATTATTGAATCTAGCATTCTATTTTTTTAATTGAATCCTAGAGTCTCCAATCCTTTGCTTACAATTTTTATTTTTTAAAGTTGGTTTAGAACTTCCAAACTTTTTGTTAAACTTGTCCCTAACTTGGGCAAGAGAATTCAACTTATGCTCCTCTTTGACTACTTTCTTGAAGACTTGGTCCATGGTAGATGGTCCATGAACATCCACCTCTCCACCAATCTAAATTTTTAATTTCATGATGAAATTATTAATATTGAACCTCTCATTTTCCTGGTACTAAGGCACATACTTCAAAAGTTTGGTAAACTATTTACATTACTCATTCACTAATAAGTCTCCTTGATTTAGATTTTAGAAATCTATAAGATTTTATAAATATATAAATATAGATGTGAAAGCCACTATGATCTGAATAATATCATAAGTTTATCCCATGTAGTGGTGATCAAGTTAAGATTCATTCCAACTTCTTGTTAGCCCACTTTGTAGTTGCTTCACTAGCCAACTGGTAAGCTCCCCAAACTACTTTAATAACTTTGGAGTATTTTTAAATCTTGAAATACTTCTCCATATCAGTCAGCCATACTTCATATCCATCACCTAAAATAGTTCCATCAAACTTGGGTGGATTCACCTTTTTCATATCTCTATCTAAATCTATAGTTACCTATGCTCTCACATCCTAAAGGTTTTCTTGCTTAGTGGGATGCTCTTTAGGTACATCTTGGTATTCTTCCTCTTCATGGCCAATAACTTCCTACTCTAAGAATGAAATTTATTTCATGGCTACAAGAATCTAATCCAACTTTGCTGCTTGCTCAATGATAAATTAGTTAGGATCAAATGGATGGTTATTGTCATTGACATTTGAAGGATCATATCTGAATACTCTAGCTTTCACCATTATCTTTTTCTAAACATAAGGATATGAAAATGTTAGTATATTCATTAAGTCATAGAGTTTGAATCATAGCTTTGGTACCACATGTAACATCCCCATTGAGATCTACCTAGAATAACTTGATTTTTTTTTAAATTTAATCAACATATTATTTCATTAGATTTCACCACGAGAATCTAATTAGTGATCAAAATAAAAAATTATAAGTAAGTTAACTATAAAATAAGTATGTGACATATATATATCACTAATCACTATCATCATATGAAACACATCATAACTGAATATAGAATGTAATTACAGATATCTAGCCATGTCTAGGATAAACATATAACCACTATCAATATACAATGAGTAAATAATTACATCTCATCAGGGATAATGTTTCAATAATAATAAATATAAATACAAAATATAAGATATAAGGATCTATAGAGAATGAGTTCTCCAAAATCTAGTATTTATGGAAATATCAAGTGTAGTCTCCAAATAAGTACTATTTTGGAGAGGGAGAGCATCATTTGAGTGATTCTTCACACTAACCACAGACCATTGATCCCCTACACAATCCCCCATTAGGAAATGGACATCCCTTCATGGATGAGTAGATAGTAATTGTGTGAAAATCTAGAAAGACAAGCTAGTACCCATGTGCTGTATGATTTCTAAAAACATGAAGTTTACCATAAATAAATACATTCTAACATGATATCACACAAACATGTAAAATCTTACATATGAAATGATAATTTCTAACTTACTTTGGCCAAAAAATTTAATAGTTTTTAATCTCTAGGATCAGTTAAATTCATACACACCACTTGATCGAATTACCTTCATTTGGCATTGGTGTTGCTAATAAACTAATGAATTCCATCTCACTACTTACTTAGTACTTGAAATATGATATTTTTTTAACATAAATATAACCAATAGATTCATACAAATTACTTTCTACCAGCAAACATAAAACATGTTAAACATAGGAATAATCAAAATGCATATATTTAGTCCATCAAACGTATGAATGAATCTCCACTATATAATTTATAAATAATAAGCATAATAAGTACACTTTATACAAATTGGGTATAATCTATATATAGAATACATATTCTAATTTCCATAAATAAAAACATATGTAGTATATTTAATGACAAGTATTAATATCACAGTCCACCATGTTTTGTCCACACTACTCAATTTCAAACAACCATTCATAATAATTTTGAAAATTGAATAAATCATAAACCAAGTTATACCTTATTTGTACATAATCTTTCATTTAAATAACTTATTACATTTATAGTAGACTACGTTCATGTAATTATAGATTCATGACCCTTGGGATTTTAGGGCTTATTTTTAGAAGTTAATAATACTTATAGATATAAACACACATCTATATGTTATATATAAGTACCTAAGTCTTCATATTGTAATTTTTCATATATATGATTACTTGTTCATATTAAATATATTCAAAATATGTACCACCTATAAGTACTCAAACAATATATAAATACTATATGTAGATGTCATCAGTCATTTTACAATTCTAATCAGTGTAATTGTGCTTTATAACCTGATCTATAATAAAGGCTCAACTATAGTAAGATTCTTTAGAATTATTATGGATTCCATAAAAATAAGCATACAATGTACCTAAACTAGCTCTTCCTATTCATTACCAAGAACAAACAAGACTGTCATAAATATCATATACTTATTAGGAATATTTCACTTGAAATTTAAGGGAAATGTTTAACTAATTGAAGTACAATATTCAATTGAGTATGAGAAGAAGGATAGGCTAGTAAATTCAAGAAGTATTAGTCCATGCCAGCATATTATTGAAGATATTTTAGGCACATGTATATAGACAAAAATACATGATTATGTATTTTCATTAATAATTAGTATAATAAAAATCTAATTAGATCTTAGATTAAATGCAACATTTATCAATAATAATTATAAGCAGAGTGAATAATTATTAGCATAATTATTATAAGCTGAAATAGTTGATATCAAATTTAACTATTCGCACTTTTCAATAGTATATCAACTATTTGCCATATAATTTATACCTATTCATGCTATATTCAACTATTCGCTATAATATCAACTATCCACTATAATATAAATTTAGCATAATCCAAGTTCAAAAATAAGATTCAAGCCATAATTATGTAGGCATAAAGACATAGACGTATTATGCAGGTGAAATTATCCTGCTACATATACTCAATATAATATAGTTTACTATATCCATAAATTGCCTATATTTGCAAAACAAGAATACCCAATTTGTTCTTTATGTTTAATTTTCTATGATAAGTGTTTATATATATATATATATATATATATATATATATATATATATATATTATGATATGTAATCACTATATATATATATATATATATATATATATATATATATATATATAGTAATTAAGTATAGTGATTACATATCATAATATATTTATATATATAAACACTTATCATAAGTGTTTATATATAAAAATATATTATGATATGTAATCACTATACTTAATTACTACACACACACACACACACACACCTCGCCTACCTCATATGATAAGTCATGGGCTTTATAGAGAAGAATAAATACATAGTTTGATATATAACACAATACCACAACATAATCATATTTGTATTTTCATATTTTTTCCACCATAATGAAACGTTGGAAATTGCATTTGGATTATTAAACATGTTTATAAGGAAGATATGGATTACTAAGCTTGACTGGGCATTTACCAAAATTTAAACGTATAGTAAACATCATCGTCATATATATAGTAACTCAACAATGCTATTACTAGCTATATATGTACAATATTTATTACTTATTGGCTATATTGTGTAGTATTTATATATTACTGGAAACACTATATATAACTCAAGTTGCCTTTGCACTTTATACAATTCTTTTCTTTACTAGATCATTTTGGATATAATTCATTGCTATATAAGAATGGTATAGCTACTATACAATAAGACATATTGCTATATAATAATAAAATTCATTATAAAATATGACATATATAATACGATGGATATAACAATGTACACATTTAGTAAACAATGATAGATATTCTCAAAGTTCATATAGACTCTTGCTAAATTCCAAACAATAATTTTAATTTCTTTACCTCCTGGGCAAAATATTTAATGTTGAAATGGCTTGATCTGTCAAACTTTCTCCACTTGCACTCCCTTTTTTTATCTTTTCTTTCCTTTTTCTCCTATTCCTCTATGCTGCACCCCAAGTTTGATGTTTCTTTCTTTTTTTTTGTTTTATTTTTTCTTCTTCCTAAAATTCCTTAATTCCTGCTTGCTTTATTCACTATATTTTATAATTATAACATAATGTAAATTGATTTCTAAGTATTACTAATTATAATATAATACCCTTGATTTATTTATTTTATTCCTTTTTTGACATTTTTTTCATATATATATATATATATATATATATATATATATATATATATGTATGTATATGTATGTATATGTATATGTATATATATATATATATACATATACATATACATATACATATACATATACATATATACATATACATATACATATATATATATATACATATATATATATACATATATATATATATATATATATATATATATATATATATATATATATATATATATATATACTTATTATAACAAAATCACTTTATTTGCTACTTAGTGTAGGTGACTGACATCATGAATTGATAACATTAAGACTAATATAAGGTTGATGATATTTTTTTAATCTAAAATGATAAATCAAACAATGCTTTATCAAAATATAATGACATAACCACATAGTAGCATTCTACACTAAATCTTGTTAGGACTTGTTCCAAAGTCTTAACTTAGTTTAGGATTTTGGTAAGTTAATTTAAATATATGTAAATGGGGCATGCTTATTTTATTAAAGACACCCCTTACATAAATTAAGTTATATTTATGTTTCAGGTGGAATTCCCATGAGAGTTAGTAAGTTGGTTTATTTTACTGGCCATGGGTAAAACCTATAAATACATATTTTTATATGTAAAAGGGTTAATTGCATATTGACACCCCCCTTTCTATGTAATTTTTTTTGAGATTAATAAAATACTTGTGGACCCACACTTAGTGGGAACAAGATTCAACCTAAGTATTTTATGTGTTATCAGTGGTATCAGAGTGTGGTTATCATGAGCACAGTGAATTTGGGTGAAAGATTTATTCATGTAAGTGAAGTCAAATTTGTAAAAATGCATGTGGTATAAGGTATGACCTTTGTGACTTTGGTATAAGGTTAATATTTTGAAAAATTATCAAAATATTAAAATTTTCAAATATTTTACATTGGCTTACGAGTAAATTTGCATGGTAACCCTGTGTTGTATGACGATGTGCCTGGAAAAGCTCTTCTTTCATATTGCCAAACTCAAATCTTTCATTTTTCAATAGTAAGGAATGGTTTTCAAGCTCTAGTTTTATGAAATGAGATTTTCAAAACCTTTTTTAGCCTAAACAACCATTTGTACAGCTTTTTTCAATCCTAGAAACTTCTGATCATATAGTATGGCTTCCCTTTAAAAAAAAATTAAATCAATCTGGTAAATTTTGGATGTGTTTAAATTGCTAAAGGATAAAATATGGAATTCAAATTCCCATGAGATATTAGCCTAGATGATTTTTGAGTTTTATAGCCCATATTTACAGTAGTACGGCCTCCTTAGTGTCCCAGCTCCTCAAAAATTAGATATACTTCATCAAATTCCTTCCTATCAATCTCAAACTAAGGCAAATCCTAAATAGTAAGTCTTGGTACATAATTGTATGGCCAAGGGGAGCGAAAGAATAGTTTTAGATTTTTTACAGAGGAGCCATGGCATCCAACATGGTGTTGGAAGCTTCAAGAAAATAAAAATTTCACTTTTTTAAAGTTTCCAATTTTTTTTCAAAAACATAGGGTTTGAGTGGTTCCCACAAATCTATGTAAAGCGTTTGGTTTTTACTTGGAAATATTCACGCATAAATCTGATTTTCCATGTCCAAATAATTTTTTTTATTCACATAAAGCAAAAAATCAGATTTATATATAAATTTATGTCTTTATGACTTGTAAATGCTCTTAGAGCACTTGGAAGGGCTAATTTTGTGGAGAGCTTTGAAAGAAGAAGGTCAAGGGTTCCAATCTCCTTTTTATAAGAATATATTATATTAGGTATATGCTTTTTGAAGGGAATATTCTTTTTTTTTAATATTTTTTATGCTTTGCAATTTGTACAAAGCATACATGTTGTAAAAGCATCAATACTAGTTGGAAAGCCACAATAGAAGTTTGTTCTTTTGCTTTGGGTGAAATAAGGTTATATTTTGGTGAAATAACGGTCTATTTTTTGGTTAAATAAGGGTGTAATCATTTGTTTTTTTGGTGACGTTAATTGCAAAACCCATCAAAAATCTCTTTTTTGGCTCTACACGGAGGTTAAGTGAAAAACTTCGTAGAAGCATTATCTTGTGCAAAGTGCTCTCAGTGGGTGTGTTGTTTCTTTCATTTATCGCACTTATTTTTCAATATGTCACACTTAATTTTTGTCACACTTGATTTCATTCAAGATGATAAATATTTAGAATTTGCTTTTAGATGGTGATAGATTAACAATTTCTAATTATTTAGATTGGAAACATTTGATGGAAGCTTCATTAGTTTTTAATGAGCTATGGGATGTTGTAATGAATGAAAATCCTACATTGCCTACATAACAATCGAAACTTGATGTTTTTATCTATATGATTCTAAAGCTATAGATTTAATCAAGTGTTATTATACTTGAGATACTTACATACATATTAAAAACTCTTTTCATAGTCACATTGCATGAAAAAAATTATCTGATTTGTATGATAAGAAACCTAGGCATAAAAAGATAGACATCCACATGCAGTTGCTTGCTTTGTCATTAGAGGAAGATGGGGACATGGGAGAATACATGTCTAAGTTGAATAATATTTGTACCAAGTACACTAATTATGGGTTTGGAAAACTAGATGATGATCTCATAGTTATTGTTACATTAAAAGGACTACCTATGTCCGATAGGAACTTTGTAGAAATATTACATGTCTTTGACAAGATCATATGCATCAATTTTGATAAAATGGATGAGTTACTTATTCAAAATTACCTCTCTCTACCTAAGAAATCTAAGAAAACTAATGAATCCCATGTTTCTGAGTCCAAGCCTAGTTCATCTTCTTCTAGTAAATTGAGGTAAAGGTTATTCAAATTAACAATCTAGACATTCTCATTCAAATGAGATGAGTGATAGAGGATGTGGTCACAACTATTATATAGGTAGAGGTTAAGGTAGATCAAACATTCAATGCCATAGATGTGGGACATTTGGTCACATTGCGTCTTAGTGTAGGATTCCTTTTGATAAAATTCAGAAGCCATAAAAAGTGACTAAGTCTAACTCTGCTCAATATTCTAACCATGATTATGATGAGTCTATCCATGTTGATCATGAATCTACATTCACTACTTTAGGTAACATTGCTTATATGTAATATGAGGATAGAGATGAGCTCACAGATGTATGGGTTTTAGATATAGGAGTAAACACACGCATGACATTTAGGCAAGACTTCTTTTGGAATTTCAAAGAATCTTCTCTCTCTTTAGTATCCTTTAAAGATAAGTCTATGCATAATCTATAATGTCTTGGGTTAATTCAAATTCTCCTTCCTAATGGATTTATCAAATACTTGGATAATGTTTGGTATGTTCCCACATTGTAAAAACATCTTCTTTCCTTGGTAACTATTCAAAATATAGGTTATCAAAGTTTGCTTGAAAATGGGCTCATTTATATCAATTCAGTGAAGGATGGATATAAAACCATGTATACATGATATGAGGATGCAAATTTGGTTAGATTGCATTGTAAAGTGATTCTTCCCATAGTGGATCTTGTGATAGTTATTGATATAAGTATAGGTACTATGTCTACATAGCAGTTGGGGTATCTCCGCTATGGACATTTGAATGTTCACTCTTTAGTGGACTTGCAAAGATATGGTATGGTGATTGAGTTTCCCACTTTTTTCAAAGATAGTATTATTTGTGAATCATGTGTTTTGGGCAAACATCGTCGCAAAAAATTTCCTAAGAATTCTTCATGGAGAGCTAACAGATGTTTGTAGTTAGTTCATAGTGATGTATGTGACATGAAAAGTCATCAATTAGAAGGTGTAGGTATTTTTTTTTGTTTATAGATGATTTTTATAGGATGACTTAGGTGTTTTTCATGAAAAAAAATCAAAATTTTTCACTAAGTTTGTTGATTGGTGACACTTAGTTGAAAAATAAATAGGTTCACACTTGGCCACTCTTCATTCAGAAAATGGTGGTGAGTATACTTCAAATGAGTTTTCATATTATTATAGGGAACATGTCATTCATCAAAAATATAGTAATGCTTATACTTCACAATAAAATAGAGTATTTGAACAAATGAATAGGAATTTAGAAGGCACAACATGAGCTATGTTGCACTATAAATAACTCAATAATAAGTTTTGGGCTGAAGCCATTGGTATTATAGTGTATTTGAAAAATAGGTCCCCTACAACTATACTTTTGGGATAAACTCCATATGAGGCTTGGTATGGGTTTAAACCAAAATTTAAACACTTGAAAGTTTTTGGATGCCTTTGTTTTGCCTTAGTTACCACTGAACATAGAACCAAGTTAGAACCACAAAGTTGAAAATACATCCTTCTTGGATATTTAGAAAATAAAAAGAGGTATCATTTACTTTCACAAGATATAGGAAAATTCATAGTGAGTAGAGATGTGATATTTGATGAATTTGGTACAATGAACATTGCATAGATTAATTATCAAATTTACAAGTTAGAGAGTAATATTTCAAAACAAGATAAGGGATTGAATAATGAGGGAAATTCTCAAAGGTTGTGGTATAAGACTAGTATACCTTCTCATTCGTCTCCTTCATCTACTAATTCACATGTTGATGACTTAAAAAATGTTGAAAATTCTCTAAGTCTTCATTCAAATGGTGCACATGATGAGAATTTTTGTGCTCTTGATTTGAATAATTTAGATAAGTATCCAAAATGGGCTCAAAGTAATTTTTATGACTTGAAAGTAGATTAAGTTAGTCTGATAGGTCTTAAAAGTTCTCATAAATAGGTGAACTATGAAATGGTTGTTACTACTTCTTCCACTAAGCCATCTACTTTTGAGGAGGCTTTTACTAAACATGTTTGGAAATAGGGAATGCAAAGTGAATATGACGTAATACTTAACAATAATACTTGGATTTTGGTTGTTCCTCCACATGTTCAACCCATAGGATAAAAATGGGTTTATAGGACTAAGTATAAATTAGATGGCTCCATTGATAAACATAAGGCAAGACTTGTTGCAAAAGGTTATGCACAATAAAAAGATATTGATTATGAGGAAGCATTTGCACTAACTACCACATGACACACTATTTGTATGGTCCTTACCTTAACAACATTGAATCATTGAAAAGTACATCAGATGGATGTTAAAAGTGCCTTTTTGAATGGTGATTTATAAGAAGATGTATATATGAAACAACCCCAAGGTTTTGAGAAAGTGGGTACAGAGCACAAAGTGTGCAAATTGATCAAAGATTTGTATGGGCTCAAACAAGCACCTAGGGCTTATTATGAAAAAAATGATTCATACATGAAGATAATTGGATTTCAACATAGTGAATCTAATGATATTCTCTATTTTTGAGTATAGGGTGGTCATTCTTGTTCTCTATGTCGATGACTTGTTTATCATAGGGAATGATGAAAACCATAACAAATCTATGAAAAAGGAATTAAAATATGGGTTTGAGATGAAAAATCATGGACTTCTTCACTATTATCTAGGCATAGAAGTAACTCAGAAAGAACATAGTAAATAGATTTGGCATGAGTGATTGCAAACCTACCCTCATTCCCATGGAAAGTAACTTGAAATTATCTAAGGATGATGGTAGTGAATTTTTTGATGGCATAAAATATAGATAACTAGTGGGAGGTTTGATATATTTGATGACTACCAATCTTGATATATCATTTTCAGTTTGAATTTTGTCTAGGTTTATGCATGAGCCTAGAGAAATTTATTAGCATGCAACAAAACAAATACTTTTTTACCTTCAGGGAATGAAAACATATGGCCTTGAGTACCACCATAATAAGAAATTCAAACTTTTTGGGTATTATGATGCAGATTTTGGTGGATGTGTGGATGATAGAGTATCCACTATAGGATACACTATGTATATGGGTTCAATTACCATTTCTTGGTGTTGTAAGGAGTAGGATACAATGGAAAATTCATCATTAGAATTAGAATACATTGTAGTATGGGATTCTTCTAGAGATATTGTTAGCTTGTGATGCATTCTTGAAGATCTTCATATTTCTCAAATTGCTCCTACATAGTTATACATTGATAATCAAAGTGCAATTAAGATGTCTAAGAATCTAGTATTTCATGCCAAAATAAATCATATGGATGTCAAATATCATTATCTATGAATATTTGTGGTGAATAAAGCACTTGATCCAATATATTTCCCAACTATTGATCAGACAACTAACATTTTCACAAAACTTATTGATAGCATCAAATTTGAAAAATTTAGAAAAATGCTTGGCATGTGTCCAAAAAACTGACTTTGGATCATAGGGTTTGTAAGGAATTATTCCAAAGTCTTAACTTAGTTTAGTATTTTGGTAAGTTAATTTAAATAAATGTAAATGGGGCATGCTTCTTTCTATAAAGATAACCACGTAAATAAATTAAGTTAGATTTATGTTTGAGTTAAATAGATAGAATTACCTTTCAAGTGGAATTCTCATGAGAGTTGGTTAGTAGGTTAGTTGGTTTTACTGGTCATGGATAAAACCTATAAATACATGTTTTTCTATGTAAAAGGGCTAATTGCATAGTGTCACCCTTTTTATGTACTTATTTTTTGAGATTAATAAAATACTTGTGGACCCACACTCAGTGGGCACAAGATTCAACCTAAGTGATTTATGTGCTATCAAATCTACATTTAATATCCATAATTCAATCACATGAGGTTAATTCCACACAATCAATAAATTGAGCTAACCCACAACTAATATGCATATATAATTATCTAAATGTAGATAATATCAAAAATATACTAATGCTAACTATTCAAACTATGCATATAATGAGTGTCATTAACATGGTATTTGCAAGGGTTTTATCCATTTCTCTGTCATCCCCTAACACCTCCATCTACATTACCCTCTCTGATGATGCTCTCCCTCCATCATGTTCTAATGGATTAATCTCTCCTGCATCCAACTCATGGCAATAAGGTAGTTAGTCCATAACATCATGACATATATATCATAAAATAATTCTGAAATAATAAATCAACATGATCACAATGTAAAGGATATACAATACAACTAAACTCATAGCAATGAAATCATGAAACCAAAGCAACATACAACTATTACATAACAATATATGACATAAAACTTAGTTAATAATAATCAAATCAAATTACTAGCTATAAATATCCATGGATATCAAGTAAATTTACTTAGCGAGAAATCGGGATGTAACAGTGGATGTCATCCTAAATGTGTAGTTTTTAAGATAGGTTCAATTTAATATATTTGATGAGGTACCCTAGCCTTCAATTATCTATCATATATGTATGTGTGTGTGTATTATAACTAATATTATAATATAGTATTATATTATTATTATATATATACATTATTACATACTATATTATATATTATTATCATAATATTATAATATTACCTAAACATATATATTTGTCCTCCTTAAAGTATTTCTAATCTTAAAATGGTGAAATAACGGGCTGACTTTGAAGAATATTCATTGGTGGAGCCCGTTTCTCCTTTATTATTGGTGGATTCAATTCCCTATATGGAGGAGGTTTCAAATTCCATTGAATTAACCAATTTGAAGAATTAGAGTCCCAAAGTCATCTTAAATCTACCATTGTTATTTTTGTCTCTCTTTGTAGATCTCTAAATCTAAATTCTCCATATCTTTGTTATTATTATCATCATCACCATATTTTTCTTGATCACTACTTCTTTTAGCATTATCTCTCCTTGGAACTACGTTTAGATCCAAAATGGCTTTGAACTTTGAAGATCAAAATGTTTCAATCACATATGGATATAGAATTAATTTATTTATTAATAAGGTTTCTATAAGGCTTTTATCCACTAGGAATGACTTATCCATAATTAAAATTTATAAAAATGAGAATTCATAGTTCACCCCTTTTCAAATCCAAACATTGAGAAAAAACATCAAAGTCTATGGCTATAATTATTTATAAATAAAATATTTCAACAATATCCTTTAGCCTAAATTAACTAAGTATATTAGATCTTAAATTAAAAAAATAGAGATCCTCTTTCAAACCTAGAAATAATGTTATACATAGTATATGTTGACCATTTTGCTCATGTAGGCCAAAAGTCAGTCTCCTTCTTCCCTACTATTCTGAATCGTCAGTTTGGTCATATACCCATCTTCTAAAAAATCCCCTTTTCTTTGCAATAAGTCCTATTATAAAACATTGAAAGATCTAAGGACCTGCAAGTTTTGGTTTAGTATAAGACCTTTTCTCTTTGGGCAGTCAATCACATAAGCCTTTTTGGCAAAGGAAATCACTCATTTTCAAAGGAGTGCAAGTCTCTTACAAAGCTCAAAGGTTAAGCAACCCTTGTGGGGGGCAAGTGATGAGAAAAGTGAACCATTGCAAAAAATTTGAAGGGTAACTATGGACTTGATTTACCCTTATGGAGGGCAGCTGGTCAAGGAGCCCAAAAGGGACTTGCCCTTCGAAAAAAAGACAAGGCAAAGATAGAAGAAAAGCAAAGGTTCAATTTCTTTGGACAAAAAATTGAAGGAATTCCTTTGGACATTTTGTTTGAAGAAATTCACAAGGCAAAGAACCAAAAAAAATATTATCATTCAGGAAGAATTTCACAGCAAAATGACAAGGCAAATTCTTTCGAACAAAAGTTTGAAGGAATTTGCCCAAAGGAAAAGCCCATCGAAAGAAACAATTGATAAAATATGAAGGGAAGAATTCCTTTGGAAATTTTTTTTGAAGGATTTGAGGACCAAGAAATCCTAATTGAAGGACCTCAAAGGGCAAGCACCCTTGCGGGGGACTCTTGGCTGCCAAAAGGGACCTTTCTCTAAGCCCCAAAAGGACACCATCCCTTCAGGAGGGTTAAAAAGACAAAGACCCAGACAGAGGGAAAAATACAAAGGAACAAAAAGGATAAAGGGAAAAAATCAAAGGAAAGAAAGCTGAAGAAATTTCCGAAGGGGGGTGATGGGCCCACAAATGTCAAAATCTAGCATGGCAAACTAGCTGTTGGAGGTTTAAATGCCTAGTGATGGGCGTGCGAACATCAAATTTAAGGTGGTGAAATAGCCATTGATTTTGAAATGCTTAAGGATAGGCCGCAAGTGAACTCAGTGACCCATTGAAAAGATATCCCTGAGAGCTCAAATTCTAGGGAAAGAGAGATCAAAAAATACAAAAGCTAGGAATGGACAAAAAGCCAAGCTAAAAAGCAGACAAAATAGTCCAGGTGGCTAAAGTAGGTGTTGGTACATGAGATTTATTATAGAATTTGAAATAGTCTCTACCAAGTGGTCATCAAGGATCACAAACAATGAATGATGCAGCCTATTTTTCCTCATTTTGCATTAATGAGCAGACAATCGCATAAGTCTTAAATAAGGGCAGCCTTGTCATTAAAACAATCGGGTGACCCATGCTTCTGTAGTAGCATTTAATACATTTTAAGTGCTAAAGTCAAGACTAGTGACTATACATCATGGTTTTATTAGGCCATTTCTAGAAGGATGATATCAGCATCAACGACTTCCTCTTCCCAAGGCATTCAACACAGCATGGGTCATTTATTTTCTAGAAAGTTTCAAAGTCTTTTCTTAAAGGCTATATATTGTAATCTCTCATTTGAGAAGAGATATCTCAGCTTGTAAGGTGAAGCTCTATCGAAATTTACCTTGAATAAAAAAGAAGCATTTTTGCCTCCATTTGAGCTTGCACTTTTGCATATGTTTATGGCTTTGTCTTGTGTTAAGTCATTTTCCTTCATGCTTTCATAGAATGATTCCAACATGTCTAGTGTATTGTGAGTTATTCTTTTGCAGGTTAGCTAGAAGTGTCCATAGAAAAGTATAGGCACATGTGAACAAGCTGCCATAGTGTGTCTTAGAACACCTCTGGTAGTTCTTCCTCCCCGTATCTCCAGAGGACCCCTAGCTCACTAATGCAAAAGAATTTCTCATATCAAATGAAGTGTATATCAGCTTGTTCTTGGTGGAAAGTGTATGTTCAAGCTAAGTAGATCAACCATTTTTAGTGCATCACCATTTAGTTTTGGTTCTATTTTTAGTAACCCTTCTCTCTTTTCAACCTCCCCCCTTTATATATTAGTATTAGTAGTGAAATAACCCAGAGATGCATCAAAGGGAGCTAGCCCTTATCTGGAGATTCTCCCCTCAGTTTTGCCAGACCCACAGGCAAGAGAGGAGTCTCCATTGTGTCACATGGAAGAGAGAAGCCTAGCCTTCTCTCAAGGGTGCAATCCACAGCGTCAATAGTTTTTGGCATGCTCGATGGGACCAATTTTTTATCCAAAGAGTTGAATAATTTTGGTGTGTTCTTCAACCAACTAGCCTTTGGAGGCTTTTTCATCAACACCAATGGTGACTCTGAGTTGAATCAACTGGTTAAGTAGCCTTGGTACCATCAAAAAATCATATTTTGGTATACATAATTCCATTTCTCAGAACCATGGGTCTTGTGTTCCTTCATATAGTTTTGATCAAGCTCAGGTTGTTTATGGAATCATCTCAAGCAACAAGGATGCATATGGTTATGAGTTTTGCCCTTTGCAGGCTGGTGAAATATTTCAGGCTTTGCCTCCTCCTCAGTTTGAGCAAGTCCTTGACCAACCTGGCTATGATCCTTACCAGCTTTGTGTTGATCCTTATTAGGTCCAATATGACTAGTCTCAGCCCTGTCATGAGTTATATCAGTCTTGTGCCCAATCTTCTCAATGTGTTACTTCTCCTACTCAACCTAATATTTTTGACAATCAGCCCATTTCCACCTTCAAACAAGCACTACTGGGATATGAAAAGTATGTAGTGGAGCTTGACACTAGAAGGGGATGTCGCCAAGAAATTCTTGATGATTCCATTCATCAAGTGAGAAATGCATTAGATCTAGTTAAGAGTGAATGGACTCCTATTGAAAGAGCCAATTGGCAAAGGCTTACAAGCAAGATGTTGGATGTGAGTGGTTTGACTGCATCTTTAGAAGAGAGGCTGAGTATTCATGAGAGGTAGCCTTACCAAGTCCATTAATATGCATACTCTCTGCCCCAAGTTTCATATCAGCCATACGCGGTCCCTAATCATGGGCCAAGTTAAACCTATCAAAGTCCTTTCCCCAATCATGTTGAGGGGAGTTCTGAAATAGTAAATCTTGTGTTTAAGGCCAATCTTTATAAGCAGATTGAATTGGAAAATATTCAAATGCAGAAGTCTATGTTGGTAGTAAGGGAAGTGGAATCCAAACCCTCACTACCCTCTCACATTGCAGCCCCATCACCCCAAAAGGAGATTTCTAGTCCTAATATCATGAGCTGGAGTAAATTTGTTAAGTCATGGAATAACAAGGAGGAGAAAGACATTGTCTGAGAGTGTGAGGTACAAAATGAGGCTAGTCCTTTTCAAGTCCCTCCCACCCTTCCTCAAGAAGCTTCTTTTACCCCATGGCAGCCTTCATGCACTCCCCATTTCCATGATGATTCCTATGAGCTCCAAGAAAGGCTCTTCCAAGAAAATCTAGCGAAGCAAATTGAGGAATTAGAGGCAAAGGCGAGGTTGCTTAGTGAAAGAGAGATGGAGGTTTCAGACCTTAGAGAGGAGCCTATGCCAAAAGACACCCCTTATAGAAATATTGAATCTAATTTTTATATTGATGAAGTGTTGGTCAAGTGGAGAGATGAAAATCAAGTGATTTTGGCCCAAGGTCTGCCCCCATTTTCTCATAAGTTTTCAAAAAGATCCCCTGCTTTTTATTCCCAACCTGATTTTGACAATCCTTGTGTTCCACCTCCTTGCCTGGTAAATGAAGAATGTTTCTCTTATGTTAAGGAATCCATCTTAAAGGAAGCAAGTGAAGAGAAGTATGCTCAGTTCATGATTGATTAGGAAGACTTCATGAGTACAGATGAGGAGGAGATCACCATAGGTACCCCCTTTGATGAACAAGAAGACAAGTCACAAACTTTTGCCTCTATCTCTGATGAGGAAGAGATGATCTTTGACTCTTCTCTCACTTTGCAAGATGTCATGGAGGAGCATGGATAGGTTCTTGATCATGTTTTGAATGATTTGTTTAAAGTCATTGGGGTAGGTTACAATCTTCTTCAAGGAGGCTATGAGCTAGCTAAGGGTGGAGAAGGTAGCATTGGGACTCAAATAAGTATTCAAAGGGGTTGCAAGCTTTCAGATTTATCCTTTCAAGAGGTTGGTGAATTTGAAGATGATATTTTTGAATTCATCAAGGAGGATGACCATGCCATGGAACCCAAGTTAGAGGAGGATCAGGGGGATGTCTTTGAAAAACTAGAGACTCTTGTCTTTGAGCAGGAAAATGAGAGGCTTGTCCATCTTGAGGAAAGCTTTGAAGAAGAGAGCCTTACACAAGAAGGTGATGTTTTGTGGGATGAGCAATCAGTTTGTGATCTCATTTCAGACATCACAACAGTCACCCTTCTTCAAGAAAGCCATGATCAAGCAGAAGATGAGTTTGACAGTATCTTCAATGAGGCAGAAGGAGACAAGTCAATCCATGATGCATATCAAATGGCTTATGGTGATGAGGCATTAGCCATTGATTTCTTGATGAAACACACCAGCATGAAGAACTAGCAGGAGGCAAGCTTCTAAGAACAAGAAGAATACATATATGTTGGAAGCATGTCTACCCCTGATTCATTTGGATACAAGCCAATCAAGGTGGTAGGGAAGAAGAGCAAGTCACCAAATCTCCATTCTATTCAGCCACTTGTTTGGCACTGTAAGTTTTCTTGCCATGAAGGAGACTTAAGAAGTTTTCCCTTTGATCAAGGAGGGAGGCAAATATACCTAGTTAGTTGTACATAGTAGTTTGCTTTCAATTTTTCTTTCCCTATTTTTCCTAAGTGTTGTTTACACAGGTAGTGTTTTTTAGCCTTTGTTGTGTGTGTTTTCCTTTTTGTTTCAAGTAAAAGCTTCATGATTGATTTTGGGATCTCTCAAGGTTGTTGATAACTTTTTTCAAGCAGTGTTCTGACTCCATGCCCAATGGACTTTGAGGCTACTAGTTTCTTAAGCATAGCAGGCATGCTTCCCTTGGGAATCACCAATTTGTTGACCATTTTGGTCCTATAGGCTGAAAGTTAGTCTCCTTTTTCCCTACTATTTTGAATCATCAGTCTGTTCATGTACCCATCTTCTACAAAATTCCCTTTTCTTTGCAATAAGTCCTATTATAAAACATTAAAATATTTAAGGACCTGCAAGTTTCAATTTGGTATAAGACCTTTTCTCTTTGGGTAGTCAATCGCATAAGCCTTTTCGGCAAAGGAAATCACTCATTTTCAAAGGAGTGCAAGTCTCTTACAAAGCTCGAAGGTTAAGCAGCCCTTGTGGGGGGTAAGTGATGAGCAAAGTAGACCATTGCAAAAAGTTTGAAGGGTAACTTTGGACTTGATTTACCCTTGCGAAGGATAGCTAGTCAAGGAGCCCAAAAGGGACTTGCCTTTCAGAAAAAAGACAAGGAAAAGATAGAATAAAAGCAAAGGTTGAATTTATTTGGACAAATTTGTTCAAAGAAATTCACAAGGCAAAGAACCAAAAAAATATTATCATTCAGGAAAAATTCTGTGGCAAAATGACAAGGTGAATTCTTTCAGACAAAAGTCTGAAGGAATTCCTTCAAACATTTTATCTAAAGGAATTTTCCCGAAGGAAAAGCCCACCAAAAGAAACAATAGACAAAATATGAAGGGAATATTTCCTTCAGACATTTTGTTCGAAGGAATTCCTTCAGACATTTTGTTCGAAGGATTTGAGGACCAAGAAATCCTGACTGAAGGACCCCAAAGGGTAAGTGCCCTTGAGGGGGACTCTCGACTACCAAAAGGGACCTTTCTCCAAGCCCCAAAGGGACACCTACCCTTCAGGAGGGTTAAAAATACAAAGGCCTAGACAAAGGGAAAAGGCCAAAGGAACAAAAAGGACAAAGGGAAAAAACTAAAGGAAAGAAAGCTGAAGAAATTGCCAAAGGGGGGTGATGGGCCCATAGACATCAAACTCTAGCATGGTGAACTAGCCATTGGAGGTTCAAATGCCCAGTGACGGGTGCATGAACGTCAAATTTAAGGCAGTGAAATAGTCATTGATTTTGAAATGCTTAAGGATAGGCCGCAAGTGAACTCAGTGACTTGCCAAAAAGATAGCCCTAAGAGCTCAAATTCTAGGGAAAGAGAGCCAGGAAAAGACAAAAGCTAGGAATGGACAAAAACCCAAGCATAGAAGTAGACAAAATAGTCCATGTGGCAAAAGAAGTTGTTGGCATAGGAGAGTTATTACAAAGGTTGAAATAGTCTCCACTAAGTGGTCATCAAGGAGCACAAATAGTGAATGATGTAGCCTATTTTTCCTCATTTTGCATTAATGAGTAGACAATCACATAAGTCTTAAATAAGGGCAGCTTTGTCATTAAAACAATCAGGTGACCCATGCTTGTGTAGTAGCGTTTAATACATTTTAAGTGCTAAAGTCAAGACTGGTGACTACACAACATGGTTCTGTCAGGCTATTTCTAGAAGGATGATATCAGCATCAGTGACTTCCTCTTCCCAAGGCATTCAACATAGAATGGGTCATTTATTTTCCAAAAAGTGCCAAAGTCTTTTCCTAAAGGCTATATATTGTAATCTCTCACTTGAGAAGATATCTCTCATCTTGTAAGGCAAAGCTTTGCCAAAATTTACCTTGAATAAAAAAGAAGCATTTTTGCCTCCATTTGAGCTTGTACTTTTGCATATGTCTATGGCTTTGTCTTGTGTTAAGTCATTTTCCTTCATGCTTTCAGAGAATGATTCTAGCATGTCTAGTGTATTGTGAGTTCTTCTTTTGTAGGTTAGCCAGAAGTGTCCATAGCAGAGTATAGGCGCATGTGAATAGGCAGCCATAGTGTGTCTTAGAATACCTCAGGTAGTTCTTCCTCCCTGTATCTCTAGAGGACCCCTAGCTCACTGATGTAGAAGAATTTCTCATATCAAATGAAGTGTATATCAGCTTGCTCTTGGTGTAAAGTGTATGTTCAAGCTAAGTAGATCAACCATTTTTGGTACATCACTATTTAGTTTAGGTTCTATTTTCGGTAACCCTTCTCTCTTTTCAACCTCCCCGCCTTTTATATATTAGTAGTAGTAGTGAAATAACCCAGAGATGCATCAAAGGGAGCTAGCCCTTATCTAGAGATTCTCCCCTCAATTTTTCTAGACCCATAGGCAAGAGAGGAGTCTCCATTATGCTGCATAGAAGAGAGAAACCCAGCCTTCTCTCAAGGGTGCAATCCACAACCTCAATAGTATATACACTAAACCCTTTTTGTATTAAATTAGATAATAATTTGAACTAAATAGCATAAGAAATCAAATATTATAGGTTGAGAGAGATATAAAAGACACATAATCTATCTATGGATTATATGACCACCCACTGAAGGAACTCAATTATTAATGGTCACCTATGCATTGGCTACTTCTTTCCATTCTTCAAGCTTAAAATTAAAAAAGAAAATGTCACTACACAAGATTTGTTTTTAGATTCTCAAAACCCTGAGATTGTATGCACCTTCTCACAGTATCCAACACCTTTTTTATGTTTCAATTAAATATTTGGTTTTGTTATTGTAGATGATATTTTATGATTATGTATCACCTTAGTCTTGTGCACTTGGAAAAATTAGACCTTGGTTGTTCTTCTTAAATCTACACATGACTTGACTCTAAAAGCCTCACATCTACTCTATCTTGTGCCCATTAGCCTATCTCTTAATTTGATCAACCTTATATTGATAACATAAACATCCTATATTGACAACAGAACGAAAATGGAGGAAGTTACATCCAATATTTGTGTTGCTGTTGTCAATATTGGAAAAAGAGCTAACGAGGAGACCAAAGCCTTGGAGGGACCTAGCAAAAGGACGAGACAAAGTTCAAGAAAGAAGGCTACACAAGAAGGAGCCGTGCTGGCGACAACCACTACCCAGGATACTGTTGTGAAAGGAAAAGAAACTATGAAAATGATATTGGAACTGGATGAATAGTCTGGTTCCTCGTGTTGGTTATGTAAACTGGTCCTGTTCTATGGTTTCTTTTTGTAATCTTCTGCCTTTGGTGTAGCCAGATCTTTGTTAAATCTAGGTTTTGACCGGTTGTCTTTCTGGTGGTTTCAGGTCCATTAAAAACCTATTTTTGCTACTTCCTTATTGTAATTTTTAGGCTTTGCCTGTGGTCTTGGATGCTCTTTCTTTCTTTCCTTGTACTAGGGTTTCGGGGCCCCTTCAAAACCTATTTTTACCATAATCTAAAACATAAACATCCTATCTTTCTTAAAATTCTTAACATGTATTTATCTTACACCTATACAAGTTTTGAGCATGTGCCTGCTCTCCCACTCCCTAGACACTAACATCTGAGATAGATAGTAGCATTGATGTAATTTTCTTGACCTAACACAAGTGTCAATTACCTAAAGTCATCCAATATATAGATGAAACATATTACAATGGTCAGCCTAAGTACTTTAATGTTAGTTATCTCCCAATAGGATTAATATTAATGAAACATCAACCCTCATTCATTTGTCACCTAATAATCATACCAAAAGAGCATTCAAGAAGCACTCATGTTACAAAAAATTTTCCTATTATAACCTATTTTTATATCAATCAAAGGAATAACCTAGATACAAGTTTGAATTACTAAAGGAGTATTCATAAGGTCTTATTTTCCAAGTTATAAGCGAGGTCACTATTATACTTGCTTTACACACATTACATGATTCACACACAAGCCAATATGTAGGGGATAACTACATGAGTATGAGGCCATCTTATATAGTACTGGATATATAGGTAGTGCCCTTTGATAGTGGGGTTATTGTGGGTCATCTCAACACTAGTGCCCACTAACCCTTTTTTTCCCAAGGTCACATTGAAGATGTAAAGCTAGGGTTTTACCATTTCACCAAGAGTGATAGTCCATGACCCAGATTTGAATGTACTAGAGTGAAGGTGGAGCCAAACCTAAAAGCATACAAGTGGTCACATCATGTTTTAGTTAATATTTTGTACAAGACACTAGAATCAATCCTAAATAATAGCATCGATGCAACCATCCTAGGATGGTGTATTTATCTAGGGAGCTAGAGACACCAGATCTAGAATTTGATGATTATTCTAGAACTATCCTTCCACCCAATTTCTACCAGTTTTAGATACATATCTATATTAAAATTAGAACTAAGTTCCTTATTTTATGTCATTTATATATCTAGCATAGTTATACTTTTCATTTATAGCTTATATCAATTTAATAAATCTAGTATATGGTTGATATGAGTTTAACACATTAATTGACCTACCGTAGATATGATATTCACCCTTATGTCCTATCATTTCTATATCATTAACCCTATATATCCAAGTAGGATCCACATACAAATTAGGGTTAAACATTTGGTAAACCTGATGTGAACATCAAGCCCTAAGCCACCTAGGGTTTTATGATTTCTTTTTGCATTGTTGATCTATGATTTTTATAATCTTACAATCATGTTTTCCATGGAAATATATATAAATTATTTCATGGCCCAATACCTTGTATCTTTTATGTTCCGCTACATGAGTTTCCTGGTTCAAACCATCAGATCTATAAGGAACTCAAAATCTGCATTCTAATGTACTCCTTGTTCTAATGTTTACAATGAGTTTTTACTTGTTACTACAAAGCACCATAGGGAATGTATGAAAAAATCATTCAACCCATGCATGTTCCCACCTTGTCCAAGTATATTATTACTTAAACTTCCCACTTGGACTTATTACACCAATCACAAGGATGTCTTTTTAGATGCATTACATGTGACTATGATGCCTTGTAATGTGGAATTTTCATATCTGGATTTTGTTTTAAATTATGTAAAATGAATTGAACATAATATATCCCTGGAAAAAGAGGAATGACCACCTCATCATCTTATAAATATTTGTTTTCCACTCTACATCCAAGTGTGTGTTTTTAATTAAATGGTAAAATGAATTCTTGTGGATAATGGTTTAGGACTCAACATTTATAACATATCTTTTCTATCCTCAATTGGCATTAGGATTTCAAATTTAGCCCCATCTAATATGAGCATCAAAATATTTGATAATATTTAATAACAAGTGTTGGGGCAAATAACATTGAATACTATTGTAGGTCCCCATACCCTACCTACTATGTGTCAAGTTATGCCAAATGATTTAATTTATAACATCATCTTGGGTGGCCTTGGATAGTGAGATGTATGCGATTCCATCTACTTTACATGCACACTTAATATTCAATCATCAGGGGTTCATTTAAACTTTTCCTATGAGTATTAGTCCCTTAAAACATTGTGCAATGATAAACAAATTGGATAATACTGCACTACAATATAACAATCCCAATTTTAGTTCTTGTTATTTATAAAAATATGGATATAAAGGACAGGGGCTAGGTAAACATGAGTATGGCATCACTTAGCCTATTTATAATACAACCAATACAAACCATCAGGGTTTGGGTTTTTTAGAAAAACTACAAGTCATAAGCTCATCTCTCATTACACAACTTAATTCTAAAAGGCCAAAACAAAGTGTCTGAATACTTCTACAATTGATCTACCAATGGTAAACCCTCATCTTATTGATGATCATGCTTCACTAAAATTTTTAACACTAGATGAGTTATCTAATGATGAATCACTGCTAGAGTATTTAGGGGCATACGAGGATCTCCCTTATTTCTATCATAATAACATGTTTTCTCATGCCATTTTTTCTCATGCTTACTTTGGTGAAAGTGATGATACTAATGTCCAACATGATACATCACATACTATTCCTATGATACCATTTCTCATAGAAATATCCACTTTTATAAATGAATAAATATTCCAACACAACTATGGAATAGATAAGGACCCTCAACCAGTTTTACTAGTTGTAATGATGCAAGAGGATGAAGAAAAAACCTATCGAGAGGTCCTTCATGACTTTCCTAAACTCTTTGCTTGGGATTATTTAGATATCCATAGAATTTATCCATCTATGGAAATGTATTGCATATTATTGTACTTAAATGCAAAACCAGTTAAATAAAAAGGTTCACAAAATACATAACAAAGTAGCATTATTGGTAAAATTGAAAAATTAGAAGCTTTTAGATGCTAGATTTATATGATCTATTGCACATTCTGAATTGGTGTCCAACACTGTACCTATTAAAAAATCTAGTGGTGACATGTATTTTTGCATTGATTACCAATATTTAAATAAATATTATCCAAAATATGATTTTCTATTACCTAATATCGATATGATTGTCGATTGTACATCTAGATATGAGACATTTTAATTTATGGATGGATTCATAGGATATAACCAAATCAAAATTAACCCCACTGATCAAGAAAAAATGGCATTTACTACTCCTCAAGGTACATTTTTCTATATATAGTCATACCTTTTAGGATAAATAACACAAGATCCACATATCAAAGGGCCATGACTCATATATTCCATTAGTTTATACATAAAAATGTTGAGGACTATGTTGATGATTTACTTGCTAAAAATAAACATTATTAGGAACATATTTTTGATTTACAAAAAATATTTGAATACTTGTGCAAGTTTAATGTTTTTTAAATCTAAACAAGTGTGTTTTCGAAGTTTATCTAGGAAAAATCCTAGGATACAATATCTCTTAGTGAGGCATCAAGGTTGATCCAAAAAAGGTAAAATCCATTGTAGAAATACCACCGCCAACCAATCTCAAATAGTTATGATGCCTATAGGGCCAAATTAATTCTATTGGATGTTTCATAGCTCAGTTGAATGACAAAACAATTCCTTTTACATGTTTGATAAAAAGGACACCAAACTTATATGGTATGACATGTGTCAACAAAGCTTTGATCAAATCAAAACATATTTATCAAACCCACTAGTACTCCTCCCTCCTATTTTGAATAGACCATTAATTTATATCTTAGCTATGCATGAGTCCCGTAGGACCCTATTAGCACAATATGATGATGATCATAAATAACATGTAATCTATTACATCAACCACTAGCTGGTCAATTATGAATGCAAATATACATTAATGGAAAGTTATGTTTATCCTTGGTTTTTTCTACTCAAAAGGTATGACATAACTTATTCGATAACTAGGTCCATGTTATAATTAAATAAGATTCATTAAATTTCCTCATGAATAAAACACACCTAAATAGCTGCATTGCAAAATGGGTAATGCAATTTATATAATTTTATCTTAAATTCATATCCCAAAAGTCAATAAAAGGTCAAGTTATATTTGACTAGTTAGTTACAGCTCCTTTATCACATCTCTTTCTATTTAGGGAAGCTTTTCATGATGATTTTGAGGCATACAATATATCTTCAAATCCATGGATAATGTACTTTGATGGATCTATATTAAAAATAGAAGTGGGTGTTGGCATTGTATTTTTCACCCCCAAGGGTGAATATATGGCTTTCTCATACATATTAGCCTTTTCTTGCAACAATAATATAGCCAAATATGAAGCCTTGATAATTGGATTATCCATAACATACAAGCTTCATATATGAGACATCCAAGTTTTTGGTGATTCTCAAATAATTGTTAACAAGGTTACAAATCATTACCAAACCAACTAAGAGCATCTTCTCCCATACAAAGAAATGGTGGATAAACTCATAGAGACATTTGATACATTTTATATTAATAGTATTCCCCGTAAAGATAACCACCATGTAGATGTTATGGCCAATGTGGCATCCTTTATGCTTTTGACATCAATTATGATAATATAAAATTTACCATATTATAGTTACATGACCCTTCCATTTATTTAGAATAAATGGATGCCTTAGCCATTCTTGTTATTACTCATAGTACATCAAACATAGAGTGGTACATTGATATTTATAATTACCTCTATCAAACATATATCCCAAACCACTTCATGCAGAAAGATAAATTTAAATTACAATGTGAATCACTTTGTTATGTCATTATTGGGAATGATTCATTCAAAAAAAGTTTTGATGTCCAGTTATTGTGATCCTTAAACAAAGATGAATCCCACACTACGCTTTTAGAAATGCATGACAACGAATGTTGTGGTAATTTTAGTGGATATTACATGTCACAAAAAATATTATGCCATGGTTATTATTGACCTACCATGGAACAAGAATGCATCGAACATACAAAATTGTGTTTACAATGCCAAAAATACAGTAGTTTAAATCATGCATTATCACATTAGCTACATCCAATCATTTCACCATGGTCATTTTCCTTATGGGGTTTTGATGATTGGAAAAATAAATATGGTATTTACTGGTGGAAATAAATCCATCATTACAGCTACATAATATTTTAACAATTGGGTGGAAGACATTCCATTTTTATTTACCATAGGGGATGACATATGTAAGTTTTTTATGACCATTATTATTCCCACTTTGGCATTCCTTCATCTATTATTTCTAATAATGGATCATCCTTTAAAAATAAAATGGTTAAATAATTTTGTAGTAAATACAATATTAAACAACATTTTATACACCTTATTACTTGCAAGGTAATGGGAAGGTAGAAGTAATAAATAAAACCATTATCAAAATACTTGGCAAAATAGTTGAATGATACAACACTAATTGGCACTAACAAATGGTATATGATCTATGGGCATACCTAACTAGTTTACACACACTTACTCAGGGCACACCTTGATTTTTGGTCTATGGTATAGAGGTCATCTTAGCAACTGAACTTGAGATACCTACTTTGCATTTTTCTCTAAAATACATCATCAAAGATAATGAATACCATGTAAAGAGATTGAATCAATTAGAGAAATTGAGTGCAAAATGTACATAGGTTTTTGAGTACTTACATGTTTATTAGGATCATGTAAAATGAGCATATAATAAAAAAATTTAGCCAAAAAAACTGATGTGGGTGACCTGGTACTAAAATAAAATCAAAATAACACCAATGCAGAAAAGATAAGAAAGGAAAGTTCAAACCAAACTGGTTGGGACCATTCACAGTTACAAAAAAATGGGAAAAGGTGTGTACCACCTTGATACACTTGAAGGAAACATTTAAAATGTATAATGAACATTATGTACTTATGTAAAATGTTACATAAGATATTTAAAATTTTCCAAAAATATCAAAACATTATTAGAATATACATGTTTTATTGGCTCCTTGACATCTATTGTCAGGAATCTAGAACAACAAACTGCTATGATACCAACTGTTAGGAACCCTTGGAAGCACAATTGATTACTTTTCTATAAGCAATTAAACACAGAATTGAACCAAAATAATTAAGTAACTAGAAACTTGAAACAACAAAGAATATGAGAGACAATACACAATCTTGTATTAAATACTCTTCAGAAGGAAATACAATAAAGAAGTGCCACAGTCTTCTTCCACCTCTGAGGCTTCCCACACCTCTAGGACTTCTTCCCTCAAAATTATCTCTCTCTTTCTCAACCACAACTAACTCAAACACCTGAGTTGTTATCCCCTCCTTGATAGCTTCAGTTGATCTCCTTGACCTTGCACCTTGCAGATCTCCTTTGACCTTGCTTTCTTGCTTCAATGCTTTACTTGCCTTTATTACAATACATGCCTCATGGGTCTTTAAATAGGATCCCATGCATACAATAATTAGACTTCTAATTACAATAATTAGAGACACAAACTCAAGACTTAAATTAGTCTTCAACATGCAAACACTCTCGAACCTCTTAAAATTAGATGAGTCTAATTCTAAAAATACATTCTGGAAACACATGCAAATGCATGCACACGCACAAGTGACCGACGTCGATTGTTGTTGGTCTACTCTTGATCGACGTCAGCCAATCCTAGTCCCTGCCTGATCGATGTCAAAAATACTATCGATGTCAGTTACTGATTGAACTCAACAATTCCCTGATTAGCATCCTAGTGAAGCTTTTAGCTCCACAACTTAACAATCTCCCACTTAGAGATAAATAGTTACACCTGTACAATAACCTCCACTAACCATCTCAAGCACCTCCATCTTCAAGCTCAATTTTGAAGACTAACCACCACACATCCTGTGATGCTACACTATCATCTAAGTAACCTGCCACAAACCCATGTAGAAAAGAACTTGACCCTGCATAGCATGTGCACCTGCTACTGGTCCCTCTCAGATACCTGAGAATCCACTGAACTACACTCCAGTACTCCTTCTTTCTCGAATTGGCTCCAAACTTTTTGATAACTCCCACTGCTTGGGAAAACTTAGGTCTACACCAGACCTTATGTGATTTTGAACACTGTTCTAAGCTCAACTTGAATTGTCTAGCCCTTGGTGTGCTTACCAATTATGCATCCTGCGTATTGAACCCCGCCTACACCTTCTTCACATCAGCTCCCACTGGAGATAAAATCAATCTATGATCTTCCATGTCTCTCATGCCAAAGAATTTTGCTGCTCCCAAATTCTTCATGACACCCATCTGAACTAACTTTACCTTTAGCTCAGAAACTCTCTGCATGTGTGACCCTGCAACAAATATACACACTACAGTAACATGATAATGTAGCTAATATTATCCAACTTGGTAAAAGAAAAAAATACAATGGTTAAACCTCCATTGTCTTATATCCTGCTCAAGACCATATACCCTAGCCTTCTGTCTCATGTGTCCATCCACTCTCTTCTCTAACCTGGGAATCCATTCGTCTGTCAGTGCTTTTATCCTGGCTGACAACTCTACCAAAACTCTCACTTGGTTCTCTTCTGAAGAATTTATGTCATGCTCCCACTGTTTCCTAGATTCTACCTGCATTGCCTCTTCACATCTTCTTGGTTCTTGACCATCAGTAAGCAACAAGTAATATAAAGAAGGTGTACAATGAATATGAGGTTCACTTACCCTTTCAGTCCTCCAAATGGGCATTTGAGACTCCTTGACAGCTTGTTGTCCACCCAACATCCGTTCCAATGACTGATCTCAGCCATCTCTCAGTCTGCACCCAATCGACGTCAGTTCCATGTGACTGACCTGCTGCCAATGTTAATTCTTACCTGACTGACATCGGTACCACCTGCACGACACTACCAACCCTGCTGGTCTGCACATGATCGATGTCGGTACCTTCCTAACCGACGTCGATTCCATGTGACTGATGTCGGTAACTGTGTTTTCCTATAAGTGATGACTTCTTTACCTACAAGCTCATCTTGGAATAAAACCCTGTCCATACTACCCTACTTATAATTATTCAGCCCCTGTGACTGATCTATGTCCATCATCTCCTCCATAAACACCAAGGCTTCCCTGTTCTTGTCAAAAGCATCAAATTTCCTTTTCTTACAAAGAACTCGATCTGTGCCCTCTAAATCTGAACTCATACCCTTTGACTCAAGAACGTCCATTCCCTTCTTATTCATGTGACCAAGCCTACTAAGCCACATCTTTGAATCTACAACTAAAGTAGATAAACCAAAAGTAGAATCAGTAATACAAGTAGATAGATAAAGAGTACCTACTTTCTTACCTCTTGATAAAACAAGTGCACCCTTGGTAACCTTCCAAGAATCCACTGTGAGGTTTACTGTGCATCCCTCATCACCCAACTTTCCTACAAAAACCAAACTCTGCTTCAAGACTGGGACAAGCATAACCTCCTTCAACACCCATGTGTTGCCCGTTTGTAATTCCATCTGCACTTTCCCTTTGCTAACAATTTGACAAGGCATACCATCCCCTAAATAAATCTCTCCAAAGTCTCCCTGGACATACTCATGGAACAAATCTCTATTTGGTGTTCCACGAAAAGAAGCACCAGAATCTAAAACCCATGATTCTAACTGACTATCCAAAGAAAGTATGAGAGCATCTTGTGCCACAATACCTGCATCTTTTGCTTCTTCATTACCTTCATGTTGATTTTCTTTATCCTTCAACCAACAATCTTTCTTTGTGTGTCCTCTCTTTCCACAAAACCAGCAGGTGATACCTCCATTTTTGGATTTGGATCTCCTTCCCATCTTTGACCTTGATTTCCCTTGCTCAACCTTCTCTCTTTGCCTTCCCCTGCTTTCAGCACTTAGAGCATTACCTGATGATTCACCTGTGCTTTTTCTGTGAATTTATTCATTCAAAATTACACCAACCACATCATCAACTTTTAATATTTTAGAAGCAGACACAGTATTACTTATTGCCATTACCAAACTATCCCAACTTTCAGGTAAAGAGCATAAAATTAAGAGAGCCTTTACTTCATCATCAAAAATAATATTGACTAAAGCTAACTAGTTTACCAAACCATGGAAATCACTAAGATGAGTATGTACCAATCCACCTTCTTTCATTTACAAAGTAAATAACTGCTTCATAAGAAATACCTTATTTGAAGCTGAGGGCTTTTCATATAAATTTGCCAAAGATTCTATCAACTCTTCCATTGTCTTACACTATGATAAGTTAGAAATCACAGACGATGCAAGGCTCAACCTTATGGATCCCAGAGCCTTCTGATCAAGAACATTCCATTCTTCATCCTTCATATATGTGGGCTTGCATGCAACCCCACCCAACGGTAAGTACAAATCTTTTTGATACAGATAATCTTCTATCTGCATCCTCCAATGTTGATAATTCTTGCCGTTAAACTTCTCCATTCGTAGCTTACTTTCTTATACCATTGCTAAACTCCCACTCAATCAGAAACCCCTGAGAATGACCTGTAATCAAATAATAACCTGCTCCCTGCAACCTTAGCTCTGATACCACTTGTCAGGAATCTAGAACAACAAACTGCTCTGATACCAACTGTTAGGAACCCTTGGAAGCACAATTGATTACTTTTCTATAAGCAATTAAACATGGAATTGAACCAAAATAATTAACTAAAAACTTGAAACAACAAAGAATATGAGAGACAATACACAATCTTGTATTAAATACTCTTCAGAAAGAAATACAATAAAGAAGTTCCACAGTCTTCTTCCACCTCTGAGGCTTCCCACACCTCTAGGACTTCTTCCCTCAAAATTCTCTCTCTCTCTTTCTCAACCACAACTAACTCAAACACCTGAGTTATTATCCCCTCCTTGATAGCTTCAGCTGATCTCCTTGACCTTGCACCTTGCAGATCTCCTTTGACCTTGCTTTCTTGCTTCAATGCTTTACTTGCCTTTATTACAATACATGCCTCATGGGTATTTAAATAGGATCCCATGCATACAATAATTAGACTTCTAATTACAATAATTAGAAACATAGACTCAAGACTTAAATTAGTCTTCAACATGCAAACACTCTCGGACCTCTTAAAATTAGACAAGTCTAATTCTGGAAATGCATTCTGGAAACACATGCAAATGCATGCACACACACAGGTGACCGACGTCGATTGCTATCAGTCTGCTCCTGACCGACGTTGGCCTATCCCTGGTCCCTTCCTGACCAACGTCGGCAATACTACTGATGTTGGTTACTGATTGAACTCAGCAATTCCCTGATTAGCATCTTGGTGAAGCTTTTAGCTCCACAACTTAACATCTATATGTTATTTTTATGTTGAGGACTAACATATCATTTACTCCTTCATACACAAATACAAGCATACAAAGATACATGATGCACTCCTATTTCAAATGTTGGTCTTTTCTTTTATTCATGTCATATGGATGTTAGGGGAATCTACTTTTTTGATATTGATACACACATATTATATGATTCGATGATCAATATACACCATCATGTTTGAGCTTATATTTGTACTTACACATGCCTATTATCCATGGTTATATCTTGCGTAGGGTACTTTATATACTATGCACCTTAAAAAAATTTATAACACATTTGATCCATGGGCCACTATGACATGATTATGTTGGTTGTTTATGATTTTCCTTTATACACTTCGTTGAGCATTTTGCCTTACGATTGTCTTGCTTTTTTTAGTATTTGAATATGCTCTATTTTATGTGGCTTTTATGCTTGTGTTTTTCTTTTTTGACATTTGAATATGTCATTCCTTGCTTTGTGGACATTTAACTAAGTCATGTCCACTCAATTTTGTAGCATTTGAATATGCCCCTTGTTTGCAGTCTCCTTGGACCATTGCCTTTTGAATTGATTTTGATTGATCTTATGTGTGTGATTCTTTACTTATTGAGATTGTATTATTATTGTCTATATGTTTCCATGATCTTTATAATGAATTTTAGGCATACATGTGATCACAATGGTCTTATGCACTTCAATGATACATTTACCTAGATATGTTCCTTCTCTATGATACATGGTTACATTCATAGATTTTAAAGTTGTATTAACCTTTTGAGGTGAGGTATCTTCTAGGTAATATTTTTTCCTCACCTCAAATGGGAGGGGCATATTAGTGTGGGCATTCTTGGGAAGCATGTTCTCCACACTTAACATAGTTCTTAAATTCAGTGGGGGCATGTGATATGGACATGGCTTCCACACATTCACAATTTCTAGATTATAGTGAAGGTATCTTTGGAAGCATGTTATCCACATTCATTTAGTATGGTACTTATATCAATTCATAGATTCAGTAGGGGCATGCTTTGAAAGTATGTTCTCCACACCTGCTTAGTATTCAACATTTCTAGTTTATAGTGGGGGCACATTTTATAAATGTTATATCTTTAATTATCACCCTTGAGAGGGTGTTTCAAGTACTCTCACTTAAGATATACAATGGGGAAAATCCTAGATAATGGATGACCTACTAAGTGTATTGAACCTCTAGATTTGGGTTAGCTCCCTTGATGCTTCACCCAAACTATTCTTAAATTGCATTTTTTTTAATCGGTAGAAGCTCCTATCTCTGTGAAAAAACCCCTATTTATTGCCCCATTTTTTGAGGGTAGGAATGAAGACCCTACAATGGCTGTCCTCAGAAGAAGAAGCCCTACAAGTGTGTTAAGATGCAAAACTATTTGATATAGCATTGATATTCATGATCTCAAGATATAGCAAAAGTTGTAAAGAGAGATTTTTAGATCTACAAGGGTATGCCTAAATAGATTTAACAATGTAATAGCATGTGTATAAGATAAATTTGGAATGTGATATGTTAGTTGTTAGTTTTTAGTAGCATGGAGGGATGGATAATGATGTCCATCATGGCATCCAAGAATCAAGGTAAATGCATGATTGGAATCATGGCATTACACACAAAGAGAAATGATCAAGAAAACAAGCATATAAAGCAAGAAGTAAGAAACACACAAGGGTGGCCAAGGGGTAAAAAAAACATGCAAGGCATATAAGGCATGTTCAAATTCTGCATACACATACAAAAGGAATAAGCAAATATTGGCATAAGGGCCACAAACACATAGAAAGGAAAACACAAAGGACATTGGAAAATGTCCAAAGGCACACACATACAAATAAGATAAAAGGACATTTGGAAAATGTCCTAAAACACAAACAAGAATCAAATAGGAACTAAAAAATGCAAAAACATCTAGCTAATCAAAGCAAAGAGTGGAAGCATGCAAAGTACTAGAAGAAGTAAACATGAATCTAACTATAAAAAGTGAGAAGCAATAGTATACAAGATATGTAATACAAGACTAATGTATATGCTATGAAATACAAAAGTATGATAAATGCCAATGGATTTCAATGTAATATCTATGTAAGCAAGTAAAGAACATACTACAACAAGATGTCTAAAGTTTGTAGTGTAAGAATGACATAACCTTGATGGTGTAGTCATGTAGAGTGTACCCCCAGTGGGTACATTTATTGATATGTAGCTGGAATGTAGACATAAGATGCCCCCTTGATGGGTGAAGTAAATAAATCAAGGATCTGGATGTATTGCACATACTTAAAATAAGATCAAGTGAAGTCTGGTAATATAGATAGATCAACAAAAAAGTAGCATAGAATAGTGTAATGTATGTCTATCATAGTGTTTTATTAATGTATGAACATAGATGATGCATACAATTGATATATATTTTTATTTTTTTTTAAAGTTTGTATTATTTTTGTATTTTTGGAATAAGTTATGTACAATCATGCAAAAGAGACTATATACAGGCAATGTGAGAAAGGAAAGTATGTACAAACATAATATCATAATATAATAGATACTAGGCTAGGGGTGGGAAAGGATCCTGAGATGGAGGAAACTAGGGATAAAAATGGAGGAATTGGTTATGGCTATCATCAAATGCATCGAGATCATCATCATTAGTATCATTATATGTTGTAAATGATGTGTTCATGTTGTCATCAACTCAAAGATGAATTGAAAGTTGCTCTGGTGGTGGAGATGTTGTTATTTCTCTTGGTAATTTAGCCTTGTTAGTGAGTGATTTCATTGGAAGTGGTGTTGGTACTACTAGTGGAGTTGTGATTTGAATAATGTCTCAATTTTGTAGTTTATCCAATCATTATTGTAAAGTTATACATGATTCTGTATCATGGCTGATGATCCTATGAAAAAGTTAAAATGGCTTACCTTATTTTTGTGATAATCCATTGATATATCTGTGTCATATTGTAGAAATCTTGATTAATTTATGATCAAGTAACATCTGTAGCAAAATCTATGGTTAATGATGTGTACTATTTCTTGGATTTGAATGAATATACTTTTCATTGAAGTGACCATGTTAACTATACGATGCTTAATAAGTTCTATAGAATCATCTTGATATTATCTTAAGCCAACTGGTGTAAAGTTTAATCTACATATATAATCATCTATGAGTGTGGGTGTTGTATCATCATCATTTGAGGTAGCCTGGGAATCTGTATCAACATCGTGCGTGTAAGATAACTCTGAATTTACCATAAGGGGTAACTATGATATATAAGTCTTAGTAACTATAGTAGGTGAATGTGATGATACTAGGAGAGTATTTCTATTAGTCTAAGGGGCTATATCCATAGGAGCAACTGGCACTACTAGAATTGTTGTTGGTAATGGTGTAAGTGTAATAGGTGTTTTTATTGTGACTTCTAGAGTGACTACAGTTGTTATAATTGGCTAAAAATATTTAGTTTTTGAAACATGAGATGTGTTGGTTTCTCCCACCTCATATGTATGTATTTTATCTAGAGGAATATGATAAGGTGGTGACTACACAGTAAGAGAAGGTGTCCCATCTAGCAAAATACTCAAAGATGACTAGTAACTTGATAGTATCTTAATGGTTGATTATTTGTTGGACATGTGTAGAGATATCCATCATGAATGAACTTGACACATCAGTTAAGAGTAGAAAGAATGGATTTCATATCGTGTATCTATGGTCATCCAATTAAAATATTATAAAGGAGAGGACCAGGCATAACCTAAAACTAGGTAGTAAGGATTTTTGGCCCTACTATGATATCCAATGCAATGATGCCCAATGTTTGTCATGGTATATCATCAAACCCTTTAATGGTATTATATGATTTTTGCATGGATGTCATATCTACACTCATAGCTTGTAATAATGTGATATTGCATATATTTATTCTGACACCACTATCAACTAAAACTCTCTTTACTGCACTAGTTTTAATTTAAATCTGTATGAATAGTGGTAAATTTTTATCATTAACTATTTGAGATGGTTTGCCATATTTATCAAAATAAATGGCATCTTTGATAGTTTTTCATGTATTAACCATGGATTCAAAATAATCAGGCTCAGAGTTAGCTGGCATGAAAGTCTGAGTGAGTGCCTAATAAAGAATGTTGTTAAACACATTAGCTTTTTGGAGCAATTCTAACATTGAAATTTTTGTTGGAGTATTACACAACTGATTCAAATATCATATGCCTTGGTTGCATCTGATTGTGTAATAGGCCTGGGTCAGGGATGGAATGGAATAGGTGGATTTTAGGGTTCCTGGGTGGGTGGAGGAGAGATAACAACATGTCGAGTAACAACTCTAACTGCATTATCCATTATCTGTATAGGATTAGTAGTGTATGTAGTAGGAAAGCATAGATAATTGATAGGGTGGGGAGGTGGAGGGAAAAATGGTACTAGCTAGGATCTCTGGTGATGGGTAGTAACTTGTGGGATGGTGAAATCAACCATGCATCAGTAGTCATTATGAAAGATGAGTTCCATGAGATATGGGGCAAGAAGTGTCTTAACATATGTAATAATATATTATTGAATATGATTCCATACTATGAAAAGTAAATATGCAAATCAAAGAATGAAACTTTGTAGTAACATGTGATAAATGTCATCATTCATGTACATGATAGGGCCTATTATATTTTCCTTATTATTTACAAGAAATGTAAGAAACATTTAAAAATAAGTATCATTTTTGTAATTTGTCTATGTATGTAAGGTGATACCTCAAGATGCAATAGGACCTAGTGTATGCACCTAGGGATTTTTTAGGAATATTAGTTGCACAATACTATGAACTTTTGAATTTGAAAATGATTTTTTAATTTTAATATTCAACCAAAATTTGTAAAAAATAAGAGGAATATTTTGGAAAATGACTGGAAATTAAGTGATGTAACTAAGGTTTGAAATGACTTTTTTTTTCAAAATTAATGCAATAATTTTAAAATTTTATTCAGAATTAGTAGATTTGACTTGAAATATATTAGGAAAAATCTAAAAATATTTCTAAAATCAGCAGAATATTTTTCCTAGTGGTCTGGAAGTGGTTTCATGCAAAAAGGACCTAATATGTGTAAATTAGGGTTTTAGTGAATTATTGAAAATATTACACTTAATTTTGTAGTTTATTGATTTTTAAATTCTATAAAAATCATAAAAATATGGAAAAAAATAATTACCTAGGGATTTTAGGGTTTTTGTGTGAAGATTCAAAGTAAGTCAGGTTCACCAAAAATTTTATTATTTTTGGGAAACTATAGGTGTAATTTCTTAAATAGTAAAGGGGTCTAGATTAAGGGGAAAATCAGTAAATAAATGTGCCTTAATTAACCTACTAATTTATTAAATTTGGTAGTGCTTAATTGATTTCTAAAAATAGCAAACAAGGGGATAGAGAGTGAACTTAGCTAATTTTTAGATTGAGACAGAGGATTTTGGTACTATAAATTATTGAGTTGACTGGGAAGATTATTAGAAATAGGACCCAAAAGTTTGTTTTCTACCTGGATAGTAGCACCAAAAATTAGACACTTAGAGGTCCAACACTATAGTCCTATTTTTGGTGCTATAGTACCTCTGATCTACTTCTTCTGAGATTTTTGGGTTTTAGTCTGATACTTCAAGAGGCTCTGTGTTTTGAATCTTAGGTATCAATCATTTGTAAATCTCCATGTACAATTGATTCTATTTTCTAGGGTCTTAATTCCTCTGTAGGCTTGACAAGTGGTCTTGAATCAGCTAGAAAAAGGGGTTAGTGTATATTATGCACTGAATGTACTATCACACCTCATGTGTGGGTACACTGCCTACATACCAATACTCTAATGAGGGATCAAGGAAAATTTATTTCTCCCAAATTTAATGTGTATTGTGAAATCTTTTGTATGCAATGAAAGTATTATGTGAATCTGGGCAAGCTTGAGATGACTTGTGACTTGTTCGAGAGCTTGAGTAAGCTGGAAAAAGTAGTGGTTAGCTATATATAGAGAATAGGGAGATTTTCTTGAGTGTGTTTAGTGTATTTATAGATAATTCCTTTTTGAATGATTTCCAACCCTTCTAAATGACCCTTGAATAGGCTTTTATAGGGAAACTGATGATCCTAGGTTAGATGACTTCATGTTAGGTTGATAGGGAAAGATAAGGATATGGGGAAATCTAACCATTTGAGGCTAAGAGTGATTTGGATATTATTGTTGGAAAGTGGACACCCTAGGGTACAACACTATAGTCCAACTTATGGTCCTATTGTCTAAGGGGATAGGTTTGCGCCTGGGAGAGGAGTTTGGGGTAGTTGGGGTTGATTTAGGAAGGCTTCAGGTGACTGGGAAGTAGTGAAAATATTCCTAGTGGGTTGTGCAAGAAAGTAGGAAAGACCTATGGTTTTAAAGTCACAAGTCATGCTCAAGTTTTAAAATTTTCATTTTTATGTAATTATAATCTTCAAACAATTTCACACGTACCAAAGTTACCCTTCTTGAGTAACGTAAGCCTAACTGAGTGGTCGAGGAAGATGATTTGGAAATAAAAAGATTTAAAACATTTGATTTGGCTTGGAAACTTAACTTTAGGTTTTATAAAACATGCCATGATTTATACCCATGGTTTTATTAGTGAATTTCCCTTTCAAACCCTTGGAACCTACCTTAATTCCTATGTAAGGGTTTATACACAATCCTATACAATTAACCCCAACATGCCCTTTCTCACACTTTCCTTCTTTATCAATGGTTACAAGCTTCATGGAGATATTATAAAACTTATAACTCATACCATTTCACCCATAAATTTACTAACCATTCAATAATATGCAATTTTTCCTCATACTTCATACACAGACCTGTGTATGTTCATTTAGGCCTACTAGGCCTAATTAGCCTTCTTGAACCTCTCACTATTTTCAATCACTTTATCACTTAATGGAAACCTTGTGAGATTTTAGTACTCAAAATAATATACCTCATTCACCTTACTTTCCATCTCATGGCCTCAATTAATGGTTAACACATTTCCATCAGTCACTCAAAACCTACTTGTAGGTGTTTATTAGGTCTGCCTAACTAAAAATATGGATGTAGGACTTCTTCAACTATCTTTTTAGAACCTTGGGATCATTTAAAAGTATTGAAGAGTTATCTTAGGCTATTTTTTACCTTTCACCAACCCATTCACACTCTATTATACACTAAAACTCGCATCTACTAACTACCATCAGCTTGTAGGTCCTCATTTGGACTCCTATACTATTAGGTTCACTAGAGTGAGCCTTTTTAGAATATTTAAACCTCTTTATGATGTCAATAAGTTTGGAAATTTTAATATTCTTATAATTTCCCTTTGTAACCTCTCATACTTCCATTCAATCATTACACAACTAGTCTATTTTTCCATTAGGTCAATGATAGGCCTTAGATGAACATTAGAACTTCTTGGGTGTTAGGCCTTGAGGTCTGAGTTCTTTATGCTTGTGATCTATTCCTTCTTATCCCATTTATTACATTGTGACATTTTAAATAATTTCTCTCCATGATCATTATTTTTTGACATGCTTTTAGTCATGCAAATGGATTTGCCAACTCACTTGGTCCTCATTTTAATGCACACAATCCATTAGTACAATGTATGAAGTGGATATAAGTGACCATTTGGCTAGGAGAGTTTTATGAGGGTTTTGAGGAATATTTGGGAAGGTGTCATAAATTTTTTAACTTGTCTCAACTATCCATATCTTTAATTCACTTGGTCATAGTGAAAATAATGAAAAATCTTAGAACCTAGGCCTGCAACCTCTTGGGATGAATATTATGATAGTATATATATGCAAGTTTGGACCTTGATTATATTGAAATTTTTTTTTATGGATATATAGGATGACAAGGAGATATTAATGTGGATCTAAAACTTTTTTAAATCCTCATATGGACCTGGGTCTTTATGGAGACACAAAACTCTCTAGGCTCAAACCTATAATCTCACCAATATTAAAAGATATTACTCATTTATGCCCTGCACAACCATGGATGTGATTTTAAATGGATTTAGAGGACTTGAGAGGAACTTTAAGGAATTTAAAAACCTTTTCCCATCATAAATGAGCTCACAACTTCACTAAAAATGCCCAAAATTGAGC
Organism: Torreya grandis; assembly: GCA_037957365.1. NCBI lineage: Eukaryota > Viridiplantae > Streptophyta > Pinopsida > Cupressales > Taxaceae > Torreya > Torreya grandis. The sequence goes on from JARHVA010000123.1 coordinate 6,641,103, forward strand.
ATACAAGGTTTAGCTAGGGTTTTAGACCTGCTTAACTTGTTAGAATTCATTCATAAATCATAAAACTTTAAAATCAAGGCTAATTTATGGAAAATTTATGGAATTAGGGCCCCCATATTTTCTTAAGAGAGAAGGTGTTGAATTTATCTCTCCTGTCTGTACCAAGCATTTGAAGATGGCCATTGTGAGCCTTCCCAGAGCTCAATGGAGTATATGATGTAATTTTTGGTTTTAAATGACTTTTTAAATCTTGTCCAAACATGATTGAACCTTATTGAAGCCATTTAAATGTGCCTTGGTCCTTTGATCCCATTAAAATGCATTATCTTTCTCTTTTTGGCTAATAAATTTCATTTATAACTATTTGTAAAAGTAATGATTGCATATTATGATTCAAACTATCATTTCTGATTTAATTCCTACCTCTTGAACGTACTTCTCATAGGTCTTGGAACATGCATATGTATGTACCATTACCTTTTATAACCTTCACATTTACTTATAACTATCAAGTATCATCTCAATATTTGCATGTACAATAAGACTAAAGTAGTGAAATACCTTAAACTTATCAAAACTACCTTAATCTTTCCAAATTTCTTGAAAAATAATATGATCAACTTACTAGATTTATTCTTTGGTCAATTTGGTCAGATTTAGACATGGTTGTCCTAAAAGGGTCACCACTTTGTCTCCTTAAGCATAGTTCTCCATCAACTTTATTTCACACTTAACCTTAACCTTATCAAAACTACCTTAAATAATGCTAAACATAAAATCAAGACTATAAAGAATGACCATTTGATGACAAGACAACATGATTTAGCTCAAATACCAACTAGATCATGCTAAATGACCTTAAAAGTTGCTATGGAAGACACACTACCTATCATCCTGGAGCATTAGTGACTAACACATGACCTTCATAATGGCTATCAACAAATTTAAGGTCAAATACATCAAAGTTTTGAATGACTCCCATTCACAGTGGCCAAATTTTGATTAATATCTTTGGTGACCTTTGGGATTGCATGATTTATATGCATCTAGACTAATTGCCTTATACCTCTATTGGGATATAGAGTCATGAATGCTACCAAATAAAATTGAAGACCTCTACAAACTCACACCAAACACCCAAACACAACAACAAGACAAGAGCAAACACACCCATGTGACAAAGCACTTAGAAGAAGTGAAATACCAACCACACAACAAAACTAACATGTGTCATAGACACTTAAGGAAAACAAACCACTTACCTATTATATACAAAACCTCAAAAAATGTTTGAGGTGATAGAATAACTCCTTGAACTCAACCAAGATCAATACCAATGTTTTTAGAACCCTTACTACTCCATGAAAACAAACCAACATAGGATGAATTTTTATCAATGACAAATTATTCACTAAGGTCATTTAGTGACTTACCATTCTTTAAATCCCTGTTAGCTACAAGTACATCATTTGAATCTCCTTTGAATGGTTCATTTAGCTACAAGTACAATGGAATACTTAAATGAACCTTATTCATATAATTTTTGATGTTGATAGGAGAATTACCAAGCCTTGACCATCCTCTAGGAGCTGCAATGTTGTTTTGAGATTGTGTTTTTGAAGATTGAGGCACTTCATCAGTATTTACCTTATGATTTATTTATGTTTATTGAACTTTTGGGGCTATATTAGACCCATTCATTCATTGAGGAACTTGAAAGTGTGAAAAGGATCATTTACCCACCCCTTGGGTTTCCTCCATTGCCCTCTTCGTAGACCTAGTATGGCTATTGTGTAATTTTCAGCCTTACTTGTCTCTCTGGGCTAATTAATTACACACCAATATCCCTCTTGCCAATTCACTAGAGTGACATCTGATCATAACTACCTCTCATTAGTTATCCTTGAGTAGACACCTCAACTTGAGTCATAAAAGGTATTGTTCCATATTAAGCCATGGAATCTTGATTGGATGCATCATTTTGATACGTAGACTGATCATAAGGCTGATAATGAGGTTGATATTGTCCAAAATCTTGTACAAGATTGTTTTGAACTATTACTAAGGCCCTTGAAGAAGAAAAAACATTTGTATTGAAACTATTGTATGGTTTGGCTTGAGTAATATGCCCTTATCCTTGGGAATGGGCTTGAAAATGAGGCTTATTGGGTTGATAAGACTGTTAGGGATGATAATGACCTTGATAATATTTATAATGATAAGGTTGGTGTCTATTTAAAGCCATTATCTCATTCCCTTAAGCTTTGACTAGGTTATTCAACTCTTGTATTTCATTTAAATAGATAGGGGTAGATTGTTCATGATTGGTACGTGTGGGAATATGAGTAAGAATTAGAATAAAAGGTTGAATATCAAGAAAAAGTGGCATGAGAGGCCTTGGGGAGATAATTCTATCTTAGATAAGATTATTTTTAGATTTAATTACAAGGTCATAAGCATCAGGTAGAGTCTCTCCTCCCATAGATTGTATCATAATAGCTATATCACTATTCATGGACTTAACATAATAAAGGAATGCATAGTTTGGAGTAGGCCTCACAAAAGCTGAAATTATATCCCATGTCTTTTGGAACCTAGAATTGAAATCTTACATGAATTTTCGGGGGGATATCTTTATAGTGGTTAATTGCTCAACTAGGGACACATGATCACTCTTATCCTCAAACCTCTTAATCAAATTCTCTCCTAATTCATCCCATGAATAAATGGAACTAGGGGCTAAGGTTTTTCTACCACTCTAATGCTTTTCCCTTGAAGGATATTGCCAAAAACCTAATGGTTATATTCTCTTGGGTGTCATTATAGATATTATAAAAGTTATCCATATATTTTATATTCTCAATGGGTGTAATAGTGCTCTCTCCACTAAAATATGGGACAATCTTGAGGGATGCCACCAGGATATCATCATATTGTGCAAGATTTAGAGGAGATCCTCCATTAAAGGCCACAAAAGGTATATTTATATCCATCCTACTAGCTTTAGGAAAACTTGGATTATATGGAAAATGAAGCCTTCTTCTAAGAGTCTTGGTGTAAGGAAGAGTATGAAGGAACCTCTTTACTTTGACTAAAAATAAAGGTAACTTAACAAAATCAAATGAAATACCTTTAGCCTTTGATCTTATAGTCACCTTTGGCATGAAAATTTTGGCTTACTAGTATGCAACCAAGAACTTAAAACCTATTGGAGTCGTCAGATGTTACATTAAGGAGGTTGTTATAGCTACAAATTTTCCAAGACTAGCATCAATCTGGGACAACCTTGTTTAAATTGAGTCCCATTGGGCATGCTAGAACTATTATAGCTTAAATTAACACCGTTGAGAGGGTGTTTCAAGTCCTCTCACTTAAGCTATATAATAGGGACAATACTAGGTTATGGGTGACCTACTAAGTGGATTGAACCTCTAGATTTGGAATAGCTCCCTTGATGCTTCGCCCAAACTATTATTAAAATATTTGATTTATAAGAAAAATTTGCAAAGGACACTACCTATTGTAATCACTTATATTTTGCACCCATCTTTGTGTGGTAGCATATAATGTATTATGAGCTGCACACTATAAGAAATTTAATGACACAATGGAATCACCTCCAAGCTGTGGGACCTTTGAAGAAGGCTAAATTACTTTCACTAAGTTTGATGTAACTAATATATTACCAGTTCACATTAAAACCCTAATTCTTAGTGATCTTGCTCCTAGCTAAGGTTTGACTTGTTAGGAAAAGAGTTTTAGAAATGAATTTGTAAAACTAGAAAATGGTGATTGTACCAAATAATTATAGTGGAAATTAATGCTTGCTTTGTAGGAACATAGTATAAAAATAAATATAATGAAGTATATTGGAGTACAAACTTATGAAAATATGGAACCAAAGGTAATATTGGACTTTTATCATATAAGGAATAGGATCCTTTATTTTAATCAAACAACTTTTCAAAAGGGCAAAAGAATACCACAGATGAATTTTTGTGATTGAAACAAGAATCAAAGCATTCACAAATTTGACAAATAGCCATGCATACACAAAGATAACACTTCAATCTATTATCATTCTCTAGGTTACAACATGTATATCAATTGTTTAAAATGCAGAATAATTTCTCCAACACCAAAAAGATAAGATGGGATACACCATGGTACCCATATTTATAAAAAAAATACTCTCTTAAAAAAGAGGGATTTATCAAAACCCTTCACCCAGTTAAAGATAAATAAAATACAAAAAACCTCAAGCAAATGGCATGATCTTTAGTTTCGAATGGCATCCTTAGTCAGGTAGATAGTTGGAACAAGAAACATGCAACTACTAGGTTCTTCAACAAGTGTTGGAGGCATGGAGAAATTCATTGAATCTTCATGCAAACATCCTCTTTGTCTTCAGTTTAGTTGTTTTTATCTTTTCCAAGTAATGAGGTGAAAAAATGAACTAACACTTAGAAAAATTTAAATTTTTTAGGTATCTTAGGTTATAACTTGCAAAACCTGACTTGTATTTTTCAGTTGAGACTTTTACAACTTTGTAAGTCATCCAACTTGAAGAAACTAAAAATGAAAATTACAACATGATTTTTTGCAAGTTAAATACCTCAAACTTTGCCAAAAATAAAAGTGTAATTTAAAAGTATCACTTTTTCAAATTAAAACCTATCAAAAAGATACTTGAAAATTACAAATGACTCTTTCTCAAAAAAGAGCTATCAAAATAGTAGTTGTGATTTGCAACTTGCAACTTTACAATGTCTTTTATAATAAAGAAATGTAATATAAAGAATGTATTTTATTGAAAGAATTAATCTACAACCATAACCTCTAAATATTCCTTGTCCTTTTATGATTGTATCTTCTCAATATAAGCATCAAAGCTTTTGAATATCTCTAGGAGGTGATCTTCATCAGGACCATGTGAATATAGGTTATTTATCCCACATTTTGCCATTGTATCAAAGAGATCTCTAGATGCAGTCTTGTATATTTGAGTCTTTCCTCATTTGATCCAATGTATTATGATACCTAATGAATCAATGGATGTAACTCAAGTTGAATGTTGTATCCCATGCTGACTCTCTCTTGACCACTAATTTGAACTTGTCATGAACTTCTTGAACTAAAAGGATTTGATATCATTGATCTGTTGCTTCACATGAAAATCTACTGATCAAATCCATAATGTAATAGATTACATTTATGGACTTATCACATGTAGCCTTAGCCTTATTAATACTCTCAGTGAGTATTCTTATTTTGTAATTGGCTGTCCTAACCAATTCCTCATGCTCTGCATCACTTTTCAATATATTCTCTAGAATGAGGGTATTAGTTTAATCAGGTCAATAAATTACAATTTTGGGAAGAATAGGTTCAACCTTTCAATATATTCCTCATATTTTCTTATTTCTCTTTTCAAAGATGCCTGATCATCCTTCACAGTTTTGTAGGAGTCCATTATTAGCTCAATTAATATATTTCATTTTATGATGAACTCTTTAGCCCAATATTTTGTGGATCTTCCCATATTTCTAATCTCTATCATTACTTCAAGTGTTTCTTTATCAAGGAACTAATCAAGAGACTAAGTAGGTTGGGCTACTAGCTCTATAAACTTCTTTAGAGCTATTGTCAATTATTCAAATTTATCCTTTAATTACTCTTTTGTGACCTTGTCACTATCCATTCTCTCAAAAAGAGAGCTAATGCTTGATTGAACATCCTGTTTCAATCCCTCTCCAGTAGGATGACCCAAGTGCACTTTGGATATTTCATAATCTCCCACCACTAGATCTTCTTTTTGTTTATTTGGTAGGGGAAATGCAATTTCTACATATTTATCCCCTACTAAATCATATAATATTATGGATATGGTTATAGGGCTTGACTTTGATCTTTTTGATGCCTCTAAAATGCCAAAGTATAGTGTGGTAGGAGACACCATTTATTTCCACTTCTTCCCTACTAATTGCACTAGCCATCTTGGAGTGGCTTCCTATGAACCTGGCACTATTGAATATGAATTTGTAATTGAAGTTGCTACACTAGTGGTTACTGTGACAAGTGTTGTATCTATCAATGATATGGCCATTGAATTATTGACTAATGTTTTGGAAATCTATTCCTCATTTATGGGTTGAGCAGCCACAATTGTATTAATGATTTCATTTATCTCTACCTCATTAGTGGGGATATGGGTTATTATAGAAATGGAAGAAATAGGTGTAGTGGAAATGAATGTGCCTACCAAGGGTGTGGGAGCTAGAAGTGACACAAGTAGGGGGGGTAGGCATGGGTAGTTAAAATAGGGTAACCTATGGAAGTGTGCAATCTAGGGTAGTGAATGATTCAATCATGGTGGTGGGAACACTCAAAGTTGATGAAATGGGGAAAGTGATGGGAGATGAAAATGAAGCAGTAGCTATCCCAATGGTTGGGATGGCTAGTGGGATAGTAGTCAAGATAATTAAATCTACAATAATGTACTATTTGGTGTTGTTAATGATTAATAGAGTGGTGGTGGATATTGGGGATGAGATAGAAGGAATTATGGGAGAGGTTAGTGAAAGTGAATCATAAATATATAATTGTGTTGATTGGCCTATTGACAATGGAGTCACTGGCATAGGTGAGATGGTAGAAATAGAAGGGGTAATTGTTTGAGGTGATTTTGGAGTAGAGACAGGAGGAGGTACCATAGTTGGTTTAATAGTGAATACATGGGGAGAAACTATTTGTACTTGAGCAACAGTTGTGTATTCGATGGAAGTTGGCATTGGATGATTCATTTGTTGTGTTGTTGCCTCTTGGCTATTAGATTGACCTCTTTCAGCCTTTTATTTCTATTTCCTCTTATTTGATACCACTAGCCTATCTTCATATTCTATTTGGGTTCCACTATTGTCACCACACCTTTTTCCTTCACTTATCTCAACTTATCACTGATACTCAAGGTTTCCTTGGTAACCTTGACCCTTTTACTCCTTTGCTAGCTAATTGTCTTATTTATTATATTGGTAGTCTTGTCCATCAATGAGAAGGACTCAGGTGTGGACCATCTAACTAATGGAAGAAGTTGAGAAAATATCTTGTTATCATAGTAAACCCTGTTAACTAAAGATTCATCATCTATTAAGTCCTCAAGGACTAGTGCCATGTTGAGAGTTTTGATCTACTCCAGGTTCATCCTAGAATAATCTCATAATCTCACTTATTCTTTATCTTTCATGTCTTCCCATTAATACAAGAGAATATGTTGTGATCCCCAATATACTGGTAATGCTACCAGTCACATCATAAAATGGCCTTGTAGCGAGAGCTCTTAAGATCATTTGAGTCATTTTGGCATCTACACATTTGGATTTTGATACGGAAGGGTATGTATACATCCATATGTTGATGGGGAATTGGATTCCTAACTTATGTTTGCTTGAAAATAATTTTTGAGTCTCTACAAGCTACCTCAAAAATTACATTAGAGCCCATCTGTCACTTACATACCTTGGAAGGGTGTAAGGATAACCATTGAATCCTCCTAATTTGATATATGAATATGTTGGGAATTAAATGAAATACAATCTACAATTTATGATCTTAGAAATTATGGAATCAGAGAATCTTTTATTTTCTAGCTCCTTGTCACAAATAATTATGATATAGTATATGAATGCATCATTTACCATTTTAAAATGTTGCCTACTTGCATCAAGGATGAGGTCAAGGTAATAGTTAAAGACCTTATTGACTTGGTCAGGCACTATGTTCAACCCCAGAAATGCCCTCCACCTTCCTAATATGTAGACCAAATATGAAGTAATATAAAACTTCCCTATGGTTTGGACTTCCATAAATTATTTGTGGATGGAGTAGGAAATCAACTAGGCCTAGAGGATATATTATTTATTTTGGTGGATCACCCAGATGTATTGGTACATTCAATTCTAAAAGTTCTTATCATCTAGGTTCCCATTAATTCCATGTAAAGGTACGATTATATGACCCACTTTATCTTTTAATTCTAATCTTACTAGGGTTTTAGGTAGTCTTTTAGATGTGGATCTAGAGAATGTTAGCCATTATTTGTTCAGGTTCCTTAGACATGCAGTGTCATTATCATGATAGATATTCTTAGATGATTCAGGGATTATATTAATATATCTCTCATACTCTAGAATTGGGAACATAGTGTAGATGAAGTTAGGGTCTAGGTTCAGAATCCTTTCTCCCTTGTCATTCACTACTTCTCTCTTTTCTACATCATAGTGTTTTTCAAGTGTGAGCACAATCTCATGGCTCTATACTAATAATGGGAAGTTTTTGCCTAAGGCAATCTATAGTTGTAAATGATATAAATCTAATCATTCTTGAATTCAAGATTTACTCTTGTCTAGAAATCAACTAGGTTTGTGTGACCTAGATCTGTGTGACCTAGATCCATGTATGTGATCTCATTTTTATTGGAGTCTAGGCTGAGTGGGACACTAAGTTCCTTACATTTGAATTTCATTTCTTTTCTAGACATATTCTGGAAAAATTGGTGTGGGAAAACCAACTGTAGAGTTGGCAGGTTTTGGACTTGATTTTACAGGTAGAAAGTCCAGTGGGTTTTGGACTTGCTTAATGCATGTAAAAGGCTCGATGGGTTTGGGCTTGCAAAATTCACTTTCAAAATTTGATGAAAATTCTAACAATTTTTTAGGCTTTCAATGGAATATTTTAAATTCTAATAATTTTCTCAACCCTAGTTTTCTATAAAGGTTTAGAAATGATTGGAAAATCTATTTTAACTAGCCTTTTAAAATGCAAACAAGGAAAACTTAAAGAGATGCAAGTAGAAAGTAAAAAATCTAGATTCTTACATGAAAATGGAAAAGTAATTTTTTTATGTAGAAAGATAGCAATAATTTTGGAATATCCAAGGAGAATAGAGGAATACCATTTGTAGAGGATGGAAATGGCAGTTGTCATTTGGTATAATGTTGGTGAGGCATGGTGTTGCTTGGCATCGATGGGTCGTGACTTGGCAAGGGTCACTTGGTGTAGAGCTCCCATTTACAAAATTAATAATGATTTGTAAAAAAACCTAATTTATTTAATATAACCCTAAAATAATGCCATTTAGGTTGGTGTTTGGGAGAAATGGTAGGAGTTTTGGAGTTTTAGAGTTATGGTATAATTTTACAACTTTATAAAATTGCATTTTACACTCTAAACTCTACTTTCCACTAAGTAGCTTAGTGTAATGGAAGCAAGAAATTAGAACTTGAGGTACAATTTACAACTTTGTAAGTTGCAATGTGAAACCAGAGTTATAATTTTTTTGGGTAGGGTAGATGATAGGAAGTGGAACTTTGATTGCAATTTCCACCTTGAAAAGTTACAAATTGTAACTGAAGTTCCTATTTTTGTGAGCTTAATAAATGGTATAAATCAGGACTCAAGTTATAATTTTCAAGTTGAAAAGTTGAAAATTACAACCAAAGTTCCAATTTCCACTGGCTATGTGATAAGCATAAAATGGGGTTCTGCTTATTGTAAGTTATAACCAGAGTTTAGGTTTCCACTAGGCATGGGGTGAGTGGGAAGTGGAGGTTTGATTGCAATTTGAAACTTGTAAATTACAGCGAATATCTAGTTTAAATTGGGTTTTTGTAAATCATAGGTTTGATTTCAATTTGCAACTTTACAAGTTGTAAATTGCACCCAAATCTCTAGTTTCCATTGGGTTTGTGAAAAGGGTATCCTAGGTCACTTTAAGAATTTTTACCAAAAAATTAATGGGTCTCCCCTAGGGTATAAGATATTTTGACATTTTTTGTGACCTCTATTGGGTGATTACCTACTAATCAATTTATTTTAAGCATCTTTCTAGTTTATTATGCATGGATTTATTTTAAGCTTAACACACTTTAATCAGAGAAGAATAAAACTAGGACTTTTGCCTGAACAAGGATGAAATAAGGAAAGAAAAAACATAAATGAACTAAGGAAACAAAAAATCCTAATGAATTGACATGTGAAAAAGTAATTATGTGGGAAAATTAACTAATCATAATATATAAAATGCTTTTTGGAAAGAATTCCACCCTTATAAGAAATCTTTGAGGTATATCCCATTGACTAGGATAGGTAGTTTCGATCCATCAAGCTTAGATAGCTAGAATGCATTTGATACTTTACACTAAGTTATGATGTATAGACCACTCCATATTGAATCAAAATTTATATATTTGTCTAGTTTGGCCCTTTCATCATCCTATTTTAGAACTATATCTCTTTCGTTGAAGTTCCTATTAGATGATTTTTTATCAAAAGTTCTCTTTGTTTGAGCTTGATTTGCTTCCAAAATTTTTATTGACTAGTTCCTGACTTCTTATATCTCCATGATTATTTCCAATTATACTATCATTTCATCATTTTCAATCAATTTTAAATGATTATTGAGTTCAAGAGATGGTAACTCAATTGATAGTGGAAATCTATCTTCCCTTCCAAATACCAACATGAATGGAGAATTGCCATTGGCTCTCTTGGGAGTGATCCTATCATCCCAAAGTGTTGATTTTAACTTTGTGTGTCAGTCCTTTGGTTTTCTTCCATTGTCATTTTGATAATCCTTATGATATTTTTATTGGTAGACTCGACAAAGCCGTTAACTTGTGGGTAATAATTGGATGAAGTACTCAAATATACATTATACCTTATAACCCATTCACACACTTGAGTGCCCATAAAAACTTTGGCATTGTCTGAGATAATAGTGTAAGGAACACCAAATATTGTGACAATGTTATCCATGAATTATAGGATAGATGCCTCCATGGCATCTTTTTAGTGTAGCTACTTTAGTATATTTAATGAAATAATCAGTTACTATAAGGACCCATTTGTGGCTATACTCGATGGTGTATTGATCATGCCAATGAAATCCAATCCCCATTGGGAAAATGGTTGGTTAGCTTGGATTGGTTTGTGAGGTAAAGCTACTAATATTTATTTACCTACAAAGTAAGCACACTTCTCATGGTTCCTTACCCATTTATGGGAATTTTTGAATATGTTAGGATAGTAATAGCCCCCTCTCATTATGTTTATGGTAGTGGTTTTTACAGAGAAATATCCCCATGATGGACCATCATGAAATTCCTTGAGCACCTTGGGAATTTGACTATGCTTGATACACCTCAGTATGAATCCATTCTATATTTTCTAAACAATAATCCATCAAAAAGAACATAAGAAATAGATTGGAGTCTAAAATATATTTTCTTAGACTACTATAAATCATACAGGTACTTGCCAATCTACAATAATATGGCCATGTCATAGATCTAGCTATTGAATAGAGGTGGAGTAGCTAGTTGGAATGTTTGTTGAGAATATACTTCATTAGATACTACCTTGGTAGTCTTTATATCAGAAATCAATTGTTCACATAAACCCTTTCCTCTTATGATCTTTGTAATTTTTATGTTCACATCATATTTCATGACTTTTGTGCCAACCCACTTTCTTCTCATTTATTTCCCATCTCAAAAACAACTCCTTGATGATTTAGTGACTAACCATCAGGTGAATTTTATTATTGGATAGCATATACCTAAAATTTTTGAGAGATTTTATTATTGCATATACTTGATTCTCCATGAAACTCTACTTTTCCTCATAATCCTTTAAGGATTAACTAAAGAAAGATATTGGCTACTCCAACTATTCTTTATTTTGTTGGATCAGAATAGATGATACACTACCTTCTCCTCCAAAATAATAAAGAATGAAATCAATCTCATAGTTTGGGTTGACAAGGGTAGGAGCTTGAGAAATAGCTTGCTTGATGGCTTCAAAACTATCTTTTCCTTCCTGTGTCTAGATGAAACTAACACCCTTCTTAAGTATGGCAGTAAGGATGTTGGACATGGAGGAAAAATTTGGAATAAACCTTCTTAAAAATTTGATCTTTCCTAGGAAAAATTATAATCCCTTTTTATGGCTTGGAAGTGCTAGTGAAGATACAATACTTACTCTCTAGAGGTCTATTGTAAAACCCTCTTTTGAAAAAATGTGTCTTAATAGTTTCCCTTCATAAACTACAAAAATGAACTTTTTTGGATTAAGGGAAACTCCAAATTCTCTGCACCTTTCAAAAACTTTCCTAAGGTGATCCAAGTGTGCATCAACATGTTTTGAATAAACAGTGATGTCATTTCGGTATACTAGGATCATCTTATTTATCAAACCTATGAAAGCCATATCCATGGCTCTTTGGAATGTATTACCAGCATTGGTTAGACCAAAGGGCATATTTTTATAGGCATACATGCCTCATTTTATAGTGAAATTAGTCTTGAACTAATCTGATTCCTATACTAGGATTTGGTTATATTCAGAATAACCGTCTAGAAGGGAAAACCTTTCAGATTTTGATATAGTTTGAAGAATTTGTTTCACAGGTGGAAGGGAATAATGATCCTTCAAGGACACTTTTTTTAGGTCCCTAAAATCTACACAAATCTTATTTTCACCATTATTTTTCCTTACAGGGACCAAGTTAGCAACCCAGTATGAGTGTTTGATAAGGAAAGTGATATTAGCCTCTATCAGTTTGAACATCTTGCTATTAATTAAGGGTTATATTTTTAGATTGATTGGTCTCTATTTATATCTAATAAGGTTGGTATTTGGGTCAAGCTCTATTGTGTGTTGGGATAAGCTAGGGTCAAACCCCCTTAGATATTTATAACTCCAAGTGAAGTTATCATCAAATTCTTGACACAACTTCATAAAATCCTACTTTTCAAAAGCATTACATACCTTTTTAATCTTCAATTTTTTTCCCTCTGAAATGAATAATAACTCATAGTCTTCTTCATTGACCATGATATTCTTATTTTCACCATTTAGTTGATCATTAGAGTTGAAGATACTTTCCAAAGTAACAAGGCCCATGGGTAATTTTTTGTCTTCAATTGAATGATTTGATCTTTTTATTGATCTTGGAGTCTTAACTAATTTTTATTTGAGATTTCAGCTTCTTCACTTAGAAAATTCAATGTTTACTAATCATTATCAAAAACTTTCCAATTGGTTGATTTGTCAGGAACAAATGGTCTCACTATCAACTTTACATGATTGCTATTATTTTTCTTTATCTCTTCAAGTAGGTTATATTAGGAACCTACTGAGGACATACGATCAACATCCTTATTTTGTGCTTTTGGTATCGCTTGAATGTTTAAAGTGGTAAAGTCTTTGAATAGGTCCCAAACCTTGTGTTTGTAAGACCTTAGCAAGTTATTATTGTTTATGATTTTAGATCTTACTTGGTAAACAATCAGTTCATTGTCACCAAATACTTGTAGTGGTTATATTCCCCTCTCTTTGGCAATATAGAGACCTCAAATCAATGATTCATATTTAGCTACATTGTTAGTGTAGTTGAATTGAAGTCTAAAGGAATAGAAATAAATCTCCTTTAATAGAGAGATCAAAATAATACCTGCACCTACACCATTTTTGCTTCATGAGCCATTAAAGAACAAAAACCACATTCCTTGGAGATCCTTAGCTAGTTTTACAAGATTTGGGATGATTACATTATTTTAATGGATGTAATATGTACCCAACCTAGTTTATTTTACATAATCATAAGGATCAAATTGGAGATCTGATCCCTATTCATCCAGATGAGTGTCTGGTGTATACACATAATATTTTCAAACTTTTATTTATTAATGACACTTTGTGTCTTGTAAGAACCTATCGAGTCTCAATCTCTCTAAGTGCATGTCTTAAGGGGTGAACTGGTAAAGGGGTGGGAAAACCATTGGTGCTTCATAAGATTGGTGTCCCTTTTTCCACTTGCCATCTACATACTTATCTCATAAAACCATTAACCCTAAGCTTATTCTTCTTCGTCCTACCTATTCCAATATTTTCCTCTTTCCATCCCTCCTTTTCTTGCCTTAACCCCATTTTGGTTAGTTAGTTGTATTGGATCGACTGGGTTGACCCAATATAGTTTAGGGGTATTTTTCACTTTTTTGGCTTGTTATCATTTCGACTAACCTAGCTCAAACCTAGTGAATTTTCCCCAAAAAACACATTAGGTCAACTAGGTTGACCCTATACAGCCAATGTTCCCAAGAGGATTTAGGGAAAGATCCACCTATATATAGAAGTTAATTTCCCACCATTTCATAAGAGATGAATTAATAATGAATAAGTGTGATCGAACATCTACTTATTGACCATTCTACTTGAGGAATAAATCTTAGCATTCCATAATTTCTTTGGAGATATGGATCTTGTCTTGTGGATAAGTCTTTTGGATGATAAGATAGGTTGTGTAGCCTAGATCTGATTTATCTTGGTTATCCTTACATACCACAACAATCTCTTGCAAAGTACCTTGGCCAAGGGAGACATTGAGGCTCAATAGGTTCATCTTCAAAGGTAAATATTCCTAACTTTATTTTTCCTTGGTAAGAGTAGATAGATAATTAATTTGTATTCTTCTTCCATGTATTAGGATTATATATACATTGATGTGAGTATATGTCTTCTAATACATATTTAGTTTAATTATTTCTAACCCCCACTTTGTGCCACAAGATTTGGTGTGCACTAGATTAGACTTATTTTCTTGTTATTAGAATAAGTGAATGCTTTAAACACTAGGACTACATTAGGGTTGTTTTCTAATTATGTTAGATTGTAGGCTTTGGAACCCTTCTTATCATGATATGTTGTGATAAGTGATCTCCTAATCAGGTCTAGTGGATCCCCATATTGGTCATGCTCTTGCTTAAAAAGTGTATCCCTAATCGGAAGTGTAGGTATGCTTTATCTTCTCTGATCCATGATTGATTTATAGACATGATGTATTTATAATTGCAGACATTCTAGTGAACCCGATGTGAAACTAACCCTTGTAGGATTTATTTTACTTATTTCATTATTTTGATCATATATTTTAACATACTGGATCAATTCTATCGACCCATCTATTTTTATCTATACATAGGTTTCTAGGAATAAGAAATTGGATCAACCCAGTCGACCTAATAAAGTTTTCTAGCCTTTCAAACACCCATTTCAGCCTACTAGGTCAACCCAATTGACCCCTTACAGTTTCAACACTTCTTTAGCAAGTTCCTATATAGCTTGATCAATTATATCAACCTAGTCTATAGGTTTTTCCAACATAATTCAAGGTTTTTCATCATCAATCTTCCCTCACTACATATCTGATCCACCAAGGTTCCTTTCTACATCTCTATTTCTTTCTTTTCTAACTTTATTTTCATAGTTTGTAGTCTTTAAAACTACCCTTACATAGTCAACTGGATAGACCCTGTTGACTTAGTTTTGTGTTTTGTGTGCTATCTAAAATAAATACTCTATATTTTATGCATATAGTGTCAACACTATACCTTGTTTCAAAGTTGGAATTATCCTCATATCTACTAGTAATTAGTTCACCTTTATTTTATTATTGCTTGCATGTTTAGAATAGTTTATATAGTCTAATTAGGGGATTTTAAATTAATCACTTAGTTTCATTATTTCTATTTTATGCACACATGATCAAATCACAAAAACATAAACAAACACTTTAACATTTTATCTACCCTAGGCCAACCTACTTGAATTTCAT
Organism: Torreya grandis; assembly: GCA_037957365.1. Taxonomy (NCBI): domain Eukaryota; kingdom Viridiplantae; phylum Streptophyta; class Pinopsida; order Cupressales; family Taxaceae; genus Torreya; species Torreya grandis. The sequence goes on from JARHVA010000123.1 coordinate 6,656,773, forward strand.
CACCAAGGGGGAAGTCAAATTGATGCTTTAGTCAAGTATAAAGCATGGTTAATGGTATATTCTAGATAATCACCTAACAACCTTATCACTAAGGTGTGTGAAGTGAAGGGATAGGCCCCAATACCAAGCCTACATCATTGCCACTACAATTCCATTCAGCCCAAACTACTTGAAACCATCCTTAGATTGTTATCTAGTACCTTGCTTATATCCAACTTTCAATCACATTAAAAATCATATCTTAGTAATCTAATAAATATTTAGGTTGACTAATTAGTTAGATATTTACTTTTAAATTTGATTCCTTGCTCTTTTCTCAATTGTGTGTACAAAAACTTACATTATCTAGTGTTAGTTCAAGGTTTTATTTTGTGTGCCTCAATTGGACTGGCTAGCGTTAGTCTAATTGACTATTTATTTCCCTTCTATTTTTACTTCTTTACATTACTTAAAAAAATTATATTATTTTAATTCACAAATTTATATCAAATTTATCATCTTCCCTATTTTCATTCTCTACATCATCATGAATCCAATGCATTTTACGATTTGAAAAATAAATGAGTAGAAACAAAAATATAGGCAAAACAAAGAATCTGCTTATTTCTAGCCTCTGTTCACTGTATAAGAACAACATAGTTGACCCTGTACTATCTATAGACCATTTTCAACCTCTATACACTATAAAGGATCAACCTGATCAATATTGTACTATTTACATACCCTTTTTTATTCTCTATTTTTTGTACGTGATGACCTATTCAACCTTGTACTATTTGCAGACCCTTTTTTGCCCCTTTTTTCTATACAAGATCAACCTAATTGACCATGTATTGTTTTCCATCACTTTTTGTTACCCTTGTGTGGTTATCTAATCTTGTTTCATCATGATGACATATTTTTAGCTTTCTCTTAGTCTATAACATTGCATAATCAAGGATTTGGCTAATAACCTCACTTATTTCATTACTTTAGATGAAACTATCCAATTTATTCCTTCACCTTCTCCTAAATTAAAACCACTCACTACACAATGTAATGTAGTTGAGGTCATCCATCCTAATCCTCCTCCTAAAACCAATTTTTGGAATCATCCACCTTCAAATAATCCTCCTCCCACCAACACTAACAGTCTTCCTCCTATCAACACTAATACCCCACCTTTAAATCCACCTATTGATACAACTCAACTTCTTGCCCAAGTCATACAACAAATGAACATCATGCAAACTTCCAATTTGTCTTAAATGATGAACATGTAAAAAAAATTATGAAACATGATTAGTCAACTACCTCAAGTCATCATGTCTCAACCAAATCAAAATTTTATCCCTCCTCTTAGAGATTCCAATGGGAATATCATCCCTCAACCTCTAATGAATAACAAAATGCTTCAACATATTCAAAATGAACCTTTATCCCCATTCATTACATCCATATAAATTGGAAACATTTCTCCAACTATCACATATAATGGGACTAAGGACCCTACTATCTTTGTTAAGTCTTTTGGAAATCTCTATAAGGAATGGGTCCAAACTAACACCTTTGCTACCACCAAGCTCTTAGCCAAAACCTTTGTGGGTGATGCATTGGAATGGTACAACCAACTTCTTAGACATTCCATTTCAAAACTAGAGGATTTAATCAATGCTCTAGTGAAATAATTCCAACATGATGACCTTGCCAAAAATTACCTTAGCCATTTCATAAACACCAATCAACTTCCTAATGAATCTGCTCATACTTTCATTAAAAAATGGAAGTATCTAGATCATAAATTGAACCATAACATGAATGATGATACTCTTTTAAAAATATTTATCATAGCTCTTCAACCTCCTCTTTAATACAAAGTTCGAATCTTTTCACATAAAACTTTAGAAGAAGCCTCAAGTAAAAATACAAGACTCTCTTATGACTCAAGTTGAACCACCTCAAACAACTACTAAAGTATCTTTATAATCATCTTCTCATATCATTACTTCCTCCCAACCTCCCCATCCTCAAATTATAGCATCCAATTCAACTATTTTAACCCAAACCACCCACCCTTGAGTCTACACAACTTAAGAATAAATTGCCACCCTATCAACCCATGAGCTTTGATCCTTCCAATCCTCCTCCAAAATGGTACAATATTGATAAATTTTATTGGTGGCATGTTAATATAGATCATTCTCATGAGTCTTGTCATGATCTTCATTAATTTCTTATTTCTTCCTTGCTTGGTCCACATTTCAATCTTGATACTCTCACAAAACAACATTATCAAGACTATCTTCAAGCTTCTCAAAGTTAATCTCAAAAACCACAGTCACATTAACATCAACTACATAATGAACAAACCTCATCCATTAATTTTATTCAAACCATAGTTTATCCTTCTTCCTACACCAATAAGGAAAGGATAGCTAACATGAACAACTTTAAACATATTACCTATCTCCAAAAACACTTGCCAACCCAATTAAAATCATTTTAATAGCTCAATATTACCTCACTCCAACTCACATGTTGGGCCATCATGTGATGCCCATCCACGTGTCCCTTTTGACTTTGGGGCATCTTGTGATGCCCATCCCTACATCCACTTACCCACTAGGGCATCTTTTAATGCCCAATCTTATTCTACAATGCATAATAACAAACACATTCAGCTTCAAGAAACCTTCTGAGACTTATAGACTTGTATTTCACATGCTCGTCTTTGATACAAACATTAGCATAGCTCTTGATTTTTCTTTTTGTCTCATGTTTCTCTATTTTTATGCACTTTCTTTCTTTCACTTTCATTTTACTAGCATCATTTTTTTCCTTTACATTTTTTGGTTTTCTTCCACATTACATTTGGCATTTGTTTTCATTTTTGTCTTTATATACCTCTTTCATTTGTCTTTTTATGTCACTCTTTGCCTTAGTAGCTTTATGATCATTTCTGCCCCTTTCTTTATCATTTACCTCTTTATGTACCATAATCTTATTTATATTTTGACATTTCTCTTTTGGTACCCCTGTGGGTTTTTCTTTTGTTAGTTTCTTTGCAAGACTATCGATAAGACCCAACAATCCTCACAAAATTACCATATTTTTACTTATTTTTCTCACTTTTTACTTGCCAATGTTGTTTTGGCACCCCTTGGGTTTCTCTTTTGTGATTTTAAATGTAATACCATGGATATGACCTAGCCATCCTCATAAAATTACCATCTTGTCATTCCTTTTCTATAAAATGTTCTTGATCCTCATTCTCAACTTTAGCTTTTGCTTCTTTTTCTAGATGAAATCTATGCAAACAATCTATGTTAGCATGTTTTCCTCCATTTCCCTCATTCTTATGATAAGTAATCACATTTTGTTGTCATTATACCCTCTTTTCCCTTTATCACATTTTTTTTGATTTGAATCAATTTAAATTGTTCCATGTGTCACTCCTCTTGATTTCCCCTTTCTTTCATCTCCACATTGGATAAAATAAGGTCAAAATCAAGATAAAAATATTATTTTACCTAGACTTATGATACTCTTATACCCCATGATACTTGAATTTATCTCTCTTAGCAACCTTTTCCAAATATTCAAATGAAAGTCACCTTTATCACCCTCTTTTGGTTTTCCAAATCCATATGGAGGAGGAATAGAAAAAGCCATCAAAAAAGTTAAAATCCAAATCATTTGAAACAAAAGGCAATGATGTCTAAAAGGCAACATACAAATTTCAAAATTCAAATTCACACCAAAAGATGTGATTACAAGCACATCTCCTATCTCTAATTGAATATCAAACTCTATTGTTAGCCTCACATAGAGCTAAAGTCCTTTGGGGTGTGGTAGGCCACTAGATTGAAATAGGGGAATTCAAAAAAATCTATGGTGCTACCTAATTTCCCATGCAAGTACCTAATCTTTGTAGTAGAATGATGGATCTGTAAGGGGTCTTGAAGAATGGGGAACACGTTGTGGGGAGGTAGGTCCATTTTAATTTTCATGCATATATCCTTCATGGGATGATCTATGTACTCCATTTTTTGACCGAAAACATGTGCAACTAAGAGAAATTCTTTAGGACCCTTAAGGTTGAAAATCCTCTTGTTTTGAAAAAACCAATTTGGGTGTCTTGACTTTGATAAAGAGTTCTTCTACCTTGGTTCTTCCTTCATTCTCCCCTCCAACCATTTCATTTCCCCCTTGATAGGCAAATTGTGATTCCAAATCTGTCTTCCCTCTTCTAATTATTCCTTCATATTTTCAAAACATGCTAGTGTTACTTTATTTCAATTTTATCTATCCTTAGTTCAAAACAACCTATTTGAGTAACTATGGATCACTTTTTTTCTTTTTTTGTCATTATTATATTACCCTTCTATTGTGGATAGCTGAATTTGCACCCTTTTTCCATTATTACATATATGTCTTCTTCATGTTTGTCTTTCATCTTCAATTACATTTCATTTTCTTTCTTTCATGTTTTCCCTTTTGCTTATCTTACATAAGCTTACTTTTCACTTTCTTACATATCTTTGTTAGAGTTTTCTTGTATTGACATTCCTTTTTGCCATTTAGGCTTTACATACTTTCCAATATCATGTGTCATTTATTTCTTATCATTTGGCATTCATTTTCCATCATTTGCCATTCATTTTCCAATCATTTTCCATCCTTTTGTCATTTATTTGCCTTCAATATTCTAAAAATTTCCTTACTAATCTTATTTGCCAAATTTTCCTAAAATATCTATCTCTACTAACTACTATATGCCAACTTTTTTTTAAAAATGATTTTTGGTTATTTTTTACATTAGATTTTATAGGTTCGTCTAATATTCTCTACATTAGACACCTTCACATTTTTTACAATATATTTATTTATATGCAACACTAAGGTAAGTTCAAGGTATGTGTTTTTCAATTCAGTCCATTCATTTATATTATTTGTTGCTTACTATACTTTACTTAGTATCAACAATGTGTGTTATCATGATTTTATATCAAAGCACCATCCCATGTTGCACTTACATGGCACGTGATGAGCTTAAAGTGGGGCATATGTATACACAATATTTTCAAAATTTTATTGATTACTAACACTTTGTATCTTTTAGTAATCTATCGAGTCTCAATCACTCTGAGTGCATGCCTTAAGGGGGTGCACCAGGAAAGGGGTGGGCAAACCATTGGTGCTTCCTAAAATTGTTGTCCCTTTTGCCACTTGCCATCTATACATTTGTCTCCTAAAACCATTAACCCTAATATTATTATTCTTAGTCCTACCTATTCTAGTCCTTTCCTCTTTCCATCCCTCCTTTTCTTGCCTTAACCCCCATTTGATCAGTTAGTTGTAATAGGTTGAGTGGGTCAATTTAGTACAGTTTAGGGGTATTTTTCACTTTCTTGGATTATTAGCCTTTCAACCGACCTAACTCAGACCTAATGAATTGTCCCCAAAAAACACACTACGTCAACTAGGTCAACCCTATACAGTTGACATTCCTAAGAGGATTTAGGGCAAGATTCACATATATATACAATTTTATTTCCCACCATTTCATAAGAGAAAAATTAATAACAAATAAGTGTGAGTGAACATATGCTTATTTACCATTCTACTTGAGGAATAAAGATTAGGGTTCCATACTTTCTTTGAACATATGGATCTTGTCTTGTGGAGAATTATTTTAGATGCTTAGATAGGTTGTGTAGCCTCATGCTAATTTATCTTGGTTATCCTTACATAGCGCAACAATCTCTTGTGAAGCACCTTGGCTAAGGGAGAGATTGAGGCTCAATGGGTTCGTATTCAAAGGTAAGTATTCCCAGCTTTATTTCTCTTTTGTAAGAGTAGATAGATAATGCAATTTTTATTATTCTCTCATGTATTAGGATTTTGTATGCATTGACATGAGTATATGTATTTTAATACATGTTTAGTTTGATTATTTATTTAATTATTTCTAACCCCCACTTTGTGCCATAAGCTTTGGTGTGCATTGGATTGGATTTATTTTCTTGCTATTAGAATAAGTGAATGCTTTAAACCTTAGGAATCTATTAGGTTTGTTATGTGATTGTGTTAGACTATAGGATTTGGAACCCTTCCTAGCATGATATGTTGTGACAAGTGATCCCCGAATTGGGTCTAGTAGATCCCCGTATTGGTCATGCTCTTGCTTAACAAGTGTATCCCTAATAAAAAATGTAGGTATGCTCTATCTTCTTCGAGCCAAGAATGATTTATAGACATCATACATTTTTTATTGTATACATATGGGATTTCATCCATGTGTGTTGCAACCTCATGGTCAAGTTCTTCCTCCTAATTTTGTAATGTATAATTCATATCCATGGGGATAGGAGTGTATGGCTCAATATGGTATTTATCAATTGGCCCAACTCTTATTATTACTCTTATTCCATATCTCATCCTAAGTAATATGTGGGTTGAATTAATAGATAGATACCCTCCCATTTTTATAGTGAAGTCTCAAGAGAGGTAGATAAAAAAATAGGGGGTAGGTCAATAACTAAGATATCTTGGGAAATTGACAAGATTGGGCATGCATGGATGGTAAGGTTTAAAAATTTTATAGTCCTAACTATTTGAGCAATAGTCCCATCTAATTAAACCATAGCTTTTATGATAGGAGTATACTTAATACCAAGAGCATCAGCTATTTTCTTAGGCATAACAAAACTACTAGCCCTTGAGTCTACCATGCAATTATGTACGAGATGTTTCCAAACTATGATTGAAAGGTAAAAAGGGGGAGGATTACCACTTTTGCTTGATTTGGTGTCAATTTTTTGTTGACACAAATTAACTATAGCATTAGGTCCCTTAGTTGAAACCTTATCTATTATTTGAAATTTTTCCAAAGATTCTTGTAGCAAGTCCTCTGTGTTGGAATAGAAAGTGCCATAACAAAACTACTAGCCCCTGAGTCTACCATGCAATTATGTACAAGATGTTTCCAAACTATGAGTGAAAGGTAAAAAGGGGGAGGATTACCACTTTTTCTTGATTTGGTGTCAGTTTTTTGTTGATGCAAATTAACTATAGCATTAGGTCCCTTAGTCAAAACTTTATCTATTATTTGAAAGTTTTCCAAAGATTCTTGTAGCAAGTCCCTCTATGTTGGAATAGAAAGTGCCATAACAAAACTACTAGCCCCTGAGTCTACCATGCAATTATGTATGAGATGTTTCCAAACTATGAGTGAAAGGTAAAAAGGGGGAGGATTACCACTTTTTCTTGATTTGGTGTTAGTTTTTTGTTGACACAAATTAACTGTAGCATTAGGTCCCTTATTCGAAACCTTATATATTATTTGAAAGTTTTCCAAAGATTCTTGTAGCAAGTCCCTATGTGTTGGAATAGAAAGTTATTCTCAAATGGTGACATTCAAATTTAATCTTCTTCATTTATTTTACAATATTGAAAGGAATGTTACCGACCTTCTCTAGTGTCTTTATGGGAGCTATATTTTCTTTCACAAGATTTTGGGTTAGTAACTTTGGCTTTGAATGGACCATTGGTACATTGGGTGGTCTCTAAACTGTGTTGCCTTTTGCAGACTCTAATACAAATTTAAAATTTGTATCATGTTTGACCTTGGGGGGGTTGATAAATTTCTATTTCCCTCTTCCTAGAGTGTGTATTTTTTCCACTGAACTACCACCATTGATTAGTGTTTCCTCCTTAGTTACACCATAAAAATACTCCTCTTACCAGTTCAAAAGAGTGGCTTCATTCTGAGTAAGCTCTTGTGTATCTTCTTTCTAGGAGGTAGATTCTTTTTGTTATCCTTAAGTGTTTGATATGATTTTCACCATCAAGGCTAGACTGATGACACCATTATGACAAGCATTATAATTATGTGGTTGAGCACAAGGGTAACACCACTTGTGTTCGTGAGCTAAGTTATTCTAAATAGGTAAAATAGCTTTAAAAGTACCTAATGTAGGTAGAGAATGGATGTTTAGAGGTTTTGCTTGCATGTTTTAACTTTGTGGGTATGAATTGCCTTGGTATGGCTACCTATTGGGTTGGTATGTTTGGTTAGCTTGTTGATAAGGCCTATAGTTTTGGGATTATTTCCTTTTCATTACTACCAACTCATTACCAAAGCTTTTAATAAGTGACTTAACCTTATATAAATCATCAGTAGGAACAAAAGTTAAATTTGGTGCCTTGCTTGCGGTGGGAATTAGGGAAACAATAGGTTGCATAAGAGGAACTTCTATAAATAGAGGCATGGAGGTAGTGGGGCAATTTTTCCATCTTGAATTAGGCAATTTTATACTCTTATTATAATTTCATAAGCATTGGGGAGTGTGGTGCCATCTATTGACTGAATCATGACAACTATATCACTACTTAAAGCTCTTAAATAATATAGAAAATCATTATTTGGGTTGGTTTGACCAACACTAGAATTATATTCCATGTATTTTGAAAGAAAAAATTGAAATCACTCATGAACTCATGAGGATCTTGTTGAATAGCAGTTAGTTGTTTAACTAAGGAAAGGTGGTCACTCTTATCTTCAAATTGTGTGCATAGTGTAGTCCCTAAGTCATCCCAAACATGAATAGAATTAGGAATTAGACCTCTATACCATTTTAAGGCTTTACCCTTAAATGAGGAGACAAGAAGTCTAATTGTAACATTTTCTTGTACTATATTGTGAATTGAATAAATGTTAACAATGTCTTGTATATTTTCTATGGTAGTGGTAGAAGTTTCACCAATAAAATATAGAAGTTTTTTCAAATCCGATGTGGGTATATCATCATACTAGGCTAATTGAAGTGGGTTACGTCCATGGAAAGCTATGAAATTTTGATTTCTCAAGACCATAATGGGAGGTATGAAACTACTATGGGTATTTCTAGGAGATGCAAATAGATTTGTAGGATATACTATAGTTTAAAGTACAACTGATATTGATTTCTTTTTATATGGAAATGACAATTCTTACAAGTTCATTTTCTTACCTTTAATATATGATCTTGTTTATATCTTTGGCATAGGTAAACCTAGATTTCCTAAATTTGTAAGCTAGTGGAATCACCAGGTGCTTTTTAAATGTGTATGAGGCTTGTATAATGCTTAATAAGAATAAAACCAATATCTTAGTAATAATATTCAGGTCCCACTAGGTGTGCCAAAAACTATTATCACTTAGATTTTGCACCCATATTTATGTGGTAGAGCATAGTGTAGTATGAGTTGTACACTGTGGGAAATATAATGACACAATAGGATCACTTCCAAGTTATGGGACCTTGGAAAATTAAGGTGAGCCTCTATAGAAGGAAATATTACTTTAATTAAGTTTGATGCAATAGATATATTACTAGTTCACATTAAAAACACTACTTCTTAGTGATCTTGCTCCTAGCTAGGGTTTGACTTGTGAGGAAAAGAGTTTTAGAAATGAATTTGTAAAACTAGAAAATGGTGATTGCACCAAATAATTATAGTGGAAATTAATGCTTGCTTTGTATGAACACAGTAGAAAAATAAATATACTAAAGTATATTTAGAGCACAAAATTATGAAAATATGGAACCAAAGGTATTATTAGACTTTTATCATATAAGAAACATGATTATTTATTTTAATCAAACATATTTTTAAAAGGGAAAAATAATACCATAGATGAATTTATGTGATTTAAACAAGAATCAAATCATTCAAAAACCTAACAAATATTCATGCATACACAAAGATAATATAGATAAAGAAATCAAAACTTTAATCTATTATCATTCTCTAGGTTACAACATGTAGATCAATTGTTCAAAATGTAGAATAATTTATCCAATAGCAAAAAGATAAGATGGGATATGCCATGGTACTAATATTTATACAAAAATACTCTCTTGAAAGAGAGGGAGTTATCAAAACTCTACACCCAATTAAATAACAAGAACTTGGATTTGCAACCTTTGAGGAGATGTCTCATCTCTCTTCATCCATGTGGCACAATGGAAACACCTCTAGAGTGTGGGTGAGACTAAGAGTGAGGTGAATCTCCAAAGAGGGATAGCTCCCTTGATGTACCACTTTAGATCACTAATAAACCTAAAATTTAGTGGGGGTGGGAGATAAATAAAATAAAACTATCCTAAGGGAGGTGATACACCAAATATATTTATGACTTCCAACTAATTTCATGTTACACATGAAACCAAGAGACTAACCAAACTTACACTTCTCTAATCTGCATCTTCTCACATCAATATTACATTATGAGGTTATGGATGAATGTTTAGGATATGAGGATTATAAAATAGGCCTTGAATGACACTAGTGAATAGACTAATTCACTCAACCTTGACACTTCCTAAAACACTTCACATGCCTTACAAGAAGAAGCTTTTCAACTGCAAATATGGTGAAAGAATGAGACAACATACTAAGGAATCCATAGTCTTCATGAAAAAAGATCCATTATCCAAGTAAAACACACTATAATATTCATGAATAGGTAAAAATAAGTAGTATTATTGATCAAATGGTATGAAAGTGAGCAGGGATTCACCATACTCATGTGGAATATAAGTTATAATGGCCAAAATAGCTAGTTCTTATAGAACTTGAGAGAGAGGAAAAGAGAGAAGTCCAAGGGTCACAAGGACAATTTTGAAGCCAATAAAATCAGTTAATTTTACATGATAATAGGATGTGGGATGAACCATGAAAGGTTAAGAATCACAAGTTCCATCCAAGCCATAAAACTCATGAAAAGTGGCATGAAACTCCTCATTCTGGCTCAAAAAACTATCTTCATGATTTAGACCTATTTGAACATCCCAAAACTGATTAGGAATAGTTATTATTATTTTAATTAATTGGAATGGTTTTATACATGACTTTACATGCATTTATTGTAGTCCTGGTCATTTTGAATCAACTAGAAAGGAGCTATCACTTCCTACACTCTAAGAAACTCCTCTTTCATGCACCCTGCACACTTGACCTCCAAAAAAGAATAATTTTTTCATGAAAGTACATGGTATGGAGTGGATAAAAACATTAAATACCTTCCATGTCCTTAAAATACTTAGTTATACCTTAAAAAGGCTCACACTTGAAGTTTTCACCCTTCTCACCAATGTGTTCACTATGTCAGTTTTGACTGGCTAAGATGAATGCTATTATTTGAACACTTATTTTTTTTTAAATAATTATATGAATATATGTAGGTATATTATGTCTGTATATTCCTCCCAAACTTTATTTTATCTTTAGACCTCTTCTAAAACCTAAAAAACACATAAAATGGTCAAAAGTACCCTATTTTTCACCTTGTCTATACAAATATGTACAATTCAAAAGTATGGGGAGTATTTTGAAAGAGTATAATTCAATATTAAATAATAATCATATGAAAAAAAATTCTATTATATTATTTTTTCATCTCCATTTCCCCAAACTGGTCATTGGTAAGGGTTTATAAGGGTTTTAGCCTAGTTTGACCTCTTAAGGTTCATTCATAAAGATGGAACATTTAAAATTAAAAAAATTATAAAAATTCATATTTAAATACCCTCATAAACATCCTTTAACTTATTATATTCCCATTAATATCATCAAAATAGGTGTGAGCTTCCAAACTTCTCCTATTGAGCTTGTTTTCACATTTTGCACAAGTCTAAGTTGTCTTTGAGCCAAAAATGGATTTAATTATGACCTAAATACATTAAAAGAGTTTTAAAATGTCTATTATTACCCTAAAAACATTATAAAATAGGATATAAATCATATCTCATTCTATAAATTTAAGTGACTACCCATTTGGCCTTAGGCTTGAACCTTGCCTAACAGGCTTGACTACACCTTAGAACTCAAAATGACTTTTGATGGTTTTCCTTGCATCCTAATAGCTAATATATATATATATATATATATATATATATATATATATATACCCATAAAAATTCATATATATGTTATAATGATCACTCCATGCTATAAATTAAAATGGTTCTCCATTTGGCTTCTAGGCCTTAATTCTATCTACTAGGTATGCTTGCAAACTTGATGGTTTGGGACACCCTGTTAAGATTCACACCTTATTGATTGGTTTTATATGTATAAATAGGTGTTATGTAGGTTATAAACCCTTCCTTAAATTTCCAAAAAACTTCTTATCCATCCATTTACCATCCTTCTCCAAAACTAGCAGGGTTTATGCATGAGGGGAGTGCCCTCTACCTGAGACAAAATAGAAGGCACTCCTTTATTTTTTTAAACAATTATTACTGTTTTAGAGAATTTTCCAAGTGATTTCTACCTCATAAAAAAAAACTCAGCTCTCATTTAAATCATTTTACCCCTCAATTCTCTCAAGATCCATAACAGACTTGTAAAAGGTGGATTGTAAGTATGACAGTCATAAATTGACCATGTACTACCATTTAAAACCCTTTTATTTGGATGGTTTATGTTGTATTAGAGTTTATTGATGTTATAAATACCATAACCAAAGTTATCCAATCCATCCCATCACCCTAATCTTTTATATACCTCTTTATACCCTTACCTGGCACAAACTATATGCATAATTTTTGACTGTGTTTTACTTTTAGAGGGGACACCTGTAGGTTATCATGTGTGTTTGGAATTTAATTTATGTTATAAAACCTCTAAAAAATATTTTATTTAATTTCATACTATTTTAAACTCAAACTAATGCATTTACAGACCTACCAATGTATGGTTTACTTGTTTTCTTTCATTGTTACACCATAGTCAAATTGTAGATGACTATTTTGACCAAAGGAGCCTGTGAGTGATGGTTTCACCTTGGAATTAGTGCCATGTTATTTTTAATATCTTATGATTATCTCTGAAATCATCTTCCATTAGTCCAAGTTGATGCTTTCATGCTCAAATTCACTTCAAAGGGTGATATCGATTTTGACCCCTGGCTATAGGTGCATAGTTGAAGAAATAGGCACTTGTAGGTGTACATGTGGGGATAAAATACATCCCATGAACATATTTTATGATCTATTATTTAAAAATTACTCCGTTTAATCATTTATAAATATTCAACTATGGTGGAAAGTTCAAGTAACAACTTTGGGTGACAAAGGTCTCCTTTTGACTCAAAATTATTGATAACACTACATGTATTTAGTGCATACAAGTGAAATTTGAGGCCTTTCAACAACCATCCTTATCAATTCTTTTTCCCCTCAAAATTTGTGGAGTATTTGGCCTTACTAGAGGCTACAAGATAAGCACATAAGATACATCAAGATCATTGATAACCCTACCATATGACTCTGCCAAAATGGCCCTAGGCCTCTATTTTACATTTTTGGGGACTAAATCCCAGAACTTAGTCATCTTGTGTTTTGATCAAGGTTTCCAATTTGTCTACCAATATATCCTTCTAAATAATTCTACCATGGCCCTTTCATCATACTAAGACCTTAAGGAGGTGTCACCAGATGTTTCAACCTCTTTGTACAAGCATCTTAGTTCCATGCTCATGGATGTGATTTTATGGTGATTTAAATCTGGTTTAAAGTTCTTTTAATTCCTAACAACTAGTATCAAAGCTATTGGTTGTGTTTTGCTAAAGTGGTAAATCACAGGAAAGGATATTAGCTTAAGTGGGAGCTACAAGAGAAGAGATCATATTTAGAGTGGATAAGTTTGATGGTAATAATTTTGGTTTGTGGAAAATGTAGATGGAAGATTACCTGTATCAGAAGGAGATTCATCTCCCCTTGAAGGGGAAAGCAGAACAACCTATAAGTATGAGTGATGTAGATTGGTCATTACTTGATAAGAATTCATTGGGAGCCATACAGTTATGCCTTGCATCTTCTATTGTATTTAACTTTTTTGATGAGAAAACTACACAGGATCTCATGGATCAACTTGGGAAGTTGTATGAGAAACCCTCTACTTCTAATAAAACTTTTATTATGAAAAAATTATTTAACATGAAAACGTCTAAGAATGGTTCAATTGTTAACCATCTAAATGATTTTAATATGGTTGTAAGTATGCTCACTTCTATTAGAATTAAATTTGATGATGAAGTTAGAGCTTTGTTGATTTTATGTTCTTTTCTTGATAGTTGAGATAGTTTGATTATGGATATGAGTAATGCAGTCCCTACCAAGGGAAGCTTAAATTTTGAGGATATTATAGGTGTGATTATTAGAAAGGAAATGCAAATAAAAAACATTGGTGAATAATATTTAGGTAATGCTTTGTTTGTTTATATTCGAGGGAGGTAAAATTACAAGAGCAAAGGCAACCGTAGAAAGTCAAAGGGTAGATGTAAATCTAGATCTAGATCCAAGATAATATGATGTCATTGTGGGAAGAGTGGACACTCAAAGAAGGATTATTGGTTACTACGAGATAAGAATTCCAACAAGGAGTAAATTAATGAGGTAAATGTGACATCAGGTAAATCATGTCAGGATGCCTTAATTATATCTATAGATAATTTTTTTGAGTCTTGTGTATTAGATTCAGGGGCTTCTTTTCATACCACCCCACATAGGCATTATTTTACTGATTATGTTCAAGAGAATTTAGGAAATGTTTATCTTGGTGATGATGGACCATGTGAGATAGTATTGAAATGTTGTGTTCAAGTTAAAATATAGAATTGGAACACATGGCTACTTAAGGATGTCAAACACGTGCCTATATAGAGACAAAATTTGGTTTAAGTGGGATAATTTGGAAGTGAGGGTTATTCAGTAATGTTTACTATAGATTCTTGTAAATTTACAAAAGGTTCTCTTGTGATTTTGAGAGGTAATAAATTTGTTACTTTATAGTTGACTAGTAGTTTTGATTCTTTTGATTTAGTTGTTGTAGATGGAAATGCAACTATGTGGCACTATAAGCTCAGTCATATGAGCTATATGGGTATGGAGATATTAAAAGACACATTGCCTAGATTAAAAGACATATATCTAAACTTGTATGAGAATTGTGTGTATGGAAAACAAAAGTGGGTTAAGTTCCTAAAAGTTGGACCCACAAAGAAAGAGCAAAAGTTAGAGTTGGTACATTCAGATGTATGGGGACCAGCTCAAGTATCGTCTATTGGTGGTTCCAATTATTATATCACTTTTATTGATGATGCAATTAGGAAAGTTTGGGTTTATTTCATTAAAAAAAATTATGTATTTGACACTCTTAAGAAGTGGAAATACTTGGTTGAGAATGAAACAGGTCTCAAGTTGAAATGTCTCAAATTAGATAATGGAACTGAGTATTATAGTAATGCTTTCTTTGATTATTGTTTGAACAATGTAATCTGTAGGCAAAGGATGGTTCTAGGAACTCCATAATAGAATGGGGTATCTGAAAGGATGAATATAACAATAATGGAACATGTTAGGATCATGAGGTTACATGCAAGGTTGCCTTTACAATTTTGGGTAGAAGTAGTTATCATAGTAGTATATCTAATTAACAAAGGACATTTTATGCCTTTGGATGGAGGCATTCTTGAACAAGCTTAGTCTAGTAAGAATGTTGATTATTCTTCTCTTAGATCTTTAGATGTGAGGCTTTTAATCTCATTAAGAAAGAGGATAGGACCAAGTTAGAGGTAAAATCAGAGAAATGCATATTTATTGGTTATGGTGAGGATGACTTTGTTATATATTTATGGAGCATTAAAGATAAGAAAATATTTTGATCTAGAGATGCAGTCTTTAATGAAAAAGTGATGTATAAAGATCAATTATAGTAATAGTAATATAAATAGAAAGATTTCATAGTATTGGATGACATTACGAATGGTAAAGTATCTAATGAATTAGTTTAGGAACCTTCTACACAAGGACCCCAAACTCCTATGGTAAGAAGGTCTTCTAGGGTAAGAAGAGCACCTAAACATTTTTCCTTCTTTTAATTATTTTTTACTCGCTAACAATGGAGAACTAGAGTGTTATGAGGAAGCAATGCAGGTTGATTCCAGGATGAAATAGGAACAATCCATGGATGAGGAACATAGATCTCTCATGGAGAACCAAATGTGGGATTTGGTAAGGCTACCCAAGGGAGAGAGTGCATTGCCAAACAAGTGGATCTTTAGAATAAAAGAAGAGGATGAAGGGATAAAAAGGTATAAGGCTAGGATGGTGGTCAAGGGGTTTGCACAAAAATTGGGTATTGATTTTGATGATATTTTCTCTCTTATTGTAAAAAGGACTTCTATTAGGACTATTCTTGGTTTAGCTTTAGTTGAGGATTTACACTTAGAAAAGTTAGATGTGAAAACTAAATTTCTTCTTGGTGATTTGGATGAAGAGTTTTATATGATGCATCCATATGGATATGAGATCAAAGGGAATGATAACTATGTGTGAAGACTAAAGAAAAGCTTGTATGGCCTAAAACAAGATCCATGAAAATGGTATAAGAAATAAAAAAAAATTATGTTGGAACAAGAATATCAAAGGTGTAATTCTAACCATTATGTGTACATCAAACATTTTGATGATGGTTACTTTATTATTTGTGGAACATTTCTCCACATGTGAGTGGAATATTCTTTGTATTTCTAATTTCTATGTTTCCATATTTTGTGGAGTTAGTTTTTAGATGCCTATTTTCCATGTTGACTTCCTTGATCTTAGGGAGTTAGTTGTTTTTTGAAAAAGTGAATACCTTCCTTATTTCAAGGAGCTGGTTGTGATCACATGTCCTTGGAAAATGCACCTTTGGAGGAGGAGAGATAAACTTGGTGTATTCCTTCTTGATGGAGATTTTAGATAAGCTTACTTAGGTGGAATTGAGGTGTCTCTTAGTGGGTAATGCTTAATTTGGATAAGCATGGTGATTTTATCCTCATTTGGTGGATTTTCATTTGGTTTGTTATATATACAAGTGTGGTGTGACCTTTAGAGGTTAATGATTTATTTGCAGGGTGTGGATCTAAGGATCAAAGTCAAAGTGCAGATATTTTTTTCAAAGTGTAGGTGTTTATTGCAAGGTGTGGTATAATAGCTTGTGAAATACAGTAAAGTGTAGGTGCAAGTGAAAGTGCAGCATATCATTTGTGCAACATTTTCTACAGGAGATATTCTATCTTTGTGAGAGTCCATTATAATCTTATTTTTTATTACATTTTTATTTGATGAATTTCTTGGTAGATGTAGCCCACATTGGGTGAACCATGATAGATTTGTGTTATGTGTGATTTTTATCTAGTTCTCTCCATTTATGCTTTAATAACTATGATTTGAGTAATGTTTCGATGATACATGCTAGTGCATAATTTAGATCTAATTTATGGTCATATTAAATCTAGTTTAAAGTTTTTTAATTACTAATAAAAAATGCTCCTTTCAATCATTTGGAAACATTCAATTATGGTGGCAAGTTCAAGTTACAAATTTGGGTGACAAAGGTCTTCTTTTGACTCATAACTATAGATAACATTGTCTGTATTTAGTGCATAGAAGTGTAATTTGGGGCCTTGCAATAACCATATTTCTCAAGTATTCTACCCCTAAAACTTTATGGAGTCTTTGGCCTAGCTAGAGGCTACAAGATAAACACATTAGGATGCATCAGGATCATTAAAAAACCTACCATATGACTCCACCAAAATGGCTCTAGGCCTCTATTTTACATTTTTGGGGACTAAATCCTAAAATTTAGTCATCTTGTGCTTTGATCAAGGTTTCCATTCGGTCTGCCAATATATCCTTCTAAATAAGTCTACCATGGTCCTTTCATCATACTAAGACATTAAGGAGGTTTTACTAGATGTTTCAACATATTCGTACAAGAATCTTAGTCCCCTGCTCAGCCACCTATAGGTGGATATTTACACATACACAGGTAGTAAGGAAATTTCAAATAGTGAAAAAGAGATACCATCCCTCAATGAGATACAAACCTATTTTAATGATTTAAAAGAGACTCTTCACACTCTAAGGATATGAAAAAATTGTCAACACATCCTATTCAATGTGAATTTTTCTTTCAAGCACCTGTAGGTAAACATGTTCATGGCTGCCTAACTAAAAATGTTGCATATGATTGTAATTCTATGAAGAGTTGCCTTGGGAAAAGAGATTGAGAGCTTAAGGTGATCAAGATAACATTATAAGTATGTAAAAAAAAATCACCATCCAATACCACCATCAAAATAATAAAATCTTGCAAATGATGAAAAAAAATCCTATTGTATTAAAAAGTGCTCCCTCCTATAAATTAAGATGATTAGCATATCAAAAAATATTAAACTAATAAAAAAAATGAATATAATTATATAAGTAATAAAACATCATCTAGAATCAACTTGAGTAACTGGTTTGTATGGACCTACCCAAAATGGAATAAAACCTATAGGGTGCATGAAACAACAAGAAAAAGTCAACTTCATGAGGATGGTTCATAAAGTACATTCCACCATAATTCAAAATATTATTATGTAAATTAATGTATCTAAGTTTAATTTCACCTACCAAAGGCATTTGACTTGAAAGTTCTCTTGCTGACCATATCAAGTACAAACTTGAAGACTAGTTTTGTGTGCCTAGAAGGGTGAAAAAGGAGCAGAATAGTTTTAACCCAAAAATTACAATTTCAAAGAATTTAAAGTGTGTATATGAACCTAAATAATATTAATACTCATATTAAAACCTTCCCCCATGTGGCACACTTCCCCATGGGTTGTACTAGTGCTAAACTCCCCTTTTTTCTCAAGATAAATACCCTTTCTTCTGAATAACTTGCCACTTTTCATTTATGATAGTTGATTAAGGCCTCTTAGGACACATCTTATGTGATATCATCTTTTTAAATCTTCAAATTTACCAAGTAGGTCATATAACCTATTAAATGCTCTATTTATGACCCTAAAATGACTTAAAATGATAAATAGACTAAAAGACTAATTGACCAAGGCTAATATAACATAAAATCACACTAAAATACCTATAATACACCTAATGAAAATATATTGGACCCTTAAAACATCTAAAATTCAATTTTTTACCTATAAGGGCTCTATTTTGACCTACAAAGTCAAATTTGCTTAACAAATTGGTGACTCATAAGGGTAATATACCTACTATACTAACTAGACCAATAGCTTTATCAGTCCATTTGGCTTAGGGAGTCATATAAATATTTAGACACAACAAGATGGCTTTGAACATTGACCATAATTTTTACCAAGACAAGACAACTAATTACCTCACCCACACAAAATAAAGGACACACAAAAAGCAAAGCAAACACATTACACAAGACATACATGTGCTCAAATCACTTAAGGGAATCATAAAAAAAAGTATTATGTAAAACTAACAAGTAAGCGTATTTCCTTTCAAGCATCAAAAGGAAAGTTTCTTGAATCTTCTTCTTCATAAGATGAATCATAATGCCAACCATTTTTCTCCTTAGATTAGATGCTTTGTAGATCAGACCTATTCCTTGGCACTTCAATTGATCTTCCCTTAATTAGATCATCCTTAAATATGTCTCATATATATATATATATATATATATATATATATATTCCTTTTGACTTTGTATACATACCTCATACTCCTGCCTACTCTTCATCTCATGATCAACTTGTATCTCCTTAGTAGGCATGGATTCAAGAGGAGTGGTTTCTTGTTCCTTAGAAGATTGAGGCCAATATGAGATTATTCCATCCTTCAAGAGCTGATGTGTTTCTCCCAACTGGTTGAGAAGATTATATCCCATCTTTATTATTTCAAACATGTCATCATGAAATGCATATGCCTCTTGGAAGGATAGATTTGAAAAGTTACATTTTATTTGCATACTCACTTGAGTGCCAAGGTTGCCTTCTCCATTTGTGATTATCTCATAGCCTCCTTCAAGAGGATTATATCTTTCTCCAATTATTTAAAACAAGTCATCTAAATTCTGATTAAGAAAATTTTATTCCCCATCCATGATATCTTGCATAGTGATGGAAGAATCAATGACCAGTTCTCCCTCTTTGGCAAAAGTAAAACATTATACCTCATTAACCTAATCTGAAGATTCAACACAAGAGACCATCTATTATTTAGAATTTATAACCTCTTGAGTGATCTCAAGTTTCATTTTATCTACCACGACATGACTTTGTTTCTCAAGGGCTACAAGATCTTCCATCTCCTTCTTTGTGATTCCAAGACTAGGCATCTTGAAGTCATGTGACTTAGTCCAATGAGGCTACCAAGGAGATAGGCTTTATTCAAGCAAGAGTTATGAGTTTTTATCAACCAAATACTCCTATTTATTATCCCATACCATATTTACATCAATTCAAATGGTGATGGAGTGAGGACAAGATGAACAGTTGGTGAAGGTGGCACATAAAACTCAAAATCAAATTGAGAGTGAAATGTAAGGGATTCTTTTGGAATCTCTTGAGGAAGGGGAGGAAGACCTTGGGATAAAATGGCTTGGTTTTCTTCCTTATATTTTATAATTACTTCATTCACATCTAATTTATCTTGATGAATCTCTTGAGGAAGGGCATATGGGGTGTGTTTAGGCATAGGATCTTCTTTTGGGTCTAAACCCTCCATCACACATTGACTTAGCAATTCAATCTTTGATTCTAAATATTCAATTTTATTGGCTAAGTTATCTTATAAAATTATCTATTGAATTTCATATGAATCATCATGAGGATAAGGAGTAAAATAGGGCTCATATGGAGGACAAGAGTTTTCTTGAGGAAGGGTGGGAGGGGTTTGTATAGGATGAAGCTCCTTCTCAACTTCACATTCTTTATCAAGACTTTTCTCCTCTTTCTTTCCCCATGAATCCACTATATTATTCCATCATATGATATTAGGATTAGGATTATCCTTTTTAGGTGGTGATGTAACTTGAGGAGTGGATGATTTATTTAATAAACTTGGGATCTCCTTAGGTTTGGACTCTCCACCTTGGCTCCAACTTGGAATGGCATATTTAGAGGTCTCTTATTAAGGTGAGGATGTAATGGGAGAGGGAAATGAGGGATTTAATTCCACTTATTTTTTTATAACATATAATATTACATATTCATATTGACCAACTCAATCTACCTATCAAGATTAACTTCAAAAACAAGGTTTCTTTTTTCAACTCTCTCTTCCAGCTGATTGGGAAAAGGATGAATTTGATAAGCTTGATTGGGCTCGTGAGTAGGGGTCAAAAAGTATTGATATAAATATTGGGGAAGTGCATATGAAGGTTGATAGGTTTTTTTAATATGCCTTTCATGAATTATTAGCCTATCCTCTAAAGAATAAACTAGGCCACTCACATCTAGCATGTCACTTGTGAGCTTTTGCCAATTGGCTCTCTCAACAGGTGCCCACTCTCTTTTGACCAAATCTAATGCATCTATAACCTTATGAATGAAATTAATATGAATATCTATACCATATCCCCTATGTGTGTTAATATCTAACATGTACCTCTCATATCCCAAAAGTGTTTGCTTAAAAGTGGAAATGGAATGACTTGAAAAGTGACTAGGTTGACTAGGAGGTGAAAGACATTGAGAAAGTTGGTTATAGGGTAGATACACTTCATGAATAGGATAAAAATGGTTATATTGGAGATGGTATGAGTCATATTGGAATTTATAAGGGTAAAAATAAGGTTTATATGGAATGCCATAGGCTAGTTGTACCTCACCAACTTTTCTAAAACAAAACTCAACACCAAAGTCAGCCATGGAATTTCATTAGGAAGCAAGAACACAAGAAATGATTATCAACAATATTAAAAAGGAATACCTGGGCTACTTGACCATTTTTTGTAACTTTATAGTGATCATTGATGCTTAGATAGATGACTCCAAAGGTTTAATATTGAAAGACAACACCAAAAATATTTTAACTTCTTGGACCAAGAGTCCCATCAGGTGTGCCAAAAACTATTGTCACTTAGATTTTAACCCTTTAAGGAGATGTATCAGCTCTCCTCATCCAAGTGTCACAATGGAAACACCTATAGACTATGGGTGAGCCTAAGAGTGAGGTGAATCTCTAGATATGGATAACTATATTTATGTACCACTTTAGATCACTACTACACCTAAACTTTGTAGGGGGAAAGGGAGAGAGATAACTAAAAAAAACTATCCTAAGGGAGTTGATACACCAAATATATTGATGAATTCCAACCAAATGCATGTTACACATGAAACCAAGAGACTAACCAAACATACACTTCTCCAATCTACATCTTCTCACATAAATATTACATTATGAGGTTATGGATGAATATTTAGGCTAAGAGGACTAGACAAGAGGCCTTAAGTGACACTAGTGAATAGACTAACTCACTTAACCTTGACACTTCCTAAAAAACTTCACATGCCCTATAAGAAGAAGTTTTCCAACTAAAAATAGGGTGAAACAATGAGACATGTTAAGGAATCCATAGTCTTCACTAAGCAAGATCCATCATCCAAATAAAACATACTATAAAAATCATGAAGAGGTAAAAATTAGTAGTCTTATTGATCAAATGGTATGAAAATGAGCAGGGATTTTCCATACTCAAGTGGAGCATATGTTACAATGGACAAAATGGCTAGTTATTATAGAACTTGAGAGAGAGAGGAGAAGAGAGAAGTCTGAGGGTCACAAGGAAAATTTTAAAGTTGAAAAAAATAGTTACTTGTGCATGATAATAGGATTTTATATGAACCATTCAATATCAAGAAGCACAAGTGTCCATCCAAGTCATAAAA
Organism: Torreya grandis; assembly: GCA_037957365.1. Taxonomy (NCBI): domain Eukaryota; kingdom Viridiplantae; phylum Streptophyta; class Pinopsida; order Cupressales; family Taxaceae; genus Torreya; species Torreya grandis. The sequence continues at coordinate 6,679,508 of JARHVA010000123.1, forward strand.
CTCATGAAAAGTGGCATGAAACTCCTCATTATAGCTTATAAAACTACCTTCTTGATTTAGACCTATTTGAACATCCCAGAACTGATTAGGGATAGGTCTGATGATTGGAATGAATGGAAATGGTTAAAAACATGCCTTTTCATGCATTTGTTGTAGTCTTAGTCATCTAGAATTAACTGGAAAAGAACTATCACTGCCTGCACTCTAAGAAGCTCCTCTTTCATAGAACCTACACACTTGGCCTCCAAAAAGGAATAATTTTTCCATGAAAATCCATGGGATGGATTGGATGATACCTTTCAAGACCCTTCATGGACTTATACTACTTAGGTACACCTTAAAAAGGCTCACATTTAGTGTTTTCACCCTTCTCACCATTGTGTTCACTATGCCAATTTTGACTGGATGAGATGAGAGTTATTTTTTTAACACTTATAAGTTTTTTAAAATCATAATATGACCATAATGACTTATATTAAGTCCATATCTTCCTCTTGAACTTGATTTCATCATTAGACCTCTTCTAGAACCTACAAAACACATAATAAGGTCAAAAGCACCCTATTTTTCACCATTTATATACAATTATATATAGATAAAAAGTATAGGTAGTATATTGAGGGAGTATAATATAATTTTCAATCATCATCCTTTTCAAATTATGCCACTATATTATCTTTTCATCTCTATTTTCCCAAACTAATCACTGGCAAGGGTTTGTAAGGGTTTTAGCTTGTTTTGACCTCTTAAGGTTCATTCATAAATATGGGATGTTTAAAATACCAAAAAATTACATAAATTAATAGTTAAAGACCCTCATAAACATCTATAAACTTCTTATATTCCCATGCATATCATCAAAAGAGGTGTGAGCTTCCAAACTTCTCTTATAGAGCTTATTTTCACATTTTGCACAAGTCTGAGTTGTCTTTGGGCCAAAAATGGATTTTATTATGGCCTATCTACATTAAAATAGTTTTAAAATGTCTATTATGACCCTAAAAACATGATCCAATATGCTATAAATCATATCTCATTCTATAAATGTAAGTGACTTCTCATTTGGCCTTAGGCTTGAACCTTACCTAATAGGCTTGACTGTACCTTAGAGATTAAAATGAATTTTGATAGTTTTGATTTAATAATAATAGATAAAATACATATATATTGACCCATAAACATTTATATATAGGTTATAATGATCACTCCATACTATAAATGATCATTGTTCTCCATTTGGCTTATAGGCCTTAATTCTACCTACTAGGCTTGCTTGCAAACCTGATGGTCTGGGACACCCTATTAAGATTCACCCATTATTTCTTGGTTTTATATGTATTAATAGGTGTTATATATCTTATAAATATTTCCTAAAATTTAAAACCATCCTTTTATTCATCCATTTACCATCCTTCTCCAAAACTACCAAGGTTTGTGCATGAGGGGAGTGCCCTTTGTCTAAGACAAAACAAAGGGCACTCCCCTATTTATTTAGAAAATTATGAATATTTTATATTATTTTAAAAGTTATTTATACCTCATACACAAAAACTAAGCCCTTAATTAGGTCATTTTACCCCTCAATTCTCTCAAGATCCACAACAGACTTGCAAAAGGTGGATTATAAGTATGGCAGTCATTAATTGGCTGTGTACTTCCATTAAAAACCCTTTTATCTACATGGTTTGTGTTTTATGGTAGTTTATTAATGTTATAAATAACATAACGAAATTACTTAAATATAACCCATCATCTTAATATTCTACATACCTCTTTATACCCCTACCTAGCAAAGACTACATGCATAATTTTTTACTATGTTTTTCTTTTAGAGGGGACACCTGTAGGTTATCATATGTGTTTGGAATTTAATTTATGTTAAAAAACTTCCTAAATATATTTTATTTCATTTCATACTAGTTTTAACTCAAACCAATGCATTTTTAGACCTGTCAATGTATGGTTTACTTGTTTCTTTTCATTGTTACATCGTAGTCAAACTGTAGATGACTATTTTGACCAAAGGAGCATGTGAGTGATGGTTTCACCTTGTAAGTTGTGTCATGCTATTTTTAATATCTTATAATTATCTCTATAATCATCTTTCATTATTCCAATTTGATTCTTTCATGCTGAAATCCACTTAAAAGGGTGATATGGGTTTTGACCCCTGGCTGTAAGTGCATAGTTGAAGAAATAGGCACCTGTAGGTGTACATGTGGGGATAAATTACAGCCCATGAACCTTTTTGATGATATATTATGTCAAAATTACTCCTTTAAATAATTTTTAATTGTTAAAATATGGTGGAAATTTCAAGTTACAACTTTGGGTGACAAAGGTCTCCTTTTGACTCAGAACTGTAGATAACACTGTCTATATTTAGTGCATAAAAGCGCAATTTGGGCCCTTTCAACAATCATCCTTCTCAAGTCTTATTCCCCTCAAAAAAATTGGAATATTTGCCCTTACTATAGGATACAAGATAAACACATTAGGATGCATCAATATCATTGACAACCCTACCATATGACTCTGCCAAAATGGCCCTAGGCCTCTATCTTACATTTTTGGGGACTAAATCCCATAACTCGATCATCTTGTGCTTTGATCAAGGTTTTCATTATGTCTATGAATTTATCCTTATAAATAAGTATACCATGGCCATGTCATCATACTAATACCTTAATTATGTGTCACCATATGTTTTAACCTCTCCATACAAGCATCTTAGTCCCCTGCTCAGCCACATGTGGGTGGATATTTACAGATACACAGGCAGTAAGGAAATTTCAAACAGTGAACAAGAGATACAGTCCTTAAATGAGCTACAAGACTATTGTAATTATTTACAATGGAATCTTCACAATCTAATGATCTAAAACAAGTGTCAACACATCCTATTCAATGTGAATTTCTCTTCCAAGCACCTGTAGGTAAGCATGTTCATGGTTGCCTAACTGAAAATGTTGCATATGACTATAATTTCATGAAGAGTTGCCTTGGTAAAATATATTTATATTTAAAGGTGATCAAGAGAAAATTATAATAATGTAAACCAAAATATATTCGCCCTCCAATACCACCATCAAAATAAGAAAATCTTGCAAATGGTGAAAAAACTGCCTATTGCATAGAAAAGTGCTCCCTCCTGCAACTTAAGATTATTAGCATATAAAAACACATTAAAATAAAATAAAAAAACATATATATAATTATATAATTAATCCAACATCATCTATAATCAACTTCAGTAACTAGTTTATATGAACCTACCCAAAATGAAACAAAACTTATAGGGTGCATGAAACAATAAGCAAAAAAACATAGTCAACTTCATGAGGATGGTTTATAAAGCACAAGCCACCATTATTAAAACTCTTCTTATGTAAATTAAGGTATATAAGTTTAATTTCACCTCCCAAATGCATTTTACTTAGAATTTCTCATGTTGATCATACTAGGTACAAACCTAAAGACTTGTTTTATGTGCCTAGAAGGGTGAAAAAAGAATATAATGGTTTTAGCCCAAAAATGGAACTTTTAGAGAATTTAAAGTATTTATATTAACCTTATGAATATTAAGATTCATATTACAAACTTTCCCCACATGACACACTTTCCCATGGGTCATACAAGTGCCAAACTCCCTTTATTTCTCAAGAAAACTACCTTTTCTTCTGAAGAACCTACCACTTTTCAGTTATGAAAATTTTTTAAGACCTATTAGGACACATGGGACATGAAATAATCTTTTTTAATATTTTAATTTACCAAGGAGTCTTTACAACCTATTAAATGCTCTATATATGACCCCAAAATGACTTAAAATAATAAATGGACTAAAAGACTAATTGAACAAGGCTAATATAACATGAAATCACACTAAAATACCTATAATACACCTCATGACAAGATATTATACCCATAAAACATATAAAATTCAAGTTTTTACCTATAAGGGCCCCAATTTGACCTGTAAGGTCAAATTTGGTCAACAGTTACAACATGTAGATCAATTGTTCAAAATACAAAATAATTTCTCCAATAGCAAAAAGATAAGATGGGATATGCCATGGTACCAATATTTATACAAAAATACTCTCTTAAAAGAGAGGGATTTATCAAAACCCTATGCCCAGCTAAAGAGCAAGAAAATCCAAAAAACCTCATGTAAATGGCATGATCTTTAGTCTGGAATGGTGTCCTTAGTGAGATAGATGGTTGGAACAAGAAACATTCAACTGCTAGGCACTTCAAAAAGTGCTAGAGGCATGGATAAATCTATTGAATATTCATGCAAACATCCTCTTTGTCTTTGGTTTAGTTGATTCTATCTTTTCTAAGGAATGAGGTGCTATAATGAACTAACACTTAGAAAAGTTGAAAGCTTTTAGGTATCTTAGGTTATAATTTGCAAAACCTAACTTGTATTTTTTAGTTGAGAATTTTACAACTTTTTAAGTCATATAACTTGAAGAAACTAAAAATTTATATTACAACATGAGTTTTTGAAAGTTAAGCAACTCAAACTTTACCAAAAAAAATGTAATTTATAAGTTTCAATTTTGTAACTTAAAACATGTCAAAAAGATAATTGAAAATTACAAGTGACTCTTTCTCAAAAAAGAGTTGTCAAAATAGTAGTTAAAATTTTCAACCTGTAAATTTAAAATGTCTTTTAAAATAAAGAAATGTAATATACAAAATGTATTTTATTGGAATAATTAATCTATAACCATAACCTTTGAAGATTCCTTGTCCTTCTTTGCTTATATCTTCTCAACATAAGCATCAAAGATTTTGAAGATATCTAGGAGGTGATCTTCATTAGGACCAAGTGAATATAGGTTATTTATCTCACATTCTACCTTTGTATCATAAATTTCTCTAGATGTATCTATGTATGCTTGAGTGTCTTTCCCTATTTGATCTAGTTTATTATGACACATGATGAATTGGTGGATGCAACTTAAGTGGAATGTTGTATCCTACACTGACTCTCTCTCAACCACTCCTTTGAACTTATCCTGAACTTCTTGAAATGAAATTATTTTATCTTGTTGATATGTTTCTTCACATGACAATATACTTTGCAAATCCTCAATGTCATAGATTGCATTCATGGCCTTATCATATGTAGCCTTGGCCTTATTAATACTCTTAATGAGTATCATTATTCTAAAATTGTCTGGCCTATCTAATTGCTCATGCTCTGCATTGTTTTTCAATATATTCTTTACAATGAGGATATCAGTTTCAATTAGATCATCAATTTGAAATTTTGGGAAGAATAAGTTCAACCTTTAAATTTCTTCCTCATAGTTGCTTATTTTTATTTTCAAAGATGTCCGACCATCCTTCAAATTTTTTTAGTAGTCTATTGTTAGCTCAATTACTTTGTTTCCTTTCATTATGAACTCTTCAACCTAGTACTTTTTGGATCTTCCCATACTATTAATCTCTATCACTGCTTCAAGTGTTTCTTTATCAGGGAACTAAGCAAGAGACTGAGTAGGTTGGGATACTGGCTCTATAAAATTCTTTAGAGCTATTGTCAATTATTCAAATTTATTCTTCAATTCATCCTTTGTGACCCTGTCACTATATATTATCTCAAAAAGAGAGCTAATGATGGATTGAACATCATATTTTAATCACTCTCTTATAGGATGATCCAGGTGCACTTTGGATATTTGATAATCCCCCACCATTAGATCTTTTTTTTTCTGGTGGGGAACTATAATTTCTACATATTTCTCCCCTACTAAATCATATAATATTATGAATATGGTTTTGGGGCTTGCCTTTGATTCTTTTGATACCTCCAAAAGGCTAAAGTCTAGTGTGTTAGGAGACATCATTTATTTCCACTTCTTCCTTATGATTTTACTAGCCATATTGGAGTGGCATCCTATGAAATTGGCACTATCAACTATGAATCTATAGTTAAAGTTGTAGCACTTGTGGTTATTGTGATAAGTGTTGTATCTATCACTAATATGGCCACTAAATTCTCAATTGATGTTTTGGTAATGTCTTCCCCATTGGTGGGTTGAGTAGCCATAGTTGTATCAATGATTTCCTCTATCTCTACCTCCTTAGTATGGGTTTGGTTTATTGTGGAAATAGAATAAATGGGTGTAATGGAAATGGATGTGCCTATCGAGGGTGTGGGAGTTAGAATTGACATAAGTGGTGGGGTACGCACATGTAGTAAAAATAGGGTAAAATGTGGAAGTGTGGAATCTAGATCAATGAATGAATTAATTAAGGTGGCCATAACACTCAAAGTTGATGAAATGGGTAAAGTGTTGGGAGATGTAAATGAAATAGTAGCTACCCCAATGGTTGGGATGGCTAGTGGGACTGTAGTCAAGATCACTGAATCCACAACCATTTACTATTGGGTGGTGTTAGTGATTAATAGATTGGTGATGGATATTAGGGATGAGATGGAAAGAATTGTGGAAGAGGGGAGTGAAAGTGAAACTTGAGTGTACAATTATGTTGATTGGCCTATTGACAATAGAGTCACTGGAATAGGTGAGATGGTGAAAATGGAGGGGGAAATTATTTGAGGTGATTGTGGAGTGGAGATAGGAAGATGAGGTACCATAGTTGGTTTAATAATAGAGACAAGGGGAAAAACTATTTGTGCTTGAGCAGTAGTTGTGTCTTCAGTGGAAGTTGGCATTAGTTGATCTATTTATTGTGTTGTTGCCTCTTGGCTACTAGATTGACCTCTTTTATCCTTTTATTTTTGCTTCCTCTTATGTGATACCACTGGCCTATCTACCTATTCTATTTTGGTTCCACTAATGTCACCACACCTTTTTCCTTCACTTATCTCAACTTATCACTGATACTCAAGGTTTCCTTGGTAACCTTGACCCCTTTACTCCTTACCCAGTTAATTGTCTTGTTTATTACATTGGTGGTCCTATCCATCAATGAGAAGGACTTAGGTATGGACCATATAACTAATGGAAGAGGTTGAGAAAATATCTTGTTATCATATTAAACCCTATCATGTTGTAAGTTTTGATCTATTCTAGGTTCATCTTAGAGTAATCTCTTAGTCTCACTTCTTCTTCATCTTGCATGTCTTCCCAGTAAACTTTGTAATAAGGGACGTGGGAATATGTTTTAATCCCCCATATATTGGTAATGTTTCTAGTCACATTATAAAATGGCCTCACATTGAGAGCTCTTAAGGTCATTTGAGTCATCTTGGCATCTGCACATTTGGATTTTGATAGCGAGGGGCATGTATACCTCCCTATGTTGATTGGGAAGTGGATTCATGACTTATGCTTACTTGATAAAAATTTGTGAGTCTCTACAATCTTCCTCACAAGTTCCATTAGAGCCCATTTATCACTTACATACCTTGTAAGGGTGTAAGGACAACCATTGAATCCTCCTACTTTGATGTATGAATATGTTGGAAATTAAATGAAACACAATCCCTAATTTATGATCTCAAAATTTATGAAATCAAAGAATATTCTCTTTGCTAGCTCTTTATCAAACATAATTATGATGTAGTATATAAATACATCATTTACCCTTATGAAATGTTGTCTACTTGTCTCAAGGGTGAGGTTAGGATAAGAGTTAAAGACCTTGTTGACTTGGTCAAGCACTATGTTTAACTTCAAAAATGCCCTCCCCTTTGCTAATATGTAGATCAAATATGAAATCATATAAAACTTCCCTATGGTTTGGACTTACATCAGTTTTTTGTGGATGGAGTTAGAAATTAACTGGGCCTAGTGGATATACTATTTATTTTGGTGAATCACATAGATGTATTGGTGCATCCAATCCTAAAAGTTCTTGGCATTTGGGTTCCCAGTAATTATATGTAAGAGTATGATTATGTCTCCCACTTCATCTTTAAAGTATATTCTTGCTAGGGTTTTAGGTAGTCTTGTAGATGTGGGTCTAGAGACTTTAGCCATTGTTTTTTCAAGTTCCTTAGACACGTAGTGCCATTATCTTGATAGAAATTCTTAGATGAGTCAGGAGTTATATCAAGATAACTCTCATACTCTAGAATCATGAACACGGTATCGATGAAGTCAGGGTCTAGGTTCAAAATCTTTTATCCTTTATCATTTACTACTTTTCTCTTTTCTACATCATAGTACTTTGCCAATGTGAGCACAAGCTCAGGGATCTACATTGATAATGGGAAGGTTGTTACCTGGGGAAATCTAGAATCATAAATGCTTTGAATCCAATCATTCTTCAATTTAACATTTACTCTTGTCTAGAAATTTGCTAGGTTTATGTGACCTGGATCTATGTCTATGATCTCATTTATGTTGGAGTCTAAGCTGAGTGGGACACTAGGTCCCTTAGATTTGAACTTCATTTCTTTTCTAGACATAGATTCTAGGAAAATTAGTGTGTAAAAACTAACTGTAGAATTCATGGGTTTTGGATTTATTTTTGTAGGTAGAAAGTCTGGTGGGTTTTGGACTTTCTTAATGTATGTAAAAGGTTTGATTAGTTTTGGCCTTACAAAATTCACTTATAAAATTTGATGAAAACTCCATCAAGTTTTTATTCTTACTATTACAGGTAAAATCTATTATGGGAATTTAGAATTGCTTTTATAGTGGGGATTCTTACAGGGTTTGGAGTAGCTTTTTACACTAGGAGATTCCATGGGGTATGTGTATAGGATGTTGTTGGAATATTCTAGATTTTGATAATTTTCTCAACCCTAGGTTTATTACAAAGGTTTGGAAATGATTGGAAAATCCATTTTAACCAACCTTTTAAAATGCAAACAAGGAAAAATCGAAGATATGTGAGTAGAATGGAAAAAACCTAGTATCTTGCACAAAAATGGAAAACTAAGATTTTTATGCAGAAAGATAGCAATGCTTTAGAAAAATCATGGAGAACAAAGGAATATCATTTATAGAGGATGGTAATGATAGTCATGGTTTGGTGCAATGTTGGTGAGGTGTGGCATTGCTTGGCATCGATAGGTCATGGCTTGTCAAAGGTCGATTGGCATAGAGATTCAATTTGTAAGATTAACAATGATTTCCAAAAAAAACTATTTTTTTTAATATAACACTATAATAAATGCTATTTAGGTTAGTGGTTGGAGAAATGGTAGGAGTTTTAGAGTTTTAGAATTGTGGCACAATTTTGCAACTTTTCAAAATTGTTTTTTTCATTTTGACCTCTACTTTCTACCATGTGGCTTAGTGCAATAGAAGTGGGAAAGCAAAACTTGAGGTGTAATTTAAAAATTTACAAGTTGAAATGTGAAAATGGAGTCCCAATTTTTATGGGTAGGGTAGATGGCCAAAATCATAACTTTGATTACAATTTGTAACTTACAAATTACAACTAGAGTTCTAGTTTTTACAACCTTAATATATGGTGGAATGCGGGACTCAAATTGTAATTTGCAACTTCCAAAGTTGCAAATTGCAACTAGAGTTTTGGTTTCTATTGGCTTAGTGACTATCAAAAAGTGGGGTTCTGCTTGCAATTTATAACTTGTAAAGTTTCAAATGGGGTGTGCAAGAAGTTGAGTTTTGATTGTAATTTGTAATTTGTAAAGTTGTAAATTACAATCAAATCTCTAATTTCTATCGAATTTATGTAAAGTGGGAAGTGGAGTTTTGATTTCAATTTGTAATTTTGCAAGTTTTAAATTGCACCCAAATCTCTAGTTTCTATTAGGTTTGTGAAAAAGGTATCCTAGGTCACTTTAAGGCTTTTTCCCAAAAAATTAATGGGTTTCCCCTAGGTACGTGATGTTTTGACATTTTTGGCACAAAAATATTAACACCTATCATCTTATATCATTAATGACGAACACATGACCTTCATAACAACTATCAACAAAGTTAAGCTTAAATACATCAAAGTTTTTAATGACTCCCATTCATGGAGGCCAAATTTTGGCTAACATCTTTGGTGACCTCCTAAGATTGCATACTTGTTATGCATCTAGACCAATTGCCTTATACTTCCATTAGGTTATGGAGTCATGAATGTTTCCAACTAAAACTGAGGGCTTATACAAAATCACACCAAACACCCAAACACAATAAAAAGACAAGAGAAAACATACCCATGTGACAAAATCACTTAGAGGAAGGGAAAGACAAACCACACAATAAAACCAACATGTGTCACAAACACTTAGAAAAAACAAACCACTAACCTATTATATACAAAACCTCAAAACATGTTTGAGGTGATATCATAACCCATTAAACTCAAGACTAATGCATGGAAATTTGAGGGCATTAGGGCCCCCATCTTTGGCTAAGAGATTAGATGCTGACTTTCTCTCTCCTATCTATACCAAGCATCTAAAGATGGCCATTATGAGCCTACCAAGAGATCGATGGAGTATATGATGCAATTTTTGGTTTGAAATGACTTTTTCAAGCTTTTCCAAACATGATTAAACCTTATTGAAGCCATTATAATGTGCCTTTGTCTTTTGATCCCCTTGAAATGTATTTTCTCTCTCTTCTTGGGCAATAAATTTAATTTATAACTATTTTTAAGAGTAATGATTGCATGTTTTGATTCAAACTATCATTTCTAACTTACTTCCTACCTCTTGCACATTATAAATCTTCTCATAGGTCTTGACACATGCATATGTTTGTACCATTACCTTTGACAACCTTCACATTTGATTATAACTAGCAAGTATCATCTCAATCTTTGAATGTACAATAATACTAAAGTAGTGAAATACATTAAACTTGTCAAAACTACCTTAATCATTCTAAATTGCTTGAAAAACAATATGATCAACTTACTAGCTTTGTTCTTTAGTCAATATGGTCAGTTTTAGACCATGATTATCCTAGAAGGGTCACCACCTTGTCTCCTTGATCATATTTCTCCATCAAATTTATTTCATACTTAACCTTAACCCTATCAAAACTACCTTAAACAATGTTAAACACAAAATGAAGACTATAAATAATGATCATTTTATGATAAGACAACATGACTTAACTTAGTTACCAACTAGACCATGTTAAATGACCTAAAAATTTGCTAAGGAAGACACACTACCTATCATCCTAGATCATTAATGACTAACACATGACCTTCATAATGGCTATCAACAAAGTTAAGGTCAAATACATCAAATTTTTTAATGACTCCCATTCCTGGTGGCCAAATTTTGGCTAACAAGAAACATTTCCTCCACATTGGTACTTATATCAATTTCAAATTTCTCCATATATAGTAGGGGCATGATTTGGAAGCATGTCCTCCACACTTATATAGTTATTTGAATTGGCTAAAGTACATAGTTATATGATTTAGATTCACATTTGTGGTAGAATTATATACATAGTACCATTGTTATACATAGTTTTAGCATGAGACATTTCTAAGGTATATATGTTATGCAACACGTGCCTAATATTGTAAATTATAAATCAATTTTAGATTTAAAAACCCTTGCACATACTAATACCCAGTGGAATTTTACAAGCTTTATCATGCCAATCTAATACAGTAGTTGGTTCACCTTTGGTATGGTTGAGGTGACTAAATCACTCAATCTTACCAAGTTTTCAAGTTGGACTTGATCATCCAACCTCATTAGGTTATAATTATCATTTGGTTACATGAATGAGTTAATCTCCACTACCATGTGGTAACTCACTTTTGATCAAAAGTTGGGGGCATGTGCCTTCCATCTCTCTCTCTATACCTTTAGATATATGCACTTTAAATATTTATCCTAATATAGATTTTATAGCCTCTCCAAATTCATTTTTGAATTCATCTCATTTTATGCTATGGCATTCCCTATACCATTATATCTAATAATGGTAAGTCATTTAAGAATAAGGATGTGAAAAACCTCTATACACAACTCCATGTCAAACATAGTTGGTCAAATCCTTATTACTTCAAGGTAATGGCAAAATTGAGGCATCTAATAAGACTATTATCAAAATTATTAAAATGACCATCAACGATTTTGGCCATGATTGGCACTTGAAATTATTACCTACTTTGTGGGTTTACCATACCAATATATGTAGCCTATAAGTGAAACATCCTAATCTATAGTCTTTGGCTTAGAATATATTCTTCCTATTGAGATCAAGATACCTTATCTATGTATTTCATTGTAGGTATCATTGATGATGAAGATATTTGAGTAACCAATATACAAGAGCTATAAATCTTAGATAATAAATGACTAGCTACATTGAGTCATACCAAAGCATATCATAATCAACTATACCATACCTATAACAAGCACATACTTCCTAGATAATTTGAAGTGGGAAATTTTGTGTTGAAAAAGAATCATAAAACACCAATGTAAACTGTGAGAAGAAAGGTAAATTTGAGCCAAATTGGTTGGGCCCTTTCATTATCATAATAAACTATGGTTTTGGGGCATATAGATTGGTTATGCCCAAGGGGTGAAAACTAGAGGAGCCCATGAACATTATGCATATCAAGCACTTTTATGATTAATTTATTTGAACATTGCCTATGGAATCCCCTACTTGGGGGCATTCCCTTCACATCCTTTTCCAGTACCCTTCATTTCCTTTTCTATCCCTGAATCAATCCTTGTCTTATTCTATGTCTTGTTATCATCTTGATCTTGATTATGACTTATAAGTACTATAGCTTGATTCATAAGATAGTTCAACCAAGATTTAGTCATCATCAACACATATTTCTAGGCAGAAATTTAGAACATTAAAGTTATTCAGCATGGTTTTCCTGCTTGGCACTCGTCAAAATAACTTATTTTAGATCTTTAATAGTCCTTCTCCTCATTCCACATCACTTATGTTTTATACTAATTTGTTGTTAAAAGATGGTCCTTCCACATCTTAATTTATTTTTTAAATATGGTCCTTCCACATCTTGATTTTATGTTGAATAATAGTCTTGTTGTGTCTCACCTTACCACTATATCTAATTTAGTTATTGTTTGAACCCCTACCCAAGGTTTTTTTCATTTGCTTGATGGTTCCTTATACATATATTTATATTCCACTATCAATTATACTTTTAGAATACTTTTATATGTACCTTATTCTAAAAAACCTAAAAACATTTAATATTTCCAAAAATCCTAAGAAATAAAAACGTAGAAAATCCCAAAGAAAGATATAAAGCCATAAAATATTTGCACATTTTGTCATCTTATTTGTTAATGGTTTTCCCTCTTTTACCCATTATAGGTGGCATTATTTGATTATCTAATATGTTCATTCAAACAAATTCTAATTATCTTGTTCTTTAAGGTGTTTACATATGTCATGAGTGGGCATCTTTCATTTCAGCATGATCATTTTATTTAGCACTATCATCTAGTCATTACACTCCCATTTTTGTGGGAACTACAATGGATTGAGGTCCATGAATACTTTTTAGACAACGCTTAGATATATGTGGTAGTTTGCATCAATTTGACTACTATCATTCTCATTTTCATTTCTCCCCCTCTTGATATTCATGATCTCATTATTTTACGAGTCATTTCCATTTCATACTTATCTAACATTTTTCCCCTTAAACTTTCATCATCACTTTTTTTCACTCCCATTTTTGGGATAACTACATTAGCTTGAGTTCCATGATGGACTATATAGGCAATGTTTATTTACATGGGGTATCTAGGGTCATCTCAACCACTTCTTCCTTTTTTTTCCCATTCCCTCTGGTCTAGTTTATTGTTAGGATCTTACAGCACAATTGATTACTTTTGTATAAGCAACTAAACATGAAATTAAACCAGAAGTAATAAGTAACTAGAAATCAAAAATAGCAAAGAATAGGAGATATAAGAAACAATACAATCTTGTATTAAACTCTTCCAGAAGGAAATACAATGAATAAATCTCTCTCTTCTCACACCTATCAAATGTACAAATCTCTTTCCCTCAAGAGTTCTCTCTCTCTCTAAATTACAACCAACTCCACTACTTGAATTGATCCACCATACAAACTATGAGGATCTAACCCTATTATATAATACTAGGGTTCATGAGCCATGCATCCTCCACCATTAGATGCACCTCTTAATCAAAGCTTCAAATTTGTCTTGCCAAAAATAGAAAAGCGACTCAAGACTAATAGTTAATCTTTATATGCAAACTCACTATTCTCCTCAAAATTAGAATTTTGGGAATGCACAGATGACTGACATCTGTCTCTATCTGTCTGCATATGACCGATGTCAGCTCTAATCGATGTCGGTTGATCCTGACTGATGTCGGTGACTGTGTAACTCTAGAAACCTTTGCATTTGCTCATCTGGTGAAGATTTTAGCTCCACAACTCAACAATCTCCCACTTGGAGATAAATAGATACACATGTACCTATATAGCAACATCCTCTAGCTTGTTTCCCCATCTTCAAGTTTAATCTTGAAGACCAACAAAAGTTGAATGAAGATTCAACTTCTCCTTTGTTACCGGCTTTGTTAACATATCAGCAGGGTTCTTATCCATATGGATCTTTTCTAGCTTCAACTGACCATCCTCCAATACCTGTCTAATGAAGTGGTACCTAAGTTGTATATGTTTGGTTCTTGAATGAAAGGCTGAATTCTTTGCCAAATGAATTGCACTTTGACTATCACTGTACAATCTGCAACTCTCTTGCTCCTTTCCCAACTCTTCCATGAATCGAGTCAACCAAATCATTCCTTGCTAGCCTCTGTGACTGCAATGTATTCTGCCTTTGTAGTAGACAAGGCAACAACCTTCTTCAACTTTGAAATCCAGCTAACCGCCGTTCCACCAATAGTGAATACATATCCTGTGGTGCTTCTCCTTCCATCCAAGTCACCTGCCATATTCGAATCTACATACCCATGTAGAGAAGTGTTTGACCCTCCATAGCATAAATGCCTACTGCTGGTCCCTCTCAGATATCTGAGAATCCACTGAACTGCTTTCCAACATTCTTTTTCTAGATTAGCCATAAACTTGCTGACAACTCCCACTGCTTGGGAAATATCAAGTCTAGTACATACCATTGCATACATCAAGCTCCCAACTACTGAAGCATATGGAACTCTACTCATGTACTCAACCTCATCATGTGATTTAGGACACTTTTTTTTGCCCAACTTGAAGTGTCCAGCCATAGGTGTGCTTACCAGTTTTGCATCCTACATATTGAACCTCTCCAACACCTTGTTTACATAATCCTCTTGAGACAAAATCAAAATGTGATTTTTCCTATCTCTCTTAATACTCATGCCAAGGATTTTCTTTGCTGCTCCTAAATCTTTCATGGCAAATGTGTGAGCTAATTTTACCTTAAGCTCAGTAATATCCTGCATGTGTGAACCTGCAACAAGCATATCATCTACATACAGTAAAAGGATAATATAACTACCATTATCCAATTTATTAAAATAAACACAATGGTCAGATTGACATTTACTAAAGCCATGCTCAGTCATAAACCTATCAAACCTCAAATACCATTGTCTTGGAGCTTGCTTAAGACCATATAAGCTTTTCTTCAACCTGCACACAAGCTTCTCCTTACCTTTGACCTTAAAACCTTTTGGCTGATCCATATATATTTTTTCATCCAAATATCCATTAAGAAATGTTGTCTTAACATCAAGCTACTCAAGATGCAAATCCTTAATAGCAACTAAAGACAATATAGTCTGAATAGAAGTCATCTTTACTACAGGAGAAAAAATTTCACCAAAATCAATACCTAATTTATGTGCAAATCCCTTACTACCAACCTGGCCTTATGTCTCATTTGTCCATTCTCTCCTTCCTTTAACATGTAAACCCATTTGTTTTTCAGTGCTTTCTTTTCGACTGGCAAGTCAACCAAATCCCATTTTTTGTTCTCTTCTAAGGAATCAATTTCCTCATTCATGCCATGCTCCCATTGTTTCTTGGATTCTATCTGCATTGCCTCATTAAAACTTTCTAGTTCTCCACCATCAGTGAGCAACAAGTAGTATAAAGAAGGGGAATAAAAAATTAGAGGTTTACTTACCCTTTCAGACCTCCTCATGGGTGTTTGAGACTCATTCACAGCTTACTGTCTGCCCAAATTTATTTTTGTCAGTGACCGATCTCAGTCAGCTCTGGTTGATGTTGGTCTACTCCTGACTAATGTTGGTTCCACCTGACCGACATCGATTCTTGCCTGACCGATGTCAGTTTTTGTCTGATCAACGTTAGTTCCTACCTAACCAACATCAGTTCCTTCCTGACCAACATTGATTTCTATCTAACCGATGTCGGTTCCTACCTGACCGAAGTCGATATCTGTGTTTTTCTATGAGTGATGATATTTACCTGTAAGCTCATTTTGGATCATAACCTCATCCAAATCATGATTTCCCTACTAAAAATTATTCAGCCTCTTGAGTTGATCATTGTACATCACCTTCTCATTGAAAACTACATCACGGCTTCTAATAATTTTATTAGTTTCAAAATTCCACAACTGGAATCTAAAATCTCTAGAACCATAACCAATGAAAGTGCACCGCATAGATTTAGCATCCAGCTTCTTTCTATTTTCTTTATCAATGTGCACAAAAGCTTTAGAACCAAAAACTTTGAGAAATGAAAGATCTACCTTTTTACCTATCCATGCCTCTTCTAGAATTCCACCATCTAGTGTAGTAGAAAGTCCTCTATTAATTAGGTAAACTTCAGTATCTACAGTTTCTACCCAAAATTGTAAGGGCAAACCAGCATGCAATCTCATACTCTGTGCACACTCCATTATTATTCTATTCATCCTTTCAGCAACTCCATTTTGTTGAGGTGTCCTTGGAACTATCCTTTCCCTATGTATTCCACTCATAGAACAGTAACTATTAAATTTATTGTTGTAGTACTCACCACCATTATCAGATCTAAGGCACTTCAATCTCAAACCTATTTCATTCTCAACCAAAGCTTTCCATTTCTTAAATGTGTCAAAAACATCAAATTTCCTCTTTATGCAATAAACCCATACCTTTCTTGTAGCATCATCAATGAAAGAAACATAATATCGTGATCCTCCAATAGAAGCTACCTGAGCTGGTCCCCACACGTTTGTGTGAACAAGCTCCAACTTGTGCTTCTTCTTTGTTGACCCAATTTTGAGAAACCTCACTTTCTTCTATTTTCCAAAAATACAATGCTAACAAAAATCTAGATCTATGCTTTTCAAATCTAAAAGCTTACCTTTTGACTTAAGAACATTCATTCCTTTCTCACTCATGTGACCAAGCCTACAGTGCCACAACTTTGCATCTACATCTGAAGTAGATAAAGCAGAAGGAGAATGATCAATAATACAAGTAGATAGATAAAGTGTACCTACTCTCTTACCTCTGGCTAATACAAGTGCACCCTTGGAAACTTTCCAAAATTCAGCTGTGAGAGTTACTGTACAACCCTCATCACCCAACTTTCTTGCAAAAATCATATTCCTCTTCAGGATGGGTACATGTATGACATCCTTCAACACCCATGTGTTGCCATTCTGCAATTTCGATTGCACTTTTCCTTTGCCAATAATTTGACAAGGTTCATCATCCGCTAAATAAACTTTTCCAAAATCTCCATGGACATAATCATTGAAAAATTCTCTATTTGGGGTTGCATGGAAAGAAGCACCAGAATCTAAAACCCAAGATTCTACTTTATTAAAAAAATAAAATATAAGAGCATCTTGTGCAACAATACCTACAACTTTTGCTTCTTCTTTATTACCTTCATGCTGATTTTTTTTGTTATCCTTCAACCAACAATATTTCTTTGCATGCCCTTTCTTTCCACAATTCCAGCAGGTTATTCTTCCATTTCTAGATTTGGTTCTACTTCTCATCTTTGACTTTGATCTCCCTTGCTTGCCCTTCTCTCTTTGCCTTCCCCTACTTTCAATACTTAAAGCATTACCTAATATTTTCTCTGTGTTTTTCCTACAAATTTCTTCATTCAAGATTACACTAACAACATCATCAACTTTCAAGATATTTGAAGCAGATGCAGTATTGCTAACTGCCATTACCAAACTATGCCAACTTTCAAGTAAAGAGCATAAGATTAAGAGAGCCTTAATTTCATCATCAAAAACTATTTTGATTGAATTTAATTGATTTACTATTGCGTGGAAATCATTAAGATGACTAGATACCGATCCACCTTCCTGCATTTGCAAATTAAATAATTGCTTCATAATATATACCTTATTCAAAGCTGAGGGCTTTTCATATAAATTTGCCAAAGTATCTATTAATCTACCGTTGTCTTTGCCTATGATAAGTTGGAAATCATAGAAGATGCCAGGCTCAACCTTATAGATCCAAGAGCCTTTCTATCAAGAACATTCCATTCTTCATCTTGCATATCTATGGGCTTGCTTGAAACCCCACCCAACGGTAAGTATAAATCTTTCTGATACAAATAATCTTCTATCTGTATCCGCCACAATTGATAATTCTTGCCATTGAATTTCTCTATTCTTAGCTTACTTTCTTCTGCCATTGCTTTACTCCCACTCAATCAGAAACCCCTGTGAGTGAATTCTGTAATCAACAAACACTAACACGCTCTAATACCAATTGTTAGTGAACCAAGCTCTGATACCACTTGTTAGGATCTTATAGCATAAGATTACTTTTGTATAAGCAACTAAACATGAAATTAAACTAGAAGTAATAAGTAACTAGAAATCAGAAACATCAAAGAATACGAGATATAAGAAACAATACAATCTTGTATTAAACTCTTTTAGAAGGAAATACAATGAAGAAATCTCTCTCTTCTCACACCTCTCAGATGTACAGATCTCTTTCCCTCAAGAGCTCTCTCTCTCTCTCAATTACAACCAACTCCACTACTTGAATTGATCCACCTTACAAACTATGAGGATCTAACCCTATTATATAATACTAGGGTTCATGAGCAATGCATCCTCCACTGTTAGATGCACCTCTTAATCAAAGGTTCAAATCTTTCTTGCCAAAAATAGAAAAGCGGACTCAAGACTAACAGTTAATCTTTACATGAAAACTAACTGTTCTCCTCAAAATTAGAATTCTAAGAACACACAGATGACTGACATCAGTCTTTGTCTATCTGCATATGACCGATGTCAGCTGATCCCTAACCGACGTCAGTCGACTCTAACTGATGTCGGTCGATCTTGATCGATGTCGGTGACTGTGTAACTCCAGCAACCTCTGCATTTGCTCATCTAGTGAAGCTTGTAGCTTCACAACTCAACATTTATCACATTATCTTACTGGCATTTCATATAATTAGGGACAAAATCCAAGAGTAATGTCTTATTACCCCATTCACACAACAATGATTATTCATTTGATTATTACTTTTAGTTGTGATTTTATATGTGATTGGATTGTTTGATTGCTTGTATGTTTATTTTATTGCATTGTTTGTTTTTGTTTAGTACATTATGTTTTGTACTTAGATCTTATTTTTTGGTTAATGTAGGCTTTTCCCACTATGTGGTTTTACCTATATGGTCTAGTTAGCTTGCTTATGTGTCACTTAGGTGTTTAATATAGGTCATTGGGGAAGATAATCATACATTCACGATGATGTGTGATAATGTCTATCTTCCACCTATATAATTACCTTTATTATATACTTTTGGATAACCAATAGCAATGTTATTGCATTGAATTTTTTTTCACATTTTGAAATTTATTCCTCTCACGTGTTCATGATTTCACTACTCCATACGGTTTCACCTTCATTTATTTAATCCTATTCAGTTATCAATTATCTAGAGTGGCTCACTCTATCATGGTATTAGAATGGTGCTCGTAGATGAATGACATTGATTATGTTGTAATATCTCTTGAATTCTAGCTCCTTCTTGGTGTTCTTAATCTCAACTATTTTTAAGGGTTTATAGGGGTTTTATGTAAATCCATACAAACTATACCACTAAAGTATTTAGACCAAAAATAGATAGTGTTGTTAGATTTAAAAGGTATAAAAACCCTAAGAATGGCTTTAAACATGATGTAGTTTCATGAAAATCTATTTTTTACCATTTTGGAGAGGTTGAAGGCAATTTTTGGATCTTGTGCATATCTGTATCATCTGTTCCTCAAAAATGGAAATGTTTTTTGGGTTTTTCAAAAAACCTAGTGGGCATTTTATACTTTTGGAAGAATCCATACTATTTTTTGCTTCTATATACATTTTGATTGTATACACACTTAAATGTGTTGATTCTATGTGCAGTCAAATATAAAGTACCAACCTATGCAATATTAGGGGGAATTTGATGAGTTGCAAATATTTGCTCATTTGGACATATTTCTTGATCGAGTTTGATTTCCATCACATTAAGCATGCATGGATACTTATGGTCATGTCAACCCAAATATTTCCAATTGGGAGATACCAGACGATGATTGTTGATTCTACTCTAGTGGTTCTTCTTGGAAAGACCAACTATGCTTCATGGTGGATGTACATGGAATGTTTGATCATAAAATAAGACCTTATTTTATTTTTATATGGATATATTCCTTCTCCCACTAACCCAAGTCAATATAATGATTGGGCCAACTCTTGTGATTATGTCTATGGTCACTTATTGATGCACATTTCAGGGGATCTACACCACCATGTGTAGCACACAAAGTGCCCATCCACTATTTGGAGCACTCTTCAAACTCTTTTCAGAGATCCTACTAATATTTATATCACTCCTCATCTTCCTATTATCTCTTTAGATATTATTTTACTCCCTCATCCTAGTCCTATTTCTTGTGATGAGTCATTCCATATGGATAGTGTTCTTCCTTCTATTGATCCACCACTATAGGATGAGATTTTGTCAGACCTTAGTTATCCTATTAAAGAATCCACATTCATTCCTATACAAGATGTTGTTCTTCCAGAGCCATCACATATCTACTCTTTACAATAGGACATTTTATGGGATGTGCAATGTATTCATATGACATGCACTGAGATTCTACCTTCTCCTATTACTAGTGCAAATTTCAGAGTTATTCCTTTAAGAGCTTCCAGTGATTATTTTTAGCATGATTACACATGTCTCTTGGATTCACCTTATTGAGACACTTTTATACCAGGCATCTTATTTATTTGTAGAGTCTCACATTTAGGACCTAGATGACACCATTGAGGACATTTGTTTTCTCTTTTATGACAACTATGTTGGAGTTGCATCGTCTTATCTAGATGTAATGAGGGTATTTATAAAACCTCATTGTTTCTCTACTTTATTTCATGCTTCCTTATTTCCATCTTCTATAATTAGGCCTGTGATTACTGAGCATAGTTTGGCACATTTGAGCATGAGTTTAGAGACATTTGAACATTTTACAGAGATTTACAACCTGATTCCTACCTACATTTCACTTGAGTGGGAATTCAACAGTTTGATAGCTTGAGATCTATTTGTTTTGAAAAGAAGATGCATAATTTATTACAAAGGGATCTACTATTGCATTCACCATGCAAAATTATATGCTTACCTTCTCTCTCTTCTTTATAGAGGCACATATTCACCATATTTTATAGGATACAAGGTGGCTATAGGCATTTGTAGCTTTTAGTGGGTTTTTTTAAACCATTATTCTTCTTTTCTCTCATTTAGAGTGGGGGAGTTTTTCCTATGGGTTTTTTCCCTTTATCTAATTTATAAGAGGTTATTATGTACTTGGGTACCTCATCAAGCCCTTTTGTCAAGACCCAATTTTTATACCTACCTAAGCTAAAGCTATGCTTAAGGGGGGTGTTAGTGTAGGAATTTTACACTATGGTTTTACTTACACGATCTAGTTATCTTGTTTATGTGTCACTTAGATGTTTAATAAAGGTTATTAGGGAAGATAATCACACATTCATGAGAATGTGTGATCATGTCTATCTTCCACCTATATATATACCTTTCTTGTGTACTTTTGGATAACAAACCAAGAATGTTATTACATTGAATGTGTTTGTACAAGATGAAGCTTCTCCTCTCATGTGTTCATGATTTCACTCCTCCATATAGTTTCACCTTCATGCATTTGATCCTATTCATTTATTGATCCTCAAGTGTGGCCCACTTTGTCATTTTTAATATCTTGATCTTGATTTGTTAATATTTGTGTCTAAACTATTTCTTTTTCAGTCTTTATTTGTTGAGTATATTATGCTTTACACTTAGGTGTTATTTTTTCATATCTTAATATTGAGTTTTTATTATTTGCATATGAACTAGTCTTTATATAAGTGGAAACATTTTTATCATGATTCATTTTATAATTATGATACATATTATCAAATGCAAAATTAAAAATCAAATGCTTGAGACTTAGATACAATGTCTTGCTATGGTATTAGTTTATCCCCTTACAAAATCATATGTCATCAAATCAAATCACTTCAGACATCTTTGACCACATCACATCATATCCTCCATTTTTGACATTTGTCAACCTCAACTCATAATTTATCTTCATCATTTCTCATCACATTTCTCTCATTTCTAGGGGAACTATAATGGCTTGAGGTCTATTTGAACTATGTAGGAAATGCTCAATCATATGAAATTTATAAGTTCAACCTAGCCACCCTTATTCTCATTATTATTCATATTTTCATCTTTATCATTTCTCTTAATTTTTTCATTAATATCTTTCACTTATCAATTATGACCAATAAAATCATGATAATTCATATTTTCTTTATCATGTCAAATATTATTAATCTAATCTTTGCACTTCCTCATGTGCCAATTTATCTAGATTATTCATTTGTTGAAAGGTTGTTAGACCATCACACATACATTTATGTCATTCATATCATCATTAATCAATGTAATAGTTTAAATATTTGATCTATGTTTTTGAATTAATTAATCTCATCAATGATCAAATCCACTTCACCTTGGGAAAATCAATTTATCACCATCATTCAAAATTTCCCTACTGGGGAAACTCAATCATTCAATCCACCCTACTAAGGCAACTCAATATTTAATCCACTCTCTTTAGGGAAAATTATCCAATATCAACTCACAAATTTCACCATCTTTGGGGAAAATCAAAGTGTGCAACTCATTATCTTAAGATGTATCCATCCAAATTCTAACCTTCTTGGGGAAAATTATTCTATCATCATTTGCAATCAAAGTGTGCAAGCATTGGCTCGAGTGGTTTAGTTTTACCAATAGTTTAGTCATCATTATCCTTCTTCAAATGCCTAGTTATGGATCCTTTGTCTTATTTATTCCTTTTGAGGGCCCTCCATCAAAATTATTTTTTGGCCAATCCATCGAGGGGGAATCCTAGGTATTCTAAACATTGTTTCTAGGGCATCATTGTGAACTTGTTTTTTTTTTAAATTGAACAAGAATCAAAAAAAGATAAACACATCATTCTTCAATTACTATTAAATCATTTAAATAAAATTTTCATTCTTTAAAAATGTATTGCTTCATCTGTGTCTCATAATGCCTTTTCAAATAGGGTAAAATTTAGACACTCCACTTTCATCACTTTCATGTTAATATTTTAAATCAAAATGACTTTCTGTAATAACACACAAATCAGATTAGAAATCACTAAAATGCTTAATTTCACCACATATTTGATGTGCATATTCTAAAACACATTGGTGCATACCTGATTGAGGAAATACACTATATCTGATCATTAAATTCATATATTCATCCCAAGTCAAAGTGTTACTTTACAAGTGACGTTATGGACCCATTAGGTTGAACAGTTATTCAAATTTCAACATTCCTAAAATCATATCACATTGCATTAATTTAATTAACCTTTATTAATTAAACTAATATTACACTAATGTGAAATTCAATATCTTTTTCAAATTTCATATTTTATAAATTACTAATTCCATAATTCCTCATCCTCATGACATCATGTGGCAAGTGGTTGATTCAAATTGAACAAAAGGTCAAACTTTGTAAAATATAAACATAAATACAACCCATTCTCCATGAATGCAAACTCAACCCCAAATATTAATGGCATAAGCCCTCCAAAATTAAGTAATCCTCATCCATACATCTTGATTATCATCTAACATTCAAAGATAGTTTGGAAAATCTATAAATAGAGGGGTCATTTACCAATAGACATGGCCAGCTAGTATAGTGAATCTCTACCAAATTCTAATGGCCATCATATAATAATATTTTTTGTAAAAACTTACTCTGCTAAAATATTGAAAAAAATCATCCATTCCTTCATTTCTTAATCAAAACATGAATTTCACAAAGGGAAATATCATAGGAATGATGTCACGATGTTGATGAAGATTCTTAGCTCTATATTTGGGAATAAATTTATATATCGACAAGACAGAGAGATCCAAAAGAAAGGTAAATTGTATTGTTTGTCTTCTTTATGCTTATTTATCTCTTCCTTATCTTTTCCTAATCTGAGGACATGCACTTGGGTTTTAGGTTTTTAAGCATTCAATTTTAATTTCATACTAATGACAACAAAACTAAATCCCTTGCACTCATGTGTTTAAATGGAAAATCCAGTGGGATATATGTAAACACATGAGTATGAGGGAGTTATTTTTATTGTTAGTGTGAAATCAAAATCAAATGCATAAAAACCTAAAACCCAAGTGTATTTCATCGGATTGGGAAAGGATAAGGAAAAGCTAAACAATGCATAAAGAAGATAAAGCAACATGATCTCACCTTCCTCTTTAGATGTCTTGGGATTTCCAACATACATGTTTGTTTGGACTAGATGTAGAGCTTGGAGTCTTTGTCAATGTCATAGTGTCATTCATGTGGCACTTTCCCTTGTGTTGTGTGTTTGTTTTAAGAAATGAAGGAATAGATGGAGCTTTTATTATATTTTGGTAGAGTAAGTTTCCTCAAAAAATATTGATAAGAGTAGAAGGTGATCCCTCTATTTATATATTTTCCAAAATGATTTCAACTTTTAGAATATAATCTCGATGAGTGGTTAAGGTTTAGTCTAATTTTGGTGATAAATTAAATTGATATTAGGGATAGAGTTTGCATTAATTGAGCATGGGTTGCATTTCTAAGATTTGATTGCATTTAAGTTGATATTTTTCAAAGTTTGGAAACTGGGCCTATGATGTCATGATGAAGATATTTGTTGAATTTTTGAGTTTGCATAATTAGGAATTTATCCTGTTCCCATGGATTTTATGTTTATCCATTTGATTTTTTTGATTAGCTAATTAATCTTGACTAGTTTTTGTGTGTTTTATACAATATTGACATTTGAATAATTATTCCACTTAATTAGTCAAGAACATCATTTAAAAATTAAAAATTTGAGTCAAGATGAAATAAGTGTGGTTGATAATTGGATATAGTGCATTTCCCCAACCAGAGATGCCCTAATATGTTTTAGAGTATGCACATTAAGTGTGGAGATGAATTTGATTGTTTTAGTGATTTTTGACCTAATTTATGCATTATTGCAGTAAGTCATTCCATTTTGTAATTTTGACATGGAAGCGATGGAAATGGAGTGTCTACACTTATCAATCAAGGTAATATCAATTTTATTCCAAAATTTGGGGATCATAATATCACTATTAATTGGCATCCCATTGCACTTCTCAACATTTATTACAAGATCATTACTAAGGCCCTTTCTCTTAAGGTTAGATATTTTCTACCCCACCATAATTTTACCAAAGAAAATTGGTTTTATTTAAAAAATGTATGTCCTTAATAACATCATTATTGTCTGGGAAGGGATGGAATGGTCCAATAAATCTTAGTAGAAGGCCTTGTTCATCAAAATTGACTTTAAACAATCTTATGACATAATTGGGTGGCATTTCATCTTAGCCATTATTTAATCACTTGGATTTTGTTTTATGTTTTTTAACACATTTAAAATGTTATTCCTAGATGCAAACACTATATCATATTCAATGGTGTTTAGCTTGAGTAGTTTGGATTCTTCTATTCTATTCATCAAGGGTGCCCTCTAGTCCCTTCCCTATATGTGTTGGTAGTTGAAGGGATAAATTATCTTCTATCTAATTACAATTTTAGCGATTTGATTGTGGGAATGTATCTTCCCCATTTTCATAATCAAATGGTTAATGGTAAAAAAAATTATGACTCCTTCCTCACTTTAGATGAGGAGGATAATTGTGTTTCCAATCCCATAGAATGTCTAGATATTTTTTGTTTAGCTTATAATTTATCCATCCAATGGAAGAATACCTAATGTCACATGTAGTATATCTCCCCGTACCTAACTAAATTATCCAATATAAGCAGCTCTAGATTCATCCAGGTGAAAAAATTAAGTTTCTAGGCATTACTTTTATTTTTCAAGCCAATACCTCAAATCACTTAGGGTATGTGTTTCAAAAAGTCAAGAAAAGGTTATATTATAGATTTATAATCCTCTCTCTTTAGTAGGAAAATTTCAATTTGATCTAAGGTATTTATTGCTCCTAATGTTTATTATTACTCTTGTTTATCTCCTTCTAAATATATATATGCCAAACTTGAAAAAATATTGATGAAATTTATGTGGGCCAACACTTAAGGCACTAAAATATTTAAATTGGTTGCTTGGGATGTTTGTTGTAAGTCAATACTCCTCGGAGGTCTTCATATCTTAGAAATAAAAATCCAAGGCCATGCCTTGTGTACCAAATGGATAATTTTTGCCTTGAAATGGGATGGAGAATATAAAATCATGCTTAGAAATTACATCATTAAAGGCAATCATATGGGAAAGATAGCTTGTAAAAGTTTAAATCTCCAAAAATTTCCTATCACTCACGTTCACATTTTCATTGTTAGCATGCTTATTTTTAATGAGTATTTGGAAGGCATGAGAATTTCTCAAAAGACACTTACATTGGGATGGATATGGTTTCAAGTCATGGCTCTCCCTTGATTCATGCTCGCCATGGTGGTATCCCATCCTTACATTTTATGAAGTGACATTTTCTATTGTGCCCTACATCAATAGCCTTCATATATTCAGATAAAGCATGAAGTTCATGTATAACCTCTTTCATAAGCAAATTAGGGACCAGGTTCCTTGGTAAGTTCTTAGGGTTTAATATAATCTACATGCTAGTGACCAAGAATCTATCTTAGAAATTTAAAAATCTATACCTGAAGTGCATCTTCACAAAATTTGAGTTTAATCTCCCTCAAAATGGTAGATTAATCTGAAATTGACTATTGAGAAACCATTCATATGGTACCAACCCTAGTTAGGTTATCAACTCCTTTCCCCTTAACACCTTTAAGTTGATGTTCTCAATGCCAAGTGGAAAGTAAACTCTACCTAGCAAGTTTGGAAAATAAGGTTTAATCATGTGTGGGATACCATTACTCAACCTGAGAAAGAACACTTGCTATGGTTATTATTCACAATGGGATTATAATTGGTACCTATTTGGTTCACATAGGAATGACTCATCTTGTCTAATTAGTTTGTAACCACCCAAAATCTATAAAGCATGTTTTTTGGCTATATAAGCATGCACAATTAGCTTGATTTGGGTTCACACCCTTTTCAAACCCTCTTGTCCAAATTTTTTTAACTAGAAGATGGCTATTTTATGGAAATTAGTCATGATTCCTATAAAATTCACACAAATATGGCATATTTTTTGAGCTTAGATTCTCTTTCAATTATGGAAAAATAGGAATGATGTTATTTTTTTTACTCTTGAGGATGTTATGTACCTAAGGATATGATATATTAATGTATATGGGTTGATGAATATACTGACATGTGGCACACATCCCACTTAGTTAGTTATATGTGTTTAATATATTAAGATAAATGAGTAACTTTTAGAATTAGTACATTGGGTAATATTTGACCTACATTGGGATTATGACGTTACCCATCCATTATTAGTTATAAAGAGTTATATATAAAGGGGAGTAATATCATTGTAAATGATAATAATCAAGTAAATATTTAGTCTTCTATTGTAAGAAGATATTGGAGGTGTTCCCCTTGAGTATAATCATGGATTTATACCTTCCTAAAGGAGTATTGTATGGTATTTAAGGGTATTATTTTATTTATGCATATATTGAATATTTGGGCATTTTAGACCACCAATATTTATTGTGTTGTGTTGATGTACTTTATTTTCTACATAATTCAAATATTATAAGTGTGGATCATATCAAGTGGTATCAGAGCATCGATTTGGGAAATATTATGGCCAAAACCTATATTTTGGAGGATCACTTATATCTTGTAATATGTTGTAATTTTTTCTAATTTTTTTAATTCAATGAGAGAAAATTTATAGGATGTCACATTAAAAAATCAAGGTTTGATGATCATTTTTGAAGGAGATATTTTTATTTTAGGGGTTAAAATAAATTCGTCATATCTACCAAAATTTTAGATTTTTTCTTTGAATTTTTTACTAACATAATATCTTCATAAAAAAGGATACAATCAAAATTTGAGAATGGTTTGATAAGTTTTGAGTGAGGTATTACGATTTTATTATTTTTAATAGATTCAATATACAAGATAAAATGTTTTAAAAACTTCCACCAAATTTTTGTTGAAGTTACATTATTATATAGGGAAGCTACAATAAAAATTGTGGATTGTTGTAATAAGTTTCACATGATTTATTAAAATTCTATGGTTTTTCATGAACCCTAGTTTTTTCTCTTCTAAATCATGGGTCAAGTTGATTAAAAATAGTTTGAAAATATGATAGAGTGTAAAAAAATGACAAATATTTTGCATAAGTAACTATTGCAAAAAATGGGAAAGTTGTGGAAGACAAGACTAATGATGATAACAAGTAAGAGATTGTAGATGAAGAAGAATAAGAAAGAGATGATGAACATAATGATGATGATGAGGAAGCTACAAGTGATTTTGGAGGTGAGTTTGAGGATCACAAGGAAGAAAATAATGATGATGATGATGATGATGGTAATGAATAATAATAAGCAAATGAAAAATAATAGGAAAAAAATAATGATGAAGAAGATACAATGGATGAAGAGGGAGAGATATATGATCAGGATGAAGATAAGGATTCAAACAAATTATATCCAAAGAGATATGCTTATATATTTTATTTTCATGGATGCATTCAAAATAATAAGGTCATTGTGTCCATAAACTCTAGCAACAAGTATAACTTCATCAACATACATATGGCTCAACATCTACATGTTCAAGTAAATAATATCAAAGAGTCTCAAGTAGATGGTAAAAATATTCAATTTTTTAAATATTTTAATCTCACTATGGATAAATATGTTTTGAATTAATATTTTTATGCTTTGTATAGGGATGGTGTGGATATGGTTATTGGATATCCTTGGTTAGAGACTTTGGAAACAATACATATTAGTGTGCAAAAACATTTCATAAAAAAATTATACAAGAAAATTAAGGTTTCTTTATAGGATATCATCATTGGAAAGGCACAAATAATATTCAAGGTAGAGAATGAGGATGAGATTTAATCAAGTGAAGAAGATCATGAGGAATATTCAGTTGAATCCATAGTTGAATAAATAATACAAGTAGAGAATAACACTTCATCTACTAAATAGATAAAGGAACCACCAAATGAAATTATAGAAGAGGTATAATAAAAGGTTGATAAGGTCATAATAATATAGAATGATACCATTTTTGGTTCTATAAACACCCATATCATCATGAGAATAAAAAATTATGGAGGTAGAGCAGGGAGTGTAATAGTAACAATCAATTTGGCTATACATAGAAGCCAAAAAATAACTACTATGATCATGTTTGGAATCAAAATAGTGTAACAAACTATGGGAAATGGAATAAATGGGAAAATAACTATGAATATGCATGGACTAAAATAAATAAATACTATGGTCATGCATGAAATCAGAGTAGCACAATATAATATGGAACATGGAATCAAAGTAGTGCATAAAATGGAACATGGAATAAGTGGAGGAATCATTATGTATGGACACCAAAGAGGTATAGTTATGATTATGAATGGAATAAAAGGAGTAGAATGTAATTTTAAAACAAGGGTTGATGCTATGATCTATCAATATCACATATGTGTGGTTGGATGATCAAGCATGGAGATAAGTGTGTAATGATTTGAATCACACTCATTATTTAGTTTCTTCTTATGTTTCAAGATGAAACTTGTCAGGAAGGGATAAAATGATATGTACCTAATGTATATGTGTTGATGAATATTCCTAAATATGTCATGGATCCCCCTTAGTTATCTATATGGGTCCAAAATATTAAGATAAATGAGTAAATTATAGAATTAGTACATTGGGTAATAGTTGACCTACATCGGAATTAGGATGTTACCCATCCAGTTTTAGTCATATATAGGTCTATCTAAGGGGAGGAATATCATTGAAAAGGATATCAATCATGTAATTATTGAGCCTTCTAATTTAAGAGGATATTTGAGGTGTCCCCCTTGAAGTGGAATTATGGAGGTATTTATTCATAAAGAAATATTGTATGGCATTGCCCTACTATAAGGGTATTATTCTATTTCTACATATATTGAATATTTGGGCATCTTAGCCCACAAATATATATCATGTTTTGTTTATATACATTATATTATTCATAATTACAATATTATGAGTGTGGATCATATAAGAGGATTACTTATATAGTGTTATTTCATGTAATGTTATTACTTTATTAATTATCAATTATTGGTTTAAATTAAGTGTTATTTGCGTGTTTTATCAAATTTTATTAGTTTTTTATTTTTATTTTTGATCTTTAGACATGTGTTTTTGAATCTCATGCTTCTTGGTTTTTATTTCATAATCACCATTGGAAACCCTAAGACCTATTGCAAGCATCATGATGTTTCTAGTCCCTTTTGCTAGTCTTTACAAAGTCAAGGTGCACTATTCCCCTTCTCTTCATATTTTTCACTTTTAACTTTTAAAGGTCTATTTGGGTTCCAATAACTTTATAATTTGAATTAAATTATCTATAAAAAATATATATACTTCATTTATAAATAAACATGTAATTAAGTATTTTGAGAAATAATAAGTAGACAAGAGAGTGATCAAACAAATATTCAAGCATTTAAATTTGTTTGAGATATCTTGTATTGTGGAGCATCATTGCTTCCTTAAATAGACTCACTTATATTCATGCAATTTCATTTATGTAAGTTAATATTTTTTAATATCCTTTTTTCTCACCATATTGTGGCATGATAAATAAGGATCCATCCACTGAACATGTATCCTTAAACTCACTTTATTTTCCTTAAGACTCTAGGGTAAATATAATCAAATAATATAGGTATACATTTAAGTTTCATTGCACAATTCAAAGCAAGGAAATAAAATAAAATAAGTAGGTAAACACATTCATTAAATCAGTTTTCAACATATAATCATCTATTAGAAGATAACCCGTTGCTCCTAACACCTTTCAAAAGCTCCCCTGATGCTTCCAACATCATATCTATATTTATGGCAGAGGTTACCAATAGCCCTAACAATGCATCGTTAATTTCAAATTTAGATGATAAATCTTCAAAAATGATTTATTCAACATACATATTTCAACCCTATGTATCTATCACACTAATTGCATTTAAAATATTAATTAGGTAGTTATATATGTAAAGTCACTTTTTACATGTATTTGTGAAGCCTGAAAACATGTAATTGATTTATTTACATTCCATTTCATAATTTGAATCTAATTATCTATAACTTCACAAGTATTTTATTTTATTTATTAATAATCACAATTAATCACTCATAAATAAATCATAAGTATACACAAGAGAGATCAAACAATGATTAGAGTATATATCATTCTCAGAACTATCACTCTATTATGGACCATTATTACAGCACTAGCTAAAGTCATTTCTAATTATGCAAAAAAAAATTGACATCTTTATTTTTCAAAAAAGGGCTTGATAAATAAAAATCCAAATATTGAACACATTCTTCTAAACTCACTTTATTTTCATTAAGACTAGGGAAAATAAAATTAGATATTGGGGGTACACAAGAGTTGTAGCATATAAATTGGAGCTAGGAAATAAAAGAAGTATATAGATACAGTCATCAACTTAGTTTTCAAAAAAAAAATCACATGTCAAAAGCATCCCCAATGCTCTTGGCACGTGTTAGAAGCACTCTCAACACCAAATCTTGATCAAACACATATTTTTAGGTAAGGTTTTTAAAAAATTTCAACAATGCATATTTAGGTTTAGAAAATAAATATTGGACAATGATCTATTTAAGATATGCCTCTTATGTCTGTGTGTGTGTGTGTGTGTGTGTGTGTGTGTGTGTGTGTGTGTGTGTGTGTGTGTGTGTGTGTGTGTGTGTGTGTGTGTGTGTGTGTGTGTGTGTGTGTGTGTGTGTGTGTGTGTGTTTGTTTAAGATATGCCTCTCAACCATATATGCATTCATACATATATACATAATTAATTAATTATATAAATTTCCATCCATTAATATTGGATGACATTTTTTGAGAACTTTTTTTTAATTATTTGTATATTTTCTATTTACAATACAAATAAATAAATTATGTTTAATTAGATATCACAAATATATGTAAAACATAGTAAATATAGATAATAATATCTAATTAATATTATATTTATCTATATGTAATATATTTTACATATATTTGTGATATCTAATTAAAAATAATTTATTTATTTGTATTGTAGATAGAAAATATACAAATAATTAAAAAAATAATTCTCAAAAGATGTCATCCCATACTAATGGATGGAAAATTTATATAATTAAATAAAGATAAATTTCCTAGAAAGATGTAGTAAGTTGCCTTTGCCTCTGCCTCTGCAGCTGCCTCTACCTCTACCTCTTTCAATTTATCTTAAGATCATAATCTAAATCATGTTCATTATTTCATTTTTAAGGATATAGAAGATATAAATATTTATATTTATATTTGAAGATCTAATTAGTTCTCATCAATAGTAATTATGGCTTAATGGTTGTATGAGATGTGGGTGAGTTGGTAAAGTGGTTTGGTTGTTTCCAGCCCTACCCAGATTCAAATCTCATTAGGTGTGTGAGGTCGATTTTAGCCCTGTGTAGTGTATTATAAACTTGTTGGTTGTAGATCTAGTAATTATGAGGTTGGTTATGGCCATATGTAGTGTATTTGAGGCCTACTTGGTATTTATTTGACAATCATCTAAGGATATGGGCCTCTATATTTATCCCAAACCAGTTCTTAGATTTGGTTAAATATGATGAAAAAAATAAAAAACAAACCAACTAACCAACCAAACCATCACTTAATATTGACTTAGTAAAACATAATACGTATAAAAGCTCCACAAATCAGAAATATGAATTTTGAGTATGTCACCACATTGAAGTGGTGAAAATCCCATAAAAATTAAACAAACTGTAATCATATTAAATATTAAAACCATACACCTAAAATTATTTTGTATACTATTTTCACATGATATGGGGTTCTGAAAACTTTGCTCATTTTTTCGCACCTTCACTTAGATCATTGGGAAAATAGGCTTGTCATTTTCACACTAATTGGGTAGCTATATTTGAAAATTGTAAGGAAAGTAACATATGTATACCTAGGAATAATCGATCTATTGATATTTGTCAAACTTCAACAGTGTATGGTATTGAAAATAACATGTAGTAATTTATCAAATAGAAAACTAGTGTAATGTAATGTAATACTAATATGAACTTCAATGCTACAATGAATTCTATAATAATTATTCTTTTATAAATTATTTTAAATGATCAATATATTCATGTGAATATTAATGAATTATTTTTAACATTCTAGATGTTTTTAAAATGCTTTCTAGATGACTCTCAGATATTCTTTGGATACCTAAATGCACTAGTTTTATTGTGTATTTATAGATCAATTACATTCAATTTAGGACCCTATTGTCATGAAAAAAGTAATCAAATAACAAAAAAAGAGAAAATGATGAGATAAGGGTCACACAAGACAAAGGGGAAAATAGCTTGAAGACTCCCTATCAAGACTATAAAATTACATTCTAGATATGTCTAGAGAGTAACTACATGCTCTAGATGAGTGTGAAGGGTGATATTACACTTTGTATATGGAGGAAAAAATAATTCCAAACCTATGGGAAGGAAAATATTAGCTGGTAGGAGTTGGGAGAAGGTGTAAGGACCACTAAAATTTAGTAAATGCACCAATAATGCCTAATTTAAACCAATAATTAACATGTACAAAATCATCCTTAAAATGAGATATAAAATAAAAGGAATGCATGGTATTGATATAATTTTTTTGTGTCCCTAAAGATCTTAAGAAAAACTCCAAGGTACTTGTGAATCCTATAAGAACATTCTTTCTTTCTCTACAAATGCATGGATCTACTGAAATCTAGAAAACTAAAATTAATATACCTAAATTGAATGAAGGTGTGCATAATGCCTCTGTATGAGAACATGGCTCTAAATTTATGCTCAATCCTACACACATTTCTAAGTATATTTTTTAAAAACAAAAATCAAGTTAAATAAAAATTTTGAGAATTAAAAAAAAACTAAACAATATGCCCTTTGTAGGAAAAGGTGGTGCATCTTGAGTACATCCCATCATGGGAGTGAGTTAAATCTGAATGCCCCTTTACAAGAGTGAATGATGTGCTAAGTGTTTGGATTCTTTAAGAATATAATGAGAGGAATGCATGCCCTTTAAATTTGGAATGAGGCTATGAAGCACATCTCTCAAAATAAATAAATTATGTGCATCATGTGTAAGATAATATTTAAAACCAATAATGTTAAATATAAACTTGGAAGCATATGTGTTATGAAAAAATTTCCCAATGAAACCTTTGATATAATTAATATAACAACATGAATAATTTTCCCCACACGGAAAAAATATAAGTAGTTTAAGATCAAAGAGATGCCCCTTGTGGGCATAATATGTAAGTAGTGTAGTATCGATATAGTAGGATATATCAATGAAAAGCATGAGTAGGTGTTATTTATTATAATAAATGCATGATAATAATCATATAAATTTATGAAATTAATAAAAATATTGTGTATGGTAAAGATCATGGCACCATAAAACACAATAAGCACCTAAAGATAAGAACTAGGACAAGAAACATACCATAGATGTGGCAAAGCACTAGGAAAACATTGTAAATATTATATGCATTCCAAACACACAGAAGACACATAAAATATTTAAGTCATATTAAGCACATAATAAACATAAAAGATAATTATAAACACTAAAAATAACATTTAATGTTAAAATAATGCACTTGTGACCACCCCTTATGCACACTTATCCTATGCTCAATTTTTCGATTTTAAACTATTATTTCTTTAGTTCTATGTGAATGACCCTCTATCTTAATGAAAATATAATACTAAATTCTCCTATTTATCATTCCAAGTATTCTAGACTCGTTACTTGAATGATTCATTCTTCTAGTTTGGTTGTTTATTTCTCTTCAGATGAATCCATTCCTTTTGGACAATCCTACACGCTAGTCATGTCTAAATCCACTAATTTCATTCTTCCACTAATTAACAGTTGATTTCCTAGATTCAAATTATTCCACATGTTTTGTAGGCCCAATTCAAGTATCAAAATCCAACCTGATTTCAAATGCTCTGATGGTGACACAAGCCATCTCTTCTTCAACAATTTTTTCTTTTACAAATGATGTGCATGTGTATCTACCTATAGAGATATGAAACTTTACCTTGGTTTTATGTTTTCTCACTAATAAATTATTGGTCTTATACAAAATCCATCAAGGCCATTTGTCATTGATGTATATTTGGAGCATGTATGGTGTAATTTCACATCCATAAATCTATAGATAAGTGAAAGTTAAAAATTGTATAACCATGATCCCCATATGGTGATTTATATATAAGTTTCCATAGGTATCCTCATATTTTAGGGGTCCTATTCAAACATCTAGATCACATATTACAGGAACACATCATTTACCTTGTGAAAATTATGAGCACTCTCCTTCAGAATAATCTAAGGATATAATTTATGTATATTTGTAGTCTTAATATTTTCTACCATATTCAACCCATTGTAGTAAAACCTTCTAGAAACAACATGGAAAAGGTAGTAATTCATGTATAAATTAGAATTCATGTTGACTTCTATCAACTACTTATGTATGAAATCACCAATGAGCTATCCCCAGTTGATGTATTGTTTATTTTTGTGAATGAATCCATATATACATGTATATCCAAGTTTGGAAGCTTCATATAACTATAATCCCTACCACTATGTGCAAGAGTGTGATCATGTCATTGAACTAATTCATGAATTCAAGCCTTGATATTGTTTTAGGAAGCCTCATCGCTAAATGCTTTGATTTTATAAACCGCTATTTATTGACACATTTAGATCAAGAACTAGAATTATCTTCCCAGAATTTTTGGGTAGTGGTTGGATTCAAATCAATAAAGGACTCCCTATCTAGTAATTGGAGAAAAATATCAATGTGCTCTGGTAGTAGGTATATAACATACTCTCCTCTTGATTTCTTGACTTTCATCTTTTCAAGATCATAGTGTTTGGCCATTATTAGGACTAACTCTAGGAATTACATCAAAGTTGGGAAGGCAGTTACTTGCACCAGTCTATTGTCATGTATACTTTGATAATAATCTGAATTGATCATCCCATTGATTCTACTCCAAAATGCATCCATGTTAATATGACCCAAGTCGATCTCAGATATGTTTTCCACATTTGAGTCCAAGTGTGATGGAGGAACAACCCTTGAAATTGATATTTCATATCTATACCTTCTTCACCCTAGGGCATTTATTGTAGGAGTAGTATTTGGAGTACCTTTCTTATAGGTTCTCTTGATTGAAGTCTTAAATGTTGACATCTAATATGGAATAATTTCTTGTGTGAATAAATATGCATTCTAAATTGGTCTTAGAGAATGTGTAAAACTAAATGTGTTCAGGCAAGGAGTAGATATCAAAATGTGCTTGAGCAATGTGTAGAATCTAGGAATATGTCTAACAATTGATCATGTTCTATGCTTTATCTGAACAATCCATAGGTTTTTTTATATCTAAAAAAGATTCAAAATCTGATAGGATGTCAAGTAGGCATTAGGGTTCTAATGACTGTTGGGTAGAGTGATAGGTTCTGATATATTATTAGACAAAGATCCTAATTACACTTCTTTTTAGGTAGATTAATAGGTTTCTATATGTGTTAGAACAAGAGTTTTAAAAAGATGAAAAATATAATTGAATGTCCTTAGAAGTTTGAACAACCCTATACTGTAACAGTGTGGCAAGTGAGTTTACAAACCTGAATTTGAAAATAAATGACAATGGATTTTGAAGTTGAAGAACTAAAGAAAGTAGAAAACCCTAATTTGTGAAGAATTTGATTAAATATTTGATCTAAAAGTTAGATATTTCAATCTTAAACATGAATCCTTATTCCCATGAGCAAAAACAATTAAATTTTTTGTAAATAACCTTGAAATCTATAAGTTAGAAATAAATAATACAAGGTTGAAGATCAATTGGAAGTGGAGGAGAAAGAGGTGAGGATGAAATACAATGGAGGGAAGTTTAAAATAAATTCAAAATCTTTGTACGTATGGAGTAACAATGAGTTTAATGGAATAATTTAAAGGATGTTCAAGTAGGTTTCAGGTTTCAATAGGATGTTGTAACATTACCCAAGATTTGCAAGGTTAGTTTTCAAGGGGATTAGATTCTACAGGAGTTCTCTATAAGGGCATCAAGTTTTGACATGTGCATTAGGTTTCATTGTGTGTGACACCACATGGTGGATTCCAATGGCCTACCAAACCATAGGTATAAATTTTCCATGTGTTTAATAAGCACCCAAATTTTGATAGCACTTAAAGACTTAGACTTCTTTTCACTTTTTCCTGATTTTGACCAAGTTGAACTCTAACAATGAATCTTCCTGAGGAGACTCTGATCAACATGAACTAGGTAATTTTGACAAGAATTTATGACTTTCTTTGACCTTATTTGACTAATTTTAGTCAGAAGACTTAACATTTTGACTTTTTAACCCTTGTCCAAAAACTAGTACAACAATTGGATCCATATGGGGACCTCAAATTATAAGGAATGGGGAAGAATTCCATACTCTGATTTCATATACAAGTGCATTTCCATTGGGCTATAGAGTCATTTAAATTTTGATAAATAAATTGACTAAGGTAAAATCAAGAGATTACTAGAGCAACAACTAACCAATAAGGAGAAATATGTACAATACGACACATAACACAACACAAGCCAAAAAAGATAATAGAAAGGAAGCATAACCAAAATTATTATATACATACTTACATGTAGGGGATAACCTACATTCACTTGAAGTAATGATTGATATATTTCCCACTGTAGGGAAAGGTAAAATGAGTGTCATCATGATATACCAAGTAAAAGGTGTTATTATTGGCCAATTTTTGGCCCATATACCAAAATTTTGATTGCTTTAAAAGATGGACACAATCAAGAAGAAGTGGAGGACTAGAATAAGATTTTTCACTAAGTATTTTATTTCAAAGTTTTGTTTGGGCTAAGTATTGGAATTTCTTCAAACATTTTGCCCAAAAGAAAAGTTTTGAAGGGCAAGTTACTTCATTTGACTAAGTGTCGAGAATTATTTTAGACATTTTATCCAAAACAATTCTTCTGAAGGGCACTTAAAAAAATTTTGAAGAGCACTTACAAAATTTTTGAAGGGTTATTCAAGGCAAAGTGAACCAAATAGAAAAGCTAAAGGGTACTTTTCCTTTCGAAAAAGTGATTTTCATGATTGTCGAACAGTCCACTTTCCTTTCAGGAGGTTCTTTTCAAAATTTTGAAAGGTTCATTGCAAAAACTTTAAAGGGTATTTGAAGTGAAAAATAAGGCACTTTATAAATTCTTTTAAAGCTCCATTTTTCAAATAAAATTATTCAAGGCCAAAGATAAGGGGTAATTCTTTCAAGAGATTTATCTACGAGCACATAGTCTAAAGAAATTGCTAAAAAAAAAAGTATGAAGGAATTAATGATGGGCCCACAAACATCAAGTTTGAGCCCCTACAAGTAGTCATTGCCTTTGGTCAAGTTTTTAAAAAAAAGTTCATCAAGATTGTTGTGATCTTAACACTTGTCAAGATCTAGCAAGGAGATCAACAGACGAGAAAAGGCTAAGTTTTCAAAAGGATCCTAGTGGGATTTTGAAAGCCAATCAATAAAAAAGGACAAGGATTTCTCCTTTCAAATCTGATGATGTGGTTTATAGCTTGTAGTTAGAACATGTAAAGTGTTCAAACTAAGAATATATTCATCTAGGTGGAGTAGTGGATGTACAAAGTGAAGAAGCACACCAAGTTTTAAATGTAAAAGATCAAATCATTTACACTTGGTGGGAACATACAGCTACTCGTGACATGGTTGTCTTAGTTCCAATCAAAGGAGACTTGAATGCATGAGGGGCTCAAGGAGATTTTTAGTGATCTTGGATGTCTCATCTCATGGTAAAGGTAGTTGTAAGGATATAGTGGTGGTTACAGCCATTTATGACCCCTCTCTCCATTTTCTCACTCAAGCCCCCTCTTCTCTCATTCCTTTCTGCTATAAATAGAGGCTTTTAAGCCTAAAAATATATTCTCATTTTACAAGGAGAAACCCTATAAAATTTTGTAATAAAGACCTTTTGAAGCAATAAAGATCAATTTTTACCTATCTCTTGCCTCTAAATTGTGCTTAGCAAGCTTGTGCATGATGGCCTTGTGAAGAAGTGCTCTTCCGTGTCCATTGTCCTTCTTTCTTGCCTATTTTTAGGTGTTTTCAAGTTAGTTTCAGGTATGAACTTGATCTCTTTCCACCATTAATGGATGCTTGGTGTGAATTTTGGAATTCCTCTTTGCTTCATGTGTTGTTTGGTGAGCCTAGTTTATGAAACACTTATGCAAATTAACTAGTTTTTGAGGTTGTGTGAGCAAGAATTATCTTATGCTGAATTAGTGTTTATTTCATGATTATGTGAGTGTCAATAAATTTGGTGTATCACCCATTTATCTCCCTTAGTTACCCTATACCCTCTCTCTACCTCTTTTCCAAGCAAAAACATTAGTTGAGGTGATCTACCAAGAGGAGGCCAGCCTTCTCTAGAGGTTCAAACTCACTACAAGATACCCACAGCCTGAGGTTGCTCCAATATTGTAGCTAGGAGTGAGAGAGCCTTAAAAACTCTCCCACAAGGGTGAAATTCCAAACTACAATAGTTATCACTATAGAAGTGTCTAATCTTGAATGGACCCATCCATAAGGAGTCAAATTTTCATGGATCCCATTTGGATCTTTGTGATTATTCCATAAGAGAACAAAATATCCTACTTAGAAATCCTTCTTCTTTATTTTATTATAAAAAACTACTTTGACTTGAGCCTAATGTTTAATAATTATATCAACAACTCGTGCTTTATCTTCTTCTAGCTTGATCAAATAGATAACTCTCTTATCCAAGGAACTTTCAAAGTTCTGATTGTCAATGGCCTTGGCCAATTATAATGATGGAAATCAAGTGTTATTGGGATTGTTGAATCAATTCCATAGCACATATGAAATGGGGACATGCCAATTTATTTCTTTAGTGTTATTTGATCTGCCCATAATGCATCATATAACTTCTTATGTCAGTTCCTCTTATTCTCATCAACCAATTTGTGAATGATGGTGACACTATTCTCATTTATTGATTTAGATTGGTCATTTCCCTATGGATAGTAGTATAAATAATGGGACAATGATATACCATATTCATAGTAGAATCCAATCAAATCTAAGGAAGAAAAAATTGAGGTATTATCTATCATAATCTTATGTGGAACACTGTACCTCACCAAGATGTTCTCTTTGATGAAATTACAAGTAACTTCAAAAATTGTCTACTTGACTGGGATGGCTTCTACCCATTCGGTGAAATAGTTTTTGGTAGTGTGAATGTACATGTGTCTCACACTTGAATGGGGATTCATTGTTCAAAAAAAATCAAACTTGCATTGTTGAAATGGTTCTTTTATTACCACTAGATTGAGAGGAAACGTTTCAAGTTTTGGTTTCTTGACATACTGTTGACAAACCTCACATTTCCTAACCCACTTATAAGAGTCTTTGTAGTGCATATGCCAATATTAGTGGACTTTTATAATATTATAAGTTATCACTAGAGAAGAGAAGTGTCCACCACATGATTGAAAATGGAAGACGTATATGGGTTTTTTCTATTGTTCCGTATCAGTGCATCTCAAGAAGAATCGATCATTACTATTTTTGAAAAATGTACCATCCCAAATCACGTATTTTTTGGCCTTTAAATTCATTGTTCCATGTTTGGCATCCAAATTAGATATACATCCTCCATATGTTATAAATAAATTAATATTTTCAAACCACTCATTGGTTGACTCATAAAAATAGGACTAGGGGAAGCTCCTCTTTATTCTGATCATCTAAATATGCAGAAAAAATTGGTTGAGAATTTATCTATTCTACTATAAGATGGCACAATCCCTTCCCTCTAACAAACTTTATGGATCTGATTTCAAGGTCATACTCCAGAACCTTAGTTATCCAATTACACATCTTTGAACTTGGTTCTTATTGATTCAATATGGATTTCACCATTGTACTTAGAACCATCACAATGGAATGTAAATGCAAGATATAATATTTGAATTGTTTGATAGCTTTCAAAACTCTGTATGCATGTTTTTATTTGGGATAATATTTTAGTTCATATTCCTTAAGATTGTAACTCTTGAAAGCAATAGTATATTTGATACCTTCATCATTATTTTAAATTAGTATCACCAAGAGAGTGTGATATGAAGAGTAGCAATAGATGATAAATTCTCTTTTAAAATCTAGAAAAACCAAAGTTGGTAAATGAGCAATAATGGATTTTATTTTCTCTAATGCTTCTTTACCCTTGTTATTCCAATTAAAAAAATGTTTTCCTTTAATCAAATCAACAATATGCCTAGTAAGTTCTACAAAATCTATCATAAATCTCCTTAGGAAGTCCACCTTCCTAAAAAATGAATGCATGCCTAGTTTGCTTGTTGGTAAGGATAGCCTTTGGATTACTTCAACTCTCTTTGGATCGATATTTATTCCTTATTTGGAGATAATTTGATTAATAATATTTCCTTTATTAACCCAAAAAAAACACTTTTTAGGGTTGAGAGAAATGCCATGTCACTGACACTTCTCAAACACTTTCTCAAGGTGTTCATTATGATCTTCACTTTTTTTAGAAAACACCATCAAGTCATCTAGGTACACAATTTTTTTCCTCCAAGTCTCTAAAAGCAAGATCAATAGATATTTTAAAGATAACTTCTCCATTGATTAAGACAAATTTAATTCACTAATATGTGAAAGTACCCCATGGGTTTGTGAAGGTCATTTTGTGTTTATCTTCTCTACTTCAATCTATTTATATCGTGAGAAATCATCTAGCATTTAGAGAATTTCAGAACTTGTGACAGCTTAGAAAACTTGATCCATGATTGGTAATGGATAATTATCTCTGATATATCCTTGATTTATATTCCTAAAATTGACATAAATTTTTATTTCCCCACTCTTTTTACAAACTAATACTATGTTGGTAACCCAATTTGAATGGTGGATAGGAAAAATAATTAGAGCATCTAGCATTTTCTAAATTTATATTAAAAATGTCCCTAAAATCTTAAAGTTGTACTACCATTGTTTATGCTTGAATGGATTTTCATCAGATTTGAGAG
Organism: Torreya grandis; assembly: GCA_037957365.1. Taxonomy (NCBI): domain Eukaryota; kingdom Viridiplantae; phylum Streptophyta; class Pinopsida; order Cupressales; family Taxaceae; genus Torreya; species Torreya grandis. Next base: position 6,722,392 of record JARHVA010000123.1, read on the forward strand.
GGACCATGTGTTGTATCTCCTACAAACAAAAATACTTGAGATCTACAAATGAATATGCAATTATATCAATGTAATTTCAAAGCAGGCTAACGAATTTTCTTTATTCCTCATGTAAGCAACATTTTCTAATGTTAACTAGTATGGATTGTTCTTCAGAACCTATTTTTAACTTTTCATATTCTACTGAATTGAGATAATATTTTTGAATTTTCTTCTTTATGAATCTATCATGTTTGTCAAAGAGTTACTCTAAGGAAACCAGACCTTTAGGAATCTTATGTCCTTTTAGTTTGATGACTCCTTCATGTTGTTTCCCAAATATTCCTTCTTGTTGTATCTAAGATGTTAATTATATTATTTTAATGAAGATTCACTACCTTTAAATTATAAATTCCTAAAGATATAAACCTTTCAAAAAAATAGATGATTTTTTTATCATCGTTGAATACCTATCAGTTTTATGAATTGTTTGGTATATTGGGTCAGTAAACCAGTTCAATTATGTGTTTATCTTTACCAACATCTAAATGTGGAATCAAAAATGAATTTGACAATGTAAACATGTATATTTTAGAATTACTTTCTCTTAGAATGGAATTATTGATGTCTTAACATCCATGCATCCTCATGTTGGCATAGGGACCTCCCTTAAACTTGTGTAAAACATTCACAATATCATAAATAAAAAATGGGTTATCTGATGATGAGGAAGTCTTCTATGGGTATTAGGTGCTTTAAGAGTTTCTAAGGATTCTTCAAAACTATGCATGATTTCATATTCATGGTAGACTTGTGCAAAAATTTCCATGTAAAAGGATTATCCCAAGAACACTCAAACTCCAGAACTCATTTGTTATATTTGAGTTGATCCCAAGCTTGATCAAGTTTTTTTAGTTACTTTGCATGAGTCACCTAATTCAAGCTTGAATATCAAATCTAAGTCACTACCTCGAGCTCAATCATAGTGTTCCATTATGACCTAATCACTTAGCAAACAAATTTACTTTTGAAGCTTGTATTCATCTAAGGACTAATAAATTTGGGATAATTATCCCTAGTGCAAAAATACTTAGCCTCTCAAGCCTTCTTAGCTTCCTCCATAATTAGTCATTTATGCCTTCATAGAGATAATAAAGAGAGCCCAATTTGATGAGCCAAGTTGAGTGGATAAGCTCAAAAGGTTGTCTGAGTTGAAGCTAAAAGTTAGGGTACAAGCCTAAACTAAGCTTCAAACATAAAATAGGAGGTATTTAGAGATTGGTAAAGGTTCCAAGAAGACAAAAAAATCATGAAACAAGGGTTGATGAAGATTATGTCATATAAAGAGCTTGATTGATTAGGTAGAAATCAAGTTAAAATTGGGCCAAGTCAGCTTTTGACACCCAATTGTGCATGAATGAGATCACAGGTGAGTTAAAAAATGGCCCAAAAAGTCATCAAAATGTATGGGGAACTTCCAAGTGCAACATAGGACTCAATTGATCAGATTAATATGAATTGTTGCCCAGTAAAACCATGAGTAAGTCTACAGAACCAAGGTGGATCCTAATAAAACTATGAGTCAAGTCTGAGATGGTTTCTAAGTGTGGTTGAAGGCTCAATGGGTCAAGAAGGGCCCATATAATAGCCTAGTCCTCATAATGACATACATGAAGGAGTTGACACTTGTCAAAACCATATCAAATAGAAGACATTTGAAGCTACTTTGTGCCCTTTAAATATCTATATGACCAATTCAAGAAACCTAAGAGTGTCATTTAATATAGGTAGTTAGATAATTGGCTAAGAAATGACTGAAGCCCCCTATAAATATGATTTTTGAATAGAACTAAAACATTTTTCCTAGGAATATGTGAATCCAAACTTTGAACTTAACCATTTATCAGTCTTTAATCTTTATGATGATTGACATAATCTGATTGTTAATGTGCTAAAGAAGGAGTTGACCAAGTAGGATTGAATGCAAACATCCCTATAGCATCTCCTATCACCATTTGGAAAGTTTTAGATCTTCCATTAGAGTTTCACACACTAGAGAGTTGCTTCCAACCACCTTAATATTTGGATGTCAATGAAGTGAATAAAAAAAACACAATTGGCTACCTGAAAGGATATGCATATTTAATAAGGCTATCCCAAGTTGATTCGATGATCAAGACAAAGAGCCATTCCAAATAAATTTTATGCCTTGAAATAAATGAGAAACTAAAGTTTCTTTCTTCAAATATATTGATTTTGGTGTGTAGTTGATGAATTTTTGATCTTTGCTTGTGAAAATATGATTTTTTTTGCATTGTTTTCCATTTTACTCACTTCAATATAGAGTAATCTTATTTCACATGTTGTCTATTGTGTGTTATAGATTTAAGTAGAGATTAACTATGGATTTTACATTTAAGCCTTCATTAAGGTCATTGTGATCCCTCTTATCACTATTTTATATATTTCACCTTCATATAAAATATTGATGTGAGAGAAATCCCAAGTGAAGGTTGTGTAGTGATTATCAATTTATGAGAGGTTTTCTTGTGCAGTTAAGAACTAGTAAGATAAAATCTTACCTTTCATGCATCACCTATTTTTTCATTTTTAGGTATTCTTCTTCCCATTTTCCTCATAGATGAAGTTGAGTTAGGATTAGTTTAGGTGCAACTGGTAGGATTAGATAGGAAGTTGACCTTCTCTAGAGATTCATTCCTAATATAAGTCCCACACTTAAAATTTTTATATTGTTTTTGTTGAGATAGTTATTTGACTAGAACTAAAAGGGCGCATCTCAAATTTCATAACAATAATTAATAGAGAAAGCACCCAAAAAAATTATGTTATCCCATAACTTATTCTTGTATTGATTCAAGTAGTTGTTTTTCACCTAATATTAAACTTTAAAATGCTTGACAACCAATTCTACATCACCTAAGACTTTTAGATTCTTGATCCCCATCTCCTCTGTAACCTATAATCTGAGTAGTAGAGCTTCATACTCAACAATATTATTCATACACTCAAATTGAAACTTGAACAAGAAAGGAAATATTATCAGAACTAATACTACACTAGCTCTGGTCGAAGAATAATTTCCATCAAATTCTAATGTCCAAAATTCATTAGGATTTATTTCCATTATTTTTCTCATGTCTAGGTATATTTATGACATTCTAAAATAAATTTCTAAGCTTTCATCTTCAGACAAGATATCTTCCCTAGGATCATCTACCTTTTTCACCATGTATTTTGTTTTCATCTTTGGCTCAAGGTGTTTTCTCAATCCTTTGATTGGGATCATCACATGTGATAATTCCAACTGAATTTCACCACTAAGTTCCTTTAAAAAAAATTCTTACCAAAACAATACCATAGGAATTTGGAATTTCTTCCACTAAAAGTAGTCATCTTGATCCTTTTTTGAGGAAAAGAGGCCTGGAAAACCTAAGCATATTTGATCTAGCCAATAAGAGGGTTCTGTTTTGCTCCATATAGTAGAAATAGTCAAAAAGTTTTTTGAAAGTCAATTCAAAAGCATGGGTAACTTTATTAGGCATTACATTGTTTGAGGATATAGTATCAATAATGTAGTTACTAACCTTGTATCCTTTGAGGAAAAAGGAGATATAAAAAGGGTCAACTTTATTGTACTTAGAAGTGACTGTAGCTATAGAGTTGACTAGGATCGAACAAGACTAATTGGCGAGTATTATTTTGGTGTTAGCTATTTTAAAATTGGGATTCTTGTCTTTAATAAAATCTAATATCCTATCTAGTTGGTCTGGCTATGCTCTTAAGTATTCAGCTTGTGACATATAAATATTAATTTTGTTAACATGCTCAATTATATCAAAGGAGGGTAAATTAGTATAAGAATAACTTTCAATAGGCTCAGAAACATTAACATTATTAAAAATATGAGTGTTACCTTTTGAATAAGTGGTAATTATAGTACCTCATTGAAGAATATTTTTTGGATTTTCTTCCTATTTCTAATTTTGTTGTTTTTTTTTTATTTTGGGTTTTGGTGAAGACTAAAAATGACTAACTATTTATATCTCTAATGGTATCATTATAATCATGTTCACCTGAGTAATATTCTAGGAATACATTAGTGGAGTTTCAACCAAATTCTTCTATTTTGAATTCTTGAAGCCTTGGATTTTATATTTAAATTTCTTCTTCTTTTTCTTCACACCCAAAGATTTCTCTTGTTTTCAAAACAACATTTACAAGAGGATTCATATTAGAACTTGAAAATGCTTATATAGTAAACTTTTGATTAGGAGCTTGAAATCTAGGGAAATCCCCTTTAAAAGGTAGATAATTTCTTCTAGGAATGTTTTGATAAGGGGAAGCAAGTGTTTTTATGGTATTTATTTCTTTGATGTTATGTCATTAGCCATTTTATGTAGAAGTTGCTTAGTAGATGACTAATTGTAACTATGTGATTTTCATTTTTATGGTTCTCTTTTCAATTTCCTAGCCATTATTATTTCATCTTATACATCAATAGCTAATGTCTAAGCCACATCTAAATCAACCACTCTAGATATCCTTAATTGATAACTCACTTCTAAAAATTGTGAGTTTATGAAGAAACATTTTTGATTTTATGTTGTTTGCTTGGTTGTCATTGGTATCTTATTTAATATGTTATTGAATTTGGATACAAAATCTCTCATGGATTTGTAGGCTTTTTTTTCATTTGGATGAGTTGTGCCAACAATGCATGCGTAACTTTTGCTAGTTTAAATCTACTTTCAAACTTGGTTTTCATATTATCCCAACTAGTGATGGACCCTAGAAGAAGGTGGTAGAACCAATTGACTGCTCCACGTTGAAGTATCTCTATGAATAATATGACAATAAAATCTTCATATTCTACCCCTAAGATTGTTGTAGTATATTTCTCAAGCTTTCTAGGTTTTAGCTAGGATTTTTGTCTTTTTTCTAGTTTTGTCTTATGTGTGGATTTATCCCACATTGCTTAGTTAGACTAGTTTATTATTTCAATTTGACTACTTAAGTAAGGGATCTCTATTATATTCTATATGTTTTTTCTGAATAACAATTGGTTTTATTCACAGTTGGTTTATTCCTTATGTGTATATTGAAATACTCATGGTTATGGTAATGGTGTCTTGGAGAGATCTTGGTTGATGAGTGTTGTGAAGTATTTCATGGTATCATAGCTACCTTTAAGAAACTAACCTAACTAAGTAATGTGGGATAAATCCACACATAGGACAAAACTAGGCAAAGGACAAAAATCCTAGCTAGAACCTAATAAGCATGAGAAATATAATCTAACACCCCCCCTTAATTGAAGCTAGGGGCTAACAGTAAAGGATGCAATGTGAAATCATGTGTCCCTATGGATGTCAATCCATCCTATCAGAGTACATGGATGTTGATTTTCTATAACCACTAAATGAAAGTAAGAATGGTGTTGAATACGAGGATCGCTAAACACGAACACTACACTCCAAAATATTGGATAGAGTGATGAACCCAAGGAAGCATTGCTTAAACATCCTCTAATAATATGGTAAGAAGTGAGCACAAAGACTAGTGGGGATGCCACACTGGTGTCACTAGTTGGGATACCACACTTGTGTCACTATAATAATCACCGAGAAGGCCATGGATTCAAGTAAAAAATATTCATATGGGTTTCGGTAAATAAAGTTCCTGAATAAGATACCCATGTACAAAGGAGAAATCCAAAAAATAATCAAAAAATTACAACATATATAAATAACTCTCATAAAATGGAGAAAAAAGAGAAACCCCATAGGAAAACTATCCCCACCCCCCAAAAGAGAGAAAATAAGAAGAGAGAGCTATAAATCCCCCCAAAGATGATTTTGAAGTAGTCCATACTCCTAGTACTCACAAGTCACAAAGAAACTCAATCTATATGAGTGGTTCAAATCCACTACTTGTTTACAAAAATAACTGACATTGGGCTTCACCAAAATAGCTTCAATCAAGAATACTATCATTGATGATGAAAGTGCAAAAGAGTATTATATGTGAAAATAACACTCAGCACCTAAGAATCAAAATATACACCACCCCCCCCCATACTTTTGACTGGGTGGAGTGATGAAAAAAATTGTATGTACACCCCCCCATAATGGGTGGAGTGGATGAAAAAGGTCTACACAAGTGGTCTAAATCCACTACTCAAACATTGAACAAGATGACACTATATGCACTAGAATAACTCCATATCATGTTGAAATAGACTGTCAAACTATTACAAAAATAAGATGACATTGGGATTCACCAAAATAACTACACTTAAAGCTATGGGAGATTATTAACTATCAAAAAAATGGTGTCAAAAATACAAATATAATCTCTTAATGAAGATGGCTTTAGCAATGATAAAAAATACAAACAACTGAAAAAGTAAAAAGGTACTTATAATAGATCACACAAATGCATGAAGGTAGACAAAGTTGAATCAATAAACTCCCCATTGCACTTTATAAATCAGTGCGAGTATACTATAACCCATACATAAAAAACACCAAATATAAACAAGGAAGACACTAGGTTTAACTAGAATAGATCCAAACAAGGAGACTTTCGACCTATCATAAAATCCATAAAGTATCATGAGAAATCCTCCAAAAATAAGTGAGCAACAAAGGTGTATCCATAGAAGAAGGCAAGGCACTAATAAAGGGGCCTTGATGGAGACATGACACAAACTACAAGTGTGTCAAGGTGCCTATGCACAAACTAGAATAAAGCATGTTGTTGGATGATGGAAAAGTGTGGAAAATGACAAAAAAATCCATCATGTATGCAAAAACACACATGAAATGATAAACTACCAAAAATGACAACCTATAAAATCACATTCAAAATATGTCAAACTGAGTCAAAAATGTATCCAAATGAGCAATAAGTGTAGGAAACCTAGTGCACACTCAGAATAGAGATGTCAGACATAGTCAAAAATGCATCCACATGTGAGAAATTGGTGCACAAAGTATAATGCAAAAAGTAGTAGGGCCCATAGAATAGGTGACCCGCTTAAATATGTAACTTTTTATCTTTAGTGCATTTATAATAAAAATAGGACCAATAAAATGGGAATGAAAAATAAGACACTTTTGTAAAAAAATGGCACTTAAATCCAAGTTATCGAGCAAAATTTATGGCTAATAATATTTCTTGTCATTAATGACTATTTAATGAACATGCACTTAAAATTTTAAAAAATTCAACCAAACAAGGGGTAAGGTAGCCTTCCAACCACTCATTAGACCCAGAACAAAACCGTCGACCTCCTCAAGTCAACAAAAGTAAAAAAAAACCAATTTTCTTAACCTTTACAAGGATTTTCCACATCACAATATATTATTTTTGTCAAAAAAACAATAAAAAAATAATTCCTTTCAAAATAAAGGACTCCCCACATGATTAAAATTATATCCGCCACTTAAAAAAGTAAAGAGCCTCCACAAAAAGAATGTGCCCCCATTACAGCTAAAAACCCCACCACTAAATGTTTAAATCACCCACAATGTTCACCAATAACAACCCCATTTAGAACTTTATCAAAAGTTGTTAACAATTATTTAACATCAATGAAATGAAAAAAAATAAAAATTAAGCTTATGAAATGTTTGCAAGGAGCTTCCAATGGTAATATGACTAGGTGATGTACAAAAAGTTGTGGACCAACATGTAAACTAGTTTAGACACCAATGTGGAGAGTCTAGGTAATGGTCGATGGATCAGACCTACTCCTTAGTAATAAACCATCCATGAAGAGTAGAATGAAGATCATAGCCATGTATCTGTGTCGTGGTTAGGCTATGAGATACTCAACTTGTTTGGTGTTTGAGTAGTGGATTCAGACCACTTGTGTAGACCTTTTTCATCCACTCTACCCATTATGAGGGGGTGTACATAAAAAAAAATTATCATCACTCCACCCAATTAGAAATATTAGGGTGTGTGGTGTACATTATGCTTCTTAGTTATTGATCATTCCTTGCACATACAATACTCTTTTGTAATTTTGTTACCACTGATAGTCTTCTTGATTGAAGCTATTATGGTGAATCTCAGTATCTTTCTTGTTTCCATTTGGTATTTTTTTGTATATGGGTTAAATTTTACCTACACTGATTTATAAAGTGTCATGGGGGGTTTGTTGATTTGACTTTATCTACTTTCATGCATTTGTATGCTCTAATCTATGAACCTTTTCACTTCTTCAATTGCGTGTCTCTTCCATCACTTCTAGAGCCATCTTCTTTGAGATATTATATCTGTATTTTTGACACCACTTTTTTTACAGTTGATAGTCTCCCATATCTTGAAGTATATCTATTATGGTGAATCCCAGTGTCATCTTGTCTTCTTTGATAGTTTGATGGTCTCTTTTAGCATGATATAGAGCTATTTTTGTGTATATAGTGTCAGCTTGTTTGGTGTTTGAGTAGTGGATTCGGATCACTCATTCATTTGGATGCTACTTACCATCACCTGAGAATTTTGGAAAAAACATTTCATGAACCCTTTCAAAGTTTGTTTAACTAAAACAAAGATAATGGTTTTATTTCATTACCCCATGGTACTAACATGTTTGTAAAGGTTGTTTGTAAATGAAGGAAAGTTACTAAAAGGATGAGAGCCTAACTTGCTAATTATCCACCTTGTGATTGTTTGCTTCTTATGGCACTAGAGGGAAGGCTTACTGATCTCTTCAGTTTAATTTTATATTCAAGATCTAACTTAAAGTTAGAAATATGTTATCAATAATAAAAAAGGTTTGTATTACCCTAGGATTTACTTTTCATTATATATATATATATATATATATATATATATATATATATATATATATATATATATATATATATATTATTTCTTCTAGCTTGAAAGAAATACTACTATTGTTGAAGTGCAGTTTATATTTAAAGTGCTCTCTGAGCTAGTATTCTTTGTCATACTCTTCATGTAGCTATTGATTCAATTTTTTGTGTCAAAACATTATGATATTCTTATTCTTATAATACCTCAACAAATCTATGAAATTATACTACATTTCTTCTATTATCCCATTTGAATGATCACAAATTTAAAGAAATATCTTCTTGCATCTCATTTAATCAATCAAGATTCGGTTGGAGTATTGGAACTTGAGCTATTGAGATGGTCATGAGAATAAATTCATACTATTAAAAGTCATTAATTGTTTATACAAACTGATCCTATCTCTTATCTTCTTGTTTATCTTCTCTAAGTAATTTCAATGTTTCTTTGGACAATAGTATCATGGTCTACTTCAACATTTATTATTATAGTGATAGTGACAAATTGAGCATCAATATTTCTGTTGTCCCACGCAAGCAATCATAAACGTGAAGAAATATCTTCTTCTATGACTTGTATCAATTTTAATCAAGGTTGATGATTAGGATTTTGATCCCCAGTAATATTTATATGCACAATTTTACTTATTGATATTTTAGGCTACTTGATGAGCACTATGGGTTATCCTACATTCAATAATTCTTTTTGTTCTCTGCATGATCTAGTTCTTGGTTCAATATGGTCAAAATTATATGGAAATGGATAACACTAGATTCATCATAAACCAAATCACCATGTATGATATCGGTGTTAATGTTTGACTATGTAGGTTGATTCTACTCAATGTCTGGTTGATGAGATTTACCTCAAGCTACTAGAAGAGTCACTTGGGAAAAAGTTCACATAGTTAGGTTACACAAAAAATGCAAAGACATGCCTCATGGTGGGCACAAAAAATTGTTGGATGAAAATTTTTTTTTAAGGGGAAAATTGAATAATTTTAGTCAAAAACGTAGGGATAAAGTCCCTCTCCTATTAGAAGGTGGAGATACCTTTATTGAAAATCAAAAAGATTGAAGAAAAGTAAACTATTCACAACAAAAATGGTGTTCTTCATAAGGGTTGTACTTTTAACAAAAAATTACTAAAAAGCTATAGAAAAGAATTGACAAAGAAATGTAAGAAAGGAATGTATATAAGAATGTAGAAGGGTGACAAATCTAGTGGGCTGAATTCAGAGATGAATTATAAGTATCAAGGAGAAGGATGTTTTTGCTAGGAGGAAATCTTTCTCATTCAATGGGTAGGAAAGACATTACATATTCATAAGAAGATGTAAGATACACCAAAATAAATATTTGTTATTTATAAAAAATAAGATAATTATCTCATATTTCCTATTAAAAACCATGTAAACTTACTAACTTTAGCCCACCAAGATTTCACAATTGTAGAAATTACAAATGTAGGTTCAAAAGAGAAACTCTACAATGAAATACATGTGTTTTGATTAATTAATCATAATTTCAGAAATATTTCAAAAGAACAAAATCAAATATACATGAATGTAAACATATACATTGCCAATGAAAAAATATTAAACACAAAATTTTAAAAAAAAATTGGTATATTGATTCTTGATGAGCCATAAATACAATCACCTCTTTCTCTATCTTACTAAAAAAAATAACTTGTCAAAAAAAAACCCTAACAATGAGCCCCAAACTTATATTTATAGTTTGAAATGGGTGATTATCCTACATAACCACCTTTTTTATTTTTTAAGACCTTGAAAAAACACATTAGCTAATTCACACTACTTAAAACTTATAAAAACATGTTAAGCAATTTGCACAACTTGCAAAAGTGTGTTGGTATTTTTGCACGACTTGCAAAAGTAAAATGGCAAATTTTCACAACTTGAAAAAATGTGTTGAAAATTTTACACAACTCAACACTTGAAAATAGGACTAAGTACATTTTCACAACATACAATGTGTGAATTTACTATTACAAAAAGTACAATTAGAAATTGCGAGAATGACTCAGAATTACAAGAATGGGAATGATTAAAATATGTTATAGAGTTACTTCTCTTCTTCTTCGCTAAGGAAAATATCAATCTTCTCTTTTGTTGGTGGATGTTTCTTATGCTTATACTCATTGATTTTTTTCAAGGTTTATTTCACTTTTTCTTCATTGAGATCATTTGAATACATGAAATTTATTTCTACCTCACAATGCATATATGTCATCTTTTGTGATGTCCATTGAAGTATGTTTAGCAATGAATTGAGATTTCCAGGTTATCCTAATATTTGATCAATTTATGAATGAATTCATAGTTGAATGCAAATTTCAGAGTCAATATCTCCTCAATATTCTTCTTGAATTATTTGACAATGATGTCTTTAGTGACCACTTTCCTATCTTCATCCATAAATGTGCATTTTGGCTTTCCAATTCCTCCAAATTTTCAAGAATAGCATCACCTCCCATTGACTTAGATTCATTTAACTTCTTGATGCTATCTCTAACAATATGAATCATAAATTGAGAAGATCCCACGAACTCAGTGAGTTCTACAATTTACTTTGCTTGAATGACCCCTTATTGGATGAGTTCATCTAGGAAAGTATTAGAGAAATATTTCAATGTGGGAATCATCTCTTTCCATTTCTCTATTTCCACTACATACTTAAATTTACCTTCAATTGCATTGTCATATTTTGAATAAATCTTAGAATGTATGGTAATTGCTATGTTGATTATGGCAACACCCTAGTGTAGAATTTTTTATGACCATTATTTCATCACTCTGCCCATGTGTCCAATTTGCTCTACAACATTGAGTGTCTCCATGTAAGGAATTTTTAGAACAATAGAGGAGGAAGAATACTGAATTGGCTTGATCAAATTTTGAACTATTGACATTAATTGCTTAAATTTTTCCCTAAATTGATCTTTGGTTACCTTATCCTAATCCATGTTTTCAAACAAGGTACCAATTGTCAACTGAACATTCTCTTTCATTCCTTCCCTAGTATCCTTCTCTACATGTATGTTTGAGACTTGATAGTTTGAGGCACTAACACTATCTATCTTTTTTTTTATACAAGGAACCACTCATCTATATATATGTCTCCCTTATCATCTATGATTATCCTTGGCACAGTCTTGGGATTCTTTGTTGTTAATGAATGCAGAATTGCCAGGTTACTAAATTCAATCTCCTAAGGCTCAATAATTTTATTTCTTTTCTTTACTACCTAATTAAACTAGTCATTAATTATGCATTGGGAAGATGCTATTGTATGAGGGTAGAATCAGACTCAGATTGAGTCTCAAGAGGAGGAGGAGAAGTATCCAAGGCTTGGGTCTCTTCTGGTACAATTTCACCATCATATTTCTTTGAATTATCTATAGTGTTTTGAGTGAAGGTATGGGATGCAATTCAGTATGTTATGGAGGAGATGAAGAGAACAAAGTATTAGGTTAAAGAGGAGTAGAAGGTAAGAGTAGAAATGAAGTATATGATGCAAATAATTACTGATTTGTATTTGTTATTAGTGTTTGAGATTGAGCAAACATATCAAGGGTGACATCCTTTGAAATAGAAACAGTGGGAGAACAAGAATATTTTTCTCCTAATATTTTTATCTTGAGTTTGAGAGGCCTTCACATTGGATTAATTTCTAAAATAAACTTGGTTTTTATCTCCTCTTCTATCTTTGTGGTGTCTTTTATCACACCAACTACTTTTAATGTTCTAAATTCTAATTGGTGGTCTTTGAAAAATGCCTAATTCAATTTATTTTGGTGGTGGTGGAAATCCTACCTTATCAACATTTATACCTCTATTTATCAACCACTCTAATATCTTATCGAGCACAACCTATATTCTACTTATGAGGGAAGTAGACTCTTTTTTGTTCCAATCCCTTTTAGGAAGTGGATTTGATCCAAATCCTTCTTTTTTGTATATCGGATCCAATGTATCTTCATCATCTACAAGATTTTTTGGAACAATGCCAAATGCAATGACATGTTTCAAGGTGAATTGGGAGTAGTCTCATATTCTTGCCTCCTCATCATGACAATCCATCTAGTACTCCTCAAAATTAGGCACATCTTGATATGTGGAACTAAGGATGTTCTTAACTAGACCCTGAGTATCAAAATAAAGCTTACTTTAAAATGGCCTATGGTGACATATGTCAGCTCTTCTTCAACATATTTTATTTTTGCCAATGATGTGCACATGTATCTACCTATAGAAATAGGAAACTTCACCCCAACTTTGCATTTTCTCATTAAGAACTTGTGGGTCTCAATTAATTATCTAACCAACTCCATCAAGGCCCATTTATCATCAACATATATTGGGATCATGTATGGTGTGATTTCACATCCATAAATATGTAGATAAGTGAAATTTAGAAATTGTATAAACCATGCAACCCATATGGCAATCTCTATAGAAGCTTCCACATATGTCCTCATATTGTAGGGGTATTTTTCAAACATCTGGATCACATATTGCAGGAATGCATCATTTACCCTATGAAAATGATGAGTATTCTCATTCAGAGTGAGCTGAAGATATAATTCATATATATTTGTTGTCTTAATATTTCCTACCATATTCAACCCATTGTAAAACCTCATCCTAGATACAACATAGAAAAGATAGGAAGTCATGTAAAACTTAGAATTCATGTTGACTTATATCAATTGCTTGTGGATGGAATCACTAAGGAGTTGTCTGCAATTGATGTATTTTTCATTCTTGTAAATGATCTAAATATACATGTACATCCAATTTTGGAAGCTTCATGTATTTGGACTCCCTACCACTCTATGAAAGATTTTGATCATGTCATTGACCTCATTCATGAATTCAAACGTGGATATTAATTTGAGAAGCCTCGTTGATGAATGTTTTGATTTTATCAACTATTGTTTATTGACCCATTTAGAATAAGAACTAGTGTTATCTTCCCAAAATTACTGGGTAGTGGTTGGAGTCAAATCAAAAAAGGACTCCTTATCTGGAAACTGGATAAAATTATCAATGTGTTATGGTGTTAAGCATAAAACATACTCTCTTATTGAGTTCTTAACTTTCATCCTTTCATGATCATAGTGTTTGGCCATGGTTAGGACTAACTCTAGGCATTGAACCAAAGTTGGGAAGGCAACTACTTAGGCCAATCCATTATCATTTATACTTTGACCATAATCTAACTTGATGGTCCCATTGATTCTATTCCAGAAGCCATCCATGTAAATATGGCCCAAGTCAGTTTCAGTTATGTTTTCCACATTTGAGTCCAAGTGTGATGGAGGAACAACCCCTTGAAATTGATATTTGATATGTGTACCTTCTTCATCCTAGGGGAATTTTTTGGAGGATTATTATTTGGAGTACCTTTATTCTAGGTTCTCTTGATTAGAGTCCTAGATGTTAACATTTGATGCAGAATAATTGCTTATGTGAAGAAATATGTGTTCTGAACTGGTCCTAAAGAAGGTATAAAATTGTGTTTAGGTAAGGAGGGGATCCCAAAATGTGCTTGAGGAAGGTGTGGAATCTAGGAGTATGTCTAGTAGCTGATTAGGTTCTGATCTATGTCTAAATGAACCATGTGTTCTAGGCTATGTCTAAACAAGCTTTAAAATCTGATAAGATGTCAAGAAGAGGTGTGGTTTTTGATGATTTTTGGGTAGAGCAATGGGTTATGATAGCCTGTTGGACAAAGATCAAAATTCCACTTCTTATCAGGCAGAGCAATGGGTTTTGTGATGTTTTAGAAAAATCCTTTCATTTTATAGAGGATGCAAACAATAATTGAATCTCCTTATAAATTTGAACAAACCCTAGACTTTGACAATGTCGTAGGTGAGTTTGTAAACCTGAATTTAAAAATAAATGGCAATGGCTTGTGAAGTTAAAGAATTGGAGAGATCAATAAACCCTAATTTGTGAATAATTTAATCAAATATATAATCTTTAGGTTATATATTGCAAGCTTGAACATGAACCCTAATTACCTCAAGCAATAACCATGAAAAATTATAGCAAGGACCTTAAAATCTACAAGTTAGAAGTAAATAGGGTAAGGTTATAGAACAAATAGAAGTGAAGGGGGAAGAGGTGAGGATGAAATACAGTGGAGGGTAGTTTAAAATCAATTCATAATCTCCATACATATGGAGTAACTATCGGTTTAATGGCAGAAGTTAGAGAATAATCAAGCAGGATACAGAATCTGATATGATGCTAGAACATTGATGGATCTGTAGGATCAATTTGTAAGGGGATCATATTTTTTGGGAGTAGTCTATAAGGTCATAAGTTTATGATGTGTGCTTGATCATGTGTTAGGTTTTATAGTGTGTGTAAGCACACGATGGATTCTAATAGCCTACCAAGCCATAGGCATAAATCTACCATGTGTTTAACAAGTACCCAAATTTTGATAGGACTTAAAGACTTAGATTTTTTTCACTTTTTCTTAATTTTGACCAAGTTGACCTCTACCGATGAATATTCTTGAGGGGACTTCGATCAACTTGAACTAAGAATTTTTTACAATAATTTTTGTCTTGGTTTAACCTTATTTGGCCATTTGTATTTAGAAGACTTAACATTTTGACTTTTAACCCATATCCAAAAACTAATAAAACACAATGCAAGAGTCTTTGATATGTAATTGGGATGTCCTTGGATTCAGATGTTTTGTACAGTGCCTTCTATAGTACACATATGTTTGAAATATATTTTTGATAATGAGGTTATCATAGTTTATGGTAGTCCATATGAATACCCCTTGCAACAGAAGGTTATTGTTCATACACAACATATATCAATTGACCAGCCTAAAAAGGTTAAACCCATTCAGAGAATTTAGAATAATATGGTCACCTTTACAAGGATACATATCCTTAAAAATCTACTTCATCAACAATTTGTCATAGATTTTTGAGAGCCACTCTCTACTCCAATACATCTTATATTGGTATTACAAGACATTAAGAGTGTTCCTTAATGAACACCAACACAAAAAAATTATAATACACAATGGGTTGAAGAGTCCTAAAATTCACTATAATAAATAACACACAGAGGATACTACCTAAAATTCAAAATAATGAACAACACACACAGGGTATTACATATCATCATCATCATGACAATGGTAGTTATGTAACAGAGCCAAATCAATTTTCAGATTTTGAGTTGAGACTGAAAACTTCATAGTGGCATGATATTTTTCATTTGTGAGAGGTCATCCTTCCTATGTTAGATACGATACCTATTGATTATGAGACTCTTATAAGATTCATTGGTTAGTATGCTCCTTTTCAGTCATATCTATTCAAAAATATAAAAAAATAGAATATTTCAAAAAAAATTAAAAATCACGATCGAGATGCATGATATGTGTATTTTGTTTACATCAATTGATTTGTGCTTTCAGATATGTATTACTTCTCTATATATGATTTTATATGAAATATGTTTCACAAGTGTAATCGAGTGAGTTAAAGAACATACAAGTTGTCACTTTTAGATGCAGTTATAGGGGTTATATTGTCTCAGGCCTTGAAAATTTACAAAAATAAAACTGCACTAATCTAGAGAGTCACATAATAGACTCTTGTCCCATTCTAATGGACTTGCCTGAATGACATAAGCTCTAATTTATCATATTAAAAAAAATTACATGCATTCTACAACTTGTTTGCATCACATCAAGTTCATTAGGGGCATCTTTTACATATGTTTTATCACTCTCTGACTATCTCTCTTATTCCTACTATAATACAATACATTGCTTGAATATTTCATTATTTTCTCACTTATATTAACATTGCTATTTCACTAGATAACTAAGTTGATGAATAATGATGATGTTAAAAATTGATTATGTAGATTACTTTTACTTACTCATGCATTATTATTTTGTTTTATTCTTCGCTTCATGCTTTATGTGTATTCGACTTCTTTGGATTGTGGATATTTAAACATGTGTTTGAGCTCTTAATGTGTGATTTCATGAGTGTGAGTGAAATTTGTGTTGGAACATTAATATTTGTGGAATTACTTTAATCGCCCTCCTTGTTCCACAATGTAAATAATGAATGTTATATTTATTATTTAATTACAAACAAAATATTTAAAATTTATATTGTGCAAATAATATAAGCTTATAATGTATATAAAAATATATGTGAACAACTAATTAAACTAGTTGTGAAAGTGAAAAGGTATAACTATTCACTAGATATATATTACTTTTATGTAAAATATAGATAATATAATATTATGATATTGTGAATTATTCAAATGTAAATGTCTTTAAACATTTTGTAAAGTAATTTTTTAAATAAAAAAAGTGAGGTGAGAAGGATTTTTATAGGTTTCTATGTCGTTAAAATTTTTCCTATATTATATTGTGTTGTGTTATGCATATATACTTTATCTTTCCTTGTTAAATTATTTAGATGACAACTTGATTGAGAGTTTATACTCTCACATCATACCAAAACCAATGATTGTTGTCTAATTTTTTTTAAGACAACATGATAAATATTGTTTCAAATTTATGAAGAAAACTTTCCCAATTTTAAATACATTGGATAAGGACACTCTTGAATAATTCTTGGTGCCCATGGCCAAGTGGGCATTTCTATAAAAAATCATGTTAGTTGGGATTAGGGTTCATCACTCATATACTCCAATAGAAGTGGCTTTTGTGTATTTTCCAATTGGCTTGTTTAACAAAAATAATTTCACGGTGATGGAAGTGACTGGTTTGATGCAATATTTGACGTGCTAGAATTAGCACATAGCATGCCTGTTAATTTTTATTGCCCCCATGCCACCATTGTTCAACCTTTTTCTCTGAATTCATGGAATTTACGAGGTGCATGATATAAAAAATTCAAAGTTGTATAGGAATTGTACTTTAAATGAACTAAACTTGTTTGTGCAGTGGCTTTATTAGATGCGATTTAAACTATTAACAATTTTTCTATAAGAACACTGAAAATATAACGAACTGACTGTTCCGAGGCTTGAAAGGTTCTGAGCATATCGGCCAAATACAGTATGTAAGTTGATTGAAATTTTAGTATAGACTGTTTTTCTAAGCAGATGGGTGTTCTTTTGATTTTTTTTTTTTTTTTTTTTTGATTGAACGTTTAAATATTTTAAGGAGTTATCGAATTATATAAAATGTCAGTATTTTTGTTCATAAGTAAACATATAACGAATTATAATGATGAGTAAACATATATCTAAATCAATAAGCATATTTATTTTTTTGATTTATAAATTCATAACATAGCTTCAACTAGAAATGAATCACTTTTTATTATTCCATTAATTTACTACAAGTTCTAACAATGACTCGTTATTTCATAACCAAAACTCCATACTATTTCTAAAGGATCTCAAAAGTGACCAATTACGACATTCAATGCAAATAATTCCTCCTAACGACCTAGATTGTGAAATTCACATACAAAAAAATATAATTACGACATTCAATGCAAAGTTCTTTCTAATTTTTTTTAAATCCTGAATTACAAAACCTCAATATGACGTGACCCAGATTGTGAAATTCACATACACAAAATATATTTGATAATGATCCTTGGGGATTCTAAGGTAATGCCACTGGAAAGTGGCAATTTAAACTGAGCAAATTTATTTTTATATTAAAAACTACCTTACTTGCTCAGCCTACGCGGTATGTGGAGGGATTTTAGCCTTTTTAAGGAGGGGTAGATAAACTATAGATGGTGCAGTTTGGTAGCTAAGTTATCAGTTCCATTATATTTTTATATTAAATAAAATAGATGGTGCAGTTAATAGATACCTTATACTTTGATTTTAAATGAAATAAATGGCACAATTTTCTAGCATAGTTAACAGTCATATTACACTTTGTTGTTAAATGAGATCGATGTTGCAGTTATGAGCTACCATAGCATTTGATGTTGACTTGTCACAATCTCGTCCATCAAAATATTAAGAAGTGTTGCTCATGATCATATTTTTTCGTAGAAGATTCAATATTCTGGGATTAGGCTTACCTGTTTGCAGCTCATTTTATTAGGGAATCGGATCCGTACAATCTTATTGGGGACAACTGTGTATCAAAAATTCTCTATATGTTGTCAGTATCTCAATATGTTAGTATGTCTATTGGGGACAAGGCCAATAACTCAACTCAAAGCTAAGAAAAGAGGATTTCCGCATAGACTATTTCTGGACTATTAATACTACGGTAAAGTCAAAAGAAAGGAAGATGAAGGAAAAATGATAAAGGAAAAGAGAAAAGAAATAAGTAATATAGAGGGAGTAGGACGATTTTAATTGAATAAACACAAAAAATGGTTACAAATGCTTTGAGAGCGAATGTTTCAGAGAAAGAATGAGTTAAGAAAAATTTATTTTAGACATACACCAAAAAAATTAAATGGTTTAAAAGACATCCAATAATTATGTTTTTTCTAATGAAACAACTATCAAATTTATTTTTAATATTACCATTAAATAGAATTTTACACAGAAAAATTACATACATAACTATTTAACAATAGTATAATATTTTAAGAAATTAAAAGAAGAAAGTTCAAAATAGAATAACATATACATGCATATCATTCATCCAAATAAACAAAGTCTTAAAAATCTTCTTTATATTGATTCTTCAAGAAACTGTATATGCAACTACCTATCTTCCTATCTTACCAAATTCACTTTCCCATATCAAAAATTCCTTCAAAATGACCAATAACTCCTTTTTATAACTTCTCAAGGTAGTTATAAAAGTAAGTTAGGGTTTTACAAGAAAATATGATCTAAAAAGTGACTTATGAAAAAACGAAAAAGTTTATTTATTACATCGTCACTTTTATTGCTAAATAAAACACTTTATAAAAATAAAGTGACTTAATAAAATAAAGGTTAATTACTTTGGCACAAACGGAATAAGAAGAGTGGAAAGTGGTCACTCGCAATGTGATATTTTTTCGCATTTTGCCAATTGTCTAATTGTTCACACGTAGTGGCAAGTCGTGAGCCACACCAAATGGCCCTTTTGCAAATGATTTTGCATGGATTAATTAGTGCTGCACTTTTTTCATGGTAGGAACAAGTTACAATAGGATATGTATTCTTTTCCTTGATGAAATGAGAGGAATTGCTATACCAATACATAAATTATTTACTATGTTCAATAGCTTTTTAATAGCTTCTCATTGTTGATTGTATAGAATAAAATCAACTTTATTAAATAACTCATGGTTGGACAAAATGGGACCCTTTCGAACTTATGATTTTATTTTCATGATCCATTTATCGGTGGAACAAAAGTGGGCTCTAAGCTTCGTTTACAACTGGCGCTCTATTCAATTTGATATGATCAACCGATAATTAATTCACCTATTCCATTTGTATGGGAATGAACACATGTTAGACCATATCACATCTTTGCATGGTCTATCCTTGAGGCTTGGAGTTTCTTATAACACTCAAGTGCCTTATTGATGTTTTCTATTTCCAAGAATTCTTAAGTTACAAAACAAACTTCACAGGCCATTTGCACTTCAAAAATGAGCTTAAGAATGGGATGGTATTTAGTCGGCTTCTTTTTTATAACTTCAAATAGGATTTGAAGTTTGTTGAACTTTATAATAGAGGAAACATTGAAACCTGAAGATGCATAAGATTCAATCTTAACCAACTCTAATAGTTGTTCTTTGTGTCATATTATGGAATTGACTTGGTTCTTGTCATGAAAGAAATCACAAGGGATTTCTTCAATGAACTCCTAGATGTTGGATCGAATTTTGTTGCCTCTTTTTGTGATGCTATCAAATTTTAATTTTGTATTCTTGAGCATATGTCTTCAAAAATTGATAGCATTGGACCACTTGACATGAAGACTGTGATGTTGACTCTTGAGAATTTCATCAACGATGAGTGAAGAGAAACTTGATTGGATCATGTTGTGGAGATCAAGAAATATTCATTTAATAAATGACATATCTTGAGTGGACTCTGACTCAAATCCTATTAGTGCATTCAATTATATTTGAATTTTGTCAAATATCCTCATCATGTCATTGATCAACTTCAATATGTGAGCCAACATATTTTTTCCCATGTCTTCATCACTTTGCCCATGTTCATAATTTATCTCGACATTGGAATCATGTCTGTATCTGTCAATGCGATCGATAAAAGTACTAGGACTAAAAAAGATCCTATTGAATTGACATGTTGAACATATGCCACCAATTGTTTATTTCTACCTTGCTTTATTTCCCTCCATTGTATGTCTTCTCAACATCACTATAGAAAGTTAACAGTCTTCAATTGACATGTTTTATTTATTTTTATCGGTAATGGGTGTCACAATCTCTACAAATCTTTTTCCTTGTTTGTTTGTGGTGACTTTAGAAATTGCTTTGGGATTATTCACATGAGGAGGAGGAGTTGACAAGGATGTGATTGTTTTAAAGTCAATAATGATTGGTTTGAAAACACTTTTTCTTTTCTTGATGACTTCCTATAATCGTGTCGATATTTAAACAACAAGAGGATCATTCTAGATTACTAAATGAAATTCAATTTAGCTTTAAACTGGAGGAGGTAAATAAACTACAACTAATACAAGTTGATCAGGTTCTTCTTGTTATGAGATTCTAGGAGAATCTGAGGAGATGACAATTGGGTTTGATTGTTATGAAAACCATGTATTACAAAGTAGTATTGGTAATCAATTCATGAGACTCAAAGCTAACATGAACAAATAGAGAAAAATTAGATTGTGAAATAATTAGAATGCTCATTCTTTCTCTTTCATCATCCATATTTATTTGAATATTAGTACAAATTTGAACAACTTCTGGAATGATTTTGTTGATCAATAGTTTTCTATTATCAATTGTCTTTATAGTTTTGACTACCAGTGAGGGTAGTTTTGTAGAAGATGTTGATGACCTTCCAATATTAGGGACTTTCTCTTTTAGAATGGTTGTGGATTATCCATGAATTTGAGGTTAATTATTCTCCAATACAAATCATTCTTTCATCTTTTTTTATAGCCAAGAGAGACAATATTCTTTGATTTTTTGAGTTTTATCTTCCACTAACATTGCTTACCTTTTGGACCAATCAATGATAGAGATAGCATTGAAGGAAATCTCATTATAGGAAGGATTAATCAAGTTTTGGTTATCATCCATGACTCCTTTAGATATAATTTTCAAATTAAAATCAATTATTTGCCTTAGTGTCATCCTGGAATAATCTCTGAGATGCACATCACTATCATGTTTATAATTTTCCTAATAGTCTTCAATTTATAGGTGATGTTTGTCCTTTTATCGTAGAATTCTTTTAATGAATCCATTAATGTCAAATTCCCATATTTTGATGAATGGGTGAAGGGTCACCATAGTCATTTCAGTGTCCATTAATTCAACTTTGCGAGATGGACTTTTATAATTCTAATTAAAATTAGGAAATGAACACCAGTTCTATGCTTTTCTTTCAAGAAATGGTTTATTAATGCCAACCATCGGCATAGCTCTATTAGAGACTATTTATTATTACATACTTTAGAAATTTATATGAAATGCCATTGAATCCACCAACTATGATGTAGGATAAGAAAGGGAATTAAATAAACTAGCAACCCCATTTTAAAAGTGTATCCATTGTTTGCATTGAAAATATCTTATTAGGGTCATTTTTTAACATCTTGATCATAGGAAATGGAGTGTGTCATTGACTCGCCTAAAATATTTCACACTAGACTTGATCTTAAGCTAAGAATATGAGTGATATACTTTGTTCGGTTCTAGACCCATGACACCATTGGTCTCTAGGCCTATAAAGATTTTTCTTCTAGCTACAATATAGATACCAAAGTACAAAGTCATGTAGAAATGACCTATTGTATTCACATTCAAGATTTATTTATGTATAACATTGCTTATGATTGTCAACCAATTAATGAATTGTTTTTTATGAAGGATAATGCATATGAACTCATTCATCCATGATTGAAAGTAATGTGCCAATGAGATTCCAAATTCTTGACTGAGGAGAGTGATGATGCCAACCACTTCTTGGCAAAAGTCACTCCTTAGAATTCCTTAAGAAATCTCTTGATGTTGACTCATTTTATGACCATCCAATGTCGATTCATGCATTTGGATCATTTGAGTGTATCCTCATCCCATATCTTCTGACAAGACTCTTGGGTGATCTCAATGTGTTATTCATAGTTTGGGATTCTAAAAGTGTCTTCAATGTATTTAGGATTGATCAAGAGAACTGGCTCATTATTAGATTTGAATATTTCATCACTTTTGGGGATTATAATGTTCTATACACATAATCATAAGTTCTAGGAACTATACTATAATAGGAAAGACTGTGACTTGAGGCACTATATAGTTGTAAATTTGCATCGTGAATATGATTCCCTCATATTTGATTATGTCATACAATTATTACATAATGATGTGTTTGAGTTTTATGTCAATGATGTGCATATTCTAACTTTAGCATGGAAACTAAGGTGATGCCTTGAACTTCATCTTTTAATCTCATTCTTGTTGATGTTGACATTATAAAGTAATGATAAAAATATAAAGAAAGAGAAACAATGTTAAACTACAAGATTTTTAAAGAAGGGTGAGTTGACAAAGAGGGAGAACAAGGTGTCAAGCCAAAGTCTTTGGGTTCACCTTTTACAAAGATAATTTTTGAGTAAAAATAACTTTGTAAAAAGTAGCTCGAAAAGTAGACCAGATTTTTAAAAAAAAAATTGACATGAATTTTTGAATCTTTTAAGGAATAAATTTTAAGAACTTGAAAAAAGGAAAATAGATGGCCCTTTTGGATTTGGATTTCTTGATTCTTTGAAGTCCACTTATTTCTTCTTAAAAAACCATTTTAGAGTTAAAACCTTTGTGCATGAGAATAATGAGATTTTGAAAGTTAAGGTTGGGTTATGTGCTTGCAAGGAAGAGACTACATGTTGGAAGGCTTTGAAGGGTGAAAATGCATGCAAAAACACCTTCGAAAATCCACAAAAGTGCTTACTAAGTTCTAATTTTTATCAAAAACTACCTTATTGACTAAATACCACAAATTTACAATTAAAATCACCTATGAAAGCTTCAATACCAAATTTTGTCACCAAAACCACCTTTGAAAGGTTGACGTGGCAATGTATGGTTGTGAAAACTACGTAGAATGCTTGAGGAGTTGTTTAGAAGGCTAGCAAGGCCATCAAAACTCAATACCATGCCATGAATTTATAGTCAATACCATATTTTGACTACCTTTTAGAAAGTAAATACCATGAATTTGGAGTGAAAACTACTGTTGAAAAGACTTAATATGGTCAATACCATGAATTAATATGGAAAACAACCTCATGAAAGGTAATACCACAATTTTCTAGCCAATACCACCTTGAAACCATTTTTAGTAAGCCAAATATAAATAATTTGTGGTTGAAACTACCTAAGAGCCTTTGAAGACCACGTTGGAGTTGGAGATAGTCTTTTGGAGTGACAAAAGAAAATAAACATTTTTATTTTTTCAAAACCACTTGATATTTATTAATACCACCTAAAATGGTACACCATAGTGGAGGATTTAGATCTCTTATAAAGCATGTTTGCATGCATAATTTTGTGTTTTGGAGGCTCCAAAAGTGGTTATACAATCACAAATGATCTATATAAGCCTTAAGATCAGCCAAGAGTATTTGAAAATCCACCTTGCTTGCCTTTAAAAATGGTCACTTTCTTGCCTAAAAATCTTGAAAACCACCTTTTAAAATATTAAAAACCACTTTATGTTTTATTGAAACCTTTTGGAATGATTCAAATTTGTTCTATAATTTTTTAGGACCATGAATGAAGAATATTTTTATAAGAAAATAATGTATAGCTTTCAAAATCAATTAAAACTCATTCACAAGTCTTGAAATTGGATGCCATATAGGATAAATTATAGCTTTCATATAATATGTCTGCATGTATTAGTTTTTGTTTTGGAAGCTCTTGAAATGATGTTATGGTCTTAAATGAGATATTAGGACTTACATATCATCAAGAAACATCACAAAACTACCTACAAATTTCCTTGAAAACTATTATTTTGCCTTGACTTGAGCAATTTATGTTTTCTTCTCAGCTTAAAATCTTCTCAAAAATAATTTATGACTTCTACATGTATTTATTCGCTTCTTCACGACTTCTTGATGGCTTCTTTAGATAAAATGGTGATTCCATGATTTTATGTTACTTTCATTATTATTTCTTCAACTTATTTATTTGTTTGCCAAAAATAATAACTACCTTTTCATGAAATACCTACCCTGAAATGATGGAGGAATGAGTGCCGGGAATCGAGGAAGGGAATTCAAGTTTCACTTTTCCAATTTCTTCTAGTTTTTGGAAAACTTCTTCAAATTCCCTATGTGTGGGTGTGCGAAAGAAATTATCACTTCTTTTTTGGAAATTAGCTTTGAAAACCCTATAAATTTAAAAAATTGCATGTATTTGTACATATTTACATGTAAAATAATTTATTTCCCATTTTTAATAATAATTATTAAAGGGAAAATTAATTAAAACTCTTTTGTTCATTTATTGATTTTATTTTTTATAAAATGAATAGATAAAAGGTTTTAATAACCTCCATGAGACCAAGCAAACAAGGAAGAAGGAGAGGCATGATAATGGAACATAGCTTAGAGATTCAAGTGTTGCAATAATGGGAACATCCGTTGCATGAGTGAAGAGAATTATCACAAAAATAATTTGAGTTGTAGGAACAATGTGATCATTTAACACAAAATTGGATGGATGCCATTACTTGATCACTAAGTTGCACTGACATCAATGTTAGAACACACATTATTATAGTTGTGTGTACATAATTATTTTTTTGCAAACTATTCTTGGTGGGAAACAAAAAATTATTCATAAGTGATCAATTATGTTGACAAGGTCTCCAAATGATGTTTCAAATAACTGGTGTGAAAATTTCATTATAGGTGTGCTAAAATTTTATGCGTGAAATTTTGAGTATAACACATGGCATAGCTAGTTTAGGGGAATGCACAATAATCACCTAGATGGATTATGAGCTAAATATAAGATTGAGAGAATAGAAGGGCCACATCAATTATGTGATTTTATTTTCAATCCTTATTGCATATATATATATATATATATATATATATATATATATATATATATATATATATATATATATATATATATATATATATATATATATATATATATTTGAAAAAAGGGGTAAAAATAATATTAATAAATAAAGAAAAGCATTACAAGAAGAATGGGGGGCAAAAACCCCCAAAAGAAAGCAGCAAAAACTAAAAAACTAGGCACACACCCAACTAGACAATATTATGAACCTCCCTATCAGCCTCCAGAATTATTTCCAAATCAGAATGCAACGTCGGGGAGAGAGACCCCCAATCCTCAATGTTTCCACCATCCAAATGGTCTGACACCCATTTAGCCAAAAAATCCACTGCCCTGTTCCATTCATGCAGAATGTGAGCAAAAGTAACGCTATCCATAATCGATTAAATCTGCAAAGTCTATTGCACAATCAGAGATAGTTGCCAATTGACGTCCACCACTTTCCTCTTAATGAGCAGGTTAATCAAGACTTGAGAGTTTGATTCACAAATGATCCTATGCCAACCTAACGCCTGGGCCTTCTCAAGGGCATAAAGAATGGCCTGGCCTTCCATCATGTTAATGGTTTACAGCCCCTCAGGAATTGCAAAAGGAAAAATCACCGTACCTTTAGAATCCCTTCCTATCCCTCTAGTACTTGCGAGGCCCAAATTACCTCTTGAAGAACCATCCGTATTGATCTTGAGAATCCCACTAGGGGAGCATTGCCACTGACCAGTCCTGAGAATTTTCTCCTTGACCTGCTTGCTCCTCCTGACACACACTGACTTACTAGTTAACTGCTGGAATCCAGCGCCACCACTTGAGCATCCTATTTGGTCAAAGGAAGGAAGATCGCGCTCTTTGCTTGGACGATTTCTTGGATCATCCCAACCACTTTCTGCCATACTTGCTGCACCATGACCCTCACCCCCCAAAAAATTTGCCTATTTCTCTCAAGCCAGATCTGCCAAAACAAAAAAATGGGGCCACCCAACCATATGTCCTGTAGGAAGGGTGTCCCTGAGGGGGGTTCTCCCATTCCATTCTAGAAATTGACCACAGATTGAGCATGAAAACATGGGTGCTGCCAAACATCCCACCAATAATGCCAGAGTTGCAAGGCAAAGGGGCATCACAAAAAAAAAGTGTGTTGAATCCTCCTCGGCCGCTCTGCACATAACACATAGTGAAGGACCTTGGAAACCTCTTTTCCAAAGATTGTCCCAGGTCAAGCACCTATTCCAAGCCAACATCTAAGCAAAATAGTTGCATTTAGGCCATGTGAATTTATTCCAGACCTGTCTCCACCAATGCACTTCCCCCTACCCAATCTCTAAAGAAGTAAAGCCTGATATCTAGATAAAACTATGTAAGCTCCCTTGGGATTGGGAGACCAAGCTAGCTCATCCTCCTCCTGAAGAGGACTACAGTGATGCCTAGAAAGGATGCTCAATAGCTCCTCATTCTCTTCTTGCATCCCATTAACAAGCCAAGTTTTGGGAGCTTTCCAGCGAGCTACCTCCACCTGTCCTTGTGTAATGTAAACTTTGAAGTCACTCACCCGAGACCAGCCAGCATCAAGGAATCTTTGGCAAAGGTTCAAAAAATTTGGAAACTAAGAAATGATGGGAGGATAACCATCCCAAGATTCAAACCAAAAGAGAGCCTTGGATCCCTATTTACAAATCTAGAATAAGTCATCTTTGATGAGAGCAGCCCCTTTTTTGAGAGTACCCCATATTGCCAAACCTTTCCCAATAAGTGGATAGTGAGGAATGTCCCTCTGAATGGTTCCAGAGTAGTACTTCTGTGAGAGAATTCTGGCCCAAGCCTTGTCTTGTTCGGTGCACCATCACCAATAAAGTTTGGCCACCAAAGCAATACCATTTAAGTCCGTCTGCCTCAGACCGAGCCCACCATATTTTTTGGGGCTACAGACAATCTCCCATCTAATAAGGCTCCATTTAGTGGAGTTCAGACTACCAGCCCATAAGAATTGTCTAGTAATCAAATCAAACTCCTTAACGATTCCCATCAGGGCAACCTGGAGCATACACCTATAAATAGGTAAACCCTGCACCACATATTAGATAAGTTGAACCCGGCCCGTAAAGGATAACCACCTGTGTGTCCAATGATTCACTTTCACCCAAAATTTTTCCAAAATAGTCTGCCAAGATTCTTTGGATGTATGGCCAGCTGAGATAGGGATACCCAAGTAAATCAAGGGGGGAGTCCCAATCTAAAAATGTAGAGTCCTCGCTATCCACTGCTGAATAGGGCCTAGAGTGTTGAAGAAGAAGATGGACGACTTATCTTCATTGACCTTTTGTCCCGAGGCCATTAGATAAACATATAACACCCTACGTAAATTAGCAGCTTCAGACATTGTGGCCATACCCATAAGGGTAGTGTCATCAGCAAATTATAGGTGTGATTGTGCCAGTAATTCCCCTCCCCATCACCATCCTTGGATATGTCCTTCCTCTCTGTTCTTGCTAATCACCCTCCCCAAACTTTTAGCAAGGAGAAGAAAAAGGTACAGAGATAGAGGATCACCTTGTCATAGCCCTCTTATAGCACCAAAAATCTCCATGTGTTCTCCATTGATAAGAACTGAGAAGGAAGCCGAGGAAATGCAGCTCATGACCCATTGAGTCCATTCATCCGCAAAGCCAAAAGCACTAAGAACCTTCCACAAGAATGACCATCTGACCCTATCAAAGGCTTTGGCCATGTCCAATTTAATTAACATCACCTTATCTTTTGATTTGGACATGGAGTGAATGGACTCAATAGCAATAACAATACCATCCAAGATTTGCCTGCCTTCCACAAAACCACTCTGCTTTTTTGAGATCATAGCACTCAGCCCTCTTTTTAACCTATCTACAATGATTTTAGATATAATTTTGTAAACAACATTGCAAAGGGATATAGGGTAGAATTGACTTAGCCTATCAGCACATTCGCATTTGGGTATGAGAGCAAGATAGGTCGCATTTGTAGCCTTAAGCATTTGCTTATTCTGTTGAGATTCTTGGACAATAGCTAAAAGGTCAAGTTTGATGATATCCCAAAATTCTTGGTAGAATTCATCTGGGAAGCCATCAAGTCCAGCCGCTTTCCCTTTTTTCATCTAAACAATGGTTTCCTCAAGCTCTCTAAGTGTGATTGGTTTCATTAAATTTTCATTCATTTCACGTGTCACCAATGACAGAATGCAGAAGAGAACCTGAGCTTCTTCTGGTGATTCCCCATTAGCATCTTCCCTAAAGAGAGTATAGAATTACTGCACTACCTCCTCTGAAATTGTCAAAAAGGAGTTAAGCCGCTCACCTCTTTCATTGACCAGGGCCAAAATAGAATTGCCATGTCTCCTGGCTTTGGATGAATTGAAGAAAAAGGATGTATTTCTGTCCCCCTCCTGGAGCCATTTGACTTGAGCTTTCTGCTTCCAAAAAATTTCCTCCCGTAGATCACATTCCTCTAGGTCTTTCATAGCCTATGTTTCTTCTTGCAGTAAGTCTTCAGTCAGTCCATCTTCCCTTATTATTCTCATGATACCATCAAGCTTGGTTTGTGTAGCAGGCTTAGCATGGAAAATGTTCCCAAAACTTTGGTGATTCCACTGCTTGAGCTTGTACTTCACATATTGTAGTGTTTTGGCAAAAATGTACATTGTCGTACCATGGGCAGGCCTACCCCAACGCCACCAATTGGCAACACACTCATGTAGAGATTGATCTCGTAGCCACATGAGTTGAAATCTAAAGGAAGGAGAGCATGGGTGATACTGTGAGACACTATTAAGCTTGATGGACCAATGGTCCGATCCTCTCCAGTCTAAAATTTTAGACCTTGTAGACCACATACCTCCAACCCAAAAAGTTGAGACCAAAAAATGGTCAAGTCTCTCAGCTATGCAATGTTTCCCACTCTTGCAGTTATTCCAAGTAAACTGTCCATTATTGGGCCTGACATCAACTAAATTCAAAATTTCAATGTAGTTGCACATTAGCAAAGCAGATGGGTCCAGCCTTGACGTGCCACCACTCTTTTTAGTCAAATCAAGAATAGCATTAAAATCACCTACCATAATCCAAGGGTGGAAGGGGGCTAGGCTACGGACAAAACTTATGTGGCCCCATAAGGAGTTTTTACCCTACCAATCATTGGGAGCATAGATATTGGAGAAGAGAATGACTTCCCTCGTCTCAAAGCTAGAAGCAATCATAGTCATGGAGTACTTAGAAGTCAGCTAGCCTATGAGGCCAATCTTTCATGGGTTCCACATGTAGACACCGAAATCGTGTCGACTCCCCTGGTCATTCCCCGTCTTATTCTTCTTCGCCTATTTAACCCTTGTCGATCACTTGTTTCACCAACCTTGACCCTGGCAGCATGTAAAAATGAGCACAGAGCTAAAGCTAGACTCTATCCCCATTATGCATCTGCCGACGACGGTCTTTACCCTGCCGATGTCGCCGACGTCGGTCACCTATCAGCCGACGTCGGCAATCCTGCCGACGTCGGTCACCTTGCCGTTATCCGTTACCAGTTATCATTCGGTTTCCCGAAACGGTTGACGAACCGTCTCTGGAACCGTCTCTCGCCTTCATCAACCTCCGCCAACCATTCGAGACCGGACCTCCCGAACGCTATTCGAAACACTGATCAATCGAACCCCGAGCAATCATCAACCTGCGAACTCCGGCATCAACCCACTCTCGACATCAACCAATCTGCACTCAATCTGGCACTGCACAGACAACTCCAACTATGGCTTTCATCGCGTCTTCTGGCAGGTAAGTATTATTCTGTTTGTTTTATTTCTTCCTTGGTTATTCTTTATCAGTTCTGTCATCTCGATTCCTTCAAACCCCCGGACTCTGTTCAGACCTCGTCCCGACCTTGCCCAGACCCTGTCCCGACTCTCTCAGACCTTGTCCCGACTCTCTCAGACCTTGCCCAAACCCTGTCCCGACTCTCTCAGACCTTGCCCAGAGCCTGTCTCGACTCTCTCAGACCCTGTCCCGACCCTGTTCAGACTTTTCCAGAACCTGCCCCTACCGACGCCGGTCACTACCCCGACCGACGACGGCACCTTAACCGACGTCGGCACCTTCCCTAACCGACGCCGGCACCACAGAGACCGACACCGGCGACTGTGTAGAACAGTGCTGCATATCAGGTACGCATCTTTTATTTTCTGTCATTTATTTCTATCATTATTATCTACTTTCATCCAATATTCTGCTTTTTTATCAGTGGGTTGATATCCTTCTAGGAAGTCTTCGTACTTCTGGGATCGGGCGTTCGCCTGACAGCCCAACATATCTTTGACTAACGTTTTTCCATGTTTTAGCCTTTTCTTCGCAGGTGTCATTCCTCCACAGCAAAAGAGGAGAATCTTTCAACGTCTAATTTCGGTGCGCACGACTTTATCAGGTACTTCTAGCCTTGACCATTTCTTTTAGTTTCTTATTTCTTCTTTGAATGTAGAAAGCACTTTTGCATAGAAACATTCTGGCACGCTCGGTGGGACCCTAGGTCCTCCTTGGGTTCTTTCTTTCTTTCGTTCATTTAGGTGCATTAGGTTTCTTCCTTTTCGCCTCCTTTCGTCTCTTCTTAAACGACATCATAAGCAGAACTAAAACGAACATTTCTTTCTTTCTTGCACTTCTAGACTAGCTAAAACTCATACTCTTCGACTCTTTCTCCATTTGTCTTCATACGAACAAACATTTCGACTTGGGCATTAAAACACTTTGCATTCATTTCTGATTGCCTGCATCTCTTAGACCACACATAGTAATTAAACCGCATATTGAATTAATCTAGATCACTTGATGTTACACGACCAAACCACCTGCACAAAACAAACATTTTAACTTACTTGAGACAACGCCCGACTGGGATTTCATCCCCCAACGGATACCTTACCCGTCCCGGTGACCCTACTTGGATTTCATCACCAAGGGGGAAGCCCACTCCGTTCTCTGGCGGAGTCTAAACTCTAGGCGAGGTATATCTTGGCTAAGCGAAACCAGCTAACCACTGGAATCGTGAAGTGAGGGGAGCTTGCTCCTTAGCACCAGGCCGCGTACCGAACCTAACACAGACTTCTTCAGCACCATAAAAAAACCTGAAACCATCCATAGACTGCTTCTTCTAGGACCTGACTCACAAAGCCAACCTTCCACTACACACATTCTAAGGCATAAGCCACTATAATCCTAAAAATTTACTTCTAGGGTTTTAGGATCTGCTTGTGTCTTCATCTGTTTTAGTTCTTATCTGCTTGTTTGAGCTTGTGAGGACGTTCTTTCTTGCCTTGAATGGTTCTGACACGTAGTCAAACCAAGGCTCTTCTTGACCACGCTAACCATCAATCGCTTTCGCCTACCCCGTCTATAAACAATCATATAATGGAGTTCTACTCGAAGACCGAAAGAATTCCTACTAGACTATCTCCAACCCAGACGCCTATCATCCCAGAAGGGGACCAAGATTTTGCAAGATTCTTGGACCTCAATACCACAGCCCTCCAAAACTATCTCGCAAGAAAACCAATGCGGGACCTTTCAGGCGACATGGCGACGACATCAACACCGTTCGCCACCCAACCTTTTACGACTCAACCTTTCACCTCAACCATTAACCCGACCATGGCCTATACACAAAGTTCGGCCTCCTCGTCTATTTTTAGACCAACCTCCATCGGGGTTTCATTACCCCCTCAACCACCTGCAATTCAACCAAGTTCTACATCATATCAGAACTTGATTGCCTCGACCCCACACACTCTTGCGCCTATATATGCAGGAGTGCCTACCTCGCCCTTTGTCAATGCCGTCACACAACCTCCTTTGGCGGTATCTAGTCAGCTTATACCTTCGACCTTCGTAACGCAACCACCCTTAACCTCTACTTTTGCCCCTGCGACTAGTCATCCGTACATTGTACAACCGACTATGTCGCACGCCTCCTCTAGCCTCTTCCAAGCGCCTTACAACCTAGGGGGCGCTCAACCCGCCAATCCGTCAGCAGATCTTATCAAGATGCTGATGGATAAAATGTCCAGTCTCGAAGCTTCTATCTCCGGTTCAAGTAATGTCTCTTCATATGACCAGATTTACAACGAGCCCATCCATCCTTCTGTCCCTATCCGACCATACCCCAACCATTGGGAGCTTCCTAAATTTACTCGCTTTCAGAGTAAGGAAGACCCACAACAACATTTATGGGCATTTAGACATGCCTGTTATCTTATTGCCCACGACGATGCGTTACTTCTACGCACGTTTCCTATGTCGCTTTCTGGCCCTGCCCTTGACTGGTATAGTTCTCTTGCCAGACATTCTATCTTTTCATTCATCCAACTCGCCCAACTATTCGTTGACCATTTTTCTATCAATATCACTAAACAAGTTTCGATCACAGACCTTTACTCCATCAGGCAATTTGACGACGAATCAATAGCCGATTTTGTCGCCCGTTGGAGAAGCTTGATTAACCAACTCTCCTTCTCCTTGCCTCAACCTGAGCTCATTGAGCTCTTTTCCCGAGCATGTGTCAGTCACATCTCGTCCACCTTGCGGGTTCAAACATTCCATACTTTCGACGAGGCCTTCACCATGGCCCGAAAGCTTGAACTCCGTGCCATTGAAGAAGATAAGGTCAAATTGTGTAACACTAACACAAGAACCAATGACCATTCTTCTTCCAGACCTTCTTCTGCCCACTCTCAATCCAAGGGGTCGGCAAACACTGTCATCTTTAGACCATCATCTTCAACAATAACCAACCAACCAACATCTTCAACATTAGACTACATCAATAAACATTTTCAACGTCAATCCATACAGCGTCAATTCACTCCAATTGAAGAGTCATATGCCTCTGTCTTGGATAAAATCGTCAAGCAGGGGGTCCTCAATCTCCCTCCAATCCGACCACATCAATTCGACCCCTCAACACCTATCCCTGCATGGTACAGGGAAAACCACTTTTGCAACTATCACCGTGTCAAAGGCCATGACACGGATCACTGTCAAACTTTCAAAAACATCGTCCAGGACATGCTCGACAAGGGAGATCTTATTTTAGATAACCCGAACGCACCGCCCAACCAAAACCTTGACATTTTCAAGCAACCCCTTTCTAATCACCCGCATACTCAAGACAACGTCCAAACCATAATCAATGACCCTCAAGACCATGATATACACACGGTCGACACTATCTTTTCTCTTATCCCTGACCAACCTCTTTCACAGGTGGAAGACCTTTCTTCCCCTATACCTCCTCCACATGGTGAAGAACTTTCTTCTCCCACTTGTCCTCCTGCGACTTCTCCCATATTGGAGGACGCTTTGACCACATCAACACCAGCTGCCTCGCCTTCATCTTTATTATCATCCATAGACAATCATACCTTTTTGACTCCCCAACCACACACAGAAGACATGACTACTCCAGAGCTCTTTCCACTTAAAGAGCCCACACCTTTAATCTCTTCTCCATTGAGAGAAAAACCGTCCACATCTAAATCCAAATCCGCGCAGGCGTCCATCATGCCCAAAGAGACTAAACCTCTTGGTGTTCGCCCCACATCTAATCTCGCCTCACATAAAGGTGGCCCTCAACCCAAACCAAAGAAGGCTACTAAACCACACCGGAGGCCTCCTCCCCTATCTTCGTCATTACCTTCAATCTTGGGCCCACATCCATCTACTTTACTCGGAGTGCTTCTCACTCCCATACTTCACAGAGGTAAGTCACCTCCATTATTCTATCAACCCGTCAGACTTATACCTCCTTCAAACCATCGACCAACACCTCCTTTGCCTCCCAAACCAATGTCACCAACCCTCTCTGCAATAAAACATCCAGACCCGTTAGCAGGTTCATATGCCTTGCTCTTACGGCAATTGTTGCAGTCCTCTCGTCTCAATCTCCTGCCTCTTAGACCATATCACTCTCTCGGACCAAAACCTCCATGGTTCGATGACACTTGCATTTGTGCGTATCATCGCACGCCTTGGCACGACACTGAGCATTGTCATGCCCTCAAGGTCATCGTTCACCAATGTCTTGGGAATGACACCTCTCTTCTCGACCACGTTATCAACAAACCTTCAACACCACCTCACTCATCAACTCTCAGATCAAAACCATCTTGGTTTGACAACTCTACATTCTGCCACTATCATCACACTCCGGGACATGACACCGAGCGTTGTTGCGCTCTTAAAGTTGTCATTCGTCACCACCGGAAAAAGGATACCCTTCTCATCAAGGATCCTCTTGACCACCCCTTTGACAAATTATCAACACCGACCCATACCTCTCCAACCTCGTCACCTAAATCGGGATCTCCACGACAGACTAGGGTCCCTTCGCTGCCTTTAACCCCTTTATTCGACATCAACACAGTCCATCTGACCACTAAACCTCAATCGACCTTAACTAATTAGTCAAACATTCTCCCTAGCCGCTGGGGGAATTCAACCTTCATCCAAACTTTGACCAATTTTTCAACACAGTCTCGACCACATATCAATCACTCTCTCAACTTAACCTCAACCAGACTAGCAACCAAACATTTGACCCGACCTCAACCAAACATTCGACCCAACCAAAGACCAAATACCAACCAATCAACCCTCGACCAACCATTGACCAATTATCACATGAACAAATCTCAACCAAACATTGACCAATCTTTTTATCAAAACATTCAACCAGCCTCGATCAATCAACAACCATATCAACCAACTTCACATTCACTCATCAATCAACACCTGACCAATCTGGAAAGAGGCAAATGGGGCAAGTTTGCTCCTAATTGACTCGGACCTTATCACGCACAAGTATACACCAGGGACTTATCAGACCCTGAGCCTCTTAATGCGTTGCGTCTGCGACCGTTCTACTGCTAGTCGAGTATTTGTCCACTTGACACTTAACTTGAGCTCGTCCCTTGAGTAATCCCCGTCCTCTTCATCCTACTTCCTTTCAACCCTATTCCTCTTAACAATTCCTATAACCCTTTTATGATGTATGGATGCTTTGTCCTAATAAAAGGGAGCCCTTGAACTTCTACAATCTTGTCCATGACTCACATTTCTATAAAAACAAATCAAGATGTCAAAACATATCCATGGTCACTATATCAATATCAAAATCACAAAAAATAGACTGCTCCCTCGAAGGACAGCTGTACTATCATTGCTGTAATAAATAGACTGCTCCCTCGAAGGATAGCTATTCAAAAGCCTTTATATTAAACAAAAATCTAGACCACTCCCTCGAAGGATGGCTATGACTAATCTGGCAATAAACAACACTATTTTAGAAGCTTCTCGCATTGATCAGCTTCACAACCTGACCACCAAGCAAATGACATCTCTATGCAGGCTTCCCGCATTGATCAGTCTGCGCCAAAAAAAAAAAAACGAGTCACGGACTTGGCTTGTAGTTGTCTCAGGGTCTCCTATAAAAAGGGGCAAAGTTATCTCTGCTCTTAAAATGGGTTACCCTCTTTCCTCCTCCTATTACCTGCTCAAGGGACTTCGAGCTCACTTTAATGTCTAAGTGATTCGATTACCGCTCTAACATAACTATGGTCAACGACGTCACGCATGAATGGGGCTCTTGGTTCTCATAACCCCTATCTATGCTATCTTTTTGGTCCTTGTCAATGCAAGAGCAATATGCTTTTCACTTCTTCTGCACTTTGGTCACATTCACCCTCATCACTTGTCAATCAACTTAGCTCAACTCTCTTTTCAGACCATCAACATGACCTAGCCTATTCACCCTAGTTTCTATGGACACCAATACACATGGAAACTATCGACTCGCCACAATTTATGTTCAGCATAAACCAATACTTGCTGAAGCATAAATAGACCTCAATTCATTTTTAGCATACATCCATCACGCATATGGAATATTGCTAGGGATGAAAAACCCCTCAACCAATGTTGCAGAATACACCATTTGGAAAAGGCTGCAACATCTTTTTTTTCTCATCATTTCATCATAACCATGACCAATCTATCAACTATTTTAACCACCTGTCTACCACTCGGACCCTTTGTCTGAACTACATTGGTCTGAGGCCCTTCCACAAGGGCTATGTAGGCAGCACTCAGATGACACAATTGTCTTCTGGGGTTAGCTCGACCATTCTCGTTTGTTCGTCTCTCTGATGGACACACCTTCTTTCCTTCTTTTAACCATAACCTTGTCCTTCACCACGACCCATTTCCATCCCTTTGACCCTTCCTCCCTTCTAGGGAGAACTACATCGGCCTGAGGCCCTATCACCAGGGCTATGTAGGCAGCACTCAGTTGACATGGGGTCTTCTAGGGTTAGCTCGGCCGCATCCTTTCATCCATTCATCCATCCATCGACCACCAACCATTGGAGATCATGCCTATCTCCTCCGACCTCGACCACTTCCAAGACGTTGTTGCCTTGGTTGTTTTTGCATGTATGCTACCTCATGACTGGTTAGCAGAATTGTGCGCAGACCTTTTTTGGACCCTCACAAGTATAGGATCGCACACCGGTTGATCCGCACTACTTGTGACTTTTTCGTGTTTCTAGGAGCACTTCCTGAGCCTGGGATACCTGGAACGCG
Organism: Torreya grandis; assembly: GCA_037957365.1. Lineage (NCBI taxonomy): Eukaryota > Viridiplantae > Streptophyta > Pinopsida > Cupressales > Taxaceae > Torreya > Torreya grandis. The sequence goes on from JARHVA010000123.1 coordinate 6,760,149, forward strand.
ACGACCCATTTGGAGCTTCAGCTTAGATTGAGTGACCCGATCAGCAGACGACTAAATGCTGGGGCCCAGTTACTTCAATTTTGGCACTCCTCGACCCTTGACCTGCGACACTTTGGCCTGACCATCTCATGCAGTGGTATGCGCACAATCACGACTTTTGCAGCGTTCACTCTCACCCCTGTTTCATCCACTCTTTGTCAAATCAGCACCCGATTCTCGGTTCCCTTCCCTCGACTCCTGCTTTGAGGGGGAATACCTTATCCTTACTCGGGGCATTTCGCTTCCTATTTTTGTCTTGCAGTTCATTCGAACAACCAACAAGACGAAATCAACCTTATCCCTCACCTGGGGCACTCACTCCTATTTTTGTCTTGCAGTTCGTCCAGAACAACCAACAAGAAAAAAAGGGGCAAATGTAGACACCGAAATCATGTCGACTCCCCTGGTCATTCCCCGTCTTATTCTTCTTCACCTATTTAACCCTTGTCGATCACTTGTTTCACCAACCTTGACCCTGGCAGCATGTAAAAATGAGCACAGAGCTAAAGCTAGACTCTATCCCCATTATGCATCTGCCGACAACGGTCTTTACCTGGCTGATGTCGCCGACGTCGGTCACCTATCGGCCGACGTCGGCAATCCTGCCGACGTCGGTCACCTTGCCGTTATCCGTTACCAGTTATCATTCGATTTCTCGAAACGGTTGACGAACCATCTCTGGAACCGTCTCTCGCCTTCATCAACCTCCGCCAACCATTCGAGACCGGACCTCCCGAACGCTATTCGAAACGTTGATCAATCGAACCCCGAGCAATCATCAACCTGCGAACTCCGACATCAACCCACTCTCGACATCAACCAATCTGCACTCAATCCGGCACTGCACAGACAACTCCAACTATGGCTTTCATCGCGTCTTCTGGCAGGTAAGTATTATTCCGTTTGTTTTATTTCTTCCTTGGTTATTCTTTATCAGTTCTGTCATCCCGATTCCTTCAAACCCCCGAACTCTGTTCAGACCTCGTCCCGACCTTGCCCAGACCCTGTCCTGACTCTCTCAGACCTTGTCCAGACCTTGTCCCGACTCTCTCAGACCTTGCCCAAACCCTGTCCCGACTCTCTCAGACCTTGCCCAGAGCCTGTCCCGACTCTCTCAGACCCTGTCCCGACCCTGTTCAGACTTTTCCAGAACCTGCCCCTACCGACGCCGGTCACTACCCCGACCGACGACGGCACCTTAACCGATGTTGGCACCTTCCCTAACCGACGCCGGCACCACAGAGACCGACGCCGGCGACTGTGCAGAACAGTGTTGCATATCAGGTACGCATCTTTTATTTTCTGTCATTTATTTCTATCATTATTATCTACTTTCGTCCAATATTCTGCTTTTTTATCAGTGGGTTGATATCCTTCTAGGAAGTCTTCGTACTTCCGGGATCAGGCATTCGCCTGACAGCCCACCATATCTTTGACTAACATTTTTCCGTGTTTTAGCCTTTTCTTCGCAGGTGTCATTCCTCCACAGCAAAAGAGGAGAATCTTTCAACGTCTGATTTCGGTGCGCACGACTTTATCAGGTACTTCTAGCCTTGACCATTTCTTTTAGTTTCTTATTTCTTCTTTGAATGTAGAAAGCACTTTTGCATAGAAACACCACAGACAAGCTAGTCCTCCTGAGTATCCGGTAGCACCAATGCACTGACATTCTCCTTGCCTCCACAACTTAGGTGCTAGTCTGGACATGTCTTCAACTGAAATCTTAATCTCCTGCAAGAAAAGGACATTTGACCTATGACTTTTAATCAAGTTGTGAACATCATTTTATTTGGGGCTGTTGTTTAAACCCCTTACATTCCAAGATATTATAATCATTTTAGAGGGTTCAAAAAGTGTGCATCCAGAGTCTTTACTGACCCTGACTCCACCAAAGTCTCTCCCATTAGCTTGATCTTTTCCAGGTCCTTTTTTCTGCCAGGCTTGCTATATTTCTCTCCCCCTCCTTTCTTAAAGTCTTTTTGCAGAATTTTGAGATGAGGAGAAGATTTACTGCTTCTTGTTGCCCTAAGTCCCCAATTTTCCCGATAAGGGGCATATTTATGTCTTCTTTAAGGGGATCAACTGAGGAAGTCATTCCTTTCAAAATTATTAGTTGCTGGTCCATATCCATATGACAATCTCTAGCATCTTGTGTTTCAATTAAAGCCCCTAAAGCATTGGTCTCCTGAGTTGGTCCCTCAATCCCCTGGTCCAAAATCATCAACCCGAGATTCACCTCCTCCTGATTAAGGTCATCCAATATTTCAAATCTATTGAGCAAGTCATCTAATTGTCTTTCCTTCAAGGACTATTTTTGGCCTCTATTTCTATATCGGCCTTTAACCAGCATAAAACCATCAGTTTCAGGCACCTCACCTGAATCAGACCCCTTTCCTTGTCAGTAGCAGAAGGAGTGCAAGTAGATTGAGCTAGCTGAGGTGTAGTGGATTTTGAGGTGGGACACCATCGCTACAAATGCCCATAAGCATGACATAGATGACAACGGAAATGGAGGGTTTCATAATCCATCTGTTGTACCCATGAAAAAGGGCCTACACTCATTTCAACAGCATCTGGTAATGGCTTACTAAGATCAATTTCAACACAAATGCGGGCATAAGTCATTACCTTTTTCCCTAGGAGTGACATTGAGGAACCGACTGGCCTTCCCAGCAAGGATGCAAGTAATTGGAGAGTGTTTTCTTGACAGCATTCCACCAAGAAAGGGGGCAGATGCACCCACACCAGGACACGATTTGGTAGTTCCTCTGAAGGTATGAAATTGGCATGCCAGGGCTTGATAAACAGTCCCACTTGATTATGGAAGTAAGGACCTCCAGCAAAAACTCTTTGACAATCTCTTATATAGGTAAAAGTGACCATGAAATAGCTATTGGCCAGCAATGTAATATCCATTTCTCCTTCCGGTGCCCATGTCCTCTGAGCCCATGCTTTCAAGAATAACAGTGACATCCTAAGCCCCAAAAACTTGCAGTATAGGGAGTGATTGGAATAGTATTCAATGTCTTCAACAATCATTTCCATTGGTATAACTAGCTTGCCTCTCCTTGCATCTTTCCAGACAGCCATTGACTTTGGGGATGTGCATACTTGGTTGCTCAAGAGCAGCAAAAGGACCTAAACCTTGCAAAATTGAAGCCTTCCCACTGTAGCACGCTCCCTGGGATGCCTGTTGTAGTCCAAGCACTTCCTTGTAGCTGCGCCTTACTTTCTGCCCTGTCGTGCCCTCCTGCTCACCTTCATCCATCGCACCTCCTTCAAGACTATTCTTCCCTATTTACACCATATCAATCCTTATTGCATATATTCAAATAAATGAATCCATGTAAATTTCATCCATAAGAATTATAATCTCACAGATAATTATCTTAAGTTACACTACATCAACTGATGGTAAAACTAAATAGTTCAATATCCTATGGTACTTAATCCTTTACACTAATTATGGGGATCATAGATTTAAATGTTTAAATTTTGGCTATAAGAGAAGTAATTATTATTTTCCCAAGGCACACTCAATGATATTATAAAATCAAAATATAAAAAATATCATTCTTCCCTTTTATCATCAAAATTATATAGATGTTTTATACTTCCCTTAATTTGAATAAGTTTTTCAACATGTCATTATTTAGATGGTGGGATTATGTTAATATTAGGGCTATCATTCAATTACAATCAACCCCAACTTTGATGGAGTAGATATTTATGACCTAAAATCTAAGCTTAAATAAATTAATTCCTATTTTTTCTTTATGTATTCAAAAATTAAGAAAATATAATTTGACAAATCTAGAATTCAATATTGGTAAATATAGGTAGATTATTCTCTCTAATTTCCATTTGTTTGAAATCAATAGTAATGTCAAGGTAGATAAATAATTTGTTTTAATATATGGAATTCTCATTGATTTAGACACACCTTGTCTCTATCAATAAAATAAAATTAAAACAAAATATGTATCCCATGTGTTAGGCAACTTGACAATTACATATGGTGATATTGTATTAACATCAAAATATATTGTCATTTACATTGCCAAGGGATCCCATAGTCTATGGGTTAAATCTATTTTTTTTAAAGGGCTCACACATTTTGAGGGTTCTACTCCCAAGAATTAATTCTAGGTCTTAGGACTTACAATCGTTAGGCCTACCCAAAGGTCCCTTCAACATAGACTAAGTATGCCTGACCCGGCGAGGACATCAAGTAAGGACTAGCATGATAGAGGTGGCCAGCCTGGGGGAATGGACCCTGAAACTTCCCACATAAATTTATTCATCACTCAACCACTTGAAATATCCCACCAAGATTTATGGGTTGGATCTATTTGATAAAAGGTTTCATGCATTCCTACATTGCATAGTATTTGGGCAGTCTTAATTTAAGTTTCATCAAGTTAGAGTAATATTTTTTTAATTATTTGAGGAATCATTAGATTACTTATATCTAACAATAGAACTCTTCCAAAAACTAGTAACTTCAAATATAGTTTGACAAAATTGCATTAGGAATTCTAAAGATATATTTCAAATGAGATTAAAATTGACTACACAAAAATGTTCACAATGAAAGATGAATAACACTAAGTGAAATAAGTTGCATAACAAATTGGATTTTTATGAAAGTTAGGAAAGTGTGTATTCAATTTTAAAACATAAACAAATATGACTTTAAGGGAAATATTTGCATGAGATAAAAATGTATAATTTATAAGAGGATATCTAAAATTCTTCTAGCTTAATGTAAGATAACTATAAAAAATAGTGTATGTACATTGCATGATAGTTTGGGGATGCCCATCTTATTAATGTTGGATATGTCCAATAATGAAATTGCATACAATAATTAGTGTGTCTCCAGTGTTTTGATAACATATGTAAAATGGGGACATTTAGGATTTTACAAGGGGAGAGAATACCCCTTACAATTAAAACATTTTTTTTATTGTTTACGAAATTAGATTACTATGATAAAATTAAAATATTATGTGACTAAACCCCCATAAATCATTATGGGTGGTAATGTAAAATTATTAATGAAAGTCAGATAGAGTTATGTGAAAAAAAGGTTTAAATTCAAATAAGACAAATAATGTTAAATAAGATACCCTAATGTATGTGTAATTATGATGTAAAAATAAGATGTGAAAATAACCGATGATGGGTGCATTATATTATAAAGATTATTATGTACAAAAGAACAAAGCACATTGAAGTTCATGTGTTTTTTCCTATAGATGATCAAGTGTCAAATATTTTCACAAAACCACTATGTAATGCAAAGTCTTGCAAGTTTAGAATAATGTTGGGCCTCTCAAAATTGCCATTGATGTGGAGTGTGCATGACAATGTCACCTTATAATAGCCACGTGTTTCTTTTCCTTTCTATACTTATTCTCTTTTGAAAAATCATTGTAAAAAGTCACCCTATGTGATTTTTGTGTAAACTTCACCTTATGTGAGTTTATGTTATACCCAATAATAAAACATTTTATGTAATGGAGGTATTTATGCTATAAAAGGCTCCAAATGCTTGTAAGTTTATCCATGAAAAATTGTGGGATGTAGTCCCACTATTATGCTATCCTAAATCACCCTATGTGGTTTATGAATTCTAAATTTTTTTAATAAAAAGATGATATTGACATAATGAAGGTGTATAAATCCTCAAAGTGTTACATTCTAGCCTAAACTCATCATGGATGGTTAGAGGATTGTAATTCCTTTTGTATAAAAATGTGACTATGGAATGTATCCTCACTAAACATTAAGGGAGAGTGTTGGATCATTAATATTTATGGTGTTACTTTAGTGGCCCACATTGTTCCATAGTATAATAATGAATATTATATTTAATATTTAATTACAAATAAAGTATTTAAAACTTATATTGTACAAATAATATAAACTTATACATATAAAAATGTGTGTAAACAACCAATTAAAATAGTTATGAAATTGAATAGGTATAACTTCTTGGTTATAACCGTTCACTAGATATTATTATCTTTATATGAAATATAGATAATATAACATTATAGCATTATGAATGATTCAAAATATAAATGTATCTGAATATTTTGTGAAGGATTCTATAAATAGAAGCAAGGTGAAAAAGAATTTACTAGAAAAAATTATTTCTTAATTAATGGATATAAGCTTTGTGGGTTTTTACCTTGTTGAGGTTTTTCCCATGTTATTCTTGTGTTGTGATGTGCACATTTGCTTTGCTTTTCCTTGTTAAACTATTTGGATGACAAATGATTGATCCTTTAACAATTTGAATATGTCCTTTTCATGTGGCCCCTTGAACTTCTTGTGTGTTTTGTGTGCTCTTTGTGTATTTTTTATGTGTGTGTCATGGCTATAACTCTTGTTTGACATAATTTGCATAGTCTTTCAATGCCATGATGGATATCATGCATCTCCCAAAAGTTTTAATGCCATAATGAATATCATGCATCTTAGTTGAGTATTTCTACATTAGTTTCAAATATTAAGTATATGATCATTATTTACTACGTGTTTAATTGATAACATATAACTAGATATGAAACTATATATGTTTGGATTAACATGTATCATACATTACTAAATTTATTAGATTATCAATATGATGTCATGATCTCTAATGTTATCATTATTTTTTTAGATTTTAATATTTTTATAACAAAATTTGCATAACTTTTCTTTTGATCTAAGTTATTGCACAAGTTTCACAGCCCATCTCAAAAGAGGGGGCATACATAGTGGTTTTTCTTAAATACTAAGCTACAAAAACCCACTACATAGACAAAAATAACAATATTTTTTCAGTTGATCATAGTGCATTCTAAGTACTTACCCAAAAAAAATATTTAGATAGTACCAAACCATAGGTACAATGGTGCATGTCATTATTATCCAAATCAGGTTGCTTTCATCCAAAAAATATGAAAAAAAAATTTATAAAATTCTCAGGATCATACTTATTCTACAGAATAGTTTTCAGTGGTTTCTTAGAAAAAATTTCACATTCATACACATGATCATTACAATTTTTTCTTAAATTGGGGGCATCATGCATGACATGTGTTCCAAAATTTACATAGATTTACTTAGAGATTCAGTTAACATTACTCAATTATCAGAATCAATATACTCATATATCATATTGGGGGCATGTGTGTGGCATATGATCACTTTATTGGTAAATTTTTCACTAGTTTCTATAAAAGGAATGGCAATTCATGGTGCTCTTTATGTTGTATACACCATACTCAAATAATATTATATTTCACTAGTTTTTGCACCAATTTTTCACTAAAATGAATCTTATTCCATTTACAATGGTTGATTCAAATTTTCACACTAGTTTTGAACTAGAATGATATTCTAGGATTCATACAAGGATTCTAAGATATTATACTACCTTGAGTTGTAAGATGATGAATTAAAGTGAATATTGATTTTTTAAGCATAATTATCATACTGAGGATTGGAGCATGCACCATCCAATCCAAGTGTTTCAATGAATAAAATATTCAAGGGTTCTACCCTCTCTAGTCACTAGTTTTACAGTCAAAACATAATAGTGTGCATACATGAAAAGGATTATTCATTCCTTCTTATTCGATTTATAAGTTTCATGTCTTTATTCTCTTATTTTTTTCCTAAGTAGGGATTGATTTATACATTTTTCATTATAGGATTGCATAAAATAAAGTTTATCATATGATCCACATTCAAAACCATTCTCCACAGGTAAACTTAGGTATTAAACTCTTCCTTTTAATCTAGTACTTTCAATTTTATTTCATTACTAGAATAAAAGTGGAAAAAATATAGGTACTAAAATTAACATTTAATGCTAAAATAATTCATTGTGACCACCCTTTACTCACACTTATCCTATGCTCAATTCCATGGTTTCAAACTGCTATTCCTCAAATTATATTTAGATGACCCTCTATCATAAGGTAAATTTGATACTAAATTTTCTTATTTATCATTCCAAATAGCATAGATTCACTACTTGACTTATTCATACTTCTACCTTTATTGTTTTTACTCCTCAGATGAAACCATTCCTTCAACATAATCCTACAAATCAATCATTTATAAATATACCAATTTTATGCTACCACCAATTAATGACTGATTTACCAAATTCAAGTTCATTCAAATGGATCATTACACATGTTTCACAGTCCCAATTCAAGGAAATCCTAAAAATTCCAATATATAAGCTTATTTTCTACCCATTTATTCACTAAAGGGTAAGAAATGGCAAGATGCTTATATTATTATAAATACTAATTACACATTGAGATAAAAGTACCTATTCTTTCTAATTTTGAGTCCTTACAACCGAAAGATCCCTGATATAGGTTTAAATACAAAAATAAAGTTAAAAGTCATTTTTTCAATCACATAATCACACCAGGATTACACCAACATATAACATTCCACCAATATTATACACACACCACCATAGCATGGTGATAACTAGATGGATTTTGATCCCTCTTCTAAGTATTGGTATGCAAGTAGTGCTTAAAACACATGGTGTTGAGGTCAAGAATAACCACATCCCCTTACTCATTTTTTCCATTTTACTATGTTTATTCCCTCTTATCATTGTGTTAGGGTTTTTAGTGAAGAAGGCACACAAAAACTCCCATGGTGAAGTGAAGGAATTTTAATAGATACACATGATCTGCATGTGAAGCTGCATCTCTTAGAATTTACAAAAATGTAAAAAACCCTAAAGAATGAATCCACAACCTACAAGCAGTAACTTAGGTTGACCTAGTCCAAACAACATGACCATGTCCTAGGATAACACAGAGCCCCATTTATTATTCATGGTAACCTCACACAGTATCACAATTAGTTTTATAGTCACTGTTGTAGTCTTGAGAATTCAAGTTCCAGTTAAGTCATTCATTTATTAGTACTTTCCCATTATAACACATTTCTAAAAATAGTAAGTTATAAAAGTTTATGCATAATTATTTTATATTTTATGCATATTTGATTTACTCATAAATTTATCTTAATTAGATTAACACTTATTATTTCATATTTATCAGTTTATGTACAAGTGGCTCTCTACCAATACTATCATACCCCATAATAATTATTAGAGTATTTACCAAACATTTTCTTTAGATTCCAAGACCATTAATAAATTTATCAATACATATATACCATTATCAACCATGACTCTATCATTTTCTTGTCCAAGTTCATCTATGAAAATTATTATGAATAAAAGTCCATAATATGAGCTATCGTTTAGAATATTGTAGTGGGATGCAATCAAGGGTCAATCTGGATAGCATCGAATGCAAAAAGAAAACCCTGTATGGAATAGTGAAATCTAAAACAAATCAAAATGGAAGAAGCTTGTCTTCATAATAAATAAATTGTATTAGTGAAATTAGATAAAAAGTACATAGGAAGGTACATTATATAGTGAGGAATTAGGTCACTCAAAAATGTAATTAACTCAACTCACTATTATAAAATGACTTAAAGTACATTTTTCATAATGACCTATTATTGACTTAAGCAAGCTAATTAGACTATGTGGGTAAACCCACATAGTAGTAAAAATTGTACACTAAAAACCCCCTTTAAGCATAGCTTAGGTGGGTATAATAATTGGGTCTCGATATAAAGGCCTAATTAGGTACCCAAGTACATAGAAAATCCCCCTAGAGGAGGATGTCAGAGTTGTCCAAACCCCAAGAAGATCCTATAAATGAAGATACTTGCTCTCAGTGAATGGTTTTATGAATAAATCAACAATTTGTTCTATTGTCTAGATGTATTGGAGGTCAATGAATTTATCATGGATGAGATCCTGAATGAAATGCATGTTAGTATTGATATGCTTGGTCTATTGATGGAAGACCAGATTTGTGTAGATTTGAAAAGTGTTTTGTTTGTCATAGAAGATGATTGTTGGTTGTCGAAACTAGATGTTAAACTCAGTGAGAATTCTTTGAAGCCAAATAGTCTCAATGGAAACAATAACAAATCATTTATATTCTGCCTTAGTGGAAGCAATAACAAATCATTTATATTTTGCCTATGTAGAATATAAAGTAATAACATTCTACTTCTAGCTTGACCAACTAAGAGAAGTGTCATGTGGAGTCTAGAGGACCCTCTTGAAATACAACACTTATCTCAATTAAAAACTCATGAACGGTGGGATGGATAAGCTTATATCCCTTATTACCATTAGGATATCCAATGAAGATGCATGGATGGCTTTGAAGTTGCATTGCCTTACATTTCTTCTTCAGAATGTCGGCCTTAGCAGTAGATCCAAATACTCATAAGTGTTTCATTGTGGGTTTTCAACCACTCCAAGCTTCAAAAGGAGTGACTCCCTTCAATTATTTATGAGGAACTCAGTTATGGATATAACAAGCATAGTTGATGGCCTTGACCTAATATTAAGGTGCAAGAGACTTGGAGTGTAGCATATAGTTATCCATTTCCTTCATGGACAAGTTCTTACACTTTATAATGTCATTCTATTGAGGATTATATGGAATTATACACTATATTTTAATCCCTTCTAATGTGCATAATTATTCAAAATAGTTATTGACATACTCAACACCATTATGAGTGCACAAAATCTTGATGGCTTTACCTAACTATTTTTTTACAATCACCTTGACATCCTAAAAATGATCAAAGACCTCATATTTCTAATTAAAAAATTACACCCAAGTATACCTTAAAAATTCAATGATAAAAGTAAGCATGTATTTATTCATGTTTAATGAAGGATCTGAACATGGCCCAACAATGTCACTATGAAATAGTTCTAATATATGTGTAACTCTCAATGATTTGTCTTTGTAATACTTTCCCTCAGGATGCTTACAAAATATTCAACCTTGTAAAAATTCAAGAAAATGAACATGTGGCAACACTAAAACCATGTCATGATGACTGAGTAACTTCAGGTAGTGATAGTTGAGATGGTTGAATCACTGATGCCATAACTTACTCACCCCATATGAATGAGTAGTGTAGTAGAGGATTGATCAAGATTAAAATGTGAGAAAGTATAAAATCATGATTGGTGATCAACTTTCCCAAATGTAACTATGGAGTCATTGTCTACTTCTATAATAACCATTGAATTTGGCATGTATTCAAATCTCTTGCTTGAATTGATGTGAGTGATTTGAAAAATAGATAGGAGATTGGTGGATAAAGAGGGAACACATATAACATTATGAAATGTCCCATCATTCACTTTAACATATCTTCTCCCACTAACTTCTTTGAAAGTATCATCACCTAACAATATGGAAGGCATAAAACAAGTCTCCAAGGATGAGAAAAGGTCCTAAGATGAAACTATGTGGTATGTGGCACCAAAGTCAATTACCCATGTGGAAGGATAGGATGCAACAACAAGAAGTGCTTTTCCTTTTTCTTTTCCCTTTTTACTATCTTTGGCCTTAAAATACTCCTACACAGATGAATTCTGATTGGTAGAAATATGGACATTGATATTGTGCTTCTCAAGCATCTTAGTCAGTTGGTCAATCTGATTCTTCACACTTGGTTTCATTATGCCCAATTTTCTTGTAGTAGGCATGTGTGATTCATTATTTCTTGAGTTTCCCATTTAAAGAGGAGAACTCTTTTGATGCCTTAGACTTAACATTATATTTTTGACCCTTTGTTTACTTTGGTTCATTCTTGTTATGTTTTTTCACCTTGATACTGGAATCCTTCTATTTGTCATGACTCATAATTAAGGCATGCATTTTAGATGACTTCATTATACCCATTTGAATAATCTAGTATTGCTTCCGAGTCAATTCAACAGTAAAATCATCCAATGATAGATTGGTATATGTATCTCCAAGGGCACTCTTGGTGCCATAGAAGGTAGAAACAAAGCCATAATAGTCAGATCCCAGTTTGAAAATAATGGAAAAAATCAATTGATCATCTTTTTTGTCAATGCTACATAGTTTCAACTGTAACCTAAGTGATTTTAACTTTGTGAATAAGTCTTGTATAGTATCAAAATTCCTCAATCTCAAACTGATGATATCAATATCCAATTCATGACTTCTCATTATGTCCTACTTCCCAAGGATTTTTTTCAATGTGGCAGGGTTTATTAGGAGTAGTTGTAAATTCAATATGAAATAGTAGATCAAGAGACATAGATAGGCATCATAGACCATAGGCTTTGTCATTTGTATTATACCACTTCACCTTCTCTACATTAAGTATCAATTATTTTTTGTACCCATAGTGATCCGGTGTAAACCTTTAGTCCTTAATAAGATTTGAACTTAGGTTTTCCACTCGTGATAGTTGAATGGTGTAAGAAATAAAACATGACTCTAATCCATGGTGTAGAAAGTAAGCATTTATTGAACTAAATGTGCTTAGATAGATAAGGATGTGAAAACCTTATTAATATAGAGAGCTTTAATTTTTACAAGGCATGATAATAGAACTAATGTGTAGATCTCTTAAAAACTGGCACTTTCAAAAAAAATGGTGCCTGGAAAGGAGTTATCGACTAAAAATTATGGAATTTTCATGATTTCTTGCTCACAAAATAATTCTCCACTTTGAATAAATTTGGGTATGTAAAATTTTATCCCAAATTTTGTGAGGAAAATTTAATCCCCCTTGGATTGGTTGTGACCAAGGGATAAACTCCCATATGACCATGGACCTAAGGGCTAGGATGAGTGCTCCCTCTAATGGAGATAAAAAACCAATGAATTATACTCCAAGTGATGAGCTAAAATTTGATGGTCATATGGATGGTGTGGGCATGCATAGGCATAAGGATATGCATGGTCATGGATACTAGAGGGTACACAAGTATAGACCCAGAGGACATATGGATGAATGTGTCAAGATGTATTATATGAGCATGGGTAGATGTGGGTAGACATGGTGAGAAAATGCAGTATGATGTGACAATGCATCTTGCATTAGTGTGGCTCATGGGGACACATGAGCACGAGTCATGATAGTGCATCTCATAGGGATGTAGAGGCATGGTTCACATCGACATGACTTATGAGGATGTGGTATCATGAATTATGGGGATGTGATATCATGGATCATGTCAATACACCTTATCATAATGAGTGGGTACAGGTCAAACGCAAGCATAAACAAAAGTTTGAGTTTTTAGAAGTCATTGTACTAACATAAATGGTGATAAAACCAAAAAGGAAAGCCCTAGATCTCTAAAAATATGTATGGCTTCTTCTAAAACCAAAAAAATCCAACTTGGTATTTTAAAAACCCAAAAAAAAAACTCAAAAAACTTTTTCTGCTTCAAGGTTTAGACGATATAGAATTTGTAGATTTCAAAACTGCCTTTAAAGCCTCCAAAAAAGGTTTAAAATGGATGTCATGAAAGTAGGTCATGTTTACAGCAAGTCCTAGAGTTTTGACACCTTCTGAATCTAATAACATTGTCTATTTTTTATTTGTAAAACCTGACATTAAATATCTGCATTGATTTTTTTTAAACCCCACCAAACCCTTGAAAATTAAAATCAATGAAAAATACCTGAACAAGCTAGAATGATAGATCTCACAACATAGGCTTTGGCATTCTATTATTAGAAAAGCTATGATACCATGATGGAGTGGACCATAATGGAGGATTGATTTGGATATGATCAAATGCATGAATAAAACCTTATATGGAGTAGTGAAATCCAAAAATAACTTGAAATGGAAGAAGCTTTTCTTCACAATCAATAAATATTATTAGTAACATTAACCAAAAAGTACATTTAAAGGTAGATTATATAGTGAGGAATTAGGTCACCAAAAAATGTGATTAACTCAATTCACAATCAAAAATGACTTAAAGCATATTTCCCCTAATGAACTATTATTAACCTAATCAAACTAATCAGATCGTGTAGGTAAAACCACATAGTGGAAAAAAAACTACGCTAACATAAAATATTACTATCATCAAACATAATTTGAGGAGGTGTCGTCTTCCTTGTAATTACACTAACCACACCAATAAATTCATCAAGTGGATGAGCATTAAAATATTTGGTGTTTCTCAATGATATTTTATATCTACCATGTTAAAATTTCCATAATCCTTTGGTCAAGTGCTATTATTTCATAGAGGGTTGGTAAAAAATTTCAAGTGTTGATTAGGTGGAGTCATTCATTCATTCAATTTTTTTCTTCCCTCCACTTTAATTTGATTTCAATGAGATCTTCTATCTTATGCCTCAAGGTAATTCATCTATTTGAAGAATGACCTAGAATTCTATGATAATTAAAAAAACTATTTCCAATATAATTCATAAGCAAGAGTCCTAAACAATCAAACTCTCTAATAGGAGGTAAAATAATTATATTACACTTAAGAATCTTTTTCAATGCATTTTTTGGACTTTCTATTAGCCTTGTAAAATTCTTACACCCTCTTTTTTGAGATGATATGAGCTTGTTATATGATTTTTCTATATCAATGACTTCATTCTTAGTATCGCTTTTATGTTGAAGTGTATTCTCATTAATTCTAGTCTTGAAATTTGTCTACTTTGGAAACTTGGCACCATTATAAGTTAGAACATTTGACCCAAGGTTAAACACATTATCATCTAAAAATTCCACACCAAAATTTATAACCACATGACAAATTTCATTTAAAGAATGGTATGTGTTAAATATTATTGTTTCCTTAATAATTAAAAGAAAATTAAGAGCAAATATAATTTTAAATTCCTTGTGTGGTATTTGAGGAGTCATTTTGGTAACTATAGTCTTGAATCTAGACATATACTCACTAATAATTTCATTTAGTACTTTATTTATTTGAGCTAATTGTGCAAATGTGACTTTCAAATAAATATTGATTAAAAATGAGCTAAGAGTTTGTAATCTAATGTTTTAAAATAAAGTAAAGATCGACATGGTAAAACATACAAAAAATCAAGTGCCTAATTTTTGGGGTTAGATTAATAGTCCCTTTTGTATAGTTTATAGGTGGCATAATTAATATTAGAAATGTAATATTGCCTATTTTGTATTAAAGCCTACATATGGAAGATAATACCATTAATTAGATTTATAGTTGGTCAATAGAAAGTGCATATTCATTACATATGAATTCTAGTGGCTTTGATTAATAAATCATATATAAATTTTTAAATAGAAAAATATGATCGAAATAAGATAACACATGGCAAGTAACGATAGGCTATGAATGATAGTCAAAAGTGACTTTACAAATTACACAAACATGTTATATTTTCAAATTCATTTTATAATATCCAAGGGTCTTCCTTTGAAAAGGTCTCATTGTGATCTGATTGTGACACATGAAAATTACATATTTATTTGTACTCATGGAGTATGGACTAAGTTAAAGTTCATGGAGTGCTTTCAAATATCAAACTCTTGTAGTTACAAGACCTAATATGTTCTAGTCTGAGGGGACTCATTTAGTCACAAGGCACAATAGGGTCATGGTATTGATATAATTTAGATGAAGTCCATGTACATGTTATGCTATAGATTTTACTTTGTAATATGAATGGGTCTGCTAGTTTTAGATAAGATTAAAGGGTTGCTCAAGACTTAAACTATAGAACATGAAAGTTGCTAAGAAAAAATGAAAACCCTTTTCATTACCTTATGAATGTGGCCATGGGTTATTTAAATGGGAATATATAAGTAGAAGTGGAATCAATCTAGGTGACCACCAAATTAAGGAAATTCAATATGGTTGGGCTACTACAACAAGGATCAACACGGGCATTAGTATTATCTTATAGTGGCCTTAATGTGAGTAAACAATGGAAATACTAAGGGGTAGAGATTATTCAAGATATATGTAAATATATATTTATACCAAAACTTTATAAAAAAAGTTAAAAAGTAAAAAAATAAATAGAATAATCCATAATAAGGAGTAAATGAATATTTTTTTTTTAATGAGTATTAAAATTTATAATTATTAAATTTATATGCCTTGTCAATATTTTTGATTAGTTGAAATTGAGCAATTATTTATCTTGGGTTATTTGGGTGATACAGACAATGGGAATCCACTTAAGGACAACCACTTATTCAATGATACATAGTTTGGGTACACACACACATGTACGAGGACAAAATTAGAAACACATTTTTAGAGTTTAACACATGATCTTGTTCTCTTTATTCATCATGAAAAAAAATATGAAAATTACATAGTTCAACAATGATAGGTTTTAGATACAAAATCCGGTAGCATAACACTTCAACAAAATATTGATGAACCCCCCAACCCCCCTTAAAAAACACCATTTTTATATATATGGAGGGAAGGGTCTGACCTTTCAAATTCCAAGTAACCCATGGTGTTTCAAATCCCATCTCAGACCTTCACAGGCTTAAAAGATTTCCAAAAAGATTAAAATGCAATTTTGCACTTAGAGGTGAACTAGTCAAACTTTTAGGATAATTTGGATATTTTAAAAACAAATCATAAACATAATCAATGTTTTGAATCTAACTAGCATTGGGAAATAAATTAATCCATTCTCGACATGGTCAGGATTTGAATGTTGATTAGCATTGTAGGTCAACACTTTGAACCTTCACCAACCCAATCAGGATTGTGAACCTAACCAGCATTGTGTGTAACCACTCCATTTCCCATAGACCCAATTAGGGTTTTAACTATTATTAACATTGTAACACAGACTTCATCCTTCTCCAACCTAATTGATATCCAAGCTCTGATTTCCACTACATACTCCATGCACATCACCCACTTACTAATTAGATTTTTTGATTTGATTAGCATAAGACACTTTGTCAAGCATTCCTTAGATGTAATCATGGATTTAAACCCATTTTACATTGCATTCTTTGAACATGCCTACCACAGACCTAATTTAGGTCTCAAAGCCCAATTTCAAATACTAACTATGAACAACTCCCTTTAAGTATTAATCTAGGGTTTGAAACCAAATTATAATTATAAATTTTGAATGCTCTTACCAAGACCTAATCAGGCTTGTGAAACCCAATTAGTAATTATAGAATCTATTTAAGTCCATGAATACCTAATTGGACTTTTGAAACCTATTTAACACTGCAATCAGACTTAGACTAGATTGGATTTCGGTTTACAATAACTTTGAAGTATCAAAACAACTTTTTTAGCTAAATGTTAGAAATGAAACTTGATGGAAACATCATGATCAATACACTAGTGTATATAATGAATAAAATATAAATAAAAAATAAAAATCACTGACTAACCACACCAGAACAAAATGGAAAAGATACAAAGGAAAATAAATATCACTTTGTTTTTGGTGGTGAAAGATAACATGCCCACCATAGATGATCCTACACCACCCACCCATGGTAAGGAAAATGACCATGAGATTTTTCTTATGAACCTATTATGAGTAGCTCTATAGATTTTCCATGTTTTTCAACTTCAGATGCATTCATCCAAGTTATGACTTCATCTAATCTATCTTTCCACTTGACTAAGTACTTGTAGTATTAGCCACCTATTATCTTCTTTCCAACTAAAATTTCCATAATCGCTTCCATCTCCTCTTTGGCTACTCGTGGAAACTATTGTCTCCAATCCTCAACTAAAAAAATTATGTTGTGACTTGTTTATCCCTATACATAAGGTTATAAATCTACCACATTGAAGATACATGAATTACTTACTCTATCTGTAAAATCAATATCATAAGCATTTGTTGAGAACTTCCTCAAAATATTACAAGGCCCAATCTTCTTCCACTTAAGTTTTTTTACTCACTTTTCAGAAACCTCTCCTTATGAAAATGTGCCAACATGAAATCCCCAACTTCAAACTTCAATTTTCTACTTCACATATTAGCATGTTTCTTTTATTTTTTAGCACTCTCTTCAGTCTTCTCTTGACTTCCTGATGCACATCATGCATAGCTTGAGTGTTTGAGTGTAGTCTTCACCTTCCACATTTATTATACTCATATCAATTTTACTCCTAAACTCACATATGCATATAGGGATACTCCCATACACTATATAGAAAGGATTCAAATATGTACTTCAGTTGATCAAATCATTGTAATCAAACTCAACTTATGCCAACATCAAATCTAACTATTTGGGCTTGTCACCAGCTAAACATCTCAACAAATTAACAAGACTCTGATTCACCACCTTTTTTTCCATCTATTTGAGGGTGATAGGCTAAAATAAAGTATAATCTCATTTCAAACATAATATCCTCCTAAATTTTCTAATAAACCTTGTATCTCTATTCGATATAATACTCCTTGGCAAACCATGCAATCTGATAATTCATTGAAAGAACATATTCACAATATATGTGGCATCAATAGTCTTCTTGAATGCTATAAAGTGATCCATCTTATAAAAATATCAACAAAAATAAATATGGGATCATTACCTCACTTTATTCTTGGCAATCTAAGAACAAAATCCATACACAATGCATCCCATGGTCTATCCAAAATGGGCGATGATCGATATAAGCCAACATTTTAAATTTTACCTTTAGCATGTTGGAAAAATCTACACTTTTTTAAAAAATTTATTCACATATTTACTTATAAATGGATAATAATATTTATCACTTAGCTATGCCAAAGTCTTATCATATCCAAAATGACTAGCTAGACCTTTGTTGTGTTTTTATTTCATTAGGTTCTCTCTAATGGAACCTTAAGGTATACACAATTTCCTTCCTTTGAATAATAGTCCATCTTGTATCATGTAATAGAGCCATATATTTTTTTCCACATCATTTGAATTCCTAAGCCCTATACATGCATCTCAAAAATCCAATCATTCTTTATAAAACTACATCATTGAATCAAACCTCATGACCTCCACCTTGAGCTCATTCACAATAAGAGCTCACCTAATCAAGGCAACTAACACTTTATTGGACTTTCCACTTAAATGATTCAAAACAAAATAATATCTTTGAAAAAATTATACCCATTTCATATGTCTTTGATTTAGCTTACCTTGACTTTTTATGAATTTTAATTAATGCCACCACTAATTGAGATATTTTACCATTGAATATAATTCTTAGTCATAGACCAAATACTTCTTTGTAGCATATTTTAAATTCCCATTTAAAAATTTAATTTATTTACCTTCTTTCTCATCACTACTCTTAGGGTTGTTCTCCTTGCATCATAATCAATGTGAAACACTTTTCAAAAATCTGGTAAGTCTAACACTAGTTATTCTGTCATTTTTCTCTTCAAAAACTAAAAACTTCTCATTGTTGTAATAGTCCACTAAAATCTATTTTTATCTCCCTTCATAGTCTCTATAAGGGGTGCACATATATTGCTAAACTTTCTAATAAACTTTATGTAGGAACTTGCCAACCCATAGAAACTCCTTGCTTTAAACATACTCTATGGTGAAGGCCAATCCACAATTACCCCCACCTTCTTGGGGTCCATATTAAACCCATATTTTGGGATTACAAATCCCAAATATATTAGATCATCTTGCATGAAGTTGCACTTATTTAGGTTTTTTATCAATTAGTCTTATTTTAGCTTATATAAAACCAACTTCAAATTCTCCTCCTTAGAATGATTGAAAATCATAATGTCATCCAAATAAACTATTACAAACTTGCCTATGAAAGGTATCGATGTTTCATTCATGAGCCTAATGAATGTACTTGGGGAATTTTATGAACCAAATGTCATAACAAAACACTTATACAACCTATCATTCATCTTGACTACAATATTCCACTCATAACCTTATCTTATGAAGATTTTATAACACTTCAAATATATTGTAGTAAAGTACCTAGCTCCACTCAAACAGTCCATTAAATCATCCATTATTGGCAATGGAAACTTGAACTTAATGGTGGTATTATTGATTGCACGTGAGTCCCTACACATTATCCTTCTTAGGTGTCAACACAACTATAAATACACACAGGCCTAGAGTCTCTCAAATTAGACCCTTCATTAACATTTCCAGAACCCATTTCGTGATCTTCTCATTCTCCATTGGAGTCAACTTATAGGCTTCTTTGTTAGGTAAACTTCCTCTAGGCACTAAATCCATATGATGGATAATACTCCTTACAAGTGAAAACTCACTTGTCATAATATCAACATAATATTTTAACATATTTTGTATTATATAGGAAGATCATGTATCTTAGTGGTTATCACAACTTGTATAGGCTTTGAAATTAATGTAAAACATGTCA
Source organism: Torreya grandis (assembly GCA_037957365.1). Taxonomy (NCBI): domain Eukaryota; kingdom Viridiplantae; phylum Streptophyta; class Pinopsida; order Cupressales; family Taxaceae; genus Torreya; species Torreya grandis. The sequence continues at coordinate 6,780,481 of JARHVA010000123.1, forward strand.
CTCCCTCCTTAACTACCTTCACTAACTCTTTATCAGATACCAACATCACTTGAAATTATTGTCCACCTCGTCTCCTTTATCTTTTAATGAACTCAATTTGAATCTCTTTCCATCCTTCGTAATGGTGTAGGTGTTTGCTCTTCTATCATACATGGCTTTACTATCAAGCTGCCATGGCCTTGCCAACAACACATGACACACATCAATTGACATAATATCACATAAAAATTCATCTTTGTATGGACCAATCTAAAAATTCACCACACATTACTCCTTCACCAATACTTGATGCCCTTTAAAAAACCAATAAACCTTATATGGTATAGGATGTGTTCATCATTTCATCCCAATTTTTTCTACCATTTCTTGAGAAACTAAATTATTCATGTTACTGCTATCAATCATAACTCTACAACACTTACCTGCATATTTTTAAATAATCCAAAAAAAATTCATTATGCTAGTTCAGTCACCTTCTTGGTTGGTTTCAACAACACTATTTTCATCAATAGAGCCTCTCCTTGTTTTGGCTCTTCCACATGTATTGGAGATCCAACACTATCCTCATCTCCAAAGGCTATATGAGTTATCCCTTTAGCTCTCTTGCTATTATTCTAAGGGTTTTCTAGATAATATTATTCCTTACATCTAATATAATTATTGAATCTGTAACACTTACCTCAAAAACCTCTACCTCTACCTTTTCCATAGAAACCTCTTCATCTAGAAGAGTGTCCTCATCTTGTGCTTGAATTCTGATTTTGTGAGTTTCTTGCCTTTCCGCCATTAATTTTTTAATCTCTTCCACCATTGTTATGTCCTTGTCCTCTCGAATACCTTTCTCTATCTTTAAAGTTTTCTTATTATTTTCTCATAAACTTCTCTTTTTCCTTTAATGCACTTTGATAGGCTTCCTACATGATTCTTAGGTGCAATTTTTTTATTTCATACTATATGGAAAAATACAATCCATTCACATACCTTGTAAAATTTTCAAGATCCTCCTTAACATGACAAACTCTTATCGTGAGTCTATAAAATTCCTTGATGTAGTCCTTGATATTCATCTCATTTTATCTCAAATTATGAATTTTTTATAATAGGGACAACTAATATTTAGAGGGTAAAAATTTGGCCTTCAACTTTACCATCATTCTATCCCATGACTTCATCTTCTCCTTATTTTTCTCTATTTCACAGTTTGCACATTATCCCACCATAAAGAGGCATAAACCTTAAACTTCATTCATGTTAATTTCCCCTTATTGTGTTCATCCATAAATTCATAGTTAAGATATTTTTACATCTCAGTTATCCAATCCACAATCTCTTCAGGATTCAAACTCCAATTATAGCAGGGTGTCTCTAGCTTTGGTTTACTACCAAACCTCAACGTAACTATAAGAAATATCATCTCACCCTCATTTTACATATGTTTTAGCCCAAGATATTGAGATCCTTATTATTCATCCTTTTTCATGTATCAACCATGAACTACTCATCTTCATGCTATTTCCATTGCATCCAATCTTACATGCATGCCTCTCATCATTTCAACCAAGTTTGCAACTTGAGGTCCTATCAATCTTGCCCCTATCTAAACAATTTTACCTCTATGTGTCATTTATCCAATGCAAACTTATTTTTCATAAATTTTCAATAGAATTAGCCAAATTCTTCTCTCATGCACACTCTCATAGCAAGAAAACCCATACTCTAATACCAATTGGTGCACACACATACTGGGAATCCACTTCAGGATAATGACTTATTATATGATGCTTAGTTTGGGAAAACACACACATACGAGGAACAAATCAAAAACACATTTTTATAATTTAACACATTATCTCATTCTCTTTATTCATCATGAATAAAATTCAAAAAAATAACACAATTCAATAATGGTAGGTTTTAGATACAAAATCCAAAAACATAACACTTCATCAAAATATTGATAAATAAAACCCCCAAGAATAAGTGCTATTTTTATATGTAGAGAGGGAATAATCTAACCCTTGGCATTCCAATCAATCCATGGCATTTTAACTTCCATCTCAAACCTTTATGGGCTTGAAAGAGATGAAAAAAGTGTTTTTGCACCTATAGGTGACCTAATCAGACTTTTAGAATAGTTTGGATGTTTAAAAAATCAATGACCTAATCGAGCTCACAACTCTCATTATTAATATGGGTGACAACTTAAGCCATTCTTGACCTATTCAAACTTTGAATGTTGATTATCATTACATTTCAACACTTATAAACTCCATTGGCCCATTCAAGATTGCAAACCCAACCAACATTGTGTGCATTCATTCCATTTATTATAGACCCAATCAAGGTTTTAACTTTGATCAAAATTATAACGTATAATTCATACTCCATCAACCTAATAGATATGCAAACCCTGATTTGCACTGCATACTCCATGCACATTGCTTAACAACCTATTCAGATTTTAGGTTTTGATTACAACTACATATTTCACTTGAAATCTCCCTTAACCTAATCATATTTTATGATCTAATTATCATTAAGACACTTTTTTTAGCATTCCTTTGATTTAATCATGGATATTAACTTGATTTTCATTTTTTTTAATTTTAAAAAGCCTACCATAGACCTAATTGAGGTCTCAAAGCTAGATTAAACTAACAAAGACAAACAAGTACATTTAAGACCTAATTGTGTTAAAGTGGGCCACAATCAAGGATCAGTCTAGATAGGATCGAATGCACAAATCTAAACCTATATGGACTAGTGAAATTAGAAGAACAACTCAAAATAGAAGAAGCTTGTCTTCACAACCAAAAAATTTAATTAGCATCATTAGCCAAAAAGTACATAGGAAGGTGCATTATATAGTGAGAAATTAGGTCACTTAAAAAGGTAATTAACTCAACTCATAATTAGAAAATGAATTAAATTACATTTCCCCTAATGACCTATTATTGACCTAAGCAAGATAATTAGACCATGTAGGTAAAATCACATAGTGACAAAAATCCTGCACTAACACCCCCCTTTAAATATAGCTTAGGTGGGTAGAAGAATTAGGTCCTGACATGAAGGTTTGATGAGGCACCCAAGTACAAAGAAAATCTCATATTTTTTTAATTTCTCAAATACCTCTAGACAATCTGAGCATAAATCTGATAGGATTTATTGAGATTACAGAATTTCATTGAAAAGTGGTGCCCTTGTTCAATAAATGAGTGAAAGTATAGCAATGATTAGCAAGCTACATAATGAATCAAATAATGGATTGGATTTTGACCTGTAAACTACAGAGTTATTTCAAATTAGAATGGGGAGGTATTTCTATGATGGCATTCACCTTATATGGATCAACTTTAATTCCTTTATGGGAAATAATGAAGCCTAGTAATTTCCCTGATGTGACTCCAAAGACACATTTATTTGGGTTGAGGTACACTTTAAGTTCACGAAGTCTCTCAAAGATTCTCCATGGAATTTATAAATGTCCTACCCATGTTTTTTAATTTCCTAGAATATCATCAACATAGTATTCAACAATATCATGCATTATGTCATGGAATATGACAATCATTACACATTGATAGGTGGCACCAGCATTTTTAAATTTAAAAGGCAACACCTTGAACATTATTTTATGTTGATCATGTCTAGTGAAATTTTAATTTGATTATATCTTAAAAAACCATCCATGAGGGATATAATTTTGTAGCCAATTGTTGAATGTAAAATCATATCTATATTGGTTAATGGAAAGTTGTCTATTGGACATGCTTTCTACATAGATTTCAGGGTTGGAGGATCATGTACTTGATGTTGATGTTTGTCTTCGACCATAAAATTTTATATTTACATCAAGTATAAACATCATCATGGAAATTAAGAAAAAATAATCATGGTAAACAAATGTACATCCACACCAATATCAAAGATATACTCTATATCATGAGTTAACAATAATGAACCAAAAGCTACATCACATATATCAAAATAATATCAAAGTCTATGTGTACATCATATGATAAAAATTTAGTATCTATGTAAATCTCAAAATAATGACTATACATCAAGATATATACATTGTATAATCCAAAATGTAGAATTATAATTAAAAAATTAGCTCTAACTTTGGTCGTCTCTAGGAGTAATATTTTGAGGGATATCTTGTTAAAAGCTCTATCATGTCCTACGTGGTGGTGGTTTTTGGGGTGGACCCATCACTCTAGGTTGTGGGGGAGGTTGTGTTATAGTTCTCTCTAATGCGAAGGTGCAACATGACTTGTAAGTATGACTTGATCTTTGGTTATGTATTTACTCATGGAAGCTCAGTTCCCTGATCCTTACTAGTGTTATCAACTAATATATGCTTCAATAATATTCAAACTTATCCTTGTCTATATCACATCATCCTTGGCCTACTCCACATCAGCTAGTGATCTATCCAATCCATACTCTACAGTAATCTACTTAGTTATATCCCACTCCCCATAGAGACTATGTACATATGCATGAGCATTATCCTACTTATTGATGGCCATCATTAGATTTGCATCCCTTGTGGTAAGATACCTCTAAATAACCATCATCTAGTAACCTACCCCCTCAATGTGGAAATATTTATATCCTTCTTTAAAATTAGGCCCTGTAATCTGGTGGCCTCACCCTAACCCTTGCCAATTGTGCCCATAGTTCAACTACCTCCTCCTCCAATCTTAAGATATTTGTAACCCTGATTTCTATCTCCCTCTCCATTTTATCTATATTGGCTTGGTCAACCTCTGATATACTTGACAGAGATCACCCTACCTGGCCTAAGATCTCTTCCCTATCTTATCTTGACCTCCAATGATAGCAAGGGTCACCACTACATCTTGTACATTTGTCTTTCCCTCCTCTCCATTAGGACTGAGACCCTCTCCCATATCAATGTCATGATCTAAATACTCCTCATTACTATTTCTACTATTGTTTTTATTAGTACTCTCTAAACTAGAGTCAATGATCATTAGAACATTCTGATGTAAAGGTACCTTCTAAAGTGATGCCTATATCGTTAGTCAAAAATGAAACATTATTTATGCAAGAATGGCAATGAAAATATTTTTCAATATTGAGCGTAGCCCTGTTGAAATCAAAAATTCAAAAAGCAAGGAAAGAGTTGGATAAATTATCTGGTAAACTATTGAAGCTTCATATACAAAATGGAAATGGTGCTAGACGTTGGACTATAGACCAAAATTGATGTTATTTCCTCTATAAAATCAAAAAAATAATGGAATGTCAGCTATGGAAAACACATCAAAATTTTGAACAACTACAGAGGGAACACCAACACAATTTGGAAAGAAAGAGATTTAAATCTTGGCATGACTTCAAGGATTTTCTTTGTGAAATAGGATACAACATCAATGAGAACATGGGGAGCATACCCAGGGACCAATAAATAGAATGCCACATTCCTATGTTACCAAAAATGGAGAATGAAATAGCCATATCAAGTCATAACCAAGACCATCTAAGAGCATTAATGAAGGATACCAAAGGACATGAAAAAGAAGGATCAGCATAGGAGAATACCAACATTCACGTATAGGTGAGGTCAATGCATGATGGAGAAGAACAACATGAATACCAAGACTGATATATGGAGCTCCAAAAATACATAAACAAGGGAACTCACTGAGACTGATAGTCAATATAAGAGGTTTACCAACTTACAATTTAGCCTCCTTCTTAGCCAGAAAACTAAAAAGCTTGGTGGGAAATACAAACTCTTTTGTGAAAGATTCGGCATAGTTTGTAACAAAGATCAAAGAAGAGAAGTTAATGGATAATGACATCTTTATAAGCTTTGATGTAGTACAATTATTCACAAAAATTTCATTTGTGAAAGCTTTTGAAATAGGTGGGAGAAGGACCACACAAGAAATCAAAACACTAGTTCAACTTTGCCTTGAGTCTACATTTTTACATTTAGAGGAGAATAATTTTAGCAATTAAAAGGTGTGGCCATGGGATCTCCCCTATCACTGATAGTAGATAACATCTATATGGAGAATTTTTGAAAAAAGGCTCTTCATTCTACCCTACAGAAATCATGGTGGTGGATCATATTCATGGATGATACTAATGTATGTTGGCCATATGGTAGAGAAAATCTAGATCATTTTTTTCACCATCTCAATAGTTTATGAAAACATATCCAGTTTATAATGGAGGTGGACGAAGAAATATGTCTTCCATTCTTGGATGTGTTGATGGCTAGGAGACTCAATGGGTCCTTATCATGTCAAGTATATAGGAATAAGACACATACATATCTCTATTTGGGAAATAACTCACACTACCACCTAGCCCAAAAAATGGTAGTATTAAATACTTTGGCAACCAGAGTTGTGAGGGTGTTAGATAGAGACCATCTAGAATAGGAATTAGAGCACTTAATAAATGTCTTTAAAGATAATAGATACAGGGGAAAAAAAATATAGAATTCATTTAAATGATCCATTACATAATAAAATAAAAGAAAAAATAATGAAGTAAATGATGATAATCAAATAAATCACATAGTCAAACTACCATACATACAAGGTGTCACAGATATAATTGTAATAACTTTAGAAAAAATGGATGTCAAGGTTGTGTTCGCCCCTCATGAAACTCTAAGAGATATCCTTGATAGAGCAAAGGAACCACAAGGTTCGAAATTATATGGAGGTGTCTACTCCATCCTATGTTCATGTGGTAAGCAATATATTGGAGAGACAGGAAGGTCGGTATAAGTATGACTAAAGGAACATAGCAAAGACATTTTTCATGAACGGATGAAAAAATCAGCATTGGCAAAGCACTCATTTAATTTTAAGCATCACATATGTGTTGAGGATGTAAAGCAAATTGCAAAGGTGGATCACAGGAAGGAACACAAAGTAAGAGAAGCACTTGAAGTAGAAAAGACTCCTCAAATTTTGAATAAGGATGATGGGTTTAATTTAAGTAATTCATGGAAATGCCTAATATAATGAATGAAATAATAATAATTTATGGGTAATAATATGGAAATCCAAGCATTTGTTAAGATCTTATTTATATCGTAACATCTCTTTGTGGAAATAAAATATTTTCCTTTCCTGGAGATGGGTTTCATACAAGGACCCAAAATGTTGAGATTTGTTAATTCTTGTGCAGTATATCTAGAATCTTCATTTCTAAATATATCTTTAAGGCTACTTTAATTGGTCCCTATCCATGTACCTATCTAGGTGCTAGCCTAGCCTATCTCTGTTGACATTATCTTGGCTACTCACCCACTAGATTTCTCAACCTCGTTAGCTTCACTGGTCTAAATTGAGTCCACCAAGCTACATAAGTACTAGTGGTCCCTATATCTACTATCCCTATTTCTCTTTCCCTCCTCTCCATCAAGACTGAGACCCTCTCCCATATCAATGTCATGATCTGAAGACTCCTCACTATTATTTCTACTATTGTTATTGCTAGTACGCTCTGAACCATAGTCAATGATCATCAGAACAACTTGCTATAAAGGTACTTACTATAGTGGTGCCTATATTTGTAATGTTACCTAAACAAGCCCATGTCCATGTACCTATGTAGGCACTAGACTAGCCCATCTTTGTTGATGTTGTCTCGATTGTTTTCCCCTAGATGTATCAACTTAGTCAGCTTCACTGATCTAAACTAAGTCCACCAAGCTGCATAAGTATCACTGACCCCTATATTTATTATCCCTCCCTCATAGGCTTATGGAACTGAGTGTAAGGTCAAGAAGCTCCCAACTACTACAAATCTTAGTATGGGAGGCCCCCACTTACTGATCTCCCATGTCACATGTGTAAAATAGTGAGGCCCATCAAGTACATATTGTTGATGATCAAAATACCTCTAAATGGGATCAAGTTGATACCACTCTATTATGAAATTGTGATAACATGGAGTGGACATGTAATGTGTCACATTGAGATCCTCTTTTCAATTGAACTAAATATGCATGTATGGATTCCATATGAAATCTCCATCTATCATCTCATTTATGGCTCATTGATAAAAAGGAAGGTTCCCTATGTGCCCCCATCAGCCCCCTCTTATTAGATACTAATAATAAGTGAGTGGATTCTTTACCATCTAATGTTTTCTCACCCCCATCGATTGTTCAATCATGATGTGCTCTCAAGTGTAGACCTAAATCAATGTACAGGGCTCGATGCTCCCACCCCAGTGATAGGTCATCATGTGAAAATATTTGCACAACTATGAAAATACTACTAAGCCCCAGGAAAAGTATGTGGTTAGGTCAATCATGTCATTAGTCACTCATAATAGGCCTATGTGAAATAATTGTCCACTTTTATCAAGAAACAATATGCCACTGACAATAACAATAAAAATCACAACCTCCCTATCAATTTGTGATTATTCTTCCACTGCATTTCCATATATCAAGAAAGATAGGTCTTCCAGTGCATTTATATCAAGAACTCCACCCTCAATAATGATGTGAGTGACACCAATCAAGCCCTCCAACATTGTTAGACATCTTTGTTACATCTAGTGTATCATAGATCCCTAGATCAACATGCATAGTATATACCAAACATACTCCAATGTACTTTTTGCCTCTCTAGTATGCAAGTGGAAAATACTCATCCCCGAGTGCTAGAACTTGGCTAGTACCAAAAGGTAGGTCATATCTGCTTGGATCATAGACATATGTGTAACATGTCATAATCCAACTGCCTCTAGAAATTTCAAGGTCTCCTCAATCCATAGTCCTAGTCATCATAAGATAAGGACTCATGAGTGATGAAAACTAATACTCAATCTTGCTAATCACAAACATGTCAGCACGCTATGTCAACAAGATCTAACCCTGATAACACTCTCATAAAAAATAATACCTTAACATCAAAAAAATAATTTTGCCTATCTGAGACACAAAATTCAACATTCACATCATAGAAACACTTTTTGGATTAAGTTCCTCATTCACTTGAGTGATTCCACTAATTTTTACATTATCAGTATTTCACAAGGTGATATCATCATTTCTAAGGGCATTATCATTATTTGTAAATGAGTTATTACCATTTCCAAGGGAGTTATTGCCATTTTATAGCTCTTTATCCATTTTTAATTATCAACATTTCTCAGGGCAATCTCACCATTTATTTTGGTGATCTCTTCATTTCATAGGGCATTATTGTCGTTTCTCGACTCTTTGGCCATTTTCACATTATCGCCATTTTGTAGGGCGAACTCACCATTTGACAGGGTGTTATCACTATTTCCATCACTTTCCCTCTATTTGGGCAAATTCCACCCAAATATGCATTTTCATCATTTTGACATTTCCCACCCATTTTAGTGGTATCATCGATTTGGTCATGTATCACCAATTTTTGTGATGATATCACCATTTCTTAGGTAATATCATCATTTGCATGAGCAATACCATCATTATTTAGGTGTTTTAAAATTTCTAAATTTGATTAACTAACTACTTATAAAGAGCTTTAAATGTAATAAATACAAAAAATAAATGTACTTATCGAGTGCCCAATCCTGGTTGATTGTCTATACTCAGGAACCTGCTCCTTAAGATGCCTATGTCATGAAATGTGCACCATTTCACTTGAAGCTCTCACGTACAAATATAGAGCACAAAATTTCAATAGGGGAAGGTGAAAATGAACCATTTTCACCCCCAAGGGTCAGTTTATAGCTCCAAATTTGAATTTCCTCCTGTCCCTCTGATTGCATCCTTATTCTTCCTTGAATGTCTATTTGTGGCTCTATTGTTCATTTCTCATCCCAATTTCTTCCAGTCTCTTCTTTATTTGCCTCTTCTACCATAGAACATGCTGTTTAATTTATTCCTTTTCAGGGCCTATCCATCAACATTATTTTTATTCCAATCCCTCGAGGGGGCATCTTGGGCATCCCAAACAGCATTTGGGGTCTCATTGTGAATTTTTTTCATAACAATTTAAACAAATTTAACAAAACATGAACACATCATTATAAACTCATTTTAAATGAATTTTCCATTCTTTAAAAATATATTAATTCATCTATGTCTCACAATACCCTCTCAAATAGATAAAAAATGTAAACACTCCATTTTCATCACTTTTGTGTTGATATTTTAAAACAAAATGACTTTCTACAGTAATGTATAAATCATGTCAAAAATCATTGAAACACTCAAATTCATCTACACACTTTATGTGCATACTCTAAAATTCATTGTGACATCCTTGATCGGGTCAATGCACTATATCCAATCATCAACCATGCTTAATTCTTCTTGAGTCAAATTACTACTTTGTAAATGATATTCTCGACTAATTATGTGGAACAATTATTCAAATGTCAATATTGCATAAAACACACAAAAGCTAATCAATATTAATTAGCTGATAAAAATAAATCAAATGGATAAATATAAAATACATGGGAATGGGCTAAATTCCAAATTCTGTAAATTCAAAAATTCAACAAATGTCCTATTCATGACATCGCAAGCCAAGTTGTTAAAATTTGGAAAATATCAACATAAATGCAAGTAGATATCAAAAATGCAACCCATGCTCAATTAATGCAAACTCTATCCCAAATGTTAATTGCATTTATCACCCAAATTGGATCGAACCTCAACCACTCATTTATATTATCATCCAAAGGTTGAAATCATTCTGGAAAATCTATAAATAAAAGGGTCACCTTCTACTCTTATCAAGCTTTTTTATGCAAACGTACTCTGCCAAAATATAACAAAAGCTTCATCCATTCCTTCATTGCTTAAAAAACATGCATAACACAAGGGGAAGTGTCTCATGAATGATTTCACAACATTGACAAAAACTCTAAGCTCTACATTTGGTCCAAACAAACATGTATGGTAGCAAGCCAGAGACATCCAAAGAAGAATGTGAAATCATGTTGTTTTGTCTTATTTATGCATCGTTTAGGTCTTCCTTATCCTTGCCCAATCTAAGGACATGCACTTCAATTTTAGGTTTGTATGCATTTGATTTATATTTCACACTAAAAATAAAACTAACTCCCTCATACTCATGTGTTACAATAATTTTTTGGGTGGAATTAGTTTGGTCAATTTCTAATTAGACTGTGTGTAGATCAAGAACCATTGTATCCCATAATTATAGATAGAACTCACAGGGAAACCTATCAATACCAAGTTCTTTATCAATGACCATTTTCATCACATCTTCTTGAAGCTCCTCAATGGATAGTAATATATCACATGTCAATCTTTGTGTTTCAATGAGCTTGCAAGGCAAAACTTGAAGTCATTGGAGTAAAACATGCTCTTGTTCCTTATGATGAAGGTTGAGTTGGGAAAATCTTATGGTAATGAGAAATAAAAGATTTAAAAATATCAAGAAGGTGTGTAAGGTAAGATCCATATTATTTGATAACTTTGATGAATTAGTTTCTTTCTTCGAATGGATGCGAGTGAAGAACTCTTTACAATCTCTATCTCCAAACTTTAATGAATGAATTTATGCTTGATTTTGAGCTCCTCGAGATTGATAATGTTCTTCAAATTTGAGTTTGTGCCACTAGATGGAAGTTTGATTTTGTATATCCTCATTGAAATGATAAAGCTCCATCTCCTATAAAAATTTAATGAATTCATGACATGAATCCTTATGGGCATTAAAACAGAAAATAACTACTTGTCTGCCATATATGTGAAGGAAATAAACTCTCTAGTTAATGTAATTCTCCCACCATTACATCCATCTAGAAGATCCATGAGGGTGAGGCAAAATATTATATATTTTAATAATTTACTTATTGGTCAAGGGGTGATACATATTTATAGTGTTTATATAAAACTATATCTTGGTAAATCTTGGATGGGGAAGAGCCACTCAATTTCAAACTTGATGGGAGGATGGTATGGAAGCAGAGCATCCAAAATGATAGCTAAAGGGTGGTTAAAATTATTGGCAAAGTAAAATATGTTTTATTATGTCAACATGACTCTATAAAACCTCTAGGTGACCCAACCATGTCCTTTAAGAGGATTGGACAATGTAAACCATAATGAGGTGGCAGGAAGGTGATAGTGGTGATTAAGGTCAAAGAATGCAAGTTTATTGTGCATGTAAACCACATCTCTCTCATTGGTGCACCAAAGCATTGGTACTAACCCCTCCTCATCTTAATGACATTTGACCATGTTGAAATATCCACATAAGATCTGGTTGGCATCAAGAAGAAATTTGGTCAACCAATGCCAAAACACTATCATTCCCATCACACTGGTGGGCTCATAAAAATTGGTAATACTGAGCAATCACCATTAAATTAAAATATGGTCTACACAACTCGATGAGTAAGATCCAAACCCAAAACAACAACATGATGCAAAAGAGGGGGAAAGTAAAATAACAACTCCCCTACATCCCATCTCATGATCAAACATCTAGTGGATAGCACGTGGCCAAATCTATCTGACAGAAGGAGTGGGGGAGAAACCAAAAATTTTAACTTCTTGCAAACATAAAATTTTAATATTTGTAAAAAAATGACATGTATCCCGAATAATATACTTGCAAGTTATTTTAGTGAGGCCTCAAAAATTATAAAAATGCATAATCATTGATCAATATTTGTTTGCATGGTTGTTTCCTCATCAATCTCGATTGAAAAATAAAATTTGTTAGCCATGTATGATTGATGGTTACCATTCATGAAGTCACCTATCTAAAAGTCACATCATTTGTCTTGAACATATTTTGGAGGTCGAGAATGATTGTGCTCATGGTGGTAGACTTCTTTGTGATCAAATACCACTAAATTATCAACTACATCCAAATCAGTCAACTCAACAAGGGGTTGTGATGGTGTGCAGATTGTCAGTTGGCTCTGATAAACTAAAAACATGGCTACAGCTTGAGGGGTCTGGACTAGTGTTGGCATTTCTTAGTGGATGTTGGAAATTGGTTACTTGGTAACCATTGAAGAACATCTTATGGGTTTGTACATAGTGGTTAGATCCTTTCCTACTGAGCATGATTCTTGGTTTTTTTTAATTGGAAACTATAATCCATCTATTTGTGGATGTCTAAGCAATTTTATTCACCTTGGGACAGGTTTTGAGGAGTGGGGTGAGCTTGGAGTTGCCCATTATGGGCATTCACACATTTTTTAGTCTGTGGCTTAATAGCAGAAGCAAGGGTTGGTAAATTTGATGTAACTCATGTGTTGTGTGATCTTCTTGTCAATAACTTGGATGCCAATAGTTTTCTTGAAATCTTTGGAAAGATTTATTTCAACACAAACACATTTATGAGTTTGGGTTGTATAGAAATTTTCTAGTTCAAACCCTATAAAACACCTTAACGGTTTAATCAACTGACACAAAATAAATCCACAAGGGTAAGGGGAGGATAGGGAACTTGACTTAGATAGGTATTTTAAGTTTAACATGATAAAATATGATAAAGTTTTGGGTTCAATCAGAAAATAAAACCAGTGTATTTTGAATGAACCAAGGCCCATAAGCAATAATAACACGATAATAGTTGGCATTGTTAAACTTAAACAAAAAACCCTTGGTTATATTTAGAATTCCCTTAAGTTTAATACCATGAGGGGCCATCCAAGAATTTTGAACCTAGCATTTCAATGTACTTTTAGTGGGGACAAGGCTAACACAATAAGTTACAAAAGTAAATTGTTCAAAATAAATGACAAGCTTTGCCAAATTTAAGACATTTTAAAAGACCATTAGGAATGTTTTAGGGGGAATTACTAATACCTCATGGAAGACTTTGGGAAAAAAATTATGTGCTCATTTTGGTGCCATTATTCTTCACAACTAGGTTGGAATCATGTGTATAAAATACTACATGGACTGAGGAGGACATTTAAAGGATGGATGGGTTGGGTGCAGTGCAATAAATGTGCCATATTGTCAAAGAAAATATCAAGTTGCTACTAAAGGATATTAATGGCAGTCTGATGCTAAAGCATGCTAACAAACCCTAACAAAGCTCATTTTCTCTTTTTCTTTTTTCTGAACAAAATATTTTGGAAATAAGTGCATATATTTTTTTATGATTTACGTATTACGTTATTTTAGGAAATAATGTAATATGTTGTTTACAATCGATCTAAATATTATATGTATTATAAATGTATAAATGTTAATATATTTTATCATATTTTTGTTTGTATAATTATAATATAGTAACTTAATTTAATTTATAAATTAATATATACCAAAGGTTAAGATTGACTCACAGGACTGCAAAATATATGATGTAAATAAGATAAGAAGAGCATAATAACAGACCCAAAAGAATACGAAAGAGAAACTAAATTTAAAATGAGTAAATAGAAATCAATAATCTGACATAATAAGATGCCATGAAGAAGATCAAATTTATGATGGACCTATGTAGTAAGTTGAACCATGTTATTTTGGAGAAAAAAATATAATACTTAAAGTGGTGAACAAGTATGTAATGGGTATGATATTATGTGAATCATTGAGTTTGTGATGTCTCACTGGTCTAACATATAAGTTTGGAATATGGTCATGGGGTCTCTTCATACTGATGATGTCATGTGGGTGGATGTAGGATGTAATTAACTTGGTGTAAACCCCCATTGGGGACTTACTTTGAGAAGTCATTAGTGAAGGCCAAACATATCCTAAAAGAAGAGGGATAAACATCTTTGGTATTCATAAGCCATTATGGTTGGAGATAGCCAAGAGAATCTTTAAAGAGGCCAAATAATTGTACCCGAATCTCATAATAAGGAGAGCATCTAAAAATAAAATGGTCCTCAGTCTCAGACTCCAAAGATCAAAACTGAAAAATATTTTGCTCCTAGGGGATATGGTGATTTATCTCAATGAGAAGCTTATGGGAGTAAATTTTAAGCTAAATAAGGGAAACTTTTAGGCTGCAAGGTAATTGTAATTTTGTGTACCATGGTGGTTGGAAGAACACATCATTGAAGTGAATATATAACTCTCAGTAGTATTGAAGTTTTTAGGTGAGCAACTATCTAGGCTAAGACCATGTGAACTGGAGGTAAGTTTTGTAAATATCAATACAAACATCATTGTTTACCTCTTTCTTAGAGAGATCAAGAACATCCATTGGGAAGCTATGTAGGGGTGGCCTGTCAATATCCAAACCAATGAGGTGAAGCAACGAGGAGGCTCTCACATGCCATCACGAATCAACCCCAAAGTTTTCCTGCTCCATAGAGGATTTGAGAGTAAGGTATTTCTACCTAAGGAGACCACGATGGGAGTTACCCAATTGTTTAATTGTGTGAATCATTGTCACCACTTGAAAGATCATTGAAGCAATGAGTGACATTGCGTCAAATTTTGTAATGATGATGGCATGAGGCACTGATCTCTTGGCATGAATACATTTGGATAACATTGTGACAACCACTCTCTCTGTTCATTTTCCATCCTCAAATCGAAGGTATGGTTCCTGAATCTCACAACTATAAAAAAGGGTAGGTGTGATCAATGAGTGAAAGAGGTGGAAATTAAATCTAAAAACAACGTTTTTCAAGGATGGTCAGAACTACATACCCAAATTTAGTCTGGAGTCTACACCTAGAATCAAGTTAAAGTATTGTCAAGAGAAGAGAACCCCCAAAATATACATATAAAGAGAAGACCTCAACCCTCTCACCTTTGTAAGTAAGAATCACCTCGCTTACTTTATTTATAGAGATATTAAAATCGGTGAATTTTGTTTTATCCAAATTACCCTGAAGCCCATAAGTATCACAAAAGGAAGCTAAGATATTAAGATATTTTTGGAGACCTCTCACCGAGTGAGACATCAAAATAATGTTAATTGGAAATAGGAATATTACAATAGAAACTCCAAAAAGGAAACAATCATTTGTTGCCCCTGATGTATCTAAAATTATTTCCTCTAGCTTGCCAATGTAAAGTGGAAAAAGTGTACGAGAGAGTGAACAACCTTGTTTAACACATATCATACTTTAAATGTCTTTTATCTCACCATCCCTCGTTCATACCTAATGTATTAAGTAAATTATTTATAACAAACTAAAATATTACAATATTTATTATTAAATTGTATTAGTATAGTTAATGTTATAATATCTAAGTGAAAGAGACAAGCTTTCAGAAAACTTATTATATACACATATATCTTCAACATCTTATATCTTTAACATTGTGGATAGCAAATATTCAAATTTTATTAATATTTAAATTATTATTTTTTTATACATTATTAATACTTAAATTGTTTTTTTTTTTAAATACATTATTAATATTTAAATTATTATTTTTCTAAATACATTATTAATATTTATTTATTTATTTATTTTATTTTATTTTATTTTTTTAATATTTAAATTGTTAATGATAACATTCATATATATTAAAATAAAAAGTTAATATGACCCTAACTTTTCCCAAATCTTTGTTCGAAATTTAAAAAAAAATAAAAATTGCACCCTGTTATCCGACGCTAAAAAGTTATCCAACCTTTCATTAGCAAAAATATTACCTTGCTTTCTTATTAATTAAATTAATGTCGATTCAAAGAAAAAAGAAAAACCAGGCTACATTTTAACATTATTTTTAGGTTGATAAATAAACCACGATAAAAAAGCTATTAAACGCACCACCCGTGAATCGAACCCGGGTCTGTACCGGGTCAGGGTACTATTATACCACTGGACCATTGGTGCTAGGTGTAAGGGCAAATAAAATAATTTTAATTTAGTTTTATGTGTGCATGCCATTTGTATTTAAATTTAACACGTGTGAGTTTGTGACACCGGAACTGTCATCTAAGTAGGAACTTGAAAGCGGATTTCAAAAGCTTGTCTTTCTTAATCCTAAAACAATGGTTGTATTATGGTAATAATATTTTTCCTCATTCCCTTGTCAATGAGATGTGGGTGAATTGGTCAAAGTAGTTTGGTTGTGTCCATCATCATTTCGGTTCAAATTTCAATGGTATATTAGGTCGGTTGTGGGCATGGTGATGTTAGTAGGACTAATAGAGGCTACGGTAATGTTTGTAGGGTAAGTGGGACGTTTCAATGTGATCACAAGTCATTGGTGATATTAATAAGACCGGTTATGGTCGTTGGTATTGGTTGTAAGGGAGATATGGGCCTCTCGTTTGTGTCCCAGACTGGTTCATAGCTTTAGTCAAAAGCACTCTAGGTTATAGCTTCGGTTTCTATAAAAGCATTTACCAATAATAATAAAAATATTCCCTCTGTCCTCTTGGGTGACTCGGGTTCAATCCTCCACAATGGTATCGCATTTCTATGAAATTGAACCCAAAGTAAATTTGGCTATTAAATTGTTTTGTTGTCAATGAGATATTTTATCATATGTTTCAAGTTAATATATTTATTTATGATATGTTCTGGAATATATGACAATCATAAAGTATATTCTCATCAAAATATTTACTCAATAGTTTTGAATGGTCAAACTCTATAACTTTAGAGATGAGATAGAGATCCACACATGGCCGAATAAGCTTTGGTTTGTATTTTGGCTACTAGGATAAAAAAGTAAGATGACAAGTTGAATGTAACCATGCAACATTTGGATGATGTTTCCCACACTTTCGAATAGAGATGCCTTTTTCCAGACCCTAATGGGGTCATTACCAATTTTCATGATGCTCTAACTTAAATGGAGAATTAGAATAAATATGATCTTTATATACTTGTTTTATAAAGATATGTCTATGGAGTAGTATAAGAAAAAAATTAAAGTTTTTGTGTTTAAGGCCAAAATTTCTTTGAATATGTTGTGAAAGATCTATATTTCTAATTTTCAAGTGGACATCTAAACTAAACCAATGTTGTTTAAGCCATACTCTTTGGATAGAGCTATTGTTGTAGCTAGAAGAACATAAAAGCATATTGATACCTATAGGAATAGATTGGTAGAAATCGCTATGAAACCTTTTTTAGCAATTAAGAAAGTTAGGGAAGAAGGAAATTTTGAACCCTCTTATTTTAAAACCCTTAGCCCTCAGTCAAACTTAGCTCTTATTGCCCCTATTATGACCCCTTATGATAAGTGTTCTAAACCATAGAGCAAGGGTCATTCATGTAACCCAAAAGATATTTACATCGTTGAAGATCAATCGAAGGTTAAGTTTGAGTACGTTATATTGAAGAAATCATTTAGCCACCCAATGCTTAGAATGAACCTGAAGACAAAGACCCGCATACTATGAAGACATTAGGGCCAATAGTTCATTAACTGCAATGATTGGCTTAGATCATCTTAATACACTCAAGTTTTTCTCATATCAAAAAAAATAGGTCATAGTCATGGTGGATCCCCAAAGTACCCTTAATATTCTAGAGATTCAAAAAATCCATAGGTTGGACCTTTGTGTGGATACCTCTGAGAACTTTCCCATAAGAATCTGAAGTCATTAAAATATTTAATACTTAAGTGTGGTTAATAACCCAAAGACAACAATTATAGATTATAATTTAAAAGATAAATTTTAAGTTGTATATGTTGGGTGGGTCGATGTCATTTTAGGTATGTAATGGTTGTACTCACGTGGGACACACTCCACAAATCATCAAGAGATATTCCTTAAATTTAGCAAGAGGACCATAAGTACACTATCAAATTCTTATCCCTAAGGAGATCAAGGTAATTGATTCAAGTTAGATGGAGAATATATTAAAGAAGGGGCATTTTTGTTTTATATCTCATCTCTACGACATGAATGCCAACTCCTTTGATCAACTATCTCAAACCCTAGAAATTTCAAATCTATTGTATAAATATCGAGTAGTTTTCTAAGAGTTTCCAAAGTGTCTCCTACCATATTAGGGATTAGAGGACATCATTTAGCTTGATCTTGTAAAGAGGCCAACAATGGGTTGTCCCTATTGTTTCTATGCTAGATTTTTGCTTTCTACATTCAAAGAAGGAATTAAGAAACTAAGAAGAATGGTCAAGGCTTGTATGTACCTGGATATAGTCGTGTGCACCGTAATCCAGACGAAGTGAGAACTCCTCTTTGGTTGTGGAGGATGACACCTGCAAAAGAAAGGAGACTAAGACAAAGAAGGCGTTAGATGAGGAGATGGTGGGCTGCCAAGCGAAAGCTTGATCCCAAAAGCAAAAGCTTGAGGGATGTCAACCCACTGATTTATAAAAGGATGTCTGATAAACAACAGAATAATAAAAGACTGCAATGATAAAAGACTGAAAAGGAAATGGAAGCAAAAACTTACCTGGAAGATGCTGTCGGCCTGGTCACAGTCGCCGGCGTCGGTTGTCCTACCGGCGTCGGTTGTCAAGGATGCCGACGTTAGTTATTCTGCCGACGTCGGTGGGGGAAGTGACCGGCGTCGGTCGGGGCAGTAGTCTGTGGACGAGGTCTGGACGAGTTTTGGTCTGTGGACGGGTCTGAGACAGAGTTTTGGTCTTGGTTGAATGGTCAGGGGGTCTGGGTCTGAGAGTCTGGTTTTGGTTAAGGGTCTGGGAGTATGTGCAGAGGTCTGTGACAATGGACAGAATGTCAAAAGGGGACAGAGGGATATAGGAGGCCAATAGGGAGACAGGGAGATAAGGATTCGGGTTTGGGTTGGTCTGGGGATAGGGAACGCTGAATCTAGCTCATAATACTAGAAGCAAATAACTAAAAAACACAATGAAAGTACAAGCAAAATACTTACCTGTGACTGGTTGAAGGAGTGTTGCAGACTGGTGTCCCTGTTGTTGGTGCTACTGACGAAGGCAGAGTCCCTGTTGTTGATGTAGGAAACTGATGCAGAGTCCCTGGAGAGTGTTACCTGATGTGTACCTGCAGCCAAAGAGTTAGCAGTGGAAGAGAGAAGAGCCAAAGATTGACGTATTGAAGGATTCAAGAGTCTGATGCGAGAGAGAGGCGAAGGAGGGATAACGGATGCATAAAACCATTATGAAGCCTGCCGACGCTGGCAATATCGCCGACGTCGATCGACAGTTGATCGACGTCGACGGCTGGAAAGCAGGAAAAAGGCTAAAAATAGCCTTTCGTCCGTTTCCCAACTGTCGGGTCAGCGAGTCCGAGGAAGAAACGATCGAAGGTGGCTAAATGGACGCGAGAGATTAAAGAGGAGAAGTTGGAATGGGGGTCTAAGTATTAATATTGGCCATGTGGGGAATGAAGGGAATCCAAGAAGGGTATCCAAGGGTGGTGAGGTGGCAAGGGAGAGAGGGAAAAGGGATTTTATTAATTTAAAATAGGATATTTATTTCAAATTAATAAAACATGGGTTAGGAGTGGTTAAGTGGACGAAGGGGACCAAGAGGGGGAGAAAGGACCAAGGGGTAGACACGATTTCAGTGTCTACATTTGCCCCTTTTTGTCTTATTGGTTGTTCTGGGCGAACTGCAAGACAAAAACAGGAGTGATTGCCCCAGGTGAGGGATAAGGTCGATTTCGTCTTGTTGGTTGTTCAAGTGAACTACAAGACAAAAACAAGAGGGTTGAGTTGCCCCGATTATGGATGAGGTATTCCCCCTCAAAGCAGGAGCCGAGGGAAGGGAACCGGGAATCGGGTGCTGATTTGACAAAGAATGGATGAAGATGGTGAAGATAGAGTGAGAACGTTGCAAAAGTCGTGATTGTGCGTACACCACTTCACGAGATGGTCAGGTCAAATTGTCGCAGGTCAAGGGTCAAGGAGTGCCAAAATTGAAATAATTGGGCCCCAGCATTTAGTCGTCTGCTGATTGGGTTATTCAATCTAAGCTGAAGCTCCAAATGGTCGTCGTGTTCCAGATATCCCAGGCTCAGGAAGTGCTCCCGAAAACACGAAAATGTCACAAGTAGTGCGGATCAACTGGCGTGCGATCCTATACTTGTGAGGGTCAAAAAAAAATCTGTGCACAATTTTGCTAACCAGTCGTGGGGTAGCATACATGCAAAAACAACCAAGGCAAAGTCGCTTTGGAAGTGGTCAGGGTCAGAGGAGATGGGCATGATCTCCAAGGTCTGGTGGTCGAGGTGGATGAATGGACGAAAGGAATGTGGCCGAGCTAACCTCAGAAGATGTTATGTGATCTGAGTGTTGCCTACATAGCCACTGTTGGAAGGGCCTCAGGCCAATGTAGTTCTCCCCAAAAGGGAGGAATGGTCAAAGGTATGGATTGGTCTTGGTCAAGGTCAATGTCAAGGTCATGGTCAAAGAAGAGAAGGTTTGTCCATCAGAGAGATGAACAAACAAGGGTGGTCGAGCTAACCCCAGAGGATATTGTATCATCTGAGTGCTGCCTACATAGCCCCGGTCTTAGGGCCTCAGACCAATGTAGTTCGGACGAGTTGAGTCAAAATGGTTGATAGGTGGTTTGGTCATGATAAATGATGAGGGCAAAAAGATGATGTTGCAACCTTTTCCATATTATGTGATGGTGTATTCTGCAACATTGGTTGAGAAGTCTTTCATCCCTAGCAATTTTCCATAGTCGTGATGGATGTATGCTAAAAATGAATTGAGGTCTATTTATGCTTCAGCAAGTATTAGTTTATGCTTAACATAAATTGTGTCTGGTCGATACTCCCTATGTGTATTGTTGTCCATAGAAACTATGTGAAATGGCCTAGGTCATGTCATTAGTCTGAAAATGTTTGATTGGTTTGGTTTGGGTTTGGTTGGATAGATAATGATTTGGTTGGATGCGTGACCAAAGATGTGTCAAAGTGAAGGGCAAATTGCTCTTTCATTGACAAGGACCAGAATGATGGCATAGGTAAGGGGTTGTTAGAACAAAAGCCCGGTTCATGCATCGCGTCGTTGACCAGTGGTTGTGCTAGAGAAGTAAGCGAATCACTTGACGTTAAGTGAGCTCAAAATCCCTTGAGTATGCAGGGGTGATAGGATTGATAATGAGATAGAAGGGGGAACCCTTTTTGGCAAGAACAACTTTGCCCCTTTTATAGGTGACCCCGAGAACGACTATAGACAAGTCCATGACTCTAAAGGTTGTCAGTCAGTTTTTTTTTTTTTTTTTTTTTTTTTTTAAGGCAGACTGATCGATGCGGGAAGCTTCAGAGATAGTGCTGTGTATGTAGCAAAATTTATGCATAGCCATCCTTCGAGGGAGTGGTCTATATTCTACTTTTTATGTTTTATATGACTTTGGCCTAGATGTCCTTCAAGGGAGCAGTCTAGTAAATACAACAATGATGATGCAGCTGTCCTTCGAGGGAGCAGTCTACATTTATAGTTTTATGACCTTGGAATATGCATCCCATTTTTATATATATTTGATTGATTTGCTGACTGGACTTTTGGTCATGGAGTTGACTATAGAGGTTTAGAGGGCTTCCCTTTTATTAGGACAAAGCATTCATGCTTGCCAAAAGGGTTAGGATTGAGGGTTGAAAGGAATAGGAAGGACGGTGACAGGGACTGCTCAAGGGACGAGCTCAAGTTAAACGTCAAGTGAATAATTACTTGACTAACAGTGGACTGGTCAAAGAGGCAAGACATAAAGGGGCTTAGGTTCTGACAAAGTCCTGACCCATGCTGGTGTTATGATGCAAGGTCCGAGTCAATTGGGAGCAAACTTGCCCCATTTGCTTCGTTCCAAATTGGTCACATGTTGATTGATGTTGAAGGAGTTGGTCAATGTTTGGTCAAAATTTGGGGTCGATGCTGAAGAAGTTGGTTGATATTTGATTGAGGTTGGTTTGAATGTTTGGTCGAGGATAGGTTGAATGTTTGGTTGAGGTCGGGTTGACGGTCTAGTTGAGGTCTGGTTGAATGTTTGGTCGAGGTCAGGTCGACGGTTTAGGATTAAAAATGTGATTGATATGTGGTCGAGACTGGGTTGAAAGATTGGTTGAGGCTTGGATGAAAGTTGAATTCCCCCAGCGGCTAGGGAGAATGTTTGATAGATTAGTCAAGGTCGGTTGAGGCTTGGTGGTCAGATTGACTTTGTTGATGTCGAATAAGGGGGTTAAAGGCAGCAAAGGGACTCTAGTCTGGCGTGAAAATCCCGATTTAGGTGATGAGGTTTGAGAAGCATGGGTTGGTGTTGATGATTTGTCGAAGGGGTGGTCAAGAGGATCCTTGATGAGAAGGGAATCCTTTCTCTGTTGTTGTCGAATGACAGCTTTAAGAGCGCAACAATGCTCAGTGTCATGTCCCGGAGTGTGATGATAATGACAGAATTTAGAGTTGTCGAACCACGATGGTCTTGATCTGAGAGTTGATGAGTGGGGTGGTGTCGAGGGTTTGTTGACGATGTGGTCAAGAAGAATGGTGTTATTCCCTAGACATTGGTGAATGACAACCTTGAGGGCACAACAATGCTCAGTGTCGTGCCCAAGCGTGTGATGATACGCACAAACCTGAGTGTCATCGAACCAGGGGGGTTTTGGTCTGAGAGATTGATATGGTCTAAGCGACGAGAGATTGATGCGAGAGGACTACACCAATTGCCGTAACAGCAAGGCATAAGAACCTGCTAACGGGTCTGGATGCTCTGTTGCAGTGAGGGTTGGTGACTTTGGTTTAGGAGGCATTGGTCGATGGATTGGAAGAGATATATGTCTGATGGGTTGAGAGAGTAATGGAGGCGACTTGCCTCTGTGAGATATGGGAGTAAGAAGCACCCCTATTAAAGTGGACGGATGCGGGCCCAAAATTGAAGGTAATGATGAAGGTGGGGGAGGGGTCCTCCGGTGTGGTTTAATGGCCTTCGTTGGTTTGGGGCGAGGGCCACTATTATGCAAGGCGAGGTTAGATATGGGTTTGGATTCGGATGTGGACGGAGGCGAGTGAGATGTAGCAATCTCAGGCGAAAGGCAAGAGGAAACCGTGACTGGGTCGTCCTTGATCGAAATGGGCAAAGAGACTGGTTCTTCTCTTGGTGGAGAAGAAATAGGAGAGTGTGGCTCTGCAATTGGATAGAGCGTGGGAATGGTCGTGGTCTCAATGTGTGGTCTAGGCGTGGGGAATGTATGATCCCCCATTGATGACAAAAAGGATGAGGGTGAGGCAGTCGGTGTGGGTGCCATCAAAGCATCCTCCAATATGAGAGAGGTCGATGGAGGATTAATAGGAGAAGAAAGTTCTTCACCCTGTGGAGGGGGAATAGGGGAAGAAGGGTCTTCCACCTGTGAAGGAGGTTGGTCAGGGACAAGAGAAAAGATAGTGTCGACTGTGTGTATATCATGGTCTTGAGGGTCATTGGTCATGGTCTGGACATTGTTTTGAGTAGGCGGGTGATTAGGAAAGGGTTGCTTGAAGATGTCAAAGTTTTGGTTGGCCAGAGCGTTTGGGTTATCCAAGATGAGATCCCCCTTGTCTAGCATGTCTTGGACGATGTTTTTGAAGGTTTGACAGTTGTCCGTGTCATGGCCTTTGACACGGTGATAGTTGCAAAAGTCATTCTCCCTGTACCATGCAGGGATAGGTGTTGAGGGGTCAAATTGATGTGGTTGGATTGAAGGGAGATTAAGGACCCCCTGCTTGACGAGTTTATCCAAGGCAGAGGCATATGATTCTCCAATTGGAGTGAATTGACGTTGTATGGATCGACGTTGAAAATGTTTATTGATGTAGTCTGATGTTAAAAATTGAGGTCGGTGGGTTATTGTTGAAGATGATGGTCTAAAGATGATAGTGTTTGCTGACCCCTTGGACTGGGAGTGGGCAGAAGAAGGTTTGGACGAAGAAGGGTCATTAGATTTTGCGTTGTTATTACGTAATTTGACCTTATTTTTGTTGATGGCACAGAGTTCAAGCTTTCTTGCCATGGTGAAAGCTTCGTCGAAAGTGCGTAATGTCTGGATCCGTAAGGTAGAAGATATGTGGCTAGCACATGCTCGAGAAAAGAGCTCAATGAGCTCAGGTTGAGGCAAGGAGAAGGAGAGCTGGTTAATCAGGCTTCTCCAACGGGCGACAAAATCGACTATGGATTCGTCGTCAAATTGCCTGATGGAGTAGAGGTCTGTGATTGAGACTTGTTTGGTGATGTTGATAGAAAAATGGTCGAGAAATAATTGGGCGAGTTGGGTGAATGAAAAGATAGAATGTCTGGTAAGAGAACTATACCAGTCAAGGGCGGGGCCAGAAAGAGATATAAGGAACGTGCGTAAAAGTAACGCATCGTCATGGGCAATGAGATAACAGGCATGTTTGAATGCCCAAAGATGTTGTTGCGGGTCTTCCTTACTCTGAAAGCGAGTAAATTTAGGAAGCTCCCAGTGGTTGGGGTATGGTCGGATAGGGACGAAAGGATGAATGGGTTCGTTACAAATTTGCTCATATGACAGAGTATTGCTTGAACCAGAGATAGAGGTCTCGAGATTGGACATTTTGTCCATCAGCATTTTGATGACGTCTACTAACAGATTGACAGGTGGGGCACCCCCTAGGTTGTAAGGTACCTGGAAGGTGGTCGAAGAGGCGTATGATGTACTTGGTTGTGCTTGTGTAGGCACAACATATGGATAGTACGTCATAGGGATAGATGTCGTGGTCAAAGGGACTTGTGTCATGAAGTTGGAAGACACAAGTTGACTAGATACTGCCAGAGGTGGTTGAGTGGCAGCACTGGTAAAAGGATAGGTTGTCACTCCCGCGTGTATAGGTGCAAGAGTGGGCGAGGTCGAGACAACTAAGTTCTGGTATGGTGTGGAACTCGGTTGAAATGTGTGAAGTTGAGGGGGTAATGAAACCCTGATGGAGGTAGGTTTGAAAATAGATGAGGAGGCTAAACTTTGTGTATTGGCCATGGTCGAGTGACTGGTCAGAACAATAGGCTGAGTCATGATGGGTTGGGTAGCGGATGACGTCGATGTCATTGACGCTGCACCTGAAAGGTCCCGCATTTGGTTTCTTGCGAGATAGTTTTGGAGGGATTTGACATTGAGGTCCAAGAATCTTTCAAAATCTTGGTCCCCTTCAGGGACGATGGGAGTTTGAGTCGGGGTCGGTCGAGTAGGAGTTTTTTCAGTCTCCGAGTCGAACTCCATTATAGGATTGGTTATAGATGGTGAAGGTGGAAGTGGTTGATGTCTCACATGGTCAAGAAGAGCCTTGGTTTGACTGCGTGTCAAAACCATTCAAGGCAAGGAGGAGGGGCAGGTTTCAGAAACTGTGTTTTCTCAGTTTTAGAAACTCAGAATGTGGTTTTTGGCAGAAAAAGGTTCGGGTTTTAGGCTGCTATTTTGAAAAAAAAGGGACTGTGACAGTGACCGACGTCGGTTGAAAAATTGATGCCGGTGATATCAGATGGCCGACGTCGGTCAGATAACCGATGTCGGCGAGAAGGGTTACCGACGTCGGTGGTAAAACCGATGCCGGTGACTGTGTTTTCCAGAAACTGAATAGACTTGAGAGTTTTTGGAAATCAATGAAGATGAACGTCCTCACTAATTCAAACAAGTAGATAAGAACAGAGAAATAAATGGAGACAGGCAGACACTAAGCGTTAAATCCTAAAAATCAACTTTTAGAATCTTGTGGCTTATGCCTTAAAGTGATGTTTGGGAGGTTGGTTGTTAGAAGGGTCCTAGAAGAGGTAGTCTATGGATGGTTTCAGGTATGTTTAGGCACTCAAGAAGTTTGTATTAGGTTCGGTACGTGGCCTGGTGCTAAGGAGCAAGCTCCCCTCACTTCACGAGCCCAGTGATAAGCTGGTCTTGCTTAGCCAAAATATACCTTGCCTAGAGATTATCCTCCGCCAGAGAACGGAGTGGGCTTTCCCCTTGGTGATGAAATCCAAGTGAGATTGCCAGGTAGGGGTAAGGTATCCGCTGGGGGATGAAATCCCAGTCGGGCCTTGTCTCAAGTAAGTTTGATGTTTGATTTAGTGCATGTGGTTCGGTTGTGTAACATCAAGTGGACTACGATTAATTCAATATGCAGTTATTAATTACTAAGTGTGGACTAAGAAATGCAAGCAAGCATAAATGAATGCAAAGTGTTTTAAGCCCCAAGTCGAAATGTGAAGTTGGAATGAAAACAAGTTGAGAAAGGGTTTGAAGGATATGATTTTTGACTAGTCTAGAAATGCAAGAAAAGAAAGAAAGGTTCCTTTTATTCCTGCTTATGATGTCGTTTAGAAGAGAAGAAAGAGGTGAAAAGGGAGAAACCTAATGCACCTATATGAACAAAGAAGGAAAGGAACCCAAGGAAGGCCCTAAGGGTCCCACCGGGAGTGCCAGAATGTTTCTATGCTAGATTTTTGCTTTCTACATTCAAAGAAGGAATTAAGAAACTAAGAAGAATGGTCAAGGCTTGTATGTACCTGGATATAGTCGTGCGCACCGTAATCCAGACGAAGTGAGAACTCCTCTTTGGTTGTGGAGGATGACACCTGCAAAAGAAAGGAGACTAAGACAAAGAAGGCGTTAGATGAGGAGATGGTGGGCTGCCAAGCGAAAGCTTGATCCCAAAAGCAAAAGCTTGAGGGATGTCAACCCACTGATTTATAAAAGGATGTCTGATAAATAACAAAATAATAAAAGACTGCAATGATAAAAGACTGAAAAGGAAATGGAAGCAAAAACTTACCTAGAAGATGATGTCGGCCTGGTCACAGTCGCCGGCGTCGGTTGTCCTACCGGTGTCAGTTGTCAAGGATGCCGACGTCGGTGGGGGAAGTGACCGGCATCGGTCGGGGCAGTAGTCTATGGACGAGGTCTGGACGAGTTTTGGTCTGTGGATGGGTTTGAGACAGAGTTTTGGTTTTGGTTGAATGGTCAGGGGGTCTGGGTCTGAGAGTCTGGTTTTGGTTAAGGGTCTGGGAGTATGTGCAGAGGTCTGTGACAATGGATAGAATGTCAAAAAGGGACAGAGGGATATAGGAGGCCAATAGGGAGATAGGGAGATAATGATTTGGGTCTGGGTTGGTCTGGGGATAGGGAATGTTGAATCTAGCTCATAATACTAGAAGCAAATAACTAGAAAACACAATGAAAGTACAAGCAAAATACTTACCTGTGACTGGTTGAAGGAGTGTTGTAGACTGGTGTCCCTATTGTTGGTGCTACTGACGAAGGCAGAGTCCCTGTTGTTGATGTAGGAAACTGATGCAGAGTCCCTAGAGAGTGTTACCTGATGTGTACCTACAGCTAAAGAGTTAGCAGTGGAAGAGAGAAGAGCCAAAGATTGACGTATTGAAGGATTCAAGAGTCTGATGCGAGAGAGAGGCGAAGGAGGGATAACAGATGCATAAAACCATTATGAAGCCTGCCGACGCTAGCAATATCGCTGACGTCGATTGACAGTTGATCGACGTCGGCGGCTGGAAAGCAGGAAAAAGGCTAAAAATAGCCTTTCGTCCGTTTCCCAACTGCTGGGTCAGCGAGTCCGAGGAAGAAACGGTCGAAGGTGGCTAAATGGACGCGAGAGATTAAAGAGGAGAAGTTGGAATGGAGGTCTAAGTATTAATATTGGTCATGTGGGG
Source organism: Torreya grandis (assembly GCA_037957365.1). Classification (NCBI taxonomy): domain Eukaryota; kingdom Viridiplantae; phylum Streptophyta; class Pinopsida; order Cupressales; family Taxaceae; genus Torreya; species Torreya grandis. The sequence goes on from JARHVA010000123.1 coordinate 6,808,967, forward strand.
AATGAAGGGAATCCAAGAAGGGTATCCAAGGGTGGTGAGGTGGCAAGGGAGAGAGGGAAAGGGGATTTTATTAATTTAAAATAGGATATTTATTTCAAATTAATAAAACATGGGTTAGGAGTGGTTAAGTGGACGAAGGGGACTAAGAGGGGGAGAAAGGACCAAGGGGTAGACACGATTTCAGTGTCTACACCTATAGGTATGGGAACTTTAAAAAATTAGAGATTGAGCAACTTGTACATGTATTATTGGAGACAAGAATCATTGTCCCTAATAAGAGCCCCTATGTTGCACCTGTTATCTTGGTCAAGAAGAAGGATGGATCTTATTGAGCTTTTGTATCAATTGTAGATTTTCATGGAGCCATTTTTTTCTAAGATTGATCTCCAATCAAGGTATCATTAGATTCCAATACACTTGCAAGACCACGAGAAGACAACCTTTCACACTCATCAGGGACACTATCAGTTTAGAGTCATCCCAAGAACATGGAATAATAGTAAAGAAAATGAACATGTTATGGAACAAGGAGATTCAGATATACAAGATAAAGTGGAAAGGAATTTCAGCTAAATATGCAACATTGGAGATCGAGGATTTTTTGAGAAAATACCCAAATCTTCCAAAGTTGTATGCACTATAATCCATAAAATGTAAGGGGGTTTAGGAGAAAAAACTTACATTTTCATTCATGGGTTTTTGTTAAGAAGTATTATAGGTTGTGTTCACTAAAGGTTTATTTTATCATCTAGTGGTCTTTAGTTCCATCCTCCCTACATTTTGGGAACATCATATTAGTACTACTCTAGATTGAGAACACTCAACTTTGTAGTTTTTACCTTCTTTAGGGACAAAACTCTTTAAGGGAGAGGCCATGTTGTATAACTACACATAAAACAATGTAAATGCTATATTATGTCCTTAGGATTATTGTATATCACATTTATTGGCTGAAAAAATTATGAAGGGGACAAAAGGTGGATTTTCAGTCAACAGTGTTGGGACAACATCCCTTTCCTATTTAGAAGGTAGAGCTACCTTTATTGAAAACCAAAAAAGGATGTAGGAAATAGAGTCACTTATAGAAAAAATATTTTTTCTCGAGGCAGTAATTTTAACCACAAAGTGCGAAAAGGTAATACAAAGGAAATGTAGAGAAAAGGTGGTGGGAGGAAGAAATGTACGTGAGGATAGAAGGAAAAGAAAAGAAAAGATGACCCCAGTTAGCCAACACAAAAACTTAATGAAATAATAGGAAAAAAGAGGATTTCAATATGAAGAAACCTTTATCATTAAAATGGGTAGGAAAGACATATTTTGGTCTTAGGCACAGAAAACATACACCAAAAAGGTTGAATATCACTAGAAATAGAAATATAACAACTTTGTATTTCCTCAAAATTAGATAAAAAAACCTATTCTTAGCCCATCAAGGCTTCACAATGACAGGAATTATTATAATGTAGTTTCAAAGAGAAAATTCTACGATAAAATTTCTTGTATATTGACTATCTAACAATAAACCCAATAATATCCAAAAGAAAAAGAAAGAAACAAGTTCATGCATACACATACATTATCCACTTAAAAATATTTTGAGCACAAACTCTACAAAATTTCTCCTTATATTGATTCTTTATGAGCTCCAAGTACAATCTCTTCTTTCTCTCTTGCCAGAAATTTGTTTTACCATTAAAAAGCCACACAAATGAGCTTGATACTTCTATTTATGAGTTAAAATGGGTAGTTATGTTGCATAACCACCTTTTTTGAAGTTTAGAAGGCTTTCCAAAGCACATTGACCAAAAAGTGCAACTTAAAAGTTGTAAAAGTGCGTTGATAAATTTGCACAATTTGAAACTTGCAAAAGTGATTTAGCAAACTTACACGACTTACAACTTGCAAAAGTGGCTTAGCCAATTTGTATGACTTATAATATGCACAAATGCTATTACAAAAATGATTTTTATAATTTACAAGTATTCAAGTTAGAAAATTTCAACTATTATCTATTCATCTTCATCGTCAAGCACGATCTAAACTTCTTCTTTTTGTTCCTCATCCTGTTACAACTTGTTCATGCATTCATCAAAGTTATTCATGGTTTCTTTGACTTTGCCATCATTTGGACCTTTTAAATGAGTGTAATCAATTTATACATCATAGTGGAGATCAACCATCTAGTGTGAAGTCAACTGAAGTCTCTTCAAAATTTTATCAAAATTATCAAGGATATTTTGAGATTTGACATATTTTTTGATTGATTCATAATTGAATGTAGAATTAGGAGTCATCTCTTTTGCAACCAATTGTTTGAAGTTATCAACAATTACTTGTTTTGAAACCACTTTTCTATCATCATCCACAAATGAAAAGGAAATTTCTTAGGAAATTTCTCAATTTCTCCTTGTATTTCAATTATTGCATCAGCTGCCAATGATTGGGATTCTCTAAAAAAATTATGCATTCTTTCATGAGTGAGTTTGGAATTTAGCAACACCTAGAAACTTTGAGAGATATGTAATATCTTCTTGTTTTAATACTTCTTATGTGATGAGATCTTTTGGGTCAATTTATGAAAAATATTCAAATTTTGGTAACATTTGCTTCCTTTCCCACTTCAAGTGCATATTTATCTTCAATTTATTTTACAATGTCATATTCAGACTAACTGTTAGCATAGATAGTCATGGCCGAATTTATTGTTTTAATCCCTTATTAGATCAATTTCTTAGACCATTTCTTTGTTTCTCTTCCCATGTGCCCAATTTATTTGGCTGCACTTAGTGTCTTAGAGTATAAAATATGATGAAGAACTAAAGATGTAGAAGAATGAATGAGTTTCACTCTAAACAACCAATGTGAGTTGTTTAAATTTGTATTTTAGTTGTTCTTTGGTGGCTTTGTCCTTGTCCATTTTATCCAAGAGAATACCAATTTCAGACTATACATTCCCTTTAAATATTTTTCAAGTAACTTTCCCAAGATGCACTTTTGATATTTGATAATCAATGGCACTGACATTGTCTTTGTCTTTTCCAATAGGAGGAATCACCACTTCAGTATATAATTCTCCTTTCTCACTTATGATTATTATAGAAACCTTTTTGGGTTTATTCATTACACAAGGAGTAGGAATAGTCAAGGCACTAAAATGAATTTCTTTTGGTTGTACAACTTTATTTCTCTTTTAACCACTTCATTCAACCTCTTGGGGACATTTGTCTTAGGTGGTTGTTGTACATCTGCATGCTCTAGTTTATTTTGAGTGTCTAAAGGAGTTGGAGAAACTAAAGCTTGAGAATCAATAGGTTAAACATCACCTTGATATTCTCTTGGTGATTCAGTGATCGATTTGGGAATAAAGATAGTCGGCAATTCAACATCTTGAGAAGGAGTGGAGGTAATGGATTATTTACTTAAGGAGGAGTGAATGTAGGAAGTAACAAAGAAGTATCTGCAGCCATGAATTTCTAAGTTGTATTCACCACCAAGATCTAAACATAAGCAGTTTTCACAGAAGAAGTATAAAATGTTGTGGAACTACCAGGAGTACTTGAAGACTTTTCTCTTAATATTTTTATTTTTATTTTTAGTGGTTTCTACGCTTGAGTAGCCACTGGGACTACTTCGACTCTATGTTCCATAAATTATTTCTATGTTTTTATATGCTTCTTCCATAGAAGATGGGCCTATCTCTAATTGTTGTTCATGAGCACTACCCACTTCAATTTCTTTCATGGGTGTAGAAAAACCTACTTTATCCACATTGATGCCTATATTTTTCAACCATGTAAGTGTTTTATCCAACACTGTTTGAATTCTGCTTTCTAGAGATGTAGGTTATGTTCTGTTCCAATCAATTCATGGAATAGGTTTTGGCTCAATATTTTCTGCTTCATAGATGGGATCCAAACCATCCTCATCATTTTCTAATTCCTGAGAGATTTTGGCTATTTTGAATTCAATGACTTATTTTAGAGTGAAGAGGGAGTAATCATGAGCCCTAGCATCTTTCTAGTCTTCACAATCCATCCAAAAATATTCAAAGTGGGGTACATGTTGGTATGAAGAATTGAGAACATTTTTTATCATACCTTGAATATCAAAAGAAGTTATATCATTGAATGACTAAATAATGATGGGTCATTTTTGCATCGATAGCCTTAGCCTTGGTTAATGAAGCACATGTATACTTCCCTATGGTTATTTGGAAGTGTATTCTAGCTTTGTGTTTACTAGATAAAACATTATGAGTCTTTAACAACTATCTCAGCAATTCCATTAAGGCCCATATGTCATCTACAAACTTTGGGAGCATATACAGAGCTATCTCACATCCACAAACTTTGAGGTATGTGAAGGTTAGGAATTGAATAAACCAAACATCCAATCTATAAATCTTAGTTGATTCTACAATTGATAACTTGACATTGTAGGGATTAAACTCGAACATTTAAATGACATAATGCAATAATGCATCATTGACTCAATGAAAATGATATGAACTTTCCTTCAGAGTGAGTTATGGGTAGAATTCATAGATTTTGGAAGATGTTATATCACCCACTATATTCAGACTAGGGAAAATTCTTCTACAAGCAATAACAGACACAAGATATGAAGTCATGTATAATTTTGATGTGGTGGTGACTTTTGTTAACTATTTATGTATTAAATAACTTATCAATTGACCCCAATTAATGTATTGTTTATTATTATGTATGATCTAGATATATCTAAGCATCCATGTTTTGAAGTCCTTGGTATTTGGGTTACCAACAAATCTATTCAGAAATGTTATTATATCATTGAATTCATTGATGAAATCAAATATGTGCATAGTTTTTTGTAATCATGTTGCTGAAATCTTAGGGTTGATGAGCCATTCTTTGTTAACCCACTTAGAACAAGAATTGAAGTGTTATTAAGCGTAATCCAAAGTGAGATCGATAAATGATTCATGACCAGGGAACTTGAGCATACTATCAATGTGTTCACGTCAAAGACAAAACACATATTACCTTTTTGGATTTATGACTTCTCTCTTTTCTTTATCATAATGTTCAATGATGGTCAGTACTAATTATGGATATTACATTGTTGTCAAGAAAGGTGTAGCTTGAGTTAGGCCACTATCATGAATGCTCTATCCTTAGTCTATTTTATGTACTGCATTGATTATCCACCAAATATCATCCATGGTAATATGACCTAGGTCTTTGTATGTCACTTTTTTAATATTAGAATCAAGACTCGATTGAGGAACAACTCCATGAAATTGGCACTTCATATTTGTATTCTTCTTCTTGGTTGGAATCTTTGGTGTAGCTCATGTAGACATCTAATGAAGCCTCTCTAAGAGAAGAACAAAGTGATAGAACTAATCTCTTTAAGAGGTAGATTTGAGAGTGTGTCTAGACAAGGAGTGGAATATGATATCATGATAAACAAGGAGTGGAGATTTGAGGTGTGTTCAGCAAGCCTTAAAATATTGATGTATGTTTGGAAGAGGTTCAGGTTATGAGACTTGTGTAATAGAGCTCAGGATCCCATGGGTGTCTAGGTAGAGTTATAATTCCAAGGCATGTTGGACAAGAGTTGGGATCCCTAAAATGGCTTGAACAAGTCTCAAATTCCATAAAAGGAAAATATAAAACTCAGGTTTTGTGACTGGTCTGAGTAAGACAAAAATCCTGAAGAGTTCAAATAAAGGATGAATTTTGTTGAGGGATTGAACCAACCTTGAATGTTTTAAAGGATTTCAAACTAGATTCCAACTATGTGCTTCAAATAAGTTTGATTGAGTCTCTACCATACAAACTGTGGAATGGAATTTTAGGTGCAAATCATAGTTTTCTTGTGAGTTGAACATGATCAAACTAGAGATAAAATTTACAAGAATGAAGATGAAGGATATGGAAAGGAGTGCAAGGAAGCAGAGCATGGAGGGAGACAAGGGCAAAGTGGAAAGATAATGGGAAGAAGAGGGATTATAAGGGAGATCAAAAAATGTGCATGTGCAGGCTAACTGACTACTTAATGGTAAGGATTGAAAATTATTTAGGCAAGTAGCAGGATCTGAGAGGTGTTTGATCAGGGAAAAGGTTCCAAGTATATGCTAGATAATGATCAAGAATCTGCTTTATGTTTGATAAGGATCAAGAACCTAATAGTTGTTTAGGTGAAGAGCAGGTCTTGGGAGTCATTCATATAAGGCTCAAGTTTTGGGACTATGTTGAACAAATGACAAAATCCTAAGACATGCTTGGTAAGATTCAAAAACCTGAAGGATGCCAAACATGTCTCATAAACCCTAGGTTTTTTCGGCATGGAGTCAAAACCTAACAAGGCAATAAAAGACTTAAGAAATTTCTCAAAATCTTTCCAACTTTTGACACTTAAAGAAAATTCACAAAATATTAACTTCAACATTGAACATGTTTGATCATTAATAATATTTTTCAAATTAATTAGAATAAATTTTGATTGTTTGCAACCAAAATGACTCAAAGGATTCAAATTTTTTCACATGTTCAATTATGGGTACAACAATTAGCTCCAATTGGGAAACTTCAAACTACAAGATATGAAAGAAGAAATCCAAACTATGGTTTTGTAGACAAGTAGTTTTCCATTGGGCTATGAAGTCAATTTAGGATTTGAAAAAAAGATAAGAAACTGACAGAACACAAAGAGAATGAAACAAGCCAAGGTATAATGTATTTAAAAAACAATATTGAACATTTAGCTCACTATTATTGATATTTAAAATATCGATATTATTAAAGCTATTAAAAATAAAGCTACAACACACACACACACACACACACACACACACACACACACACACACACACACACACACACACACTAGTAATTGATTATACAGTTATCTTGTTATTAGAAGCAATTATAGACTTATCTATTTATTAGATAAATAAATAATTACCTTTCTTTTATTGCTTTCAAGAAGTTTAAACTATCCTAAAAATACTAACCTAGAGTTAAGACCAATCTAAACTTAGTCTTTGTTTATCATGCATGAGACTACATTAGAAACTAGAAGTTTGGATATCATTATTTTAATGATCAACGTAGACTTTATGGGATAAACTTAGGGATTTATGACATAATGATTACTGTTAAACAAATTATATGTTTTATATTATTTAATAAAGGTCGAAGTGAGAGAGATGAGGGCTTTTGGTGTGTTTAATGGAGGAGATAATTGCATATTAGTGGAGTAATAGGAAAAGAGGGATGATATGCATGGACTATGAACTGGGATTAAACAGAGTCATGTAAATTTTGAAAGGTAAGAGGCGTGTTTGAAAATACCTTTAAGAGGCAAGTAAAATAAAAAGGAAAAGGATGATGAGAAGGAGGAGAAATATAGTGCAGAGTAAGGAAGAGAAGCATAGCGCAAAATAAGGGGGAGAAAAGCATACTGGTTCTTTTTGCTTCAACTTGGAAATAATTTAGAGGTTTGTGAAGTATTAATTTTTCATGTGCTTAAACATTGTGATTGAATTGGATGTTAAGCTATTATGTTTATTTAGGTATAGATGTTTGTCATTTCAATGTTCTAGTTCAAAATAGAACCTTCATGAACTATATCACCATATATATTCAAGATTAATATGTTTAAAATAAATATATTTATGTATATTGATATACTCAGAATAAATGGAATCGATCTATTGGGAATATATTTATATATCTATATATATACATAGTTACATATAGGGATTTTATACATGTCAAAATTATTGAAATAAATACGTTTGAGTCAAAAAACCTCAGGACAAGCTAAAAAGGATTCATGTACTCTATCAATTCACCTTAGTATATACGTATAAATCTATTTTTGTTGACCTGATTGAAATACCTATGAGTACTGTGTAAGTTTAAATCATTTTAAAAATGATGATTATATGCATATATGTGAGAGGTCGTCTATGCCTTATCAATTGAATTAGAGTCTACCATGAGGACTATGTCCTTTGACATTCAAAAAACTATGAATATGATTGTGAGTGAATTAAAAATCATGACTAAGTTAGTTAGAGTATATTGTACGTTATACCTACGTGATAGGGTGATTTGTATATATATATATATATATGGAATACATAAATTGGAATTAATTTTTAAAGGTTGTATGCACACACACACACACACAAACATCTGATTAAAAAAAAAGTTTAAATAAATGCATAAAAGTGTATATAGTTATTTGGATTGTGTTTATGATGTGTTTGATTATTTGATGAGTCAAAATCAATGAGAGAATATGGGAAATGAACATCTAGTTTTGTAATCAAATGAGCTTGAATATGTGTTGTAGATATAAGAGGGCTAAGCTATTAATGTTGTTAGATGGACAAAATAACATTGAGTAACTTATAGTTCTGATAGGAAAATACCAGGATGATATGTTTTATTTATGGATGTTTTTAGTTGTTATTATATCTGAATTAAATAAGTTATGGATTCATTTCATATCATTTGCTGGACTAAATATATGTATTTGAATGTTTCTAAAAATAGCTTATTTTATATCATTATCAAGGAATATTTTGATTGGATCTATTGGTTTTTATACTTGTATCTCGAATTGATGGCACCAATTAAGTAGTGTGACAGATTTCACTAGCTTAATTAGCATCACAAATGCTAGATGAGGGTAATCTAATCAAGTGGTGTGTTATGAAATTGACCTATCTGGGTGATCATATGTTATTTAAAAACTTTAGCCAAAGTAATGTTATATAGACATTATCATTTCATATGTTTGATTTGCATGTTGTGAGATATCATGTTAGAAACATATTTTTCTTTATGGTACACATCATGTAGTAGAAATATTACAACACATGAGGTACTAGCATGTCTCTCTAGATTCCCGCATCATTACCATCTACCTATCCATGAAGGGAGGGCCATTCCCTGATAGAGGATTGTGTGGGGAATCAATGGTTCGTGGTGGGTGTGTAAAAGTGCTCAAATGATGCTCTCCCTCCCCACTGCAGTACTTACCTGAAGACTACACTTGAGATTATTAGAGATACATGAGTTGGTTTGACTCGAGCTCTAAAAATCTTGGTATCTATTTATTGTATAAAGGTTGAATTCCTAATGGAAATGTAATTATATTATATTTATTATAATTGAACATTAGTTGGTGTATTATTGGAGCAGTCGTGGCTGAGTCTTAATGTATTTAATGTTTTTAAATTTGTAATATGTTATATTACATTCAATATTAAAATTTGAAACTATTATTGTTCTAAGATATTGATAATTCAATATGATTGGCTATCACTATGGAATGAGTAAATGAATCTTAAGTAATTAGTTTTTAAAAAAACTACGTTATTCTAAGTACAACTTGAGGGTTTGTAACATGTAGCATTGGGTCTTTCTCCATTGAATGGAATAATCCAAGGCAAAACAAAATATGTGTAGACATTCCACAGCATTTTTAATGGATTATTCCTCCTCTTGGAGAGTGAGAAATGAGTCATTTGTGAAATGGCCATTTAAAAGTTGTCTATCAAACTGAGGGAGAGAAATACCTTTCACCAAACCCCTGGCAGTATAATTAGCTAAAAGATAATTAAATCCTTCTACTAGAAGAACATATAGAGAAGGGGATAAAGGATATCCTTGCCTTATGGAGCGATGCAACTCAAAATGAGAAGAATGGGTGCCATTAATAGTAATATAATCCCCTACATCCTAAAAAAGCATATTAGCAGTCTGAACAAACTTTGGGCCAAAGCCTAGTGCCTGAAGCATCGCTAAAATGAATGGCCACTCAATGGGATCATAAGCCTTTTCAAATTAAATCTTAACAAATAGGGCTTTTTTATTATAAAGCCTATCCCATTCCATACCTTCCCAGACAGTGATTACATTATTCAGGATGAACCTATTTTGTATGAATCATGTTTGTTCACTTTGAAAAATTAAAGGGATAATGTATTTTACCCTAAGATCCAGAGCTTTGGCAATAATCTTATAAGAGACATTGAACAAAGTAATAGGTCTCTAGTTTGTGATAATTTAAGGATCACCAGCCTTGGGGATGAATTTAATATTACCCTGATTGATAAGGGTTCCTAAAGAATTGGTTAGAACTGCTTCAGTGTAAACCTGGTGTAAATCAGGACCAACAGTGTCCCATAGGGTTTGATAAAAACCCGGTGTAAATCAGGACCAACAGTGTCCCATAGGGTTTGATAAAACTCACATAGGAAGCCATCAATTCATGGAGCTTTATCCATTGTCATTTGTTTAACAACCTCGTGAAGGTCACTGAGGGATAAAGGCCTATCAGAAGCAATTCTTTGAGAATTAGAAACTTTACAGGGCACTACCTGAAGACATTTAAGGAGATTCACCTCCCATTTTGAATAAAAAGCTTGCACTGAGAAAACACCATGGTAATGATGCAAAAAGGCTTGTAAAATGTCAATAAGGTTTAGTAATTCTTTCATTTCCTTCCTTGACAGCTTTGATTCTATCTGTAGCTCTCCTAGAATAGAGGAGGGCAAAGAAGTCCTTTGACACTTTATCACCAATTTTGAGCCAGTGCATATGAGCTCTTAATTGATCTCCTCTAGCTTTGTGTGTTTCCTCAATCTGGAGTTTGTACCACTTGAGTTTGAAGGTGGACATTAAAAGGTGTCTGCTATAGTTCATGTGAGGCATGGATAAACTCACAGTTTGTAGCATTATATAAACATTATCTGAAGACAATCGCTTGCTTGACATAGATTTGAAGAAATGTGGAAGTGTGAGTTAGAGCCTTAGACTACAACTAAATCGAACCAGTATCTCCTTTTGGTCGAGGAACTAAGTTCCAAATTTTAACAATATGCCCCACCATTCTTTCATGTTTGAGATGGGTAGTATTGAGATAGAATTTCATGGAAGTAGGCTTGACTTGATGAGAATTCCATTAAAAATTAAAGCAAATGGAGTGATGATATGAGATAAAAGTATCAGTAATGATAGAAATGGGCATGTCCTTGATTGGAGAAAAATAGAAGAGATCTTGTTTAGCAAGCAAAGTTATGTCGATACACTGAAGTACCATGTCATCCCCTTGGTAGAAGTTAGACCAAGTGAACCATGAAGAGTCTGAATCCTTCTTCTAGTGGTGGTTAGGATAAAAAACCCTGAGTTTTTTATGCATGTAGAACCATGCTTCCCACTCACTAGCACACCATCGCATCAGAAGGCACCCTTCTTTATCCTCAACCAACTACACCATATTAAAGTCACCACAGAGAATCCAATGGGCATCCAGGAGAGAGTCAATCAACCATCTCCACATGGTTTCCTAATCCACAACATCATTAGAGGCGTATAAGTTAAGCAACCTAATAATACAGTTGTTGAAATCAAAAAGGGTCGACACCACTCAATGGGTGGGGTTTGATCCCTAAGAAATAATGTTCTGAGCAAGTTTTGGAGCCAAAAACATGACAGCCCACCATGCCCACCTAGCATCATGTGCAGTGGCCTAAAAAATGGCCCTAGACCAAATTATTTGTGTTGCATTTTGTAGCAAGAAGCCATAAATCTTGACTTCTTACAAACAAAGAATTTTCATGTTACTGAAAAACTAGAAATTATTCATGATCGCATACTTATGTGATAGACCAGTAAGACCTCAAACATTTTAGGAGTACACAATCATTGGACAGGATCTAGGTGTATGTCATTTTCATCATAGAGACCTTCCAGCACTACAAACTTGATTCATTCTAAATAGTTTTCACTTGTGTGTCATATATTCCTCCTCTTCAAGGGATGGAGATGGGCTGCAAGAATGTCATAATACATATTTTTGGTCCAAAGTGATCATGCTCTTGTCTTCCTCAGGGGCACTCACCTTAGGAGAGGGTTGTGACTATGACACTGAAGGCGGCATCTCAAACAATGAGGCCATTGCATGCGGCATATGCATAATAGGCGGAGACATTTTGGTGGGCATGGCAGCCTTGGTAGCACTGGTTATCACAACATTGTTACTAGTAGGCTAGAATAACAAATTTTGTGGCATGTCACTACCTTTAGAAGATTTATTATTTTTTTATTGGTAACGGTAGTCTAACCATCATTATTACCATTCAAAGCTTTGGCATCAGATCCACCTTTTTCCTGAGGAGCAGGGGGCGTGTGAACCATCAAAGGGAACTCTCAGATCATGTGGTCTAAGGAGTGGTACTAAAATTAAGTGTTTATCAAGTTGATCTACAAAACATGCTGAGAAAAATGGTTAGAGTTGATTTGTATATCAATAGATTCTTTTAAATCATAGGACAAATCAACTTCCACAAAAACCCTCTTTTGAGGACGAGCCATATAAAATTTAGTCTACTCATGGAAGAAAAAGCATCCTATGGGTTTTATGAGTTGGTCAATAAAACCCTAAAGGGGAAGCGACAAGCCAAGAAATTCAACCTAAACACTCACTTTCAATTTTGTGTGTTCAGAAACTTGAAAGTCCCACGTCTAGTGAGAAAACACGACCAAAGTGTTGTGAATGAACCAAGGCCCATGGTTAACAATAGGTTTGCAGTGTTTTAGGTTAGGAAATTGAAACAAAAAAGCCCTCTGTAAGATTTTGGACTCCCTCAAGTTTCACACCATGGCTTTGCCAGTGGTTGTGAACCCATTGCTTCAGAAGGCTCTCTAAGGGGACTCGACAGGCAAAATAAGCAATTAAAGTAAAATTTTCAAAGTGACAAGATTTTTCAAATTTGAGCACATCTAGAATAACATCAGGCAATGGAGAATTAGAGTTATCATCATTACCCCATGGAAGACTTTCAGGATGAATTTCTTCACCTACTTCGGGGCCATGGTTGTGCTCACTCACTCCAGCTTTATTTGCATCTGTGGATGCAGAGATGGAGGCAACGATCATTAAATAAAGGGTACCCCCTTACTGTCTAGAAAGTGAATCATCGATCGAAATCAATAATTAATGTAAACAAAGCAAAATCCTACCTAGTTCTGTGATGATCAACAGTGTGATAGACCTAAAAGCTCATCACACACACACACACACACACACACACACACACACACACACACACACACACATTCAGTTATTTGTATGCATTATTTTTTTCGTTAATCATCTTTCAATTCAAGATAAACAAGGTTATGCCAATGTGAATCATAAAAGTATTAATAGTAGCCAAATGTGGGCCATTTAAACTTTAGTTAGCAACACTCATTCCATGATATGTAGGTATCATATTCGAGGTGTCAAAGCAATAACACCTCACCCTTTTATGTTATGCATACACCTTGTTTGATCATGGCCTTAATATCTAGATTTATCTGGTGTTTTTAAGCACGATTAATACTTTGAATAAATATGTTTATATGATTCAAATTGGCATAAGCTTGCTATTTGTTTGAATGTTTATGAATGTAATGCATACAAATAAATCATATTCTTTTTTGTATGCAAGTGATTGTTGTTACAATATTATTCATACCATCTATTACACAAGTTAACCTTAAATGATCAATAATTTTTCTGAACCACAATTACTCATTCTGAATGATTCACAGATCAATTACATTGAATTAAACTATAGTTACTATAGATTCATATCCTTGACGAGGTATTAAAAAATTCACATGTAAGCAGCGATGACTAAAAAAAATCTAAAAATTAAATGTGTTGAAAAACACTGGTGCACATCGATAATGCTCCCCTGAAAGCTTTGCTTGATTTGGCATACGAAATCTCTGCATGTGTCAAGTCCTTGATGTGCACTAAGTTCGATATTTTTATAGAAATCAAAAGAAATAAATTCAAAATAATTAAAAAAACCTAATCCTTTCACTCTGTAAGGGGTACATATAATCATAAGAATTAACACAAAACTACGAGCTAAATTAAACTACAATTTTAATAGTTTCAAAATTTACATGATGATTCATAAATCGACAAAATTATTTATTTTTTAACAAATATTCAAAACCATATTTACATTTTTATATTCATATTCACAAAATTATGTGAAGGCTAAACAAAATCGACTTGCCAAAGATCCAATAAAATCATGCCCTGATAGGAGTTATCTCTCTTATTGATCAGATATTAACAATGCAATAATGTGGACAAGACAAGATATTGTCAATGATTAACCTTAACACTAATGAGCCTATCACACAGCAGAGAAACGGATTTGATAAGCATACATTTATTCGACGTCACTAGCACATAAAAACTATCTTTATCTTTTTCTTTAGTAGATAGATTGTTAAGTGTTAGATTCTTAATTTACTTTGATATAATATACTTCATGTTTTTCTTTAGTAGATAGATTGTTAAGTGTTAGATTCTTAATTTACTTTGATATAATATACTTCATGTGGAGTAGACCTTATATATTAATGGCCTTAATAAGTATAACTTTAGTACTATAAATTTATATTATATTTTTATAAATCATAACATAGATTTCTCTTAATGTACTCCCTTTATTAAAGAATGGTGTTTTTATAATAATAATGATAGTGACTTGTAACATTATTTAGACCAAATTAATATATAAACTTGATTCAATTGTACAATTTATATATAATAATTTTTTTTATAAAAATGATCATTTTTAATTATTAATAATAAATATGATTGTAAGAGTTATTTAAAAACTTTTTTTTTTCAAATTTAAAATAAAATTCTTAAGAAAATTAGTATTTTTTGTATGTGTGTGTCCAACAAACACTGAATCTTCCTAGAAATTTATAAATATACTTCAGTCTTAATTGTTTCTAATGTTACAAATATAAACAACTCACTGGGAAGGATTCATTCAGTAGGTGCAAGGTTCAAAACATAAGGTGCTCCAAACAAATTTTGGTAGTGAGGTCCTTAGAATTAATGGTGATGTGGTTGAAAGGGGGTAACACATTTAATATATGTAGCACCCTGTTGTGCACATGCATATTGTGTTCGATTCGAAGTTTCACGAAGCAACAGTGCGAATGGCCTTTCTTGTTGTAGTTCCCTATTTTTATCTCACAAGTCTCTTTTTCTCTATGTACACCTCTTGTATTTTTCAAAATTATTTGATGATTTTCGAGTTAAAATGAGATTTTTGTTATGCACTTTTATCTATCTTGAATAGTGATTTTAACACCCTTCACTAGTCAAAGAGTTGACAGAGGTAAATTTGTTTTGCATTCTAAGGTTTCCTTTAAGAAAAACTCACACCCAAACGATGGTCACTATTGTTGTAGAAATCTTGTGATGCTTTCTAAGAGTTTTTAAATCTCAGTTCATATCTACGATTTACATATCTACATCATTTGCGATGAGGTTATAATAATTACTCTGAATTAGGATTATTTTTGAATTTGAGATTTTTTCTATTTTTGAAAATATATGTTGCTTGGGGCAAATTAATCCATCATCCTCAAAAATCAACGTATGCAAGCATTAGCTCAAGTGGGTTAATCTCATCTATTCCTCAAATCCATTCTAGCATCTTCCTCTCTTTTTTGAGAGCCTATCGACATCCTTCATCCCCACATGCCCTCTCAAAGGGGCATCGTCCATCACATTCTACCATCCATCATCATCTAACTTTCATCCACCTATTTTTTACTTCTTCTTTCTTTGAAAATTTGTTAGTCCCCCCAATATCTCACAACGTTCTTTTTTCCGCTTCTTCTTTCTTTTGAAAAATATGTAACTTAGCATTATGTTAACATTATAATTTTTTAATGAAGTAAATGGTTTACCTTGAATTCTAAAACATACAATACCAAGAGTATATTTAAATATTTAAGATGTCAAAGCAAAGTTAAGTATACATTATAACTTTTTTCCTTTGTATTGGGTTTACAAGAATGTTGAATTTCGGATTTTTTTTATTTTTGAAAATATGCATTGTTTGGGGCAAATTAATCCATCATCATCATAAATCAACGTATGCAAGCATTAACTCGAGTGGGTTAATCTCATCTATTTGTCAAATCCATTCTAGCATCTTCCTCTCTTTTTTGAGAGCCTATCGACGTCCTTCATCCCCACATGCCCTCTCAAGGGGGCATCGTCCATCACATTCTGCCATCCATCATCATCGAACTTTCATCCACCTATTTTTTACTTCTTCTTTCTTCGAAAATTTGTTACTCCACCCAATATCTCACTAACACTCTTTTTTCCGCTTCTTCTTTCTTTTGAAAAATATGTAACTTAGCATTATGTTAACATTATAATTTTTTCATGAAGTAAATGGTTTACCTTGAATTCTAAAACATACAATACCAAGAGTATATTTAAATATTTAAGATGTCAAAGCAAAGTTAAGTATACATTATAACTTTTTGTCCTTTGTATTGGGTTTACAAGAATGTTGATTTTTTTTCCTTTTTTTTCTTTAACTAGAACGACATTCAAAAGATTAGTTTACTGACCATACCCGAATAAACTTTAGCTGATTTATGATATTGTTGTCTCTTTAATAAAAAGTGAAATTGTGTAACAATTGAATTTAACAACTTATCAAGGGGTGATTATTATAAGACAGGACGTTAAATTATTTGAACACATAAATTAGTGTGCTTATTGTTTTTTGACAAGTGTGATAACATTAGGATTTTAAATGGCAAAGAATGTTTGTGCTCATTTGTAATTAATGCTTGGGTTAAATAACAGAGCTGTAGATATTTGTAATGCAAACAAAAATATGAAGAGATGTTACTATTATTACGAAACCTGAGTGTTTCTTTTTTGTCTCAATCAATTATCTATTAATAAAATAAGGGAGAGGATTCAATAATATGTGTCTTAATTTTGTGTTTACGTGGTGCTTAAATGGTATCACGTCAAAACGTAAAATTAATGTCGATAGATAGTTGAACATGTTTGTTTTTTGATTTGATATTTTTGGTATTTGATGTGGTAATACAAACATATGGTTTTGATTGTCATGCAAGGGGTCATTATAGTGTCATTTTGGAGGTCCAACTAACCCTTGATCACTACATTTTGGAAAAAATTTAAGTGGGCACCAAAAGTTGGGCATTTAAACTCTAATTAATACTGCACATCCCATGTAATGAATGCACCTAGTTGGAGATGACAAGGCATTAACGCCTCACCACCCTGCATTTATGCTCCATTGAATCGCATTGCGTGAACCCATCCTGATGCTATTTGACACCAACATTCTCGTGTCTTCCTCCCCATCACATTGAATGTGCATTGTTGTTGAAGGGAAGAGGAGATGGAAGGTTTGGGAGACGGGATGGTGGGAAGAGCATAAGCCAAGATAAGATGCTTGTTGTCACTTGCCATCATTGCTTACAAGTGAGGTTTTTATGTCACTAAGGTTGTGAGCCAAATGGTTTTAAAAATGTTAATATGGCTTTGAATGTTTGTGAAAAAATAAATAATTTTGTTTATCTCTATCAATCATTCTATGAATTCTTAAATTGTAGTTAAATTTAGTTTAGTTGATCTATGAATTGTTCAGAATGAGTAATTTTGGCTTACAAGTTTTAATGGTAGTCCAAGGTTATCGTAATAGACCCCTACTTAATCTTTAGAAAATAGCACTCAGCCCATGCTATGCATGCAATCAAGTTGAGATGACAAAGCATTTACACCTTCCCACCTTGTATTTAAGACCCACCATTTGGGATTGAAGGAGCCCATCCCTGTGTTATTTCACATCGACTAGTTTGCATCTTCGTCCCCATCACTCTGCATGTGTTGTTGTTGAAGGGAAGAGTAAATGGAGGATTTGTGCGAACGGTGAGATGCTACAAAGAGAACTAGCCGAAACCCTGCCAAACCCAAACCCCCACCTACTTTGTAAGTGGTATTTACTTCTGCCATTTCTAAGTGTTATTTACATGTTCTCTTTGCTTCTAAGTGTTATTTGCCTACTCTCTTTGCTTCTAAGTGCTATATACCTGCTCTCCTTTCTTCCACCATTTCTAACTGTTATTTACCTGCTCTCTTTGCCTACTCTATGTGTTATTTATAGAGACATCTCGATCTGTGTTGTTCTTCACTTGCCATCGCTACTTGCAAACGAGAGTTTTTATATCTCACTAAGGCTATGAGCCAAATGGTTAAAGAAGTGTGAATATGGCTTAGAATGTTTGTTAAAAAACAAGTAATTTTGTTGAATCCTTTTATGAATTATCATACTATAGTAACTATAATTTAATTCAATGTAGTCAAACTATGAATCATACAGAATGACTAGGTTTTGCTTTACATCTACCCCACACAGTCTAAAAGGAAATTTTTTTTCTAGTATTCTAGGTTTATTTCTTTTGAGCTTTGATAAATTGGTCTCAGAAAAATGAATGGCCGTTTGAAGTTAACTTCTACAATAGGTGGCTATTGTGATTTGGGTTTTCTAATTGCAATCATTTATTATTATTAAGTAGGTTTACGATGAATAATATTGTAACAACAATCAATTGCATGAGTGCAACTCACATAAATAAACAGTTGATATGTTGTATGAATTCCATTCATACAAATACCTTGTCATACAAACCTCTATGTTGGGAATGTGTGCATATCGTAGGTTGAACGCTATTAATTGAAGTTTTAAAGATACCATACACTTTTGGTGTCCATTTAAATATTTTTGGGAATTTGATTATCACTGATCTGTTTGTCCTTCAAAATGGCTCTATAATGATCCCTTCCATGGTAATAACAACCCTGGCACTGTAGGCATCTAATATTTTTTGGGTGTGTTAAATACACTGTGAGAACAATTTCTTGTTGACTATAAGAAGCAAAGAAAGTCACCCTATAATAAAGTGAATGCACTAGTGAGAATAATTTCTTATTGACTAGAAGAAGTAATCAAAGTCACCCTATGATAAAGGAGACTATAAAGAATATCTGCTACCAAAGGCTGACTTTGAATGCTTCTGATAGTGAATGAAAACCTTCAAGGCTTCTATCAAGAGACCACCTATGCTCTTCCACTCAACACAATGCCAATTCAGGTGACAATTATTATGAATTGCATCTTTTGGCAAATTTTCCATTACTATGAGTTTCCAGGTTATAATTGTTGTTCCCAAAATTTGTCACTTATTTTGGGACAACATGTGAACTATTTTGGTTCAATAGACCAAAATCCTCTCTTCCCTTTTCAAAAATTGTTCTGAGCATTCAAGTTCTTCATTTTTCAAGCTTTTTCAAATATCTACGGACTCTGCAGGCTAGAATCTATGAACTTTGCAGGCTTGAATCTACGGACTCTGCAGATAGGTTTCTACAGACTCTGCAGGCTTGAAATTAGCAGGTTCAACAGGTTCAATGGCTTTAATAGATAAATTCTCTCAAAAGAGCAAGTTTCTATCACTTAGGCATTTTTAGGATCGGTTCAACATCTTGGTTCAATCAAAAATGTTCATCGGCAAGATTCAAAGGAAGAATCACACCATTTAACCATTGAACCTTTAACCCAAAAGGTTCAATGGTTCAACGGGTTCAAAGGTTCAACGTCATCGGCAAGAGTTAAGCGCTTTGTCAAAATTTCATCAAGTTCAACTGCTTCAAGGTTCAACGGCCTCAAAAAACTTAGTGAAAAGAAGAAGGCTTGAACCATTGAATCATTGAACCTTGAACCATTTTGGTTCAAAGGTTCAACGGGTTCAATGGTTTGACAGGTTCAATGTGCCGTTGGTTCAAGCGGTCAAAAATACTTAGCCAAATCACAGAAATTGAACCATTGAACCGAAGTCAGTTCAATCGGTTGGTTTAATCAAAGGTTCAAAGGACTGCCCCAAAGCCAAAGGAACAAGTACCCTTGCGGAGGGCAGTGAGCAAAAGCAGGCAAAGTTGGAATTCCTTCGGAAAAATGACTAAGGCTGAAAGAGAAGAATCCTTCGGACTTTCTCCCTGAGGAAATGGCTAAGTAAAGGAACCGTTGGAATTCCTTCGGGAATATTTTCATCGAAAAAATAGATAAGGCAAAGGTGAATTCTTTCGAACAAAATGTCCAAAGGAAAAGCCCGAAAGGGAAAGTAGAAGCCCAGCAGAAAAGTGTTCCAAGCAAAAGCCTAGCGGAAAAATGATAAAGGAAAGATTTCCTTCAGACATTTTGTTCGAAGGAAATCAAGGATGAAGTCCGTTCAAGAAACAAAAGTCCGCCATTGGAATCTAAGCACAAAGGCCGCCGAAGGATCCCAAAGGGTAGGTACCCTTGCGGGGGGCTCTCAGCACCAAGAAAAGGACCTTTCCCAAAGCCCGAAGGGACACCTTCCCTTCGGGACATTTCAAAGGCTACAAAGAATGAACCATTGAACTGTTGAACCTTGAACCAAAAGTTTCAATGAGTTCAAAGGTTCAACCAGTTTGATGAAGATCAAAGGGCTTAGAAAGAACAAGAAAGCGAGGGAACGAAGAATGAACTAATGCACCGATTGAACCTTGAACCAAAAGAGTTCAAAGTTCAACGGTTCAAAGATAGTATCAAACAAAGAAAGAAGCAACAAATGGATGAGTTCAAAGAAAGGATGGTTCAACCAGACAAAACAAAGAAATGAATGAACAAAGGCAGCGATTGAACCAGGAAGCTGAGAAAGATCACCCGAACTGATGAACCAATGAGCCAATGAATTTTCAATAGGTTCAAAGGTTCATGGTTCAACATGTTTCAAGCAACTAGTAACCAGTGACGTTCCCATAGACGTCAAATTTAAGGTAATGGATTATATGTTAATATTTGAATATGGCACGGAATTTGAAGAGTAAATAAAGTAACTAGTTGAAAAGAGAGCTTGAGAGCTCAAACTACTATAGGGAAGAGAGAACAATTCAAAAGATCATAAGTATCTATAAGGGAGTTATTTCTAGTAGGTGAAACAGTGGATCAATGGTCATATGAGCACACCAAATCAAAGACGCGACCTGTTTTGCTTCCATGAAGTAATGGCAAATTGGATAGTTGTGCAGGCACCAAGAAAAAGGACCAGACAGCTCACGCTAAGGAGGAGACATATAAGATGGATGGGCACACCATAGTCAAGGGAATACACTGTTCCAAGCATGGCCCTCCAGATAGAAATGAAAATGCATTCAAGGCATTGAATGCAGTATGGGTCGTCCCATGGGAAGAAGCGCCAAGCCTTTCTTGGCTGCTATACATTGTAATCTCTTACATTAGGCAAAAGGAAATATTTTTTATTTTATGAAAGCAAAACTCTGCCCAAATTGAAAGGCGAATACTGAGACTTTGAGCTCAGATTGTTGTTCATATTATTTTATCTGAATGAGAAAGCAAATTACTTGTAGACTTTGTGCTGTTATAGCTTGTGCCATTTTAGGAGATTGTTCTTATGTCTATCTTCTAGATGCATTCTTATTTATTTAATTTAACAGGTAGAACTATTGGAAGTGATAAGGAAGATGTCCTGAAGTCAGTTGCTTTCAGACTTTGTGCTGTCATAGTTGTCTTCAGTGTGTGTTTTTAGTTTCTTTTTGTGTTGAGGATCCTGGGATGACTTTGCACCCCCATTATCCTTTGTGTTTCACTCTTTTGGAAGTTGAGGTGGAGACTTTGTGTTCCATTTCATCCTACTAGTTCTTGCGCCCTTGCTATCAAATTACTTGTCACTACCTGAAAGAACTCCTGTGCCCTGCTATAAGACCACTTCTGAAAGAAGAGAAGTGCCTTCAGTATCATCAATAGGGTTCCTCCTTTTTTTGTGAACATCATCTCTAAAAAAAGAGAGGTGGATGGTGTAGACCTACCCCGAGTGTTATTTTCTACTTATATATATATATATATATATATATATCTCCTACATATTTATAGGGAACCTCCCCTTAATGAGAGGAGAGATTTGTCCACCTCTGATGTAGTAAACCTGCACATTGGGCCGACCAATCTCCCTTGCTGTGGTTGATAAGACTTATTTTTCTCATCAATTAGTTGATTGACAAAATATTCACCCAACAACTTTTTGGCGACTCCGCTGGGGACAGAACAAGTAGTTTGAAGCTTCAAGCTTCAAGCTGAAGCAAGACCAATCCCTTCTCATTTTTATCCTACAATCTGGAAACTCCACACTATAACAGAAGTCAGAGAGCCCAAGGTGTTTTTGACCCTATTTTTGAATTGGTGCAAAAGGGAAATTCTAATTTGTTCCCTCCCCAACTTCAAGTTCAACGATCCAAGAGTGTTCCTCCTACCCGTACCAGGACACCAATATAAGGCAAAAATACCTTTTTTGCTGTCAGTAGAGTGTTGCCTATACATACGCCACCCAAATTTTTTATCCCTCTTTTTCATAATCAAATCATCGCAGTTTAAGGCCCCTGGGGTAACTCATTTGACCCACTCAATCTTACTCCACCTTTGCATGAGCTACCATGTAGTTCAAGAAAGAATTTCCCCAAATTCTTTGGTGATGGGAGAGTTCATCTTAATGAACACATTGTAGCTTTCAACATAGCCTGTGGTGTGATAGGTGTGGAATTTGAGGACGTGGCAGTCAAGCTTTTCATGGAAACACTACAAGGTGTTGCTGCAGACTGGTTCTACCATCTACAGGCTAGGTCAGTGACTGACTGGGACACCCTTAAAGATAAATTTGAAGCTAGGTTCAAGCCTATAGAAGATGCACACACCTTACTAGCCTAGCTCACACAGATGAAGAAGGAACCTCATGAACCTATGAGGTATTTCATGTCAAAGTTTGATAATCTGAGGAACCGAATTCCTACAATTGCTCAGCCAACACCTAAAAACCTCAAATGCTTCTTTATCAACTCATAACTCCCTGAAGTGAGTTTTTTGTTGAGACGTGATGGCCACATAGACCTTGAAGCTACTCAATATTTGGCTACTGAGGTATAAAATGACCTTATCTTGGTAGGAAAGATAAGGAGAGACCCTAACAAAGGTAAATCCTCTTCATCTTCAGAATACTCACCTTCAGCCACCATTAATCCAATGGTGCAGAGGCTATCAAATGAATTACTGGCCATCAAAAAATAAATGTACAAGGGATGTCATCTTCTCCTTCATATAAAGATGTACCAAGGAAGACATTCCCCAATCAGTCATACCAAGGCAATGCTACCAAGAATCAAGGGCAAGCAAATCATCTCCCTCCCCCTCAGAGGAATAACCTTGCCATTGAAGCACTCCAACCAACTCAGCAATTGGATATCTTGAAGCTGAATCAGAATTTTCATTCCAGCCTAAGTTGAATCTTGAAGATGATGCTATTCTCTTCACTGAGGAAGAAGAAGAATTAGCTGGTGACTCCAACATTGGTTTCTTAAATTACCAGGATGAACCCAAAAATGAAGGTAAAGTAGCTGAGGGATCATATATTGTGTTCTCTCGATCCAAGAATCAATCAGCCCAGCAAGCTGATAAAAAAAAGACAGAGGAGCTACCTCAACCAATAATTTCAATTGCTAAGCGGGGAACCACTCTTCTTTTCCAACCAAAAGACCTAGTGATTGCAAGAAAGGTAAGTACATCAAACATCCCTACGCCTTCTACTTCAAATTCACAGTCCAGTTCTCCCCCTCCTAAAAATCAAAAAGTTGAACTCCCATCCTCTGTGCCTAGTTCATCTCAAACATTTCACATAATTGACCATATAAATAAAACCAAAATTCAAATGTCTAAATTTGAATTTTTGCAGTCCCATCCTGAGCAATTAGATAAAATTGGTTCAGTGTGTGAATAACCAAAATGTCCCTATAGGACAAGCAATTCTGAAGGTAACTCATGATTCCCTCAAGAATGCACCCACCTAGAATAACCTTATCATTACATCTCCTGCTATTCCCAGTAGGACTGAACCATTTTATGTCTCATTGTTGATAAATAGATATCAGCTGAATAATTGCATCATTGATTTTGAAACTTCAGACAACGTCATGCCTGCCAAAGTGGCTGAAGCCCTTGGTCTCACACTGACCAAAACATTTGGTAGATGCTTCTCCATGGAGAACAAGTAAGTGCCTCTGCTGGGACAAATGAAGGATGCTCAATTTACATTTGCAGCCTTTCCAGACAAAAGAATCAAGATGACTGTCCTAGTGGCCGACGTCCCAGCATCATATGGCATCCTTCTTGGGCAAAATTTTTGTAAGGATGTTGGTGGCAAATTAAGTATGGATCTATCCGAGGCAAAGATCCCAATCAAAGGTGTTATGAAGAGATTGCTCCCTCAAAAGGAAGTAAAATATGTGGTCACCCAAACCTCAGCACCTGAAGATCAAATTATGTTTAAGTCTTCAGGCATAGGTAACTACTTTCTATCCACGGATGAAGTTCATGAGGCATCTGGTGAAGCTCTTGAAGGTGACAACTTGAATATTAGTTCAGCTAGAATAGTAGAAGAATTGGTGGAGTGCAATGCAAGTTTGGAAGGATCTCCCCCTCCAAATGAAGAAGAATCTAAAGAAAAATCAGTATCAAATGAGGTATGGATTCTGGAATTCAATGGTAGCTACTCTTCTACTAGTTAAGGAGCTGGGATTGTGTTGATATCTCCTCAAGGAGATATTTTTTCATCCTAAAAATTATAGTTCAGCAATACCAATAATACAACTGAGTATGATCACTATTGCTTGGATTGAGTGCTGCTCGAGACAAAGGCATCAAACTCCTTCATGCCAAAGGAGATGCTGAATTGGTGGTTTGTCAAGTGAGAAACCTGTATCAAATCAAAAATGAGAGATTGAAACACTACCGTAATCTAGTTTGGAATCAGATTGAAAGTTTTGATGCTTTCAGCATCTCTACCATACCAAAAGAATTTAATGATCGAGCTGATGCACTGGCTGTTTCAGCAACTCTACTGGTTCCTCACCCAGACTTCAAAGGAGACAGGTACACTATTAAATTGGTCTTTCAACCAAGTGTACCTAATAATGCCAGTCATTGGTAGGTGTTTAACAATGACAACCAAATCATTGCCTTCTTGAAACAAAAAGATAGCTTTGAACAGCTTCATTTCGAAGGCAGTAAACCTCAGAAGCTTGAACCAACCCCACAATCAAGTGCAAACGTAAGTGAGGAGTTCCTACAACTGGAAGGGAATAAAATTCTCAAAGGATTGGTCTCCCTTGAGAAGCTATTTGAAAAACATGACATATTCATCAAACAACAACAAACAAATTCAAGCTCCTCCCAAGAGTTTGATCAGATAAATTTGGGTACCAAGGAAGATCCCAAGTTAGTGAACATTGGGAAATGTTGCACTCCTAAGGAGAGAATCAAGTTCATTGCTCTACTCCGTCAGTACATGGATGTCCTAGCATACTCTTATGATGATCTGAAGTCACTCAGGCTTAAAGAAATCTGCCATGACATTCCTCTCAAAAGTGGTTTAGTGCCTTATAAGCAAAAATCTAGGCAGTACAATCCAAAGATATCAGGTACTATTCTGTTTGAAATGTAGAAAATGTTGAATGCTAGGATAATTTTCTCCATCCATCATTCCACATGGATTGCCAATATAGTCCCTGTGAGGAAGAAGAACGACAAAATTTGCCTTTGTGTAGATTTTAAAAATTTGAATCAGTCATCCTTAAAGGATAACTATCCTTTGCCCATCATAGACCAAGTACTTCAGATAGTGACTGGTTCAAAAATGTTATCAATCCTGGACAGCTTCTCAGGATACAATCAAGTTGAAGTTGGTGAAGCAGATCAGCACAAGACTACCTTCACCACAACTTGGGGCATGTTTGCATATAGAAGGATGCCTTTTGGCTTGATAAATGCTGGCGCCACCTTCCAAAGAGCAATGGACCTTGATTTCAAGGATGAGATGGGTAAGTTCATTGTAGTTTATCTTGATGACTTGATCGTCTTTTCTAAGCATCGCCTGGATCATATATGCCACTTGAAATAAGTGCTGGAACGCTACCGCCAAAATGGCATTTTTTAAACTTCAAGAAGTCTATTTTTGGAGTGACAAAAGGGAAACTCCTCAAACACATGGTGTCCCGAAAAGGCATAAAGATTGACTCAGACAAAGTCAAGTCCATCCAGGAACTTACTTTGCCCACAAGTAAGACTGCAGTTCACTCTTTCTTTGGAAAGGTGAAATTCTTACTGTTGATGATTTAAAATTGTGCTTGTTCTAAACACCAACAATGGGAAGTTTCAAGATGTGGGACTTGAGACTTGAAACAACCTCCAGATTTTTGAGAAGCTGGTTCTTTATATCAAGTGTATATTGGGAAAAGGGACAAGAATTTTAACAGAAACACAAATGCAAGAAAGAAAATCTAACTATGGCGATGCGCCTGAATGTAATTCGACCTTAATCCTGAGCATAGTGAGACTACATTTAAGACTAATTTACATTTAAGAGAAAACAAGTGCATGATCAATGTAAAAGATGGAAACAATAGAAACAGAGGCTCATGGCATAGACTACTTTTGCAGTGATACAAAAAATGTCAACAAAGGCATAGGGTTCAATCTTCTTATTTAAATTTTCCAGTCACATAAGAGGCATAGAAACACACACAGTTATATAAACTTTTCAACTCAAGAAAATGAGACAAAGGCAAATGACATTCCTAATCACAACTCTAGAAGGTCTAAACTCTTGACAACACAGCCTAGACTACTTTTGTAATGACACAGAAAATATCAACAAAGGCATAGGATTCAATCTTCTCATTAATTCTCCAGTCACATAAGAGGCACAGAAACATGGATAGTTACATAAACCTTCCAACTTAAGAAGATAGAACAAAAGTAGATGATATTCCTAGTCACAGCTCCAAAAAGTCTAAACTCTTAACAATAATTCTCTCAAAAAATTCTCTCTGGTATTTCATCCTCCTGGTGGTGATCTCTACACCCTTATTTATATCCTTGGATTCACTCTGAATTATCTGCTTGTTCCCAATCTAACAACCCAACTGAAATCTAACCGAATTGGAAATGTCTAACAGAAGATATTTTATAGATTTTGAAATGCTTTGTCTTCTAGCAGTTCATTGGCTGAAACAGATTGCAGGACGCTCCCTTCTCTTAAACGCTAGGTAACACTTAGCCAATTTCTTGAAAACCTTCTTATTACTTTAGGAGATATCAGAGGATGACACTTGGTATGTTCCACAGAACCTATCGAAGACACGTAGCACTTTTCGCTTAACTTATACTCTTTTGTGTCTTTGCTCAGGAGTGTTCCACCTTTGACACTTGTCGCAATCCGCTTCCTCAAAATTTCAACAACTTAAAATAAAATAAGACCCACAGCATTTCTTACTTGAGTAACTTTAAAAGGAACACAGAGACAGGTGTCAATCTCTGTGGCTTCATTAAAGGACACATGGCAATCTTCGCTTTACTTATTTGGGGTTATGTGGTAGTCTCCACTTCTTTTAGTTACCTTTTTAGAAACCTACAGAAGATGACACGTGGCGGTCTCCACTTTACTCAATTTATACCATAAAAACAAATGGGTCTCATTTCATATTTACATGGACAACGACACTTGACGGCTTCTGCTTGCTTCAGAAACAAGACTTAAGACCCACCATGGTCTTTGTTATATCAGTGAAGCAAAAATGAAGATAATTTAGATCGCAACACGTGGTGGCTTCTGCTCTCTTTTGCTGGGATACGTGGCATCTTTCGTCGCTTTTAGAAAAACAAAATTAAGACCTTCTGCGACTACCACTTGGTGCTTTATGCTTGATCCTGATACTTAGCTTGTTAAAACCTTTCGCTAAAAAGAGATGAAATGTGGGTGCCGATATGAAACCACGAATGTTGACACTTGGCGCATTTCACTGAGTCGCTATGAGATATGTGGCACGTTCTGACTAACTCATAGAAAATATGAAAGGTGCCTCAGATGATGACACTTGGCAATTTCCACTTGAGAAAGGATGCCTCAGATGATGACACTTGTCAGCTTTCGCTTGATTTTGACACTTAGACAAAAAATGAATCAAAAGGAAAATAGAGCTCGTGATCTATTTCAAAACTTTGCCATCTCAGACCAAAGTATGCGAGGACAAAATTTTGTGATGCGCGATTGAAAAATAGAATGAAACCTAGAGTAAATCTTTACTCTACACTTACAAAGGTTCATCCTCGAGTTTGCTGAGAAGACTCACCATATTGTAAACATGATGAAGGGAAAGGTCACCTTCAGCTAGACTGAAAAAGGCAAATTGGCATTTCAAGACATCAAGACTGCTATTGCTCATGCCCTAATTCTAGTTTGTCTAGACTATAACAAGGAGTTCACCATATACAGTTATGCTTTTGAACACACTTTTAGCAATTTTGGTTCAACAGAACCAAAAAGGTGTGGAATATCCTATTTATTTCATGAGCTATCCTCTCGAAGGTAATGAGCTGAAGTACTTGAACATGGAGAAGCATGCTTATGCAGTGGTGAAGGTAGTAAAGCATTTCTACTTCTACATCCTAAATTCACACACTACTACTGTTGGGGATCAACCAACAATGGATTACACTTATGAAAGCAATGAATGCGGAAATAAACAGATAGATAAGTAACTGAAATGATAAATAGCACAGAACAAGATATACAAGAAAACACCCTGAAAACTTGTATTAAAAAAACTCTTTACAATAGGAATACAAATGAAGAACTTTGTTCTTCCACACCTCTCTCAGATGCACACAAGATCTCTCACTAGATCTCTATTCCTTAAGAGCTCTCTCTAAAGTACAGTCCTTCAAACATTCACAATGTTCTACTCGTACTCAATTACACTCTCTCATCATCATACAATAGCTTAGAAGATCTCTCCTACATATAGAAATAGGAAACTTAAGCATGCTCTTACAACAAACAGTTAAGCCTCTTCAACAAGGGCTCTAAAAATAATATTGCTAACAATAGAGACGTGAGCTTGAGTCTACAACTCAAACTCATCATGCAAACACTCGCTTCTGTCCTCGGAAATAGCTTTCTGGACACGCAGGTAACCGACGTCGGTTCCTGTCTGTTCGCCTGTGACCGTCGCCGGCCGACCATACCGCCGACATCGGCGCCTCTGAACTGCAACTGACTGACGTCGGTCGCTCCTGACCGACGCCGGCATCTGTGTAGACCCGAACCTGTTTGTCTATGCTCCTTGGTGAAGCTTTTAGCTCCACATACCTAACAATCTCCCACTTGGAGATAAACCAGCTGCACCAATACCTGTACAGCAAGATCTTCTAGCTCCTCCATCTTCAACTCAATCGTGAAGACCAATAGAAGTTGAATGAAGATTCAACTTCTCCTTAGTAACCGGCTTTGTTAGCATATCAGCAGGATTCATGTCTGTATGGATCTTCTCCAGCTTCAACTCACCATCTTCCAATACCTGCCGTATGAAGTGGTACCTTAGCTGTATGTGCTTGGTTCTAGAATGAAAAGTTGAGTTCTTAGCCAAATGGATTGCACTCTGACTGTCACTATGCAATTTGCAACTCCCATGCTCCCTTCCAAGCTCTTCCATGAACCGTGTCATCCATATCATTTCCTTGCTAGCTTCTGTAGCTGCAATATATTCTGCTTCTGTAGTTGACAAGGCTACAACCTTCTGCAACTTAGAAATCCAACTAACTGTCGTTCCACCTACAGTAAAAACATAACCTGTGGTGCTCCTCCTGCCATCCAAATCCCCTGCCATATCTGAATCTACATAGCCATGTAGAGAGGTATCTGAACCTCCATAGCATAAGTGTCTGTTGCTGGTTCCTCTCAGATATCTAAGGATCCATTGTACTGCTTTCCAATGTTCCTTTCCTGGATTGGCCATATACCTGCTTACTACTCCCACTGCTTGGGCAATATCTGGTCTAGTACACACCATTGCATACATCAAACTTCCTACCGCGGAAGAATATGGAACCTTATTCATGTACTCTACCTCATCATGTGAATTGGGACATTGTTCTTTACTTAACTTGAAATGTCCTGCCAAAGGCGTGCTTACCGGTTTCGCATCCTGCATGTTGAACCGTTTCAACACCTTGTCCACATAATCTTCTTGAGACAATATCAACCTGTGCTTTTCTCTGTCTCTCTTGATGCTCATGCCAAGGATTTTCTTAGCTGCTCCCAAATCCTTCATGGCAAACGTTTGAGCTAACTTTGCTTTAAGCTCTGAGATGTCCTGCATGTGAGACCCTGCAACCAACATGTCATCTACATACAACAATAGAATAATGTATCTACCGTTATCAAATCTCTTAAAATATACACAATGGTCTGATTGACACCTACTGAAGCCATGCTCAGTCATAAACCTGTCAAATTTCAAGTACCATTGCCTTGGAGCTTGCTTGAGGCCATACAAGCTTTTCTTTAACCTGCACACTAGTTTCTCCTTACCCTTGACCTCGAAACCTTCTGGCTGTTCCATGTAAATTTCCTCATCTAAATCTCCATGAAGAAATGTTGTTTTAACATCTAGCTGCTCAAGATGCAAATCCTCAAAAGCAACCAAAGATAATACAACCCTTATAGAAGTCATCTTAACAACTGGAGAAAAAATCTCACCAAAGTCAATACCTGGCTTTTGTGCAAATCCTTTTACAACCAATCTGGCCTTGTATCTCATCTGACCATCCTCGCCTTCCTTCAACCTGTAAGTCCACCTGTTCTTCAGTGTTCTCTTACCAGCTGGCAATTCAACCAAATCCCATGTTTGGTTCTCTCTTAAGGACTCCATCTCCTCAACCATGCCATGCTCCCACTTACTCCTGGACTCCACCTGTAAAGCTTCTTCAAAACTTTCTGGTTCTCCACCATCGGTTAGTAATAAATAATATAAAGAAGGAGAATATCTAATTGGAGGCTTACTTACCCTTTCAGACCTCCTGATTGGTGTCTTGGACTCGTTTTCAACAATCTATCCACCCAAATTTTCTGACAGTGACCGATCTCGACCACCTGTAGTCCTGTTACTGGCCGACGCCGGTGCCTGGTCTGCCGACATCGGTCTCTGTATGACCGACATCGGTTTCTGTATTGCCGACGCCGGTGCCAAACCTGCCAACGTCGGTCTCTGTGTTTTTCTGTAAGTGATTATTTCTTTTTTCTGCGAGCTCATTTTGGACCATAACTTCGTCCAACTCATTATTGCTCTGCCCAGCTTGATCTAGCTTCCTTGTCTGATCACTGTACATCACCCTTTCATTGAAAACAACATCACGGCTCCTGATTACTTTGTTAGTTCCTAGATTCCAAAATCTGAAACCAAAATCATCTGAGCCATAGCCTATAAACGTGCACCTCATAGACTTAGCATCAAGCTTCTTTCTATTTTCCTTATCTATGTGCACAAAGGCTTCACAACCAAAAACTTTGAGATATGAGAGATCAACCTTTTTACCTGTCCACGCCTCTTCTGGAATTCCACCATCCAGAGCTGTAGAGGGTCCACTGTTGATCAGGTACACTGCGGTGTCAACTGCTTCTGCCCAAAACTCTAAGGGCAACCCTGCATGCAATCTCATACATCTTGCACGCTCCATAATAGTCCTGTTCATCCTTTCAGCAATACCATTCTGCTGAGGTGTCCTTGGAACCGTCCTTTGCCTACGGATTCCATTATGTAACAATACAATTTAAACTTAAGACTGCAGAACTCACCGCCATTATCAGATCTCAAGCACTTTAATCTTTTGCCTGTTTCATTCTCAACCATGGCTTTCCATATCTTAAAAGTCTCAAAAACATCAGATTTCTTTTTAATACAGTAGATCCATACCTTTTTTGTGGCGTCATCTATGAATGTAACATAGTACTGTGATCCGCCAATAGAGGCTACGTGAGCCGGTCCCCACACGTCTGTGTGAACAAGCTGCAACTTCTGCCTTTTCTTAGTAGACCCAGTCTTTAGAAAACTAACCCTTTTCTGTTTTCCAAACACACAATGCTCACAAAATTCTAGATCCATACTTTTCAAATCTGAAAGCATACCTTTAGACTTAAGGATAGACATCCCCTTCTCACTCATGTGGCCAAGCCTTGAGTGCCACAATTTAGCATCCACATCTGAAGTAGATAAAACTGAAGGAGATTTGTTAGTAATACAATTACACAAATAGAGAGTACCTTCTCTCTTACCTCTGGCCATAACAAGTGCACCCTTGGTCACTTTCCAAGAATCTGCTGTGAGAGTTACTGTACAACCCTCATCACCTAGCTTACCTACAGAAATCAGATTTCTCTTCAAACTAGGAACATGCATCACATTCCTCAACACCCATGTGTTGCCATTCTGCATCTTTAGCTGCACTTTACCTTTGCCAATAATCTTACAAGGCTCATCATCCCCTAAGTACACTATTCCAAAATCTCCATGGACATAGTCACTGAAATATTCTCTGTTAGGGGTAGCATGGAAAGATGCACCAGAATCTAATACCCAAGATTCTATGTTATTATGCAAAGAGAAAATGAGAGCATCCTGTGCAATACCTGCAACCTTTGTCTCTTCCTTTCCTTCATGCTGATTGTCCTCCTTAGGCTTTGACCAGCAATCTCTGCTTATGTGCCCCAACTTTCCACAGTTCCAGCATTGTGGCCTTCTGCCATTCCTGGATTTGGATCTGCCTCTTCCCTTAGACTTAGATCTTGATCTCCTCTTGCTCCTTTCTTTTTGCCTTCCTCTGCTCTCAAAATTTAAAGCGTTCCCAGATGTCCCAGAAGTCTCTTCTGTGCTTTTCCTGCGAATTTCTTCATTCAAAATAACACTAACCACATCCTCTACTTTTAAAATATTCGAAGCAGAAGCAGTATTAGAAACTGCCATTACCAAGCCATGCCAGCTTTCAGGGAAAGAACATAAAATTAAAAGAGCCTTTATTTCATCTTCAAATACAATATTAACAGAACTTAACTGATTAACAATACCATGGAAATCATTCAGGTGATTGGAAACAGATCCACCTTCTTGCATATGCAAATTAAATAACTGCTTCATCAAATATACCTTGTTTGAAGCGGAGGGTTTTTCATACAAATTTGCTAACGTGGTCATTAACTCTACCGTAGTTTTTGCCTGTGACAAATTAGATATCACAGTGGAGGCCAGACTCAGTCTTATAGACCCAAGAGCCTTTCTGTCAAGAACTTCCCATTCTTCATCCTCCATGTCCTTGGGCTTCTTTGCTATCCCACCTAACGGTAAGTAAAGATCCTTCTGATACAGATAGTCCTCTATCTGCATTCTCCAGTGCTGATAGTTATTGCCATTAAACTTTTCCATTCTCAACTTACTTTCCTCTGCCATTGCTTCTCCCACTCAAACAGAAATCCCTGTGAGCAACCTGTAATCCGAACACACTACACAGATCTGAACTACCTGTTAGTGAACCTGAGCTCTGATACCACTTGTTGGGGATCAACCAACAATGGATTACACTTATGAAAGCAATGAATGCGGAAATAAACAGATAGATAAGTAACTGAAATGATAAATAGCACAGAACAAGATATACAAGAAAACACCCTGAAAACTTGTATTAAAAAAACTCTTTACAATAGGAATACAAATGAAGAACTTTGTTCTTCCACACCTCTCTCAGATGCACACAAGATCTCTCACTAGATCTCTATTCCTTAAGAGCTCTCTCTAAAGTACAGTCCTTCAAACATTCACAATGTTCTACTCGTACTCAATTACACTCTCTCATCATCATACAATAGCTTAGAAGATCTCTCCTACATATAGAAATAGGAAACTTAAGCATGCTCTTACAACAAACAGTTAAGCCTCTTCAACAAGGGCTCTAAAAATAATATTGCTAACAATAGAGACGCGAGCTTGAGTCTACAACTCAAACTCATCATGCAAACACTCGCTTCTGTCCTTGGAAATAGCTTTCTGGACACGCAGGTAACCGACGTCGGTTCCTGTCTGTTCGCCTGTGACCGTCGCCGGCCGACCATACCGCCGACGTCGGCGCCTCTGAACTGCAACTGACCGACGTCGGTCGCTCCTGACCGACGCCGGCGTCTGTGTAGACCCGAACCTGTTTGTCTATGCTCCTTGGTGAAGCTTTTAGCTCCACATACCTAACAACTACTCTGGTTCCTGACACCATGGTCAAATCCATAATAACTCAACAGGATTTTGGAACCAAAAGAGGGAATTGGATTGTTAAAATCCAAGAGTTTGATCTAGTCATCAAACCAACTAAGTTGGTGTGGGTAAAGGGCCTATGCCAATTGATTACTGACAACAGACTAGAAGAAGTAGAGCATGGAGAAGGAGAAATTGAAGACACGCCAACAATCCTCTTTGTCTCCACCACGAATGAGTGGTATTCAAATATTGTTCATTTTCTTACATATGGTGAGTGTCTTGCTCACCTGTCTCATAAAGAAAGAAGGACTATCAAGCTGAAAACTGCCAATTTCGTCCTCTGGGATAATGGCCTGTATAAGAGGAGCCTTGATGGAGTGTTCCTTCGCTGCGTGGACAAGGAGCAGTAAAGCCAACTTTTGAAATCCTTCCACAATCTGGCCTGTGAAAGACATTTTTTCCTCCTATGACTGCCCATAAGATTTTGCAAGCTTGGTATTACTGGCCAACTCTCTTTCAAGATGCATATAAATGGGTAAGAAGGTGTGAACTGTGCCAACAGTTCGTTAGAAGACCCAAGATAGCGGTTCTGCCTCTCATGCTGGTGGTGATAGAAGAGCCATTTCAGCAATGGGGAATTAATTTTATTGGTGCTTTAAACCCATCTTCAAGTGCTGGACATGATTATGTCCTTACAGCCACAGATTACTTCACCAAGTGGGTGGAATCAATTCCAACCAAGCATGCTACTTCAGAAGTAGTGTGTAATTTCTTCAAAGAGAACATCATTTTCAAGTTTGGGATCCCAACCAAGATCATCACTGATAATTCAGCTTATTTCACTTCCCAGGAGATCACTCAGTTCTATTTTTACTATGGGATTACACTCTCCCACTCTTTTGATTACTTTCCACAAGGGAATGGATAGGTTGAATCAAGTAATAAGAACCTGGTGACTATCATAAAGAAGCTGGTAGATGACAACCAAAAGACATGGCATAAAGCATTGGTTGATGCTTTATGAGTAGATAGAATTACACCAAAAAGGGCAATTGGTATGTCTCCTTTCCAACTTCTTTATGGTCTTAATGCTGAGATACCAATCACCCTGGAATTCCCAGCATTGAAATTAGCTAAGGCAGTTGAAGATCAAACTTATGAAAGCTCCATTGATAAGAGGATCATGTGCCTAACTGAGCTGGATGAGCAGAGAACTATGGTGGTAGATAGAATTGTTGCCCATCAAAGTCTGGTGAAGAAGCTCTTCGACCAGAAAGTAGAAGACTGTGATTTCCAGATTGGAGATCAAGTCCTGTTGTGGGAAAAGAGGGGAGAACCAAAGGGGATGCATGGGAAATTTGATTCCCTTTAGAGAGGCCCATTTACCATTCATTATCTCCATGGTAAAAATAGTTTCCTATTGAGATATCAAGATGGCACACCCTTTTCTCTACCTCACAATGGTCAGCATCTGAAGCACTTCAATTTTTGAAGTATCAGATAAGTTCACTTGTACATATGTATATTTGTATAGTCTTTGTTTCTATTGTGTGTTGTTCATTTTCATTTTTGGCACCTTTTTTTTGGGGTAGCATGATTCCATATCCCAATGACATACTTCAAGGCACTAGAGATTTTGGTTTCTACTCCCCTCAGTTGTTTCAAGTTTTCAAATGAAGAAAGTTCCCCAACTGGAGCCAGCTGTTGTTCTCAAAATTTGTCACTTATTTTGAGACAACATCTGAACTATTTTGGTTCAACATACCAAAATCCTCTCTTCCCTTTTCAAAAAAATTTATGAGCATTCAAGTTCTTTATTTTTCCAGCTTTTTCAGATATCTACGGACTCTACAGGCTAAAATCTACGAACTCTGCGGGCTTGAATCTATGGACTCTAGAGATAGGTTTCTATGGACTCTGTAGGCTTGAAATTAGCAGGTTCAATGGCTTTAACAGGTAAATTCTCTCAAAAGAGCAAGTTTCTAACACTTAGGCATTTCATGATCGGTTCAACATCTTGGTTCAATCAAAAATGTTCATCGGCAAGCTTTAAAGGAAGAATTGCACCATTGAACCATTAAACCTTAAACCCAAAAGGTTCAACGATTCAACGAGTTCAAAGGTTCAACATCGTTAGCAAGAGTTAAGCGCTTTGTCAAAAGTTCATCAAGTTCAACCGCTTCAAGGTTCAACGGCCTCAAAACACTTAGTGAAAAGAAGAAGGTTTGAACCGTTGAACCGTTGAACCTTGAACCATTTTGGTTCAAAGGTTCAATGGGTTCAACGATTCGACGGGTTCAACACGTAGTTGGTTTAAGCGGTCAAAAAGACTTAGCCAAATCAAATAGATTGAAGAGATTGAACCATTGAACCGTTGAACCAAAGTCGGTTCAATCGGTTGGTTCAATCAAAGGTTCAAGGGACTGCCCCAAAGCCAAAGGAACAAGTGCCCTTGCAGAGGGCAGTGAACCAAGGCCAAGTGCCCTTGTGGAGGGCAGTGAGCAAAAGCAGGCAAAGCTGGAATTCCTTCAAAAAAATGACTAAGGCCGAAAGAGAAGAATCCTTTGGACTTTCTCCCCAAGGAAATGGCTAAGTAAAGGAACCATTGAAATTCCTTCGGGAAGATTTTCATCAAAAAAATAGATAAGGCAAAGGTGAATTCTTTCAAACAAAATGTCTTTTCATACTTTTGTCTGAAGGAAAAGCCCGAAAGGGAAAGCAGAAGCCCGGTGAAAAAGTGTTACAAGCAAAAGCCCAGCGGAAAAATGATAAAGGAAATATTTCCTTCGGACAAATTGTCCAAAGGAATTCCTTTAGACATTTTGTCTGAAGCAAATCAATGGTGAAGTTTGCTGAAGAAACAAAAGTTCGCTAAAGGAATTAAAGCCCGAAGGCTGCTTGAAGGATCCCAAAGGGTAGGTACCCTTGCAGGGGGCTCTCAACACCAAGAAAAGGACCTTTCCCAAAGCTCGAAGGGACACCTTCCCTTTGAGACGTTTCAAAGGCTACAAAGAATGAACCATTGAACTATTGAACCCTGAACCAAAAGGTTCAACGAGTTCAAAGGTTCAAAGGTTCAACAAGTTTGATGAAGATCAAAGGGCTTAGAAAGAACAAGAAAGTGATGGAACAAAGAATGAACCAATGAACCAATTGAACCTTGAACTAAAAGAGTTCAAAGTTCAATGGTTCAATAGGTTCAACAGTTCAAAGACAGCCTCAAGCAAAGAAAGAAGCAGCAAACAGATGAGTTCAAAGAAAGGATGGTTCAACCAGACAAAACAAAGAAACAAATGAACAAAGGCAGTGATTGAACAAGGAAGCTGAGAAAGATCACCTGAACTGATGAACCAATGAACTTTCAATAGGTTCAAAGGTTCATGGTTCAACATGTTTCAAGCAGCTAGTAACTAGTGACGTTCCCATAGATGTCAAATTTAAGGTAATGGATTATCCATTAATATTTGAATATGGCACAAAATTTAAAGAGTAAACAAAACAACCAACTAAAAAGAGAGCCTGAGAGCTCAAACTGCTACAGGAAAGAGAGAACAATTCAAAAGATCAGAAATATCTATAAGGGAGTTATTTCCAGTAGGTGAAACAGTGGATCAAGTGGTCATATGACCACACCAAATCAAGGACGAGGCCTGTTTTTCTTCCATGAAGTAATGGAAAATTGGACAACTACGCAGACACCAAGAAAAAGGACCAGACAACTCATGTTAAGGAGGAGACATATAAGATGGATGGGCACGCCATAGTCAAGGGAATGCACTGTTCCAAGCATGGCCCTCCAGATAGAAATAAAAATGCATTTAAGGCATTGAATGCGGTATGGGCCATCCCATGGGAAGAAGTGCCAAGCCTTTCTTGGCTGCTATGCGTTGTAATCTCTTGCATTAGGCAAAAGGAGATATTTTTCATTTTATGAAAGCAAAACTCTGTCCAAATTAAAAGGCAAATACTGAGACTTTGAGCTCAAATTGTTGTTCATATTATTTTATCTAAATGAGAAAGCAAGTTACTTGTAAACTTTGTGTTGTTATAGCTTGTGCCATTTTAGGAGATTTTTCTTATGTCTGTTTTCTAGATGCATTCTTGTTTATTTAATTTAACAGGCAGAACTAGTGGAAGTGATAAGGAAGATGTCCTGAAGTCAGTTACTTTCAGACTTTGTGTTGTCATAGTTGTCTTCAGTGTATGTTTTTAGTTTCTTTCTGTGTTGAGGATCCTGGGATGACTTTGCACCCCCATTATCCTTTGTGTTTCACTCTTTGGGCAGTTGAGGTGCAAACTTTGTGTTCCATTTCATCCTGCTAGTTCCTACGCCCTTGCTATCAAGTCACTTTCACCACCTGAAAGAACTCCTGCACCCTACTGTAAGACCACTTCTGAAAGAAGAGAAGTGCCTTCAGTATCATCAACAGGGTTCCTCCTTTGTCTGTGAACATCATCTCTAAAAAAGAGAGATGGATGGTGTAGTCCTACCCTAAGTGTTATTTTCTACTTATATATATATATATATATATATATATATATATATGTATGTATATATATATATATGTATGTATATATATATATGTATGTATATATATATATATATGTATATGTATATATATATATATTATATATATATATATATACATATACATATATATATATATATATATATATATACATATACATATATATATATAGCTCCTGCATATTTATAGGGAACCTCCCTTTGATGAGAGGAGAGATTTGTCCACCTCTGATGTAGTAAACTTGCACATTGGGTCGACCAATCTCCCTTGTTGTGGTTGATAAGACCTATTTTGCTCATCAGTCAGCTGATTAACAAAATATTCACCCAACAATAATTATATGCAATTTAATAGGTATATGGTTCTTCATTGGTCATTTTTTCATTGTTGGTTACTATGAATTTACAAGTGAGAATTTTTAACCTTACTAAGGCCATGAGACAAAGTGTCTTATGGTTTGTAGTTAATTATTTTAGTTTTACAGTTAATTACTTTATTTGGTCAAGCGTGAATAATGTTGTAAGATGAATCATTTGGCAATTCTTACCAAAAAAATATTTTTTCAATTATTTGTATGCATTATTTTTTTTGTTAATCATCTTTCAATTCAAGATAAACAAGGTTATGACAATATGAATCATAAAAGTATCAGTAAGAGCCAAATGGGACATTTAAATTTTAGTTAGTAGTGTTCATTCCATGTTATACATGCATCCTATTAGAGGTGCCAAAGCAATAACACCTCACCCTCTTATGTTGTGCATGCACCTTGTTTGATCATGCCCTTAATATCTAGATTTGCACTAGTATTTTTAAACATGATTAATCCTTGGAATAAAAATGTTTATATGATTCACATTGGCATAACCTTGTTATTTGTATGAATATAATGCATATAAATATATCACATGCTTTTTTGTATGCAAGTGATTGTTATTACAATATTATTCATGAATTTATTACACAAGTTAACCTTAAATGATATGTAATTTTTATAAGCCACAATTATTCATTCTAAATGATTCACAAACTGACTGCATTGAATTAAACTATAGTTAATACATATTCACATCCGTTATGAGGTATTAAAAAACTCACCTATAGGCAGCGATGGCTATACAAAATTCAAAGATTAATTGTGTTGAAAAACACTGGTGCACATCAAGTATGCTCCCTTGAAAACGCTGCTTGATTTGGCATACAAAATATATGTGTTTGCCAAGCCCTAAACGTGCAATAAGTTCAGCATTTTTGTATAAATCAAAAGAAATAAACCTAGAATACTAAAAAAAAACACATTAATTTCACCATGTGAGGGGTACATATAATCCCAATAATTAACTCAAACCATAAACTGAATTAAATTACAATTACTACAGTTTAAAAATTTACAGAATGATTCCTAGATCGACAAAATTATTTATTTTTTAACAAACATTCGAATCAATATTCATAGTTTTATATTCATATTCACAAAATTATGTGAAGGCTAAACAAAATCAACTTGTCATAGATCCAATAAAATCATGACCTGATAGGAGTTAGCTCTCTTATTCATTAGATATTAACAACACAAGATTGTGGACAAGGCATAAGATATTGTCAATGGTGGTTAGAATATGGTTAACATAAACACTAATGAGCCTATCACAGAGTAGAGAAATTGATTTGATAAGCATATTATTTATTCAACATCAGGGGTGTTATAACTAGCACACAAGAACTATCTTTATCTTTTTCTTTGGAAGATAGATTATTGCGTGTTAGATTCTTAATTTAATTTAATACAATATACTTCACATGGTGTAGGCATTATGAATTAGTGGCTTTAATAAGTATAAGCGGGCATCAGGAAAAAGGCTTATGCACTTTGTAAGGACACTTGCAATACAGTCGATGGGCAAAAAGTATTTGCCACATCCAATAAGGGTGCCTGCTCAATGCAAGTGGTTGGCAGTTTGGATGGTCTGACTTTGCCAAATAAGTCTTCCAGTGGTTTCCCAAGTGGACAAGTGGTTTGGTCTAATCAGAGGCTAGTTTTTTCTAATTGCATAAATGTGGCTAACACCTTGCATGACTGCAACACTTTTTGTAAGACCATATTGGCCTCTAATGGATCAACTCCCCATTTGGTGTGGTTTGAAGTGGGAGTAAGGGTACACAACCTCTACCTCTGAATCTGCCTTTCCTCATTATCTGTTGGGTGACCTTCCTATGATCTTCTCGAATAAGATTCTGGAACTGGAATTTTTTGATTAGGGCATTCAAGATATGAGCTTAGATTTGGGTAATCATTACTTATGTGGAAATGTGTGGGCTCCCCACTCTCGATCTATGACCTTGATGTTTGGGCCAAGCTGACATGGGGTTATTTAAAAGTGCCTTCTTTCACTTTGCTCAATCACAGTTTCTTTCAAGTTGTCTTTCATAATCCTATAAATCATGACTTTGTATGGTCCTTTACACCTTGGTTTGTCGGTAATTTTGGGGTGTTTTTCTCTGAATGGAATCCCTTCTTTGACCCTGAAAAGGAAGAGGTGACTATGGCTCCCATTTAGATCAAGGTCTAAAACATTCCCCCTATTTTAAGAAAAGAATAGTACATTGAAATATTTATCAATCGGGTGGGCTCCTTTGTGAAACTCGATGAGGCTTGTATGGGGAAAAGTTTTGTTAGAGCTTATGTTATTGTGGACCTTTACAAACCTCTTCAGCATTTCATTCATCTTTACTCTTCCTAAGGTTCATGGATCCAATTCCTCAGCCATGAAGGTTTTCTATTTAGATTCTTCCACGACAATCTCATTGGTCACCAAGCTTCCAATTGTTCTTCTTCGAGTGTCAAAGATTCTCCTCACTCTCGATTGACTTGGAGGAAGAAAGAAGGGGCTCTAGACCAAGACTTCTTATGAATCATGGCATATTCTATTGGATGTTTGGATCCTCTCCTCCCCCTCCTTTAGCTGGTATTCCCTCCCCCACAAGGTAGGACTCTCTACAAATAAATTCTATGTTGGCGATAGCTTCCACTTCTGCTCTATTGGATTTCATTGCTTCTCCCTCTCATTC
This sequence comes from Torreya grandis, assembly GCA_037957365.1. NCBI lineage: Eukaryota > Viridiplantae > Streptophyta > Pinopsida > Cupressales > Taxaceae > Torreya > Torreya grandis. The sequence goes on from JARHVA010000123.1 coordinate 6,850,657, forward strand.
TTCCTTGGTGAAACTCAAATCTCCCATATTTTATGCTATTTAAAAAAAATGAAGAAGGACAAAGGCAAAAAGGTTACAATTTGACACAGAAGAAATGATGAAGGAAGGGAACCAATGGACTATGGAAGGTCTTCTTTCTCATTGTGGAAGAAGATCAAATCCAACTATTGGCTAATTATTGGTTCCTTTCCATGGGTGAATAGTTGATTCTAGCTTTAGCACCTTGGTTGACAGTGGTTGATCTGGGAGATGAACTTTTACCAATCATTTGACTTCCCTTTTGCTGAATTTGGGCAAGTTTTTAGCAAAAGACTATGTTTTGGCTCTCCCTAGTTGTTTTCCTATAGCTTTTTATGATGTTTTCTTTTTGTGAAATATTGTCCATTATTGTTTGGCATTTGGGTTCGAGTTTTTGCCTTATCTGGTGGTTTTTTTACTGTCATTTTATGCCAGTTAAATGGTCTCATCAAAATCCTCCGTTTTACCATATCAAACAAGGGTCGTGTAGCGGCTAGTCCCTGCCTTTATTACCTTTGTATTGATAATTGTTTGTGCATGATTTTACATTTAAATTTGTAATATAATTTTGATTTAATAATTTGAATGATATATTACATTTTATTTTTGTTTCATTGAATTCATATTATTGGTATGAGTGTGTAAATAGATGAAAAGAATTATTTAATAGTGGCCATCAACAAATATACAATGCAACATTAATATTGTATAATTACTTGATGTAGTTTGACTTTAATTAACAATAACTCTTTTAAGATTTTAAAGTTTACGTAGGTGAGAATTTTTAAAATTTGCATAAATGAGAGTGTTAAAAATGAAATGTTAACATAATTTTTAAGTAATATTAATTATATACTAAATAAATATTAAATAAATTAAAATGTATGACTTAACATAATAAATAAACCAAACTATGCATGAATACCTTGATAGCAAGATATACATAGCGAGAAGATAAATGCATGGAAATATAGAAGGATGCACATGAGAAAGAAAAGATATCATAAAGGTTATTTTATATTGGGTACTTTTAGTTTTTTTAATGGGTTATTTAGACTTGATTAAGAAATATATGAGTTAAAAGCACACCAATTTTAACTGGTAATAGATGCATCATGCATGTGAATGATTTGATCAGCCTTATGAAGATCGTCAGTGGACGGATCTATGCTCCTTGTGAATCAAAGTCTCAATTTCCAGCAACTTTGAAAGAAGTAGTTTGCACAATCTAGATTTATTCAAAAGAACACTCTGAGATATCTATATTAAGATTGCTCGGTATAATTTCAAGCACTATAACAACTACTTTTACTTTTTAACAAAAATTGAAAGAAAATATACTAATAAAGAAATTGGACACATGCATAGATACATAGTTAAAGAAAAAATTGCTAAAAGAAATTTGCATGAAAAGAGAGATTTGAAAAAGAAAAATGCAGAAGACAAAGTATGTTATTATTAACAATTTTGTGTGTAGTTATCTTGACCAATAATGAGATAAAAAATTTAATTTGTCTTGATTGACCCAAAAAAATGCATGAACAATAAATAATTAGAGTTAATACAAAATTGGTTTTTGTTTATTATTATTAAATTATGTATAAATAAGAAAAAATGTCAATACATTAACTATTACCATTACAAAATAGAAAATTAAAACAGAAATAAAAATAAAAATTACTGATTAATTATTTTAATGAGCCATCAATGATTTAAATACAAATATATTTCTTATTGATAACAAGAAATAAATTTGAAAACCCGTAAATTATTGTCACAAAAAATTGTCCCAAAAAACTTGATTTTTCTCTCAAATATCTGAAAAAGTACGTACATGGCATTAGTTTATTTGAGAACTGTCAAAATTCCAAACGTACGGACGCATCTATATGGGCAACCTTCAGTCGGCCTAGGCAGCAGTCCTCACTGCTGAAATGCACGTACGGAGGCGCCCAGAGGAGCCTCGAGCGCACTCTAAGCATGCTTTTTGGGTTCATGTGCACAACGTATGTATGATGAATTTAGTGGTGGGCGCGAAATTCCCACAATATTAAATTTTTATGAATAATTAAAATTTAATGCATCAGTGATTAACTAATGTTAAGAGAATTTTTTGACAACTATTTTGGAAGAGGTAATGATTATATTACATAAATTACAAGGTAAATGTACACTTGTCTTTCAATTATATGATTTCATAAATATAAATGGAATATTTCATAAAAAACATGTGTAGAATATTCTTTAATATTTGATGTTAATAATCCATAGGTAATAACTATTGTTTCAATCGATTCTTATAATTCCCTGCGGACTAATAAAATAAAAATAAAAATAATTTTAATACGATAAATCTCATATTATATTTTTGGAAATCATAACTTAAATTTTTTCTAATACACTCTTTTATTTAAGAATTGTGTTTTTATAACAATAATGATAATTATAATGACTTTTAATATTCTTTAAACCAAACTAATCTATAAACCTAATTAAATTGTACAATTTATATATAATAATTTTTTTTAAATAAAATAATCATTTTTAACTATTTATTATTAATAAATATGGTTGCAAAAGTTATTTAAAAACTTTTTGGTTCAAATTTAAAATAAATTTCCAACCGCATTAAAAGATATTTTATAGGTTAAAGTCTTTTCTATTAATACTTTATTTCATAGTTCTCAAGCATTTCATTGTCCTCAACCTAATCAATTTTGGCCCTTGCGGTCAACCTATTTTGGCCCTTGCGGTCAACCTATTCTCTTATTTTATTGTTTTTAATTTTATAGTTTTTAGCCTTAATATTTTTTGTTGTAAGTATTCTTAGTGGTTCCGTTCAACTAGTTAAAAAAGGGAGTTTACACTTGCAATGGACAAACTCAAAATTACATCCCAATCATGGATTAAATTTGATGTCCATGTGATGGTATTTGTGTCCTAGTTGTATTTTTAGTTATAAAATATTATTATATTTTTTGATAGATGGTATTAGAGTTAAGGAGATTTTTTTTTTATTCAGGGAAAAAGAGGGTTTTGACGGGAGCCCATAACCCAATACAAAAACATTCAAAATGACAAGATATTATCCATAGAAAATCGATACTACAACATAAGTTTAAGTATAACTAGGGCAACATTGTTATTGAAAAACAACTACAAATGATATCAACAAGAAATCTATCAAAAGTCAGCAAATCAGTTGGGTTCATTTAGAACTCAACGAGTAAGCAACAACTAAAAGAGCAACATTCACCGAGAGATGGAGTACAAAAAACACAACCAGGGGAATTCAATTTTTAACCGTTGCTCGAAATCAATCTTCTATGCTGGTAGGAGAGAAGACCTTCCATGGTCCATTGGGTCCCATCCTTTACCATTTGTTTTACATCTAACCTCTGTCTTTTACCTCTATCCTATGCCCCTTCTTTTTAATTGTAGAGTCCATGTGCGCCTTGAGTTTCTCTAAAGAGCTATAAGGGATGACTGTTGTTGGGACCAACGGAGGAGGATGAGGCTCCTCTTACACTGCATCCACCCTCTGGGCATCCTCCTAGGGGGAGGGTTCCTCGTCGAGCAACAAGTAGGACCACTTGAAAGGTGATAGAAAATGCCATGATTACACCAAATGAACTCAGGATCCAAAGCCCCACTTGTCTTCCTCCAAATCAGTCGAGTGTAAGGGGCCAAATTCTGAGCATTCTTATGAGAACACCTTGCCACCCGATGCCTAATTTCATTGCACCTGAAGCATCTAAAGGGAAGGCCCTCAAAATTGAGGTATTAGATCCAAGACCCTCGAGTCGAACCAATTCTTACCAAACAACAAAGAGGGTTGGAAAGGTTGACTATAACACAAGCTCTCATAAAACTTTTCTCCAAAAAACCCTCATCTAATTTAACGAAGGATCCTACCTTGTTGATTAGCAAAGTGACGTGCTCAACTTTTCTCAAGATTGAAGGAATGTTGTAAAGTCTAATCCATACTGGAGTTGTCATGATCTCCACCTTCCCAAGGTAAAAAAAGGGGACCCAGGGACATTAAAAAAACTCCAAAATTACCAATGAACCAGGGTCCTTTCGACCAAATAAAATCTCGTTTTGTTACATTGTTGAAGACTACTTGAAAAAAACCATGCCTAAGCATGGTGAAGGAAGGCTCGTTCTGGGAGTTCCAAGACGAGTTGGCCCAACTAATAAGATCGAGAAGTGAAACTAGAGCTCCTACGCATTTGCCAAATAAGCTACAAACTTTAATGTCTTCATCAATTTCCTTGATGATCTGGTCTGGGAGTTCTTATTCTAGGGTTACAGCTAAAAAAGCACTGGCAAGTACCCAATGGGGAAACAAGTGGAAATTGGTCCAAGTCAGGTGATGGAGACTACCTTATTCTAACTTTTATCCTTGCCATGGGTGAGACCATACTTCCTGTTGAAGCCTCCAACCTTGATTTTTAGAAGTTTGAGCATTTGTGGAAGGGGTTAGCCGCATTCCCACAAGCAACAAACACCCACCTTTGCTCAAGGTTAGTGGAATCGAGAACACCTTGAGGGAAGCTTGGTGCAACAACATTCTTTGAGACACCCACAACAACACTAGAGGAACCTAGGCTTATCGAATGGAGAAAGCACATTTACCATTTAAAATTTTCGTGTTATCCCTGTGTCTACTGCTGCATATGTTGACTACACCTTGCTCCTTCTTAGATCCTTCTACCTTGGAGTTTTTGGGATTTAAGAATCCCCTTTGCAAACCCAATCCACACCTTGCAGCCACCATTAAGCTAGACTCAATTCCCTTCATCGTTCTGTTGGAAGCCTCTTCTTTGGCTTGCTTTAAAAACTGCAAGTCCTTCCCTTCACTGTCAGTGGATGCATCCTCCCAACCTAAATCAAACTCTGTCCCCTCCTCTGTGTAACATCCCCAATGACTAGATGAGCTGCACTGAGCCAAGACTTTGAATTTGAATTTCTTTTTCCTCCCCTCATCTATGTTGTTTCAATAGTTCAATAAGGTGAAATTTTAGATAGGTATTTGTGTTTTTAGTTGTAAAATATAATTATATTTATTGATAAATGGTATTGGAGGTAAGGTGAAATTTTACATAGGTCGTCAAAAAATTTAAAGGATATTAATAAATATGTAAATTATTACAAATATTTATTGTAATTATTTGAAATAATCATTTTACATTGAAAATTGTGCAAACAATACAACCAAATTATTTTTTAATATTTTTAACTTTTAAGATTAGCTTTGCAATATATATGATATAACAAATATAGATTAAAATAAATTTTCATTTTTTTATTTATTGAACTCAAGTTCCAACAAGTACTAAAGCCACAACATGACACTTGTTTTTAATGTTTATTTCTTCTACTATGAACCATACTAACATTTGAAAGGCAACATTGTATAAATAATTGCCATCAAAATAAATTATGAGAGGGAGGGTTGATCATCAAATTTAGTGCTTGATTCCAATCAATGTAACAATTATATAGAATAGTGGGTTATATTGTAGCCACCCAACTATTCATATAATTATGGAACCTACAACGATTCAAATTAAATAGTCAAAGGGTAAACTCATTGGAGACATACCCATGTGATTAGAACCTTGATCTCTTTGTAGTATGTTCCCCAAAAAACTAGTGTACCTTAAGTCAATTAATTCAAAAACATTTTTTAATCAATGTTATTATGATATTATACTTTACAACTAAAGAGAAGAGTCCCTTTTCAATTAGTAACTATAGCTAAGCCTCTTTATAACTGTTGTAGAAAAGTTCACTAGTTTAGCTTTTATGCTTAGTCATGCGCTTAGCTACCAAACCAAGTCAGTTTTAGACTTGGTAGAGCTAAGTGCAAGGATAGAAGGGTCTAGCGCACAATATTTAATATGCTATTGCACTGGCATCAATTTCACACAAGCCGCAAGCCTTATGCACTCACCTAAAGTGCAACAATGAAGGGATTAGGCCTGCGTTGGGCTAGTTGTAACATGGTGCAACATGGGGTTCAAAGGGACTTAATCATGAGTAAGAGGGGTTCAGGCATCTGGTTGATGCTAGGCTATAGGGGAAGTTCATTAGGCACAATCCTTCTCAAGGGCACAAGCCTTAATGTGCAAGTTCATAACTAGTTAGGTCGAGGTCTTGATGGCACAGCTGTGGGAATAGCTAATACAGGGTCATTTGGTTACTTAGGCAAGTCATAGGGATGGTTTAGATTCAAGTGCTCATCCTTAGGGTAGCACTTAGGTGTGAGTCTTAGGGCCTTGGCACAATCTGATTCCAACACTTAGTCTATTTATAGGTCAGCTGAGGTTGCTAGATGGCACAAGGATGTCATTAGTGACCAAGGTTGAACGTCCATATCATAATACATTTTAATCAAAGAAATATAACATTGCTCAAATGAACTAACTTATAACCATAACATTGCGCTATCTATGTTGCAAGAGTCAACACATCATTTCATCAACCACATTCTTCATTGCTTCATAGTCCATTATACAAATTTCAAGTATGCAACAGAACCTATAATATTTTCTAACACTACTCACGCCTAGTGGCTCACAAGTGAGCTTGGGCTATACATTTGACTACTAATCTATTTTATGTAAAACTTAGGTTGGCTCTTTATTTCACCAGAGCTTTGCTGCCTTCATCACCTCTCCTTGATCTTCAAAACAAGCCTTCTTTTATAAGTGGCTGGGCATCTCCTTGCCAAGTCAGATGGGTGCATGCCATGTGATGAACTATCACTTGGGGTCACTTTCTCACCTGTTCCACTCCTTTGACATCCATGCTTCTCAATCTATCATGTACAAATTCTGGTAGAGATGTCCTTTGAAAGTCGGTACCATGTAACTACCTGCCAGCGGGTGTAGGATCCTCGAGGACTCCTCCAACTAGTGCCAAAATGTACAAAAGGGGAGCAACCACCCTAAAGGTTGCCTCATGCCAACATAGGTCCAGTTGGTGTGGTCCACTTAGTTATTTCAAAAGGGGGCCCAACATTACCCCATACAAAATTGCTAGTCCATCCTAGACTAGTCTTTTAGCGTTTTAGGTGTGCAAAACTTAGGTGCACCCTGCTCTAAGTCTACCTTGAAATTTATAAAACCTTGGATAGCACCCTTAATTTCTTCCATGACACTATTTGCTTCAATGGATGTGGCCTCAAGATTAAGCATGTCTGTGATTTCTAATTCTTTTCTAAAGGCTTCAAACCTTTCTTTCATGCATTTCACCCCGCCATCCAAGATCTCCCCTTACTCATTGGCCTTCGTTTGGAAGGCACAGAAGACCACCTCTAAGTTTTGCTCTTAAGTCTTCAATTGGGCACTTAAGGAGTTGATCTTGGCCATGACTTGGATGTGCTCGGTCCTAGTTACCATGAAAGAGTATTGGAACAAAATGTCATTTTCCTCCTTTGCCTTCTTAAGGCACATATCAATGACCACTGCCTGGTTGGCAAAGTTGTAAAATATTGCATCGACCTCCTCTATGCCTTCTTCTAGCTTGGTGAAGAGGTCCTCCACCATATCCAACTTTTTGTTCAATTATCCTCGTAAGGCCTCACAGGGATCTTGTTTCTCCTTGAGCGTCAGCCTTATTCTACAGAGCATTTACTCCACAAGCATGCAGACCTGGTCCACTTCCTTCATCTCTGAGGTATCCACATCATATAAGAGGGATGGCTCTACCTCTTATATGTGCCCCACCAGTTGTTGAATCTTTGGCTTTGTTTCCTTAAGCTCTTCTCAGCTTTTTTTACATTTTTTTCCAGCTATAGGTGCGAATATCATTGATGATGTTATTATACGCTATAGCAAAAGCCATCTTAATCAAGGCATTAGCTAAGCGCACTAGGTTCATATCACAAGGATTGAGGAGTTGATATTCATGCCCTTCTTCCATCTTTTTGGCGCTCTGGATTGCTTTGGTTAGAACCTTGAATTTAGGTTCATCTATGTAACAATCCAGTGCCTAAGAAACCTGGTGGTGCATTAGGGTCGTGGTAGTTTTCAGAGGCATGCACTCCATCATGTAGAAGTCTTCATCCTCTTTGAATTCTTGTTGTGCTCTTTCCTTGTTTCCAAGCTGATACTCCTCATCCCCACCTAATTCTTCTTCCTCAGTAGCACCAGTGCTAGTCCCAGGGCCTTCTTCTCCTCCCTCTCCTTCTTTTATTTCTTTGACGCTTAGCTTGCCTTCATATTCTTCCTCTTGTGGGGTTTATTTTGTGGATGTTTCCCCTTCATCCATTTTTTCTTATAGAGGCTCTTTGTCATGAGCTTCCATTTAGCCAATCTTGTACTCTCCTTGCCCTACCAAGGCCTCTGTCTCTATTTGCTTCTCCAAGGCACTGGTATCACCTTCTTTATCTCCAGGTTCCCCTTTGAAACTAGGGCATGCCTAAGATACATCTTCTTTTGTTGTACTGGTGAGGGTGCTTGGTGCCTTCTCTGGTGCTTTCTCCTTTCTTGGTCTTGCACTTGTAGTGACCTTCTCCTCTCTCTCTTTCAACATTCTTTCCCTTTCCTCCTAGGTGAATTTCTCCTCATTCTCCTTTCTCTTGGCCTTCTCTTCTTTGGATTTTATTTTTGTCTCCTCTTTTTGAGCCTTTTCTTTCTCGCCCTTCCTTTTTATGATTTACACTGGGCATTTATTTTCTCTCTCTTATCTTCTTGGCCTCTAGTTGATTAATCTCAACCGGGGATATGCCCTTGGCTTTCATCTCTTCATGCTTGTGATGCAACCTTAGCATCACATCAATATGTACTTAGTCGAGGCCCATGTTCTTCCATTATTGTTGTAGTTCTTCTTCCATCAACGTGTCTGACTATGATGCCTCCTTTTTTTAGGCGATTTTGAGCTTCAAGCACTCCTCTATTTCTTCTAAAGTTTCCCCTCTCTTTTTTTGGGAAGACTTTTTATTTTTGGTGGGCATAGGGGTTCCTTCATCTTCGACCAGGACTATGGGGTCTTCCTTCTACTTGATGCTCGACTCAACATGGAAAGCCTTCTTCCATGGCTTCATATCATAGTAGAGTCTATGGATGAAGCCAATGATGATGACCTCTTGGATTGGATCAACACCATTCGATCTGAGGCATCTTCTTTGTCTTCTATTGCCCTTCCATCTGCATGGGGAAACATGTGCCACAACCTCTACCTTCCTGCATCTAATTCTTTAACTAGAATGTCCATTTTCTACACATTTAGGATCTGGTGCAACACATCCTTGAAGTATTATACCGAGAAGGTGAAGGGAAGCTTCAACCAACCCATCCTTTAGCACCAAGTACATGACGTAGTAGTGTTACATTACGGCAAAGACTGCCATCTTAAACATGCTTTGAGGGAACCCTTGGGGGATGTACCACTCCAGTCCAAAGGCCTCGATATATTTCTTGCACCAGTGTATTTTGCACATCTTATACTTGGGGTTGAAAGTGGTGGGGCAGGTGTAATCCTTATACTTATGTATGTGGGATTCATGTTGTTCTAAAAACACCCATAGACTATCTTCACTCCTATTAGGGATCCCAATTTCCTCCATCATAATCAAGATGAGGATGGATCTCCACCTAAAGGTCCCTTTAGCACTATGGCACTCCAACACATTCTTGACCAATTTTTCCATGATAAACTTGGTGATATTAAATTAGATGCACTGCACCATGTGATAGGCCATGTAGAGATACGTCTTAGACACATCTATCCATCAACCTCTTGGACACAACTTGGATCTTAGGAGGCACGCCACTACCCTTGTACCGGGGTCCTCACACTTGTTAATAGGGAACACAAAGCCCCCTTTGAAGTAGTTGAGGAACTTTGTGATGTGTTCCACTTCCTTGACATCATCCATCATATGGTGGATTTCTTGTCTGACATATGGTAGCCTGGTTATCTTCTTGATTATATGTGGCAAGATCTTCATGCACCACCCCACAAAATAGAAGTGGTCCTAGTAGATGCACTAGAGTAAGAACTGGACAAGTTTTTTTGGTTTTCTAAAGTAGCACACTCATAAAAATGAGTTACACCTGAAGCCTTCAACTTATCTCAATTGAGACATCAAAAAAAGCATCACCTTTTGATGTCTTGTGTCCTATGTCCACCATCCAATCATGTACCATGTCTTGCAAGTGACTTGACGTCTGATGGTTGTACTCCTTGAGCTGGTAGTTATGCATAAAAGAGTGCCAAGTTTACCCCACATTAATCTTTGGGGGAAACTGCATATACTGATAAGACATCTTGGTTAGCACCTCAGTATCAATGTCCATGATGCTAACTACTACGATTGATCATGCCTTGGTCTTGGTGATCATCGTCTTCTCTATAATTTTTACTCGTTTGGGTTCCAACTGCACCAGCGTGGAACTTGTTACCTTCTTCTTCTTCACCATTATGAACTAGCTTAAATTAAACCTAGGAAGGTGTGGTTTTCTAAAGCCTCAAATGGTGGTTGGTGCTTCTGTAATTGCAGTATCTACAACTATGTTCTTGGATTCAAGCTTTGTTGGTCGTTAATGGAGGCCTAGGTGGTAACTTCCTGGTTCAACTTGATTTTATGTACAATCTTCTCTTTTCAATCCTTCACACTGGTCTTCATTGTTAACACACTGTTTCTCTCCGTGCTTTCATTCACTATAGGTGCTTAGATCACTCAAATGTTCATTGTGATAGGGTTCTTCTTGCTTCAAATTTTTGGTCTCTTGCTTTGTTTGCTCTAAGTCTAAGATTTGCTTAAACTTAGTAACCTAAACAAGTGAGTCATTTACCAATTTATACCCTTCTCTTGTCAACCACCATTATTAATGCAGGCTTAATGGTGTAGGCACCTCGATTTCTCAGAAGATGCAAAAATATGTGAAGTCCTTGAAACCTTTTGTCTTATATACATTAAATGTGTATATTTGTGCCATCACCGCCACCTCATTGAATGTTCTAAGTGTGGTTAAACAATCACTTCCTTTTCCTTTCTGGTTGGATGCCAATTGTCTTAGATGACTTTCTTCTACACATGTATCCTTCGGTGTGACCTTCACCTTCCTTGTGGTAACCTGAGTGTGCCACCTCATATACGTGTGATTCATCCTCCTCAATTAAACTTCTTCTAGCTACACTCCTATTTCAAAAGCACTTCTCTACCTTGGTTGATTTCTTATGCATCATCTTGTTTTGGCCTGTCTTACCCTATACAAATCCCTTGCACTGGCCCTCCAACATTTTTTTCTCTTCAAGTTCTCTTGCGCACTATTAGATTATGCATCTTCACTATTTACCTTACACTCAACCAATTTGAGCATCTTCACTTGCCTCTTAGGTCTCTGGTGCTAGATCAATTGATGCACCTTCTTGCAATTATGATGTAAAGGTAGCACCAAAGTGGTTCATTCTTAGTACTTTAAATGCCCTACACTATTTATCTTGTGTACATTTCTCTTTTGTTGCTTCTGTTTGCGCTTGGTAAGATTCATGTGCCCACTACTTAGATGTCTAGCCTTATGCACTTATGGCCACAAGTGCTCGATTCACCTGATTGGAATTATATGTGAAGTGCAAACACATAAGTTCTTGTGACCATTGCACATCACTCACTACCTTTATACACTATACACGAAACAAATAAAATAATTAAAAGAATGGTTTGGCTTATTCCAAATGGTTTCTTGGTCAACTTACTTTCAACTAACTTGTGACCAAGAAGTTGATGTTTATATGGCTCAAACACCATCCTACTACCTATATGGCTTCAATCAGTTTCCATTGAAATGCCTAGGAAGCATTTTGTTAGACAACATGCATATCTTGCATGCACCTATTTCTAAGATGTGATGGATGATGTAGGGGCCCATCCACCATAGTTGCAACTTTTTTGGGTGTTTGAAGTACTTGGAATCATAGAACAACACCAATGCTCATTTAGTCAACTCCTTATGCTTGATGTGCTTATCATGCCATTTCTTCTAGTGTGCCTTCTCAATCTACTAACTCCACTTGGCTTGAGCATGCTTCTTATCTAGGTGCTTCAAGTCTTCTAACCTTGCACTTAAATATTCTTAGTCATCTAACCAACTAATATGTGCAATGCATAATGAGGGCACCATGAATTCTATGGGTAGAGTTGCTTTAGCACCAAACAATAGTTGAAATGGTGTAGCCTCTTTCAGGCATTTGTATGTCATGCGATATGCCCAAAGTATCACTGAAACATGATCATCCTAATCCTTGTGACCCACATCACATAACTTTGTCAGGCATGTTCCCAATATCTTGTTGAATGCTTCAACTATGTCATTGGCCTAGAGATGGTATGGGGTGATTTTTTGGTGCACAACCATGTATTCAGTCAGAAGGATGCACATCATCTCATTAATGAAATGAGTGCCTCTGTCGCTAGTCAGACTCAATAGGCACCCATACCAGCTTATGATGTTCTCTCAAATAAAGTGCATGGTCATCATGGTTGTGTAGTCTTTGGTCAGCATAGCTTCAGCCCACTTGGTGAAATATTCAGTGGATGCTAAAATATATTTTGCACCTATGAGTTGTGTTGCAGGAGTTATTGGCCAAACAAAGTCAATGGTCCATTTTTTGAATGGCACCTAGATAAGAATAGGATGAGAGACATCTCATCCCAATGGTTGGGTTTTTTGATACGCTGGCATACATCACATGCCTTAGCATACTCATTGGCATCTTGGAATAGGCTTGGTCATCACAAACATGACTATAATACCTTGTGTGTCGTTGCATCTCTAGTGCAATGGCCTCATGTGATCCCTTCATGTGCTTCTTATAGGATGAAATCCTGTTCATGTTCTAAAACACACTGACGTAGGAATTCATCCCTACTTATTTTGTACAACTCCCCCTCAATGAGCTAGAAGGGGATGACATGAACTATCAGTTGTTTCTTCTCCTTAGTCAACAAGGTTTATGGTGTAAGCCTAGATGTTAGGAAAGCAATAATCTCCACTAGATCTTTTGAGATGCACTGAAATTTGTAGAGCTATATGTCCAAAATGTAATCCTCAACTGGTTGCGCTACATCACCAGAATTGATGTGAGATAAATGGTTTGGCCCCAAGTTCTGGTTTCTAGGTTTAACCACAACTGAGAATTAAAATTCTTGGAATAGAAAATCCATCTACATATGCACCTATGTAGAACATGCTTATTAATTAAGTACTTGAGCACCTCGTGATCCATGAAAAAGATGAAGGGGGTTACCAACAAATATTGCTTAATTTTTTATAAGGCATAGACCATTACCAGTGCCTCGCATTTGTTGGTGGTGAAATTATGCTCTACATGTGTCAATTTACTACTTGCAAAGGAGATGGGGTGGTTTATCTTGCCTTCGCCTGGTTGCACCAATGGTAGAGCCTAAAGCATCAATGTGGATATGGAAAGGAGTAGTCTAATATGGAAATTGTAAAATTGGTGCACTAGCCAACTTTGGCTTCAGTGTTTCAAAGGCCTCCTCTTGCACCTCACCCCAATAGAATGGGCCATCCTTGTGCAAGAGCTCCTCTAGAGGCACTATGATCTTGTCATAGCTCTGAATGAACATCTTGTAGTAGCCACAATGGCCTAAAAAGGCACGAACATCTTTCTATGTTGAGGGAGTCTAGAGTTAGATTATGATGGCTATCTTTGCTAGATCAAAAAACAAATTGTCCTTGCAGATGATGTGCTTGAGAAATATCTCAAATGAGGTTATGAATATGCACCTCTTCAAATTCAAAGAGATCTAAAGTTTCCTACACCTCTCAAACATGAGGTGCAGATTGTCATAATGGTCCTTTACAAGACCATACATAATCCAGTCATTGAGATACACTTGGAAGAACTTATGGATAAATTATTTAAAAGTAGTGATCACTACCCTAGAGAATACAACTGACATATTCTTGATTCCAAAGGACATCACATTGTAGGTGAAACAACCCCATTTAATCATAAATGTTGTCTTGGGCTTATCCTCCTCCTTGATCTGCACCTGGTGGTGGCCCAAAAATCCATCAATGAAAGTTTAGATTTCATAGCCTGTGACTCCATCTAGGACCTCATCATTGAATGAGGTTGAGAATGAATCATTGATACAAATAATGTTTAATAGCCAATAGTTGATGCAAATCTGTATGCACCCATCCTTCTTGATGTTGATGACCATCAAGCTCACCCATTCAGATTCTTATATCAAGTAAATGATGCTGACCACCAGCATTCCATCAATATCTATTTTTACCTTGGTAGGTAGATTGGGATTCATCTGATATGGGTGCTTCTTGAAGGGTGAGTGCCTTTCATGTCCCAATAACTACATGAGAACAAATCTTGAAATTACTTCAAAAGGTCTATGATTCATGCCATCTCCACCTCAGACCAGTAAGTGCCTATATTGGTAATCTTTAACTCATCTTTTGTGTTGATGTCTACTTTAGTGGGCTTGAGTGGTGCACAGTATGGTTCATTCTTTTCTTGATGAGAGTCTTCAAATTGTTAGGTCCCCTCAGTTGTTTTAATTTGAATATGCATTGGATTATCTTTGTTTGGGGTGTTCTCATCCAAAAGGCACATGAGTTTTTACCTTCTTGTTAGAGCCTTCTAATTGCACTCTTTCTAGGTCTCATCATCTTCCAAATTGGAGAAACTGTTGAGCACCCACTATTCAAAGAATGTCAAGAGTGATAGTCTTTTCTCCCTAAATATTTGACTGAGGTGCTCTTCTAGGATGGTAGTATCCTCAAATATTACCTTATGAATGACTTGTAGTGGCTCTAGTAGTTCTAAGTTCTATGAAGAAAATGAGGTGTGCACGAACCCTTCATTGAGTATTTCTTAGTTTCCTATCTCATAGCATGTCTCATTTACAATGTACCATGCTCATGCCCATGTCTTTAGAGTCCTATAGAAGGCATGCACCCACAGGCCTTTTAGCACATTCTCACTACAAATGGTCCAAGTTTCTTCACACAACTACACATGCATGATTGGATCATAATCACCTGAGTAAGCAGGTATGTCCAAGTCCTCATTGTTCTTGTCGAACCTAGTGCATATTTCTACCTTTACATCTTACCAAGTTGGCAAGTGAGGTCTTTGCACTACCCACTAGTGAGTAGTAGTGCACTTCAAGGTATACACTAGTGTGCCCATTCGATATACCTCCTTAGGGATGCAAGATTCAATGTCATGGACATACATTTCTATGGGATGGCTCCTTTCATACTTTGGGAACACTATAAGCTTCCCTTTACTAATTTGGATTACCATTTTCCCCATCTTTTGGGTGTGGGGAACCCATTTCTTCTTGGGGTGCTCAATCTTAACTAGTCTCATCCTCACTAGCCTTGGCTCGACTACACGTACTAGGTAGCACCTTTGGTCAATAACCTCATAAGCCTCTTTGACCCATCGCTCATAGGCTACATCAGTTGTATTAGAGGATAGTTTTCCATCCTCCCATTCAAGCACACCCTGGTCAATAGGGTTGAGTTTCTCGACACCCTGAATCATGATGTTATAAATGTGGTTAATCTCATCCTTGATATCAATGTTTTATACATATGGGGGCCCTCAATCACTTGAAAAAGGGATCAACACCCTTTCCTTATCATTCTCAAAAGTCATATAGTGCTTATTAAAGCACATGTTTGCATTGTTAGCATAGTACCATGACCTTCCTAAGAGCATTGAATAGTTGTCCTATTATACCAACTCGATGACCTCAAAGTCAGCTTGGAACTCGGTGCCCATGATATCTATAATGGTGCCCTTCAAGATCTTGATAGGTTACGCTCAAGTTTTGTTTTCCATGAACATGTGAAGTGAGGGCCTCAAAGGTAGCCATCCCATCTTTTCCTAGGTAGTTTGGGTCAAAATATTGACCTCTACACCCATATCAACTAGCACTTCACAAATTGACCATCCATTGATGGTGGCATCTATCAATAAATCTTGGTCATATTTGATGTTCTAAGTATGCCTTACTTCATGTGCCTGCTCCATATGTGGCACAATAACCTCAATCATTTGAGGTGCAGCCTCAACTTCTAGTTTTTCTCCTACGTCCTTTAACAATAAATCTTTCAGTAAGGGTAACATCCCTTCAATTTGTAAGAGGTGTAGGATTTTGGTTAACTCTTGAATTTTGACCTACTAGTTATCATTATCTTCTTCGAGATGCAGTGGCCTATGCCTCTAAATCTCTGTTTAGCTGGAATTCACCTTGCAAATTTTGTATGATGCTCATGGCCTATTATAGGATGTCCTTATGTCATGCATGATCATGGTAGGTCATAGCTTTTGGCTCAATCCATGTTATGCACTCAGTGCAACTTGAATCACCATACTCCATGCATAATTCTTGGGTTGGCGTAGTAGGCAGTTGAGTGGTAAAACCACTTCAGGTTGTGGCTTGCACCTTATGTGGCTCCTTGTGAGTCTATTGTGGCTTGGGAGCCCACCTTTCCTCTTTTAACTCATGCCTCACCATTGTTGCAACTCTATTTATGTCAGACCAACCTTGAGTCATCTTTTTTTACAAGTCTACGCATTCCTCAACTGCATGTGGTCCTCGACAATACCTACACATTGGGTGCATGGGGCAGTCATGCTAGTAATGCTCAATCGACCCACACTTATAACATGATTTTGGTAGGAATCTTCCTCCACCACGTCCTCTTCCTCACCCACATGTGCCTCATTGATTTCTATAACCCATGTTTTACTAGCCATAGCCCTCATGCCTTGACCCACCTGACTGTCAGTTGATGTTGTTACCTACCTCGTACCTCTTTCCATGTTTTGGTACATTTCATCGATGACCTGACGGTCTATTATTGAGTTCGTATAAGTTTTGCACATCTTGCAATAAGTTATGGTGTTCACTTGACTAGCATGTTATAGTAAAGGGTAGTTTTGAGAGTTATGTGACCCTTGATAAACCTCACAGTTGAGAATTAGGGTGCATACATTTCTCCATAGGAATTTGTTCTTATTACGCCCCTCCATCTCACAATCAGTGCACCATAACCCACTACAAGTGTCATGCACTGAACCAATAGTCAGCTTCTGTAGCTGGGAGGCCATTGACATGATCTAGGCCTCCATGAATGGGCTAATCTTGGTATCGGTGCTGCTTAAGCACTTCACAGAGGTCCATGAGGGTCTTCATGGACAATTCTCATATGAAGGGTACCAATAGGCCTCCAAAAAACCACTATAGGTGCTGGAAGGGGGAGGGTGAATGTCATATGTAAGCTTAGAGAGAAGAGTTTTAAACCATACATCATACATGTGCACACTCTCGAATAACCTTTGGATGATTTCCTTGAGTGTTATGATGATCTCTTTCTTGAATTCAGGGATATAAAACTCTTTCAAGAAGGCTTCTTTCAACACATTGTAGTCAATCATAGCCTAGTTTGGATCAAATTTTTGATACCAGGTATGGGTGTGATCCAACATAGTGGTAGTAAACTAAGTTGACTTACGCTCAGGCTGAGTGATGCCTCGAGTGCACCATTGTAAATCACACTTTAGCACATGCTCAGTGGCATTCTCTACACCATAATACTCGAGTAAGTGCATTTCCATTTCGTAGTAGACTTATTGAGGGGGTGGTGCCAGGTTATGAGGCACCTGTCCCCTTTATGTCTATGTTGGGGGTGGCCTTCCACTGACTCCATTTATAGGTTGGGTCATTGATCCTGATGTTATCAACAGTGTTATTGAACTTGTTGGCATAGTACTGCTCACTTGTGGCACCTTACTACTTCCTACAGGTTGTTGTCCAGTTGGTGTAGTGGACATTCTATGCATGAAAATACTTACGCCTGTGCTTACATTTCTTAGATTGGCACTTGCTAAATTTATCGTATCCTCACTCAATTCCTTGTAGGGAATCACTTGCTCAATAATAAACTCTTGATCTAAATGTTGAATCCTATCAAAGTTAACATCGATAATAAGTTTAGCTACCATTCATCTATCTTTTGATGGAAAATATAATGCATGAGCTTGCACTTCAGGTTCAAAGGGGGTAGGCACTTCTGGTGCATCCTCAATCGCCACATCTTGTAGTAACCCACTACATCCCACACCTAACTATTGATCCCATTTTCTTTCTTCTTCCTCTCATTATTCATGCTACTACAAATCAAGGGATCCTTACCCATGCCCTTCCCACTCATTATGGGTCCTCTTGGCACTTCTAGGTTCTAGATCCTCTATCATCTTGCACCTTCATTTACCATAGTTCAACCTCTGGAGCTCTTAGGTGTCCTATTACTCATCTTCTAGCATCGTGCCTCACCTACACTTCCCCCTCTCACCTTCTACGCTTGCTTATATACACAAGGATTTTAGCCTTCCATTCTTATAGTTTTTATACTATAATCCACCAAGAGCTTCTTCAGTTTGGTGTTGAGACCTCTTATGAACATGCCCCTTAGTTCATGAAGAAACTTGTACTCTGCTTCTTCAGGGCATGAGAAGGTCAACACTATGAACTCCAACACGTAAATGTTCAATGTCTCGCTCCACCACTTGTCCACAGTGCACATCCAAACTTCATCCAAGCTCTCTAGCCTCTCTACACACTCTGTAGTCCATTCGATGCAATGGTCATAACTTCACCTTGTAGTAGCAGTGTAGGCAACCAACCATTGGTAAACCTACTCAAGTAACTCATAAAAGAACACCTCATATAGATCATCATACAGGTTATCTTGCACCTATTTTCTTGGCTCCTATTCTTTGCATGTGGGATGTTTCTACGCAAAAATATCTTTCACTTGCTTTAATTAGTGCTCGATGTTCTTGAGTGATAGATGGATAATCGCTTTGTTACACCATCATATCAATGAAATTCAACACAGGTCCCAATAATAGAACCAAAATGTTGTAGAAAGGTTCACTAATTTAGCTTTTGCACTTAGTCATACGCTTAGCTACCAAACCAAGTCGGTTCTAGACTTGGTGGAGCTAGGCATGAGAATAGAAGGGTTTGGTGCAAAACATTTAACATGTTATTGTACTAGCATCAATTTCACACAAGGCACAAGCCTTGTGCAGTCACTTGAAGCATAACAGTGAAGGGATCATGCTCGTGTTGGGCTAGTTACAATATGGCACAACTTAGGGTTCAAAAGGACTTAGTCATAGGAAAGATGGGTTCAAGTGGTTGGCTGATGCTAGGTTATAGGGGAAGTTCATTAGGTGCAAGCCTTCTCAAGAGCACAAGCCTTAATGTGCAAGTTCATAACTAGTTAGGTTGAGGTCTTGATGGCAGAGCTGTGGGAATAGCTAATATAGGGTCATTTAGTTGCTTACACAAGTCATAGGGATGGTTTAGATTTAAGTGCTCATCCTTAGGGTAGCACTTAGGTGCGGGTCTTAGGGCCTTGGCACAATTTGATTCCAACACTTAGTCCATTTAGAGGTAGGCTGAGGTCACTAGATGGCACAAATATGCCATTAGCGACCATGGTTGAACTTCCATATCATAATACATTTTAATCAAAGAACTATAACATTATTCAAATAAACTAACTTATAACCATAACATTGCGCTATCTATATTGCAAGAGACAACACATCATTTCATCAACCACATTCTTCATTGCTTCATAGTCCATTATACAAAGTTCAAGTATACAACATAACCTATACTATTTTTTAACATTACTCATGCCCAACATCTCACAAGCGAGCTTGGGCTATACATTCGACTGCTAATCTATTTTATGCAAATACTTAGGTTGGCTCTCTATTCTTCAGAGCTTTGTTGCCTTCGTCACCTCTCCTTGATCTTCAAAACAAGCCTTCTTTTATAGGTAGTTAGGCATCTCCTTAAAATGTTAGATGGGTGAGTGCCATGTGATGAATTATCACTTAGGGGTCACTTTCTCACCTACTCCACTCCTCTGACATCCATACTTCTCGAGCTGTCACATACAAGTTCTGGTAGAGATGTTCTTTGAAAGCTAGTACCATGCAACCACCTGTCAGCTAGCGTAGGATCCTCGAGGACTCCTCTAACTGGCATCAAAATGTACAAAAGGGGATCAACCACCCCAAAGGTTGCCTCATGCTAAGATAGGTTCATTTGGCACGGTCTATGTAGTTTCTTCAAAAAGGGGCCCAATAATAACCAAAGAGGAGAGTATTTTAATACCTAAGATAGGGCCTCAACAACTAAGGAGAGGGGTCCCTTTCAACTAGTAAGTATAATTAGACCCCTTTACAATTAAGAAGAAGGGTATTTAGATATCCCCAAGTAGACCCCTTTACAACTTGGGAGAGGAGTCCCCTTTCAACTAGTAACTAGAGTTAGATCCCTTTGTAATCTAAGAGATGGTATTTTGTTACTCCAAGGAATCCCTTTTATAACCAAAGAGGGGTATTATGATACCCTCAAGCTTTCCCCTCTATAATGAAGAGAAGGGTATTTCAAAAGCCCAAACATTCCCCTCTACAACCTCAGGTAAGCCCCTTTATAAGTGAGGAGTCTACATTGAAGGAAAGAGGTATCCTTTCAACTAGTGACTAGAATGTTGCCCATTTATAATCAATAAGGGTATTTTGGTTGATTTATATGAAATTTCCACGTGAGTCTACACACTCCTCACTTGGATTTTAGATCTCTTGAATATGTGACATCTATTGGCTTGTGCAAAAGCTTGCATTACTTCTCTAAGTTGTCATATTGACTTTTTCTTTGTCAAGAAGAAAACTAAGCATTATACACCTTCTTCTAAACTATGTGCACAACACTCTTCACTGTGACACATGCACAACACTAGAGTTATCTTGCATTATCACTATGTGTTACCGTATCACCACACATGCAATCATGTGCATACCCAACATTCACATGCTAGGCTCTTTGTACCATGTAACATGCTAACTAACCTTCTCCAGATCTTCTTCACATTAAAAAATCTATCAAAGTCCAACCACACACCTACAACAAGTCCAATCATCACTTGTCCAGAAGTTGAATCGCCATCCTTTTATAATTGTTATCACATGTATCTAATTTTTATAATGATTTTATATATTCTAACTATCTATCCCATACGAGCACAAATATGAGGGAAAATACAAATATACCATAAAGGATTTTGTTAGCAACATGAACAAGACTACATACCAATTGATTATTGGAAGACTTTTGTTGACATATTCAAGGATGGATATTATCTACTCAAGCACTTTGAGGATTTGAATACATCAATCTCTAGTGGTTTCATAAACATAAGGAGTAGTAAGTGGAAGAATACACCAACAAGTTTTACGACTACATTGTGCGATTACTTGAGAACTTGATAGAGCAATGTAGGGGTTGAAGTACATCAACAAACTCTCTTTACATTCATGCAAAGATGGAGTTATTTACTTCTAACACAATAGGACATGAACACTACAATACCAATAAGATCAATGCCAATTCAAAGATGAAGTGGGAGTTTTCTTCTTCTTTAGGTGTAACACATAAAGCTCAACATGCACATAACTCACCATATGCCCCTAATGTGCATATGAAAAACATGTCATGCAAGAGTTAGCAACCTAAGAAGGTTTCACAAATAGAAAATACTAAAGTTATTTTATGCCAAAAAAATCAATAAGAAACAAGGTGACAAATTGTGCCATCACCATCACATTATCTCACACAATGATTTTTAATGTTACACACAACAATCCCTACCTGTGAAATCTACATAAGCTCTCGTGCCAACATATGATACTGATCCAAATTCCACTTATATGAGCACCAACACCACTACCATTGACATATTTAAAGAAGAGTTTCTCTTCCACACTAAATTATGGGTGAAATGTTAACCTGTCTATGTCATCATTGATATTGGAAGTTAGAAAAACATCATTGCATAAGGTACAACCCAACACCTTAGCCTTATAACTACTACACAAATAAAACTATATTCTCTGGGTGGTTGAAACAGGGGAATGATATACATGTCTCATGATAGTGCACTTTCTAGTACAAAGTTAATCCCATGGAAGACAATGTCACTTGTGATGTTGCACTACATGAGGTTTGTGACATCTTGCTGGGAAGATCTTATTTGTATGACCAGGAAACTACATACCATATCAAACCCAAACAATGGACTCTTCATGTCAAAGATCACTTCTTTACCCTCTTGGAGTCAACTCTAATGACTAGGATCACTTTCATCTCTAACAAATAATGCCACAATCTCATATGGCACACTCTAATGTTCACGTTAATCATGGTTTGTTCAAAAGCACCTGCACAGGGCAACAAACATGCACCAGTAGTGTTTCTTAATTGCAAACACCACCATATCAAAAATAGTTGGGTAAGCTAATATAGTAATACAAAAACATTTTCAAATAATCGTAAGATATGCCAACACATTCTGCTATAAAACACCACATTTATTTGCTCCTTGGATCCCCTCTATTAAAGTATCCACTGTACCATAAGTCTAGATGGAAGAATGATAAAGTTTGATGTTAAATACAAGAGCTTATTGATCAAGGCAAGGTAAAGCCTAGCTCTTCTCACTATGAAATCTTGATAGTCCTTGCACCAAATAAATTTGGTACTTGGTGATCATGCATCGACTACCACATGTTATACAAGATAATGGTGAAGAATCGGTACCCAATTTTGTGCATTGATGATCTCCTATACCAATTTAAGGTGCACAATATTTCACCAAGAATGACCTAAAGTTAAGTTCTCATTAGGTTTTAATCCACCCCGAGGATGTTTGGAAGATAACATTCAAGAACATGTAAGGATTGTATGAATGGTTGGTTATACCTTTCAGATTGACTAATGTGCCAACAAAGTTTATGTGCTTGATGGATGATCTACTTGGGCCCTTCCTCAACTCCTTCATTATAATATATTTAGACGACATTCTCATCTTCATGAAGACTTAGGAAGAGCATGTGGAGCAAATCTCATGTGTCTTAGACACCTTGCATAAAAATAAGTTGCAAGCCAACTTAGAAAAGTGTACATTTGGTGCCGCATAGATTTAATACTTAGGCTACATCATTAGATGCAATGACATACCTGTAGAACTAGAGAAGGTCAAAGTAATCCAGGATTGGCTAGATCCATGAAATCTTAGTAAATTGAGGAGTTTTATTGGATTTGTTAACTTCTACTGCATGGTTTATTTTGGTTTCTCATGCATTGCATTTTCTCTCAATCGCATTATGTGTTCCAAGGCAACATTCTAATGGACACCTAGACAACAACATGTTTTTGAGGAGCTCAAGAAGTTATAGCAATGCCTGACATTGTTCATTCCTTCAAGATTCACATTGATGCATTTGATTATGCACTCAGTGTAATACTCATGCAACATGGACATCTAGCCATGTATCACTCTAATACATGTTCAATGACATGGTTCAAAATGCTCCACCTATGAGAAAGAATTGTATACTATTGTATAAGCATTAAAGAAATGGTTGCACTAAATATCAGGGAAGGAGTCATTCATTTATTATGATCATAGCCACTTCAGTTCCTATTCACGTAGATCAAGTTGTAGAACACATGTCATGTGGAGTGGATGAATTACCTATAACAATTATAAATTATGATCAAGCACAAGAAGGGGAAATACAATAAGGTAACATATTTCCTCAGTTGATTGTTGGTTCACATGATCATCTTAGTGTTTGACATGTATGGCCATAACTTTATTGATCGGGTATCTCTCTATTTAGTAGAAAAGGACTCCGTAATTTCTATACCATGCTTATGCATGGTGAAAGGTTCGGGGCTCATAAATATCTAGAAAACTTCTCTACAAGCTTGGACATCATTGTGTCCTTGATGGTACACCTCACAAGAGACTTATTTGGAAAGAACACTACACCAAGACAATATGACACTTCAACGTTATCAAAACATTGGCATTGTTGTAACAACACTTTTATTGGATGCACATGTGCATAGTTTTATGCACCACATCAAGTATTGCATCCCCAAGCCCACAAATAAGAAGCTAAGACTTTACATACCTCTCCCTGTGTCTTCTAGGTTATGGGAATCTGTGAGTGTGTTTCATGACTAGGCTACCTATGACAAAAAATCACAATGACTATGTGTTTTTTGTAGTGGATAGGATTTGTAAGATGGCCATTATGGTTTCTTGCAAGAAGAGCATAAATACATTAGAAACTACATGTTCTTTCTTCAACTAGTTTTGGGTTCATTTTGGATTACAAATATCTTTAGTTTTTAACTGTGGGCCATTTTTTGTCAACCATTTTTGGAAATATTTGTGGGACATGATGGATATAAACTTCATTTCATCCTTGAGCATGTTGTAGGCCACACTTATTCGTCTTGTGCACATGTACAATAGTGTATTCATGCAATTGGAATTATAATTGTTATACATTCAACATGCTTGTAATAGATATTTACACAACTTTGCGAGACATGTCCCTTTCCAAGCATGTCTTGGGTTCTATCCATCAATACCCTTAGACATATCCTACCATGCACCATCCAAAATGGAGTTGCATGCATAAGAACAAGAAACAAACAAGGCACATAAGTTTTTGTAACACATTCATAACACTCATTAGCAAGTTTGGCATATAATCCTGTACCAATAGTTAAAGTACAAAGTGTGCCACGATGTACATCATGCACCTCATGAATTCAATGTGGGCGATAAGGTTTGATTTCACTTAGATAATGAACACTTCAAGGGTCCACACCATAAGATCAAGCCTTTATGTTAGGGTCCATACACCTTCCTACATGCAACTAGAGAAAACACTCATGTTCTTGACCTACCACAATACTTAAATCTGCATCCAATCTTTGACATGGAACTTATAAATCCATATCGTCCTCATTTGCATGAGCTACCAATAATGCAAAATACTTCAATTTTGATTTTGAACATGCCAAACTAGCACTAAACACTTAGATTATTGTAGTGACAACAACATGCACCTTTTGAGACACGCATGAATTGTTACAAGTGGTTAAGACATAACAATATGCTGATCAAGCTAAGTGGTACACCATTATCAACTTCAGGGTTAGTTTCCTCAATCAACCAAGGATGTAATGGGGATCATTTCTTCTGAAGAAAGGGAGAATGATGTGTACAACTTTAGCATTTGTCTATACACTTCTTAGTTGGACTATAGATCTCCCATGCATGCGACATCTATTAGATTGTGCACAAGCTTATGGTACTTCTTGGATTTTATACACTGACTTGTTTTGCCAAGTATAAGTCTATCAATGCTCACCTTCTTCTAAACTATGTGCACATCACTCTTCACTACAACACATGCACAACATTGGAGTTGCCTTATGGTATCACTGTGTGTTACCACATCATCGTGTAGGATTATCACATGTGCAATAACACACATGCACAACATCCACATGCCAAGATCATCTTGCCACATGACATACCAATTGACTGTCTTTAGATATGTGGCACATTAAAGAATTTGTCAGCATCACTGCATAACTAGAAATCCAACCACACACCTACAAGAAGTCAACTGTTGCTTAACTAAGATGTGAATCACCACCCTTATGTAACCACAGCGGTAACCACTTATTATAGTGATTGTATATATTATAACCATATTTTCCATAAGGGCACAAAGACAAAAGAACACATAGACATACTAGAAATGATATTATTAGAATGTTTTTGGTATTTAGTAGTCAACCACATATGTAGCTCTACATTCTTCCATCTATTCTAGATAAATCAACAAGGATGTTTATCTCTTCTAATCATAGGTACTAGCTTTTCCAATCGTACTAGATTTTGTACATATATTTACTTACTCTATTCTGCATATTGAATAGAAATTGCATTTATACACATCAAACTTCTACATACGATTGTGTATTGGTTTTCTAATTTCAGATTACCTCCCACACATTCTTACAATTTGCAGCTTGCCACCAAGTGCAACATTTTTTACCAAATTAAGTCTTGGGCTTCGTGGTGTGGATCATTGGTACCCAATATAAGCTCCTCTACAATTGGGGAGAGAGGTCCCCTTTTAGATTCTAATTATAGGAAGCCCTTTTATCACTGAGGAGAGGGTGCCTCTAGGAGGTCCCTTTTACAATTGGGAAAAGAGGTCCCTTTTAACTAGTGAGTGTATACAAGGCCCTATATAATTAAGGGTAGAATGGTACTCCAAAGAAAGCTATTTATAATCAAGGAGAAAGGTCCCCTTTCACTTAGTAATTATAGGCAAGCCCCTTTATAATTGATGAGAAGATTTCCTTTTAGCTAATAATTATACTAGAAAGAAGGTATTTGGGTGCCTCAATGAAGTTCCTATACAACTATTAAAAATAGAATCCTCTTTTAACATAAGTCTAAACAATACCCTTTATAATTTAAAAGAAAAAAATTCCATATAATTTTAATTAGTTTAATGGTAAATAATTTATATTCTTGTAAGGGAAGTCGCAAAAGAATTTTGTTTCTTACTAATATTCGATGTACATTGTCGAAGATGATATTTTTCGCTTCTGCTGACCGACCTTTCTTCGGCTTCACCGTCAAATAGATAAGAGACAAAAACTGGAATAATAAAAGTAGACTCAAGTATGTAGGATTGGATTCTCTTTGCTTCTCTATTCCAGGATGTCGTAATCCGGCTTTCCCAATGCACCTGTTTCTAAATTTGACCATAAAATATTATATTTAGAACACCATATGATCCATTAGAAACATCGTCCAAAGTAGTAGTTGTAAGCACGAGTTCAATCAATGCAGTTTGCAGGGTGGTCAATCAATACACCCGCCAATCCCGGCTTTTTAACACCCAGTTCTATGGACTTCATCAAGTTCAACGCCATGCATATGCAATTCAAGTTTTAGGAGTATCCTTATTGTGAATATTCCTCCCAATACCACATTTTCAGTAGAATTTCATTCTGCAAAGCCCATACTTATGCAGAAGAATTTGGATAACCAATACCCACATGAGGATACATACAGAAGAAGTTGGGATCCACTGCAAAATGCAAGCACCGATGAAGCACCTATTGTTTTTGTTGTCTTTGTTGGCATTGAGCGCTGTGCCATGTCTAGGAGGAATCACCAGCAAGTATGTGAGAAAAACTGAAGCATCTATCGATATGCCCATGGACAGTGATGTTTTTGCCATTCCCCAAGGTTATAATACTCCTCAACAGGTGACTCTATTACCCCTTTTTTATAGTTTTTTTTTCCTTTACCTGTGATGGGTCAATGATCAACTTTTCTGTATGCTGCTTGATAAAATCTATCTATATTTTGATCAGGTCCACATTACTCAAGGAGACCATGTGGGCAAGGCTGTGATTATATCATGGGTCACAACCTCTGAGCCTGGGTCCAATACAGTTCTATATGGTACTGAAGAATCCAAGTACAAGTATTCAGCAAACGGGATTGTTACCAGCTATAACTATTACAACTACACATCAGGCTACATTCATCATTGTACATTGAGGAAATTAGAGGTAGGAATTTGTTTTTGTTTATTCTATTCATATTAACATAAGATGAAGGTGACCCTTTATTGTTGCGGGGTTAGGCGAGGCGGGCCGTGTCTACAAGGTTGCATGTAAGATGGAGGTGTTTACAACGTTGCATGTAAGATAATAAATGTTGTCAAAATTTATTATAGATAAATAGGTTTACACTAAATTGTAATACAAATGTTTATAAAATTTAATTAGGATAAATAGTATGTTTAAAATAATAATTGATCAAATTAACCAATTTAAAAATTAGAGAAAGGAATTGATATGCAAAGTTTGAATATATATCTTGGATCAATAGCATACTTAAAATAATAATTGACCAAATTAACCAATTTAAAAATTAGAGAAAGGAATTGATATGCAAGGTTTGGATGTATATCTTGGATATGACAAGAGTTAGTGACATTCAAAACATGCATCTAAATGTGATATGAAACTAGCATACTAAATTCATACCAAACAGAGAACTTTGCTGAGATAATAGAATGATTTCTAGACCATATACAAGTTTTAGAAAAAAAATTGTTTTTATGATTGCTTAGTTTTAAAATAATTTTTTTATGTAAAATAATCCTCTTTAATGTTTTGGAATTTCCTACATGATTTTAAATTTTCATTTATTTAAAAAATTAATTCCACATTAATTAATAAATTTAGTCTACATAAATCTAATATACCATGATACTTAGATTTATACACATGATACTTATAAAATTATACTGATGAAATGACACCATAATGGAAATGGCCCTCTTACTTACCTAATGGATGGTTGGTTGCGTCTATTATTGTTATATAGTGAGCAGGTGTTGTCTGTGATTGTGTGTATTATCATTATATAGTGGGCAGGTCTTCTCTGTAACTGCTTGTATTATCATTATATAGCGGGTAGATTATAATCAGATGGTCATCATCTACCAATTTATTTTACACAGAGATAAAACAATCTACTTGTGTAGTTCATGTATTGGTCTAAACCAATGACAAAACAATCCCAATAGCACTCACTGTAGCTTTCACGCCTAGGAAATTTCAATTATCACAGTCACACCTGTTGAAGATAGGTTTACCGTTTACATAGACAAACAGTGAATGTGATTTTGCCTTCTTTTATTTTTATGGCATGCAGACATCTGATGTGACATTTATATGGGTGGATATCATGCAACTTGCAATGATGGTACCCTAAGTGAAACAAGAGCACTGAAAGTTTTGACTTCTTGCTGGATTAATAATGTAGCAAGTTGAGTCAGATGTTCCCATAAAAGGCATGGAAGGCACATCACACACAAAAGAAGGGGGTTAATGTAGAATAAAATAAGATGGTAAATAATTATTTTTGAAATGTATGGCAACTGGCAGGTCATGCACTACTCTTTATAAAATTTGAGCAGTACGCACTGATTGCAATTCATTTAGCATTTGCAAGAATGTGGTTTGATAGAGTTCCGCCAATCTGTCTTCAAATCCTAAAACATGAATGTATGTCAGTTAATCAAACATGTTTTGGTATGAAAGTACTGCATACAATAACAGCCAGAGTCCTGAGAAGTGGCACTAGATTATTTCTCGCAAAGTTTAGTTTATGTCTGAGTTGCTATTTTGGATATTTTTTGGTTTTAGAAGACAAGTTCTTACTTGTAGCCTTGGTAAACTGTTTTCTTAATGTGATTGCAGTATGATACCAAATATTTTTACAAGATCGGATTGGGGAATACAACACGTGAGTTTTCATTCTCAACCCCTCCAAGCATTGGTCCAGACACACCTTATACTTTTGGGATCATTGGTATGTCACGAATTATTTGTATAATTAATTACATTTTGTTTTTTTAATTCTTATTCTATCATGAAATTTTCTTGAACTCAAAGAGCATTTCAGGTGGTTAAACACAGTGCTGCCACAGTAACCCTAGATTGTAAACTTACAAGAATGGCTTACTTCAAGAGTAAAAAAATTCCAGTCACAAGCAACATGACCAGCAAAGCCTAAACAACAAAAACATTCTGGCAGACAGTAGCATCCAACAGAAAATTAAAATTTTAAGCTCAATGATTTCCTATATGTATTCGGAGCTCAGTTTTGAATTGGAAACATGTTTGTTCTTTCAGCCATACAAGAAAGTTGGGAGGATCCTAGAGAAATCCATATGTACAAAATCCATATAATAAAAACAATCTTATGAGAGTAAGACCACTTGTCAGAAAAGAGCTGATGGAGAAAAAGGATCTCGTCTACATCAAGGAGAACATCATCGTTGATCCCCTTAAAGAGGCCAATACACAGACTAATGATGTCAATGGAAGAAGGGCTTGGGCTAAGAGGGACCGACTGAATAATTCCAAGGTCCCAAGGGGGAAGGAGAGGGTACTCATTCCGGTGGCTTTGTAATCACACAACCAATAGTCTTCGAGGCATAGAGAGAAAAATTAAAACTGGTAGCGTTCATCTGCCCTTGTAGTTTGGTGTGCGAATGTGTGAGGGTAGCTGAACCCCTACACCGCGTGTGAGAATTAGAAGAATGTGGCGCCCTAGTGGCCACTCTTGAGGGGAGATTTTGTCTCACAAACTTGTCACCATTTGTGCTAGTGACTATAGTAACCAACGGGTACTTGACACCCCCAATGCCGGCAACATGCTAAGAGAAGTAACCAATCTAGCTCTTTTGGAAGTATCATGTAGATACAGCATCCAAGACTAACTTTTTTCCTAGAGGTAAAGGACAAACAGATTTGGTCTTGGTAACAAAAAAAATGTAGCAAGGGGCCCTCCTGAGGCTCTTCATGGCTCTTCACAAACAATGACATCTACTTTGGATCTCATAATAGACAAGACACCTTAAAAATAAAGTGCTCCTTTATCTCCATATCCTATAGACAAAACAACCAATAAATCTTATCACCTTGAAGAATATGTAGACCATTGTATCTAATAAAAGCATTGTTTTGAAGCCAATCTTGTTATGATTCTTCTCTTGTTGGATTTAGGTAGTGCCTTAGTGACTCTTTAGTTATGTTCAGTTTAGTTGACGGTTGTGTTTTAACTGACAACCAAAGACCAAATTCGTGAATCATCACAGCCAAAGACCAAATCCAAAGCGTTGCCTACATTGGAGACACCGAATTGGGAAAGTTTTCTTGCTGCCAAATCCAGCATGTGGTGGGAAAATAACCTTGATGAGCACGAGCTGAAGGTGGCATTGTAGAGGGCTTGTGTGAACAAAATTCTGCAGATGCTTTTCATCTGATATATGGACAAGGAGGTCAAGATTGCCTACATGGGTATTTGGTGTGCCCTACCATGGGCGTTAGTAAGCTGACAGGCAGCCCATAGGTCACACCGACCCAAAAAGATTATATTGTCCAGACATTATGCAGGCCTGACTTGACTGCGACAAAGTTGACTTGCATGTGGGCCAAGGAACGTCAGGGCATTAAAAACAAGAGCTGATTTCTTAGGAATGATGTTGCTTATTGGATGTGATCTGTATCGGTTGGTGGCTTCAACTTGAGCCTTCAACATTATTGTCTGGATGACTGATCCTATGAATGGCTTATAGAGAGGTGAAATTGTAATGTCCCTTTTAATACTTTTCCACAAATCTGAATTTTAATTGTGATTCCCTTTTAATACTGGAACATTAATATTATTACTAGACAACAACATGCAATATTGATATTGAAAGCCCACTTGAAACTTCACTAAAACCCTTATTGTATTGAGATGAAAGCATACAAAATACTGATAATGAAGGAAACAAGATAATAAATTGCACATGCGACACTGAAATACCATATCCAACTGAAATCTTTATTTAAATGGGCTGGATTGACAAAATACTAGAGTTTATACAACTGAATCATCAAAGGGGTACTGCAGAAAAGCTTACACAATGTATGCAACATGAAATCCAGGTATTTATTGTAATTATTCAATAGCAAAGACACTGTGCTAAACAATTGTACAACAGTCCAAAGATGAGATGACAACAACCATTATGATGTATAGCAGATCATATAGCTATGGAGGGGTATTGCGTTGTTGGAGGGAGGTGGTGTGATGATGCTAAGAGGTACAAAAAAGTTTGAGCAATTGTCTATATCATCACACAATAGTCCTAGATGGATTGGAACCCAACGTAGCAGTCAACCACGCAACATAGCCGTAGGTGAATGAAACCCCAATGTAGCAAAACCAATAAGAGAGTAACCCCAATGCAACAATGTAGGGCTGTTTTCTGACTGGTATGGCAGCAACACACTCCAAAGCAATGAATGACAATTCCAAATGAGGTACGACATCTTCCCAAGGATGCACAATAGTGATTAAACCACTCTAAACCCTCACAAAAACCTGAAAATTGATAATAATCTTCAATCACACTAAAATTGGAATTTGATCCTGATTTGCAAGCACAATTATGATTCTTGGATGGAATTACCTCAGTGGGTTAGAGGGTTTTCGTCCTCCACACTTGTATATTAGAAAATTTTCGTCTTCTAATGAAAATATTGAACACAATGGCCCAAGCTCTAGCTTAGGGTTTGATTGTCAAAGATGAATAATGAATAATAATTCTTTTGAGTTCAACTCCTTTTATAACTTCTCTTTTCTAGTTTTACCCTAAAAGTATTTAAAAATAGTTTTAATAAAATATTACTTTTCATCCACTTAATAATAATTACTTTTTAGCCCTCTTTAATAATAATAATACATGAGTGTCCTTTTTATGTTATAAAATAAAAGTGATTCAAGATAATTTAAAATATTATTATTAATCATTTCCATAATTAAATATTTTAAAAAAGGGATATGACAGTCCACCCTTCTCAAAATTGTTTGTCCTCAAGAATTACAAGCTCAACTGTTTAGACTCTCTCTAACTGACCATCTCTGTAATATATGGATCCCAATTCATCCTTGGGAACTTGCAAGTCAGATGGCCCCTTCTGAGATTCCACCCTCAATGCTTTTTGTTTGCAATTTTTGGTTGCCTAAGAGAATCTAAAACTGTATTGTAAATCAGAATTCATGAAGTCAAACTAATTGCCAAATTCCTGCTGTAAATCAAAATTCTATTTTCCTTGAGAATCATGACCTCCTTTGTTTATCATGTTCCTTTGTAGTGAAAGTGCTTAATGAAGCTTCAAATTCACCTGCAAATTATTTGCTGCCCATACCTAATACCTGGAACAATGATTCATTTACCCGTTGGAATTTGACTTCTGCAATTTCTCTTTCGTGCAACTTGGGGTGGCTAACATGTTTGGACCTTGAATCCATGAGGTGTTGGGTTCCTTCACCTGGTGGCGATCTTGGAGACAAATAATTAAACACCATACTATACTTAATTCAGAAAACCGTGAATATCAAAATGGTGTTTATCCAACTTATCATACAACGAGAAGGTACAAATGCCTTCTAAAGCCAAGCCTCTGGGTGCCCTTGCTACTTGTCCTTTGCGAAATGAACTCTCCATCCTCTTGGCTATGACAATTGTAGGGGCTCCATTTGCAATACCTTGGAGCACTACCTCTTTTCCTTCTGATTTGAATTTCAGCTCCACAGTTTGATAATTCTGTGTGAATTTTTCAAGGGAAATGTAACTACTGCACCCCTAAAACCAATCTGTTTCTCCTATGCCCACAACATAGAAGTCATCATGTACCTTGTGTCTACCAAGTGTAATCTCCAACTGTTAAATTCTCTTGGTACAAGAAATAGTAAAACTATCAAGCTACAATAACATTGAACCCATCAAAGTCCTTTGTTTTCAAACATCTTTTGGCTACAAGTCCCTCATCTATGATGTTGTGGGTTGCCCCACTATCAATCAACACTACAAATTTATGACCATGCAAAACTCCACAAACTTTGAGAGGGTGATATCTGGTTGCACTAGAAAATTTGGCAAGGTGCTTCCTAAAATAAGTGTGCCAGGGTTGCCTCCTGAACTATCTCCTTCCCTTCGTTCAGGTTCTAGTCTTCTCACTTTAATTTTTAGTTCAGGTTCCTCTGCTTCTGAGTCATCATTTAATATCACCTCTATGTAATGTACGTGACCTCACCCAAGACATCTGTGACTAGGCTCCCATGGATCTTTGCAAGAGAAGCATAATTTCTTTATTCTAAGCTCGTTTCTAGTCTCTACATTTTTACCTGATTTCAGTGGCAACTATTTATGCTAAGAAACTCCTTGCTGAAATGGTTTCTCTTGCTGCCCAACAAGTGGTGTCTTTGAAAAGAACTTGTTCTTGTGTGTTGAAGATTCCTAAGTTTAAAGCCCTCTTAATAGCTTCTTGCAAAGACAGAGGGTCAAAGGCTTTTACCAAACCCTTGAGTGGTTCAGTTTGTCCTTCTACAAATGGAACAATAAGTCTCATTTCTGTCATATTAGGAACCATAATTGATAATCTCTGACTTTTTGCAATATAGTTGTCCATAGTTCCATACTACTAAAGCTGAGCTAATTCCCTGAAGTGGATTTTAGGGTCTTTTTTGTCAAATCTCTTTGTCAATCTCTGGCTGAATTCTTCCAATGTGGAAATAGATCCGTGCCCTTGGGTGATCATCCATGATACCACCACTCATGTGCCACTCCTTCCAAGTTGAGAGTAACAAATTTGATTGCCTCTTCATATATTGAATTCAGTGAGAGATAGGTCTCCAGCTTCTGTAACCAATACCTGATAGAACATTTATTGGATCCATCATAAGTTGGGATGGTAATCTTATCCAAACGTTGTTGAATATCTCTATGGGGCTGATCCGAGGGCTGATCCTGCTGATTTCTTCTTCCTCTCCTAGAACTGTTCTTCATTCTTAAATCACATAATCCTCTGAAAGTCAATGCATCCTGTACTGCATGGCTGAGTTTTGCATATTCCTCATGATATGCTGCAAGGTTATTACCTATGTGAGGTTGTTGAAACTTCACTTCTTCTTCTGGTTGTTGTTCTT
Organism: Torreya grandis; assembly: GCA_037957365.1. Classification (NCBI taxonomy): domain Eukaryota; kingdom Viridiplantae; phylum Streptophyta; class Pinopsida; order Cupressales; family Taxaceae; genus Torreya; species Torreya grandis. Next base: position 6,885,234 of record JARHVA010000123.1, read on the forward strand.
CTCTTTGCAAAAATTTTGCTTTGAAAATTTTGGAAGGAGGGTGGATTGAGACCTGTTCATTGGCCGAAGAGCTTCCTTCTCCTTGATTTGCTTTATTCGGATTAATACCTTGTATAGCTCGGACTAGCTCTGACATAGATTCTTTTAAAGTCTTTTGGATTGTCTTTTCCAAATCCTATTGACCTTCGTTGATTGTTTCATGTAAATAATTGATTTCATCTAAAAGAATCCTCTTTTCTCTGTCACCCATGTCTTTTTCTTCTATCTCAGGTGGCTGAATTTTTCTTCTTTCTCTTTGATAGTATCTTAACTAGCATGCATGTGATATTAGCATATGATTGCATACGTATGTTAACTTTTCCAACACGCTGGCAAGAACCTGACTTTGATACCATTGTAATGTCCTTTTTAATTGTTTTCCACAAATTTGAAGTTTTATTGTGATTCCCTTTTAATACCGGAACATTAATATTATTACCAGACAACATCATGCAATATTGATATTGAAAGCCCACTTGAAACTTCACTGAAACCCTTATTGTATTGAGATGAAAGCATACAAAATACTGATAATGAAAGAAATAAGATAATAAATTGCACATGTAATACTGAAATGTTGTATCCAACTGAAATTTTTATTTAAATGCACTGGATCCACAAAATACTAGGGTAAATCTAACTAAATCATCAAAGGGTTATTGCAGAAAACCTTACATAATGTATGCAACATGAAATTCAAGTATTTATTGTAATTATTCAAAATAGCAAAGGCACGTACAAACTGCATTAAACAATTGTACAACAGTCTAAAGATGAGATGACAACAACAATTATGGCATACAATAGATGGTGCAACCATGGAGGGGTATTGCATTGTTGGAGGGAGGTGGTGTGATGACACCAAGAGGTACAATGAAGTCTGAGCAATTGTTTATATCATCATGCAACAATCCTAGATGGATTGGAACCCAACGCAGTAGTCAACCATACAACATAGCCATAGGTGAATGAAACCTCAATGCAACACAACCAACAAGAGAGAAACCCCAATGTAGTAGTTTAGGGCTGTTTTTTGACTAATATGACAGCAATAGGCTCCAAAGCAAGGAATGACAATTCCAGATGAGGAACGACAACTTCCCAAGGATGCACAACAGTGATTAAAATACTCCAAACCCTCACCAAAAAAAATGAAAATTGATAATAATCTTCAATCACACTGAAACTGAAATTTGCTCCTGATCTGCAAGCAAATTATGATTCCTGGATGGAATCATGTAAATGGGTTAGAGTGTTTTCGTCCTTCACACTTGTATATCATAGGGTTTTCGTCTTCAGATGAAAAGATTGAACACAATGGCTCCAGCTCTAGATTAGTGTTTGATTGTCAAAGATGAATAATGAATAATAATTCTTTTGAGCCCATCTCCTCCTTTTATAACTTCATTTTTCCAATTTTACCTTAAAAGTATTTAAAAATACTACTAATAAAATATTACTTTTCATCCACTTAATAATAATTATTTTTTGACCCTCTTTAATAATAATAATAATACATAAGTGTACTTTTATGTTATAAAATAAAAGCGACTTAGGATATGTTATAAAATAAAAGCGACTTAGGATTTTATCATTAATTATTTCCATAATTAAATATTTTGAAAAGGGGACATGACATAAATATACAATTGGGGAGACCTATTGTCAATGAGGATTTATGAATTCCTCTCTTTAAAGAATAAAATATTTTGCATGACACAACATGCCATTGGGTTGTGCCTGTATGTTGTGTACTCGTAGTTTGCATTGGAGGGTGACGTCACTTTCAACAACTCTTATGACCTTAGTTGGCCATTGGTGTTTCGATGGACGCATCTCAACATTATTTTAGTGGAGGCTAAAGAGAATATTTTAGAATGCCAACATTATTTTAATGGAGGTTAAAGTTAATATTTTAGAATGCGTACCAACAGTCGAAAATAGGAAATACATAGTAGAGTTGCCTATTTCAAAGGAGGATGAGAGTGTGAAGGATAAAGGAGATTGTACTGACACTAATGAGCATGATATTGATGACAAGGATGATCGTTTTCACACACCACGATTATTAAAGCCTCCTAATACTTATTTTTGACTCCCTCCTTCCTTCCATGAACTTGTTTTTTTTTTTTTTTTTTGCACCACTAGCCAATTCTATTGCGCCTCCCTCCGAGTCCATTCTAGTTACTCCTTTGCCTACAAGGGATGAAGGGCAAAAAATAAAGGACTGGCTGAACCAATTAATCTAGCCTTGGAATTCTCTCCAATCAATTTGTTATGGCCCCCAAAACAAGCAGTGCAAGATTTAGAGGGAGAGTAAATCCAGTTGGGACATAACACCAAGTTGTATTCAACAAAGGAAGGCCCTTCTCAAACTGGGCTAAGTGATTCTCATGCCACAAACGAGTTCATTCCATTGCTTCTTCCTTGCCTTAATATTGCCAACCATAGTTACCAAATCCAGCCAGATTTGGACAAAATCTGGCCGGATCCAATTTTTTTGGCTGGCCCAAATAAGTTCGTTCAGGTCGGCCCTATTTTTTTCAAAAAATTGTTTTTTTTATTTTTAAGGTTTTATGCAAAAAAAAATGCCCAGAAACCATAAATATGATATAATATTAACATTTTATATTATTTTACTAATGTTTTTCATTGTATTTGTCAATTTTGCATAATTATAAAACTATGCTCACATATATATCTATTTATATTCTAGATCAGATTTTTCCAATTTTTTTAAAGAATTGTGGATTTTTTTGCCCTCCTGAATGGATCTAGGTTTCCGAACTTTGTAACTATGCTGCCAACTTATACGAATTTTTTTCTCAATTTTTGCAAAATATGGCACCCATGGCACAAGCACTTCTCGACATTTTCAATGTGGTTTTAAATCTGGATGTTACAATTTGGCAATCACAAGTACACCTGATTTTGGATGAGGTAGCCCAGATTCGGAAATTTGTAGAAGAGGAGTGTCTCTTAGAGTTTGTCTAGATCTTTGTGAACCAAGGAGGGTTAGAGCGTAACACTTTTGAGATTTCTCAATAGTGGCTGCCCACTTGAACTTCAATGCTGTTTGCTCCTCCTTTCCATAGTGTGTTGGAGTCCTTACACACCATTGAACATACTTTCCAATATCAATATTTGATGCTCCAAATCGACCATGTGTGAGCAATGCCGACTTGAGAATGAGAAGGATAGATTTATCCTTAAGAATGCAGACTTGAGGAGTCAAATGGAGGAGCATCGTGCCCAATTTTAGGATCAACTAAACCATCAAACCCAACTTACACATGTTCAGACTCAAAAGATTGTTGCGTATGAGTAGGAGGTGACAAAAGTGAAGGGAAAGTTGTAAGAATTTGTGTGTATAAGTGTTCACATGAACATGAACTTTTGGCAAACCATCAATTGAAGCAATGCACAAAGGAGGTCTTGCACTTCTAGCCGAATTGCAGCAACAAAAGTTACAGAGAGCAACCTCTTTTGGATCACGCTCAGTTGGAGCCATAGTACCTCCAAGGATGTCTTCCTCTTCCCCCCCTCATTCTTCTTTATTTTGAAGGTAGACCATTTTATTTAATAATTTTTTTTTTGTTGCCAACCTTGTTATAATTATTCTCTTGTCGGCTTTAGGTAGTTTTGTAATGAATCTTTAGTTATGTTCAGTTATAGTTGACGGTTGTGTTTTAACCAACAATTATTGAGTCTTTTGTCATATAAATAGAATGATGCATGGTAGGGTAAGGGCACTAATGTGACAGGCTCTCCCTGTACCGAGAAACTATGCTAAACACTAGCTTATGCAATAAAGTGGTTATTCTCTGATGTTCTATTGTGCTATGTTGTAACTTATGGTATAAACTTTTAAGTTTGCAATAGAATTCTATTGGTGGTGCAGCTTTTATAGAAAACAAAATATGGTGACCTATCTCAATTTACAATTGGCGAAAACTATTAGAAGTGGTCCTTGGATTTCCTCATTAGGACATGCAAGTTGTTGTAGTCTTTTAGGTTGCAACGAGACTTGCAAGATATTAAGTTAATTAAACAAGCCATGTAGGTGAAAACTTATGCTGTCATACACAACTTTCTTCACAATGGCTACAGTCGTAATATCGCACAAATTATTATACTTATCTTCATTCCATACAACAAACAAAACCTTATTTCTTAACAATCATGCGAAATTACAAGGATACATAAGTTCACAAAGAAGACATACCCATTATAGAAAATTAACTTTGAATGATAAAAAATCCAAAGATTTATATGAAATTCAGAACTATATCAGAGGGCTAACCAAATCCTTTAACACATGCTTAGTATATATAGGCTTTGAAGAGAACATAACTCTTCGCCTTCTCGACCTTTTGTTTCCTCATCTGTTTGGTTCAAGGTAAATGTTCAATATTCCATTCGATATTTTGATTACATTATACAAAATATAAAAAATTGTGCCTTTGTTGCACGTACAAAATTCCACCAATTGCGTGCAAAATCTATTTTGCACACTCCTACTAACACATTCCTGGACATAAATCGTTGTCTTGTCCCAAGACGAACGCTGATGACAGAGTGTATGTACTTGAAAGCTGATTTTATCCAAAGATGGATTTGCTTTGAGCTTTGTTGCATCTATGATGTGAAGAAGCTTTGGTTACAGTTCTGCTTGAAGTGTCGTTTATTGTTTTTTACTTCTTGTGCTCTACTTAGCTGCCCTTTCAGGTTTTCAACCAAGTAGCATACAAACATACTACCTGTTACAGGGTTTCAATAGGTTGGCATAACCAAGAGGCTTCCCTTTACAGGTTTTAAATTTTCTTGGCCTCGCTTGCAAAGTCTTCTTATACACAAAATTGTCGTTGAAGCCAAAATTTATCAAAATTGTGGAAGGCAATACCTTATTGAAGAGGTAGCAATCAGATAAGTTGTTGGATCGGCTATGTAGATGATGATGTTGCCGAAGAAGATGTTTTGGACGTTGATCCATTGGGGTCTTGCTTCCGGTTTGGTTGAGTAGGAGAGAGTTGTTGTGGCTGCTATAGTTGAGCAGTCTTCTTAGCTCGTAGTGTCTTGATGAGTTCAGTAGGGGCTATGTACTTTGGTTTATTTTGGATATCCTAGACCGAACTTAAGATATTGGTCAAATATGCTTTGTAGCTGGTCCAATCTGTGAGTGCATCCCTTACCATGCTGAAGAGCATTTAGAGATGTGCTTGGCTTTGCATAATGCCTTGAACGTCCTTGTCGTTCCCAGCTGCAATTATTGGCCAATGGGTTGCAACCTTGTTTTGGATATCTTGCATTATTTGCTCCATTTGGTCCACATAACATTGCATCTGGATCCCTATGAACATGCCACCCAACATGTCCAACTCCTATGTTCTTAGCCTGATCATTACATTGTCCCTGTATGGCAACGGGTTCTGAAAGGCAATATCCATTTCGGTCGTTGATGCTTGACCCTCCATCATTGCCCTTGATATGTCGGCCTTTGTCAGATCATCATTAATTTCATTCAAGGTCTCCTATAGTTGAGCAACTGCTGTGAAATTTGTTTCCCCTGCATGATAGCTACATCCAAGACTTTCTCATATTCTTCTAGCAACTCAAATATAGCGTCACCTTCACTATAAAGCTTCCATACTTGTGCTTGTATCTGCTCAATGCGTTGTGCCATTACCCAATCCTATGCAAGTTTAGTGATGAGGGCCATGAATTGGAGAGATTCAGACATCACATAACTGCCATGTCTTGCTACACCAAAGTAGGGCAGGTATCATCAATTAACTTCCTAGCATTTGCTTTGTGCTCCTATAGCTCAGCATTCTCTTGTCGTAGCTGCTGATTATCCTATTGGATTTGGCTGACCACTTGTGCAATGGAGGTATAATGCAGTAGCAACTTCAATTTGCTTATCTAGAGTAAGTTGTGCATCATCTAGGACAACCTGTTGAGGCCCAACGGTTAGAATTAACTGTGTTGTTGATGCCGAAGGTGGTTGTCACAGTTGTGCCATAGGCAAGGTAAAACTTGTGCACCTTGTGATTGGAGCCGGAATATCCAACCACTACGACTCTTCAGTATCTTCTTGGCCTTGCGAACCTTCTTGTGAACTCACTCATGTCGAACTAGAACCAATAGAAGTCGCCAAAGGTTGCACCTAGCCTTCAGTTGCTTCTACTTGTTTCGTGTTTGAACCTTGTTGCTGTGGTTGTGGCTCTTGTGTTTGTTGGCCTGATGTTGGCTATACTTGGCCCAAGGTTGTGTATGTAACCTAAGTGTGATTGGTAGCCTCCTCCTCCTCCTCTCTCTTCTTTTGTTCTACCTCTACCGGCTACTTTTTCTCTTGTTCTTTCATTTTCTTCTTTATTCCTCTTATCTCTTGCAGCCATTCCAGTTGTAACTTTTGCTTGTTGCTTGGTAGTGTTTTTCTTTGAATCCTGCTACTTGTGTAAGGCCTCAATTCTCTTATCTTCAGCCTCTTTGGCTGCTTGGTCTACTGCAGCTTTCTTTCTTTCCTCCTCTTTTGGACCTTGCCATTTTCTACTTCTGTAATGTCCTCCAACACCACACAACAACCAAGAGTAATAAAAATCAAGAACACAACAGTCACAAAAGGAAATGCAACAGTCACAAGAGGAACACAACAGTCACAAGAGATCGTGGGAGTCCAAGAGGAAGATTGTAGCAGTCCAAGGAGATATCGCAGTAGTCCAAGAGGGTCTATGCAGCCTTCAAACATTAATTAAACCATCTTGGGTTTAGCGCCATTATTAAGGAAGATAATTAATTACTTCACTGCTGTAAATTAATTAATTCAACATTAATTACTCGAACAATCATCACTCTCAAGAAAGACACAACCTTTGAGGGAGAGGTTATTATATATTTATATTCATTCGTTGGAGTGGAAGAAAGGCATTCAATCATTCATGTATTAAACACTTAATCCAGTATAAGCTTAAGGCTTTACAATTACAATTGAGGACGAAACCGCTAAAACATAAACATTGGATACAAAAAACAAAACCTCGTCATCCCAACTCAAGGATGTAAACCCTTGAGACTTTTATTGTGATATTTGAGATCTGAAAATTATATAATAAAATTTATTTAATTTAAATAAATTATTTTGAAGTACAAATTCTATATTTATTTTAAAAGAACGGAATTTCAAAGAAATCAAATTTTTGAATAATATTCCGGTTCGGAATATTACAGTGGTATTAGAGCTCTCCATTCTTGCCAGCGTGTGAAACAAAATTTATATGCAAGATAACAATATTTTGTATTACGAAAGAAAAACTAAAACTAAGAAGGCAAGTCAACCAACATAATAAATGGAAAATGATAGAGATGAAAGGACGGAGAAAATTTTCCAAGGCCAAGAACAATTGGCAAATACAATGGCACAATTGGCCCATACTATGAAAATGATGATGGATTCAAACACATAAAATGTAGAAACTCTTTCGTGCATGTCAGAGCCCAAACGTAAAACCACTACCACATCATCATACCAGCACTGCCAACCAACATTCATTCCAAAAGAAGAAATCACTGAAGAAATTCCGAAATCCTTTAATGATGATCTGGTACCCTGTTTCGAGGCTTATCAACAACTGCCAAAAAGAATCCAAAGGGGAATTTCCCTACAAACTTATATGGCCATGAGGAAAAATGGAGGTGTACCTTGGCCAGAATATAAACCCAACAATAAACAAAGAGATATGCAACACGCATTAGACAAAGTAACAGACAAAGTAACACTCACCTTTTGACGGTACACATAAATGTACGACTAGGGCATGGGTACAAAAACTAGACACATACCTTTCGTTACGACCAATGATGGAAGAGGAAGCCATAAAATTTGCAACTCTCCATTTGGAAGGTATAGCCCATGAATGGTGGTTCCATGGATGGGTCACCCAAGGACATAATCTTGTCTATTCATATGATGAATTTGCCAAACGATTGATCGAGAAAACCTCGAGCTTCATTTTATAGAATTGGCATTATTAAAACAAAATAATAGTGTGGATGAATATGTAACAGAATTTCAAAGACTATCAGAAATGGTCTTGGACATGTCTGAAAAAAGGCTCATTGTGTTATTCACAGAAGGATTAATGGAACCTCTTAAAGGATTGCTCAAAGCTTTTACTCCATTGACACGCCAAGAAGCCATTAAGAAGGCTTTAGATTTGGAAGCATCAACCTTAAGAGGTAGAAATATGCCACCCACCCAACCTAGGGCACTTGGAAGTGGTCCACCAAGGACTCAATCCTATGAGCAAAAGAGATCGATTCAAACAAGCAGTGAAGTACCAAAGTCAAATGGAGTGGAAACACGGAATGAATTAAGAAGAAAAAAATTATGTTTTACTTGTAAATACCCATGGACTCCAGGCCATTGCTGTTTGGACAAAGGACAAGTTCACTACATTGAGGTTAGTCTGGATAGTGATACTGAAGATGAAGAGATGAACCTAAATAACGAAACCCAATCACAAATAACGGCAGAAGAAACCACAGAGGGAAGATGTGCTACTCTCTCAGGAGCACCTCGGTATCATCCATTCAGAGTAAGAGGAACACAACAAGGACAACAAATTACCGTCTTAGTTGATAGTGGGGCCACCCATAATTTTATTAATGAAAAATTGGCTAAGAAAATTGGTTTAAAATCTGAAGAATTTAAGGGATCTCCGGTAATGGTTGCTGATGGATTTACTCTTTCATGCAAAAGGAGAATCCCACACTTAAATCTAACTTTGGGAAGACATGAAATTAACGATAACTTCTATGTCATCGATGTTGACGAAACATACTTGGTTTTGGGAGTTCAATGGTGCATTCGTTGGATGAGTTTACCCAAAATTATCAGACCATGGAAATTAAATTCAAATCCGATGGAAGGGATATAGTTTTGAAAGGCATGGCCAATGGTGGTCCTCATATTGTAACAACAAAAACAATGGAGAGAATCTTTAATAAAGGACATGTAACATGGGTGGTACAATGTTTGATCAGACGTATAAACAATTAAGGGATCGATTTTTTTGGAAAGGACTTAAAAGTGAAGTCCTTAAATACATTCAGGAATGCTCTACTTGCCAACAAAATAAAATAGAACATAACTTGCCTATCGGATTGTTGCAACTTTGCCTATCCCTACTCAAAAATGGGACAATATATCTATGGATTTCATTTCGGGATTACCCACGATTCAAGGACAAAGCAACCTTTATGTAGTCGTGGACCGATTAACAAAATACGCTCATTTCTTCCCACCACCCAAGAAATATGATGGTCTTATGATTGCAGGAATATTTTTTAGAGAGGTTTTTAGGCATCATGGACTACCCATGAATATAGTCAGTGATAGGGACACTCGATTCATGAATGCTTTTTGGCAAGAACTTTTCAAATTATCGGGTACTGAATTAACTCCAAGTATGAGTTATCGTCCTCAAACCGATGGCCAGACGGAAGTCGTGAATAAATGGATTGAAGGGTACTTACGGAATTATGTCAACGAGCAACAAAATGCATGGGTTAAATGGTTATACTTGGGATAATTTTGCTTTAATACTTTTCATCACCTGTCTTTTAGAATGTCACCTTTCAAAGCATTGTATGGATATGATGCTAAAACTTTTGTTGATTTGGTCATTCCGGATAGTAGGGTTCCCGGAGCTAAGGATCTAATACAACAACATCAAGACATCCTAATTACTCTTAAAAATAATCTTCAACACGCCCAAAATCAGAAAAAGTTGTATGCTGATCAACGGAGAATCGAAAGGACTTTTGAAGTTGGAGATATGGTGTATTTAAGGTTACAACCTTATAGACAAACGTCCCTTAAACAAAGTGGTGTTGAAAAACTCAGGCCTCGCTTTTATGGGCCATACCAGATTATAAGAAGAGTGGGAAAGGTAGCATATGAATTGGATTTACCAGGGTACAACCACATACATAATGTCTTCCACGTGTCTTGCTTACAACGAGCACTTGGACAACATATTATTCCTTCCATAGAATTACCCCCGATTGATGAAGAAGGTAAATTGATTCTCGTACCAGAGGCTATTCTTGATACTTGTGAGAAGAAGTTAAGGAATAGGAGTATCAAAGAATATCTAGTTTGTTGGAAGAATTTACCACTCGAAGATGCCACATGGGAAGGAGCGTCGATTTTTGAACACCCCAATTTACAATTGCTTGAGGACAAGCAATTTGAGGACGGGAGGTCTATGATGTCCTCCAACTCCACGCAACAACCAAGAGTAATAAAAATCAAGAACACAACAGTCATAAAAGGAAACACAACAGTCATAGGAGGAAACACAACAGTCACAAGAGATCTTGGGAGTCCAAGAGGAAGATCGTAGCACTCCCAGGAGATATCGCAATAGTCCAAGAGGGTCTATGCAGCGTTCAAACATTACTTAAATCATATTGGGTTTAGCACCATTATTAAGGAAGATTATTAATTACTTCGTTGCTATAAATTAATTAATTCAACATTAATTACTTGAATAGTCACCACTCCCGAAAAAGACAACCTTTGAGGGAGAGGTTATTATATATTTATATTTATTCGTTGGAGTGGAAGAAATGCATCCAATCATTCATGTATTAAACACTTAATCCAGTACAAACTTAAGGCTTTACAATTACAATTGAGGACGAAACCCCTCAAACGTAAACATTGGATACAAGGATGAAACCCCTTGTCATCCCAACTCAAGGACGTAAACCCTTGAGACTTTTATTGTGATATTTGAGATCTGAAAATTATATAATAAAATTTAGTTAATTTAAATAAATTATTTTGAAGTACAAATTCTATATTTATTTTAAAAGAACTGAATTTCAAGGAAATCAAATTTCCATATAATATTCCAGTTTGGAATATTATAGCTTCATTGTTAGCCCTCTTCTATTGCTCGAGCAAGTCTTATTTCTCTTTCTAGGCCTTCACCTTAGCCGCTTTATCTTGCTTTGCTCAGGCCTTCGTTGTGTTTGAGGCTAGCTGCTCTTTTGTTTGGCCCTGAGGTTGTGGTTAATCTGGGTGTCTTGGCAGGGAGGTTGATCATCATCAACCTATACTTGTTCTCGATGCACACTTGTATCTAAAGTTGGACCAATGACTGGGCATGAAGGAGTCCATTGTGCAATGGTTTGGGGAATAGGGAGAGAGTGGTATGCTTGGAAGCGAGGAAGATGGAGGGGTGGATTTTGGATGGGAAGGTGGAGCTAATGGGGGAGTGGACTTCACATACGATGTAGTTTGGTGCTTAGGCAAGGTTGTCGAGATTGGTGGAATCAAGACCACCTTCTTGCAAGCCTTCCACTAGGTTTCCCTTGTCGAAGCTTCTTGTTGCGATTATGTAGCTATGACCTAAAATGCTAAAAATGTCTCCATTTGTTCTACGGCTCTTGGGTGTGGTTGCATAGCTTTGGGTGTCTGTGATTTTCGGACCAGTGGCCTGAAGGGACTTGATACTACCTCGATTTCTTCCTCACTACTTTCAATGGTGAGGGGTGTAGCTGGGTCTTTTAACTTGTGCTTAACCCCTTGTGCTCTTTATTTTGCTACGCTCAGCTTCTGTGTAGTAGTGGCCACTTGTGCTTGTGAGTTGGAACTCAATGCCTCTTCTTGAAATAGAGCTTGTACTCTACACTTCTCTTATTCTTCTTGTGCGATCGTGTCCACTTTGACAGACTCTGGAGGAGATGGAATCTCAACGAGGAGAATGGAGGGGGACTGTTACGGACCTAGCATATGCAAATGGCCTTTTAAAAGAAAAAGTCTTTCTCCTCCTGCTTGTCATAAGTGTCATTCTCGACATCTTCGATTAACACTTTATATACCTCCTTTGGTATGACTCCCAAAGGTTTGAGATCATATTCAATTGTGATGGTGGGCATTTGTGGGTCATTCAAGCATGGTGCTGATTTGTGGGTCTTTTTTGATAGTGGTAGAGTTGGTTGTGATGCAGGTTCCTTGTGCCTTGTTAGCGTCTCCTGTGCTACTGAGGTGAATGGTTGCCACTATGTTTGTGATTGAGCCCGTGATTGTGCTTGCGGTTGGCTTGTTGTTTGGCTCCTAGTGGCATGGATTGTAGTGGTTGCACGCTAGTTGCAACCAATCTCTTTTGGCAGAGCACTTTGGCTTGTGCCTGCAACATATCTATGCAGAATGGAAGGGGAATCATGGACAATTTTTGCAGCTTGTGGATTCTTATCTTCACTCCATCATGTAGCTTAGTGATGATCGCGATGGGCTCAATGTACTCCATGACGTCCTTGGTAACATGTTGATTAGTTGTAATTATTGCTTGAACTTGCAGGTTGACCACACCAAGATGGGATATACATTTTCTGGCTAGTAGTCCACATCAACAACTATTGGTCCCTCAGGTATCCACTGCTTGAAACTGAGTAGTACCAAAAATTGGTATTGGAATGATTGGGTCATCTAGAAAGTAGCTTTTATGTGTTTGTTTTGATTTCCAAGGCAAGGGAGTTAGGCTGGTTAAACTCCTCATGTAGCCTCACCATGCAGTACACAATATCAATTACGTCATTGGTTACCTGCTTGGTGACTTTCGTTGTCTGTCAATACCAACACATTATGCATTTTGCAGGAAACTGTATTGGTGCTCAGTTACCTGTGCAATGGGAACTTCTCTTGTTGTGTGAGTATATCATTCTCAAATCTCCTAGTAGAAAGAGGGGTTTGTTCTCTTGTATGCTTGTAGCACCTTTCCCCTTGCTAGTAGCCCTTTAACTTGCACTATGGTTGTGTTGTTGATATAAATTATCACCTTTGGTGAGAGCTGAATGGCTCCCTCATTATATCTGCTTAAGAGGGTCCTCATCAGTTTGTCATTCGTCTAACTCATAGTTCAAAATCTCGTTCTTGGCGATTTCTCGAGAGGGCAAAATTTGAACTAGATTTTGGATCTCGGGAATTTCTCGGGAACTTTATTGCTACTTTAAAAAACATATAAATTCATAAAATAATCTTAAATTAAATGTAAAACATTGTTAAATGACATGAAAAATGAATGTAACTATATAAACTTGAACCCTATATAAAAAAATATAAAAAACTTGAACCCTATTTTCAAACAACAAACTTGAACCCTATATAAAAAATATATTTATGTTTTTGTCTTTTGGAATTTAAAATTTAAATATAACTGCATTTAAATTTTAAATATAGCTAGAATCTAAAAATAAAATTTCAATGATCATGATTCTTGATAGAAAATTTCAATTTTTAAACTTTATATTAAAAATTAGAAAGATAATGATTTAAAAAAAAAAAAAATACATGGAATCTAACTTTGAGGTAGATTGTGTGTGTTGTAGGTTGCCAGGCTCTCACTCGTTCTCAATCTCAACTTTCAAGCTTCAGCTGTATATTGTAGCTTGCCAAATAGTAATAGTATTATAGTAATATTGTAGCTTTCCAGCAGCCCTATCACTATGTAGTGTGCACAATCCAACAGAGTCGCAAAATACAGTATAATGGGCCAAATTCCAGTCGATTCTCACTGTGAACTTGAAGTGTCAACAGTCAATTGATTCTCAGTTCTCATTGTGAATTGTGAAGTGTCAACTGTCAAGCTGCAAAATAATATTACAAAGTTACAAATTACAAACTTCAACTTCAAACTGACACTTGAATATTACAAATTGCGGAGGTTGTGGCTGTGCACATTACAAAGTGCAACTGTAGGGTTTGGTGGCGAACTTGCAATTTGAATATGCATGAGAAATGATGAGATGAGGGCACATTTTTTCCTTTTCAGTTTTCACTTAGCAATATTGTCTCCCCTGTGCAAAATTGCGATAAAACATTCCGCGAATCCGGTTGTTTACCTTTTATTTTTAATGCATTTTTTGTTTTGTTTGGTAGCCGAGAAATAGGATTTTCTTGCCGAGAAAACCAAGGCTTCTCGTCTCATGAGATAGGGCCTGGTTTCTCGACTGGCCCGTGTACTGTGATATATGGTGAGAAATGGCGAGAAATTACCAAGATTCGAAACAAAGGTCTAAATAGTCCTCGGTGTCTAACCCTCTTAATGGATGATGAAGGGCCACAACTCCTTTGTCGGCTAGTGTGGCTCCTTGAGTTTGGGCAAACCACTCCTTATTTGCCACATCAATGAATTCAAATGGCTTTGAATCATTCCATTTGGCTTGTCACAATAACAAGCCAATTCCCATCTCCTCTTTCTACGTATCATTCAATGGAACAATGATTGGGTGTTGTTGACCAATTTTGGTTCTGCAGGCCAAAATTGAGCACCCCTCTATTCCCTTCCTTTGCAGGCCCGGTTAACTAGTTTCTAACAAGTTCATCCCACTGCAGCCTTATGGGTTTTTTCTGTGACAGGCCCGTTTCCATGAAAGACCAAGTGTTTCCTCCTTCTGAAAACCAAGTGTTTTGAGTCTTGCAAGCACTTGGGTTGATTTGGAACTCATTTTAATCCTAGATGTTTAGCAAGGCAAACAAATAACTTTGGGCGAGCCTTTTATTGGCAAAATGGGCTACTTTCAAAGGGGCATAGTTCTTTTACAAAAGGTCCCAAAGGGTAGGTACCCTTGCGAAGGGTACTCGGGTGTAGAATAGGACCTTTTCAAAAGGCCTGAAGGGCAGCCTTGGGCTCAAAGTGCCCTTGCGGGGGGTAGAGGGTCCGCTTGCAACAATCCAAGGAAGGAATTCCTTCGGACAAAACTCCGAAGGAAATTCAATTAAGAAACTCAAGGAACGAATTTCTTCAGACATTTTGTCTGAAGAAATTCACCAGGTAAGGAAATCCAAGAAATGACGCTAAAGGCACGAATTCCTTTAGACATTTTGTCCGAAGAAATTCGACAAGACAAAAACCCGAAGGGTAGGTGCCCTTTCGGAGGACACTTGGCCATCAAAGGAGGACCTTCCCATTTTTCCGAAGGGTCACTTTCCTTTTGAAAAAGGTCCATTTACAAAAAGCCAAGAAAATTGTTGAAGGGTAGTGACGGGCCTGAGGACGTCAACTTTAACATGGTAAGCTAGCCGTTGGAAGTTCAAATATCTAGTGACGGGCCTGCGAACGTCAAATTCAAGGTAGCGAAATAGCCATTGGATTTCAAATGGTGACAAGCCCGCGGACGTCAATTTTGATGGGATGCGTTAGCCGTTGGAGAGAAGCGAAAGAATGAGCTCTTTCAGACATTTTGTCCGAAAGAACTCATAAGTGTAGGCCCGAAGAAATTCAAAGGCATAAAGCCAAAAGGAAACTCAGCGACCCGTCGAGAAAGGAGCCCGAAAGAGAAAAGGATAGCCAAAGGAGCCCGAACCGCCATAAAAAGACAAGAATAACGAGAAAAGAGGAGAGAGAGCATGGCCAAGAACATAGCCACACACATATAAGACAAACACTCGGAACGCTCCAGGGGGCACAACAAATCAGGTGCAGGGACGAACCAGACCATGCCAAGTGGAACAGGAGGCGTCGATGGGAGGAATGAATGCTTGCAGATGGAATAGTATCCACCGAATAGCCATTAAGAGAGCTGCATGGACTTTCAAGAGGGCGGCTTGATTTTCCTTGTGTTTGACATTAATGAATAGCCATTAATGGGAATTGCATGAGCGTTAAAGAGAAAGCATGGCCTAGAATGTGAAGAGAGGCGACCTTTCTCGATTGATGAGCAAAGTGACCCATGTTCCTGCTGGAGTGTTTAATGCAGCCAGGACAGCAAGGTTAGTATCTGGGACACGTACAACATGGCTTTTACATGCGCATTTAAGGAAAGATGACAGCAACATGGGCGAATCCTTCTGGCAGAAGTGTTTAATGCTGTATGGGCCGCTTGCTCTTGAAAGGGTCAAAGGTCTTTCTCCAATTTCTATATATATTGTAACCTCTCAGTTTTGAAAGGGATCTCTTAGTTTTGTATGGTGAAGCCCTGACAAATTTGCCTTTAATCAAAAGAGGTGTTTTACCTTCATCTGATTTTTTACACTTTTGCATATGTTTGTGTATTGCCTTATGTTTAGTCATTTATTTTAATGCTTTCATAGATTGATGCCGGCGTATCTAGTGTATCCAAGGTCTTCTTCTGCAAGTTAAGAAGCGTCCAGGTTGAAGTATAGGTGCAGGTGAGCAACCATCCAACAGTGTGCCTCTAGAGCACCTATGGTAGGCTCTTCTTTATTATACCTCCAAACCCCTTGTTGAAACATTGATGTAGTCTAGTTTCTTATTCGAATGAAGTGTCTGTTCACTCCTTTTGGTACAAAGTGTAGATCAAAAATGAGTAGATCAATCAATTTTGGTGCATCACCATTTTAGCTAGTTTCTATTTTCATAAGCATCCTTCTCTCTTTTCACTCCCCCCCCAATTGTTAGTAGTAGAAATTCAGGACTTTAAGGTGCATCAAAAGGAGCTAGCCCTTGATCTAGAGATTCACTCCTCAGTTTTGCTACCCACAGCAAGAGGAGTGTCTCCATTGTGTCACGTGGAAGAAAGGAGTCGAGTTTTCTTTTGAAGGGTGCAATCCACTGTGTCAACAATTTTTGGCATGCCCAGTGGGACGCAATTTATGTCCTGTGAGTTTTAGGATTGATGCTGGTCCTGTTACTATAAAAAATCCAAAAGCAAGAGCTATTTCCAGCATCTGGCGACTCCATTTTAAGATTTCAATATCTGGTTACTGATCAGCGTGGCACCCCATGCCTAAGTTCACCACAAGATCTTCTTCTAAGGGTGTCCCTTTTGAATTTGTTTAGCTGCCTTTGAACTTAGCAAAGAGGCTAAGGTTTACAACGACTCATCCTTACATGGCAAACCAGTTTCCCAGACTTGCCATAAGATATACCTACACAAGAAGACCCAGGTTGAACCTTGTCATAGCCATGGCTTTACCTTTTGTGGCCTTCAATGGTCAGTCCTTTGAACCTTCTGGAGTATGACCCAATTCTAGGGACAGCCCTCAAGAGTGTTCCTCCCTTTAGCGGAGAGGGGCCAATCACTACCATTGAGCAGATTAGAAACATAGCCAACTTCTGCAATATCTATAATGTCATCGAAGAAAACGTAGCCATCAAGTTGCTGGCCTTGTCCTTTAAAGGTAAAGTTTTGGACTGGTATGGGACCTTGCCTATGAATTTAGTTGGCTCATGGAACGAATTAGGCACCCTCCTGACAAATAGATTTGGAGAGAAGAGTGACCATCTGTCTCTAGCTGAGCAATTGACCACTATGAAGAGAGCTTTGCATGAATTTATGCAGGATTTTAACACTAGGTTTCAAAAGACTTGGGATAGAATCCCCATTCTAGTGAGGCCGACCCCAAGCTATGCTTTCTTTTACTACTTAAAGGCCTTGAATAGCGATATTGTTGTCATGATACAGTCCATGGGTGGACAGGTTTTACCCGCTGCTTATGAAATAGCCATAGTTGCTGAAAATTGTTTGGTACAAGCAGGAAAGATAGCCCCTAGACCCCATATGCCGCTCTTTCCTGATCTACAACCCTCAGCTCAGCCTGCCGCACCCACTTTAGCTCCTCTGCCTAGTGTAGAAGGGCCCGCTGCTACCCCTACAAATGACCTTCACGAGGTTAAGAGTTTACTGCAAAGTGTTACCAACGAATTAGTGGCCCTCAAGAGGCAACAAGCTCAAAGCTATCGGCCGAATCAAGGGTACCAGCAATTCGGGCAGACAAATAGACCTCTTTTTCAGAATTATAATCAAGGGCAGGGTCAGATTACCCAGGTCAGACTTTATCAAAGTTATAATCCAAGTGCCTCTTCATCATCCAAGGCTCTTGTCCCCACTCAAAATAATTTGGTATAGGAACAACCTAATTATCCACCCCTGGGGTATGGTCAAGAATAGGTTGCTTATGCTAATGAGCTACCAAATCAATATATGGACACACAAGGTGATTAGACAGCCCAATTCCCAAGTTTTGAGGCGTCAACACAATTTGGGATGGACAACAGGCAAGCTCAATCTGATTCCACTCTTATGAACCACCTGGAAGGGAAGTTCTATGCAGTCAATTATGTGGGGACCGCAAATAATCAAGATGATTGTGTTGCAGCCAACATTAGGTCCAAGAAGAGAGCTATGGAGGAAGCTCAAGCAACTACTCAGGCATCTGCGGCATCTCTTTCATCACAAGTAAACCAAAAATTTCTCAATTACAGACTGCCAGTTGCAGCTTCAACTTCTCGTGTTGCACTTCAAGTTGCAAATGTCCCCAAGGAGAACTCAAAGGGGAGCAACCCTCCAATCAATGTGGTGGACCAAATGAAGAAGCTACACATGAACATCTCATTGTGGGATTCTTTAGCAATGCCAGGACAAGAGGATATACTCCAAAAGGAATTGCATGCGCTGAGTGAGCAAGCTGTCCCAACAAAGGCTGATAATGTGTTGATTGTGAATGGGGCTCCTCCCATGGGAGGTCAAGCAAGGAAGGATGAAAAGGTCCCTCCTACCTATCTTTCATTATTGGTGATTTTTTAGTCCACAATTGCATCATTGATAGTGGAGCAAGCACCTCAGTGATGCCCAAATGCATAGCTGACAAGCTAGGACTCAAATATGAGCAAATAGCCAAGGGAGTTCTGCAGTTGGATGGATCACCAACGAAGACATTGGGAATAGTAAGAGGCTTGAATCTAACTCTCCATGCTTGTCCAACCTTCTCCGTTCCCCATGACGTAGTAGTGGCGGATGTTCCCCCTTACTTCGCTCTTTGCTTATCCAGAGATTTCACGTCCAAGATTGGTGGGTACTTGGCAACAAATTGGTCTTACATGGTCTTTAGGACAAAGTATGGAATCAAAATAAAGATTGAGTTGGAGCCTATCCACAAAGATCACCTGGAGCCATACTCGCCCAAGACAACAAATGTCAGCTATGCCATCATTGATGAAGAACTCTAGGTAGACCAATCCCCACCACCTTCCCTTGAAGGAGTTGCTAACCTGTTCCTAGATGAATGGGGAAATGATAATTTTGAACATGATTTGTACAAGTTCATCTAAGAGGCAGTTCTTGGAGTTTACTGCATGCATGAGAAGGATATTTTCATGCCAACTATAATGAAGGCGAATCAAGAGAGCTGTGGTTTGTGGCAACTTTTCTTCGATGGATCTAGAAGCAAGTCAGGAGCTAGTGGTGGAGCAATGCTGGTTTCACCTTCAAAGAAAAAATACTTTTCAACTTTCAAGTTCCAGTTCTCCTGCACTTGCAACGTAGCGGAATATGAATCTCTTCATGTTTTAGAGTGGCCATGAAAAAGAGGAATCAAAGAATCGCAAGTTTTTGGAGACATTGAGTTAATTGTAAACCAGGTGAGGGGTCAAAACTTGACCAAGAACTCCTTGCTCAAGTTTTACAAGCATAGGGTGTGGGACCTGATGGAGAGCTTCACTACTTTCAACATCACTTCCATCCCAAGAGAACAAAACAAGCATGCAGATAGACTAGAAATAGTTGGTGCTCAGTTTTACATTCTCAAGAGAATAAGTTAGGACAACAATCAAACACCATTTAAAGGTGATAGTGAGACCCTCCATACCAGACAATGTCACCAATTGGCAGGGGTTTGACATCGATCAACAAATTGCACTTTTCTTATAGGGGGAAGCTGAGTTCGCTTCTAGAAATCAATCCAAACTGCAGCAGCAATATGATGGCCAGATTGTTCAGCTGAAGAACAACAGACTTCCTAAGGGTTTGGTCACTCTTGAGAGCATCTTCAATGAGGATGACCAACTAAAGGTGACAAAGCGAGCATGACAACCAAGAAAGAGAATTACGAAAGGGTAGAAATATTCAAGGATAAGCTGCTTGCACTTGGGAAGGTATGTACAAATGAGGAAAGGCATTCTTTCATTTTGTTATGCCAAGAGTTTGCCGATGTCTTTGCTTGGGAACATGGCGATTTAAAGGGATTTGATCCAAGCTTGGCCCAACACACTATTGAGCTGGAAGAGGGTGCCAAACCCATCAATCGAAAACAAAGACCAATCAATCCAAGGATTGAGCCTCTCATGAGGAAGGAACTCACCAAGTTGGTTGAGTCCAAGATCATTTTTTCTATCAAACACTCTTCTTGGCTGGCTAATTTGGTTCCCGTTAGGAAGAAAAATAGAGAGATCCGATTGTGTGTTGATTTCAGAGACCTTAATAGAGTCTCTTTAAGAGATCACTATCCCCTCCCAAGCATGAAACAGATTCTCCAGATGGTGATAGGCAGTGAACGATTCTCCCTTCTAGATGGGTACTCTGGATACAATCAAATTTTGGTGCAAGACTGCGACCAGTACAAAACAACCTTCACCACCAAGTGGGGAACTTTCGTCTACAAGAAGATGCCTTTCGGACTGTCAAATGTTGGAGCTACTTTCCAATGAGCTATGGATATGGCCTTCCAAGGTTTGATAACTGACATCATGCTAGTTTATCTTGATGATGTGACAGTCTTCTCCAAGGAGGCAGGACAACATCTGAAACACCCGAGGCAAATATTTGAGAGGTGTAGAGAGTTCGGCATCTCTCTCAACCCTAAGAAATGTGTGTTTGTTGTCCACGAAGGCAAATTCCTGGGTCATGTCGTTTCAAAAGAAGGCTTGACCATTGATCCGAAAAGAGTGCACGCCATTTTAGCGTTGTCCTTGCCTAAACACAAGAAGGGCCTACAAAGTTTCTTTGGCAAAATAAACTTTATTAGGAGATTCATCCCTAATTTTGTTGAACTGGTCAAGCCACTAACTTCCATGTTGAGGAAGGACGAGACGTTCACATGGACCACATGAAGGAGAGATAGTTTTGAAGGGATCAAACAAGCTATTGCCCAGGATCCCACCTTGACTAGTCCTGACTTCTCCAAGGACTTCAATCTCTACACCTTTGGCAATGAAGAGGTAATCTCTGCCATGCTCACCCAAGCGAATGGTGAAAACCTCGAACAACCTCTCGCATTTTTTAGCCAAGGCTTAGAAGGATATGAGATTAGGTACACTTATGGTGAGAAGCAAACACTTGCAGTTATACGAACCCTGAAGAAATTCAGACATATGTTGTCAAATAACAAGATTCACATCATGGTGCCACATCCTAGTGTCAAGTATTTTTTGCTAAGCCGTGACTTGAACGAAAAGAGGGCAAGGTGGATCACCAAGGTGATGGAGTATGATGTGGAGATCAAGACCACCAAGCTGGTGAGGGGAAGAGGGCTGTGTGAGCACCTAGGTACAGACTTCAAAGAACCAAAAGAGGATGTTTTGATACTCAATGATGGAGCTGCAATGGAAATGCCCACAACCACGAAGAGCTGAACACAAGATATGGTTCATTTCTTTCGAACTGGTGAGTGTCCGCAAGGTCTTGATAAAACTAAGAGGAGATATTTCAGTGTCCAATCTCTTCCTTATGTCTTAGTAGATGGAGTGCTGTTTAAAAAGGACTTTTCAGGGGTACTCTTGAGATGCATCGATTCAGATCAGGTTGACAAAGTACTGTTCGAATTTCATGATGGATCAGGTGGTGGTCACTTTGCTCCCAAGGCTACAGCTGCAAGGATTATGAGGGTTTCCTTGGGCTCAAAGTTCCTTGGCTTGTTGCAAGCAGACCCTCTGCCCTCCGCAAGGGCACTTTGAGCCCAAGGCTGCCCTTCGGACCTTTTGA
Organism: Torreya grandis; assembly: GCA_037957365.1. Lineage (NCBI taxonomy): Eukaryota > Viridiplantae > Streptophyta > Pinopsida > Cupressales > Taxaceae > Torreya > Torreya grandis. The sequence goes on from JARHVA010000123.1 coordinate 6,907,002, forward strand.
AAAGGTCATGTTCTGCACCCGAGTGCCCTATGCAAGGTTACCTACCCTTTGGGACCTTTTGTAAAAGACCAATTCCTTCGGACATTTTGTCTGAAGAAATTCACTAGGTAAGAAAATCCAAGAAAGGACGCTAAAGGCATGAATTCCTTCGGACATTTTGTCCGAAGAAATTCGACAAGACAAAAACCTGAAGGGTAGGTGCCCTTTCGGAGGACACTTGGCCATCAAAGGAGGACCTTCCCATTTTTTCAAAGGGTCACTTTCTCTTCAGAAAAGGTCCATTTACAAAAAGCCGAGAAAATTGCTGAAGGGTAGTGACAGGCCTGCGGACGTCAACTTTAACATGGGAAGCTAGCCGTTGGAAGTTCAAATATCTAGTGACGGGCTTGCGAACGTCAAATTCAAGGTAGCGAAATAGTCGTTGGTTTTCAAATGGTGACAGGCCCGCGGATGTTAATTTTGATGGGATGCGTTAGCCATTGGAGAGAAGCGAAAGAACGGGTTCTTTCGGACATTTTGTCCGAAAAAACTCATTAGCGCAAGCCCGAAGAAATTCAAAGGCATAAAGCCAAAAGAAAACTCAACGACCCACAGAGAAAGGACCCCGAAAGAGAAAATGATAGCCAAAGGAGCCCGAACCGCCAGAAAAAGACAAGAATAACGAGAAAAGAGAAGAGAGAGCATGGCCAAGACCATAGCCACGCACATATAAGACAAACACTCAGAACGCTCCAGGTGGCACAACAAATCAGGTGCGGGGATGAACCAAACCATGCCAGGTGGAACAGGAGGCATCGGTGGGAGGGGTGAATGCTTGCAAATGGAATAGTATCCACCGAATAGCCATTAAGAGAGTTGTGCGGACTTTCAAGAGGGTGGCCCAATTTTCCTTGTGTTTGACATTAATGAGTAGCCATTAAGGGGAACTGCATGAGCGTTGAAGAGAAAGCATGGCCCAAAATGTGAAGAGAGGTGGCCTTGTCGATTGATGAGCAAAGCGACCCATGCTCCTGCTGGAGTGTTTAATGTGGCCAGGACAACAAGATCAGTATCTGGGACACCTACATCATGGCTTTTATAGGCGCATTTAAGGAAAGATGACAACAACATGGGCGAATCCTTCTGGCAGAAGTGTTTAATGCAGTATGGGCCGCTTGCTCTTGATAGGGTCAAAGTTCTTTCTCCAATTTCTATATATATTGTAACCTTTCAGCTTTGAAAGGGTTCTCTCAGTGTTGTATGACGAAGCCCTGACAAATTTGCCTTTAATAAAAAAAAGTGTTTTACCTTCATCTGATTTTTTACACTTTTGCATATGTTTGCGTATTGTCTTATGTTTAGTCATTTATTTTAATGCTTTCATACGTTGATGCTGGCGTATCTAGTGTATACAAGATCTTCTTCTGCAAGTTAACAAGAAGCATCCAGGTTGAAGTATAGGTGCAGGTGAGCAACCATCCAACAGTGTGCCTCTAGAGCACCTATGGTAGGCTCTTCTTCATTATACCTCCATCAAACCCCTTGTTGAAACATTGATGCAGTCTAGTTTCTTATTCGAATGAAGTGTCTGTTCACTCCTTTTGGTACAAATTGTAGATCAAAAATGAGTAGATCAATCAATTTTGGTGCATCACCATTTTAGCTAGATTCTGTTTTCATAAGCATCCTTCTTTATTTTCACTCCCCCCCCCATTGTTAGCAGGACTTTAATGTGCATCAAGGGGAGCTAGCCCTTGATCTAGAGATTCACTCCTCAGTTTTGCTACCCACAGCAAGAGGAGTGTCTCCATTGTGCCGCGTGGAAGAAAGGAGCTGAGTTTTTTTTGAAGGGTGCAATCCACTGCGTCAACAGGTGCATGACCATATTTGTCTTCTATACGTGGACTTTGTTCTTGTAGTGAAACTTTGATGAAAGTTCTACTTAAACTCATCTTTCTTTCACAGAGTTCTCGTTTAGCATTGAGAACAAATTTCAAATTCACAAAGTTTTCGAAGTGTGATTTGTTCGAGTGTCCCTTCTTTTTATAGAAAATTTTGTTCCTTGCTTATGCCGAGCCGTTGATCTAACTTGCATGCCCCCACATGTGTGTCTTAATTTCTGGTAGACATTGATGAGTTGACACATGGCCATATTGCGGTTTTTCCTTTTCAATATGAGTGATGTGATGCACTGTCGTTTTGTTTTCAAATCCTTTCCACTTTTGGCTATTAACTGCTTGTTCAAAAGATCTCTCTTTTTAAATCTATGCGATATTATTTTTGTCTTATCTATTGTCCAACTTATTACTTTTTCCGCCACTTAATCTTTTATTCACTTGCCCTGTTGTTTCATTTCCATTCGCACGCCTTTCCAAACTTATTTAATTTGGCTAGTTGTCATAGAGCCCTCTCACAAACCCAATCTAACCTTGCCATTGGTAGCGGTGTTGAGAACTCCCCTTTGTTGCATTATGATATCTCCTGTGATTGTATTTATGTTACACTCCTAAGTGTATCTCCTACTGCTACAACCTACAAATAGAAAACAAACGTAAAATCCTAATCTACTTTGTGCCATACATCAATTATTTGTGCATGCCATTGGTGGATCTCATTTGCGGTAAGGCTTGAGCCTACTACCATTTATTTTACCTAGGAGAATATTTCCTTGCAGATCTCTCAAAACTATTGTGCCTTGTTTTGTCAGTTGGTGGATTATATATTGCCCCTTCCATTTGATTCTCAGCTTGCCGGGGAGTCCCTGAAACTTGGTCTCATAGAGCAAGACCATCTTCTCCAGTTGAAATTATTTGAATCACAAGTTCTGATTGTGCCATGTTTGTTGGCTTTGCTTATGTACTTCATGATTCCAATTGGCCATCCTTCATGTTTCCTCCATGTGAATTAGCTCCATCTATCGATTTCAATGATTCCTTGTCTCCAAGCTATGTGAAAATCGCAATTTGCAAGCTAGGTACTGGATATTCCATTGGCATGACAACTTCCATTCTATAGACTAGCTGGAATGGAGTGTACCCCATCACATGTTTATAATTAGTCCTGTATTCCCACAATATCATTGTGATACGATCTTCCTAGTCATTCCTTTGAACATTGTAGATCTTCATGAGCATGTTTTCTAGCACCTCGTTAGTAGCCTCTGCTTGACCTTTCACTTGAGGATTGTAAGTTGTACTCTTGTGGTGCAAAATCATGAATTTGTTTGTCAAGGTTTTAATAATATTATTCAAGAAGTGTGTCCCTCTGCCACTTACCAACTTCTAGGGACACCCAAACCTTGTTATGATGTTTTCATACAAGAACTTCGCAAAATCCTTTGCACTACAACTTGGAGTTGCAATTGCCTAGATCCATTTAGTAATCTGTTGCAGTGATGATATACCTAGCATTGGATTGCTTGGTCGATTAATAGCCCCACAAAATCAATTCCCCATTATTCAAATGGTTGCATAGCCAAAACTGAATTCAATGGCATTTCATTCCCTTTGATTTGGCTTGCTTGTGTGATGACAGATATCGTATTGTTTTGCTAGTTTGTGTGCAACTTGAAAATTGTGGGCCACCAAAGCCCACTCTATAATATGTTCATTGTAGTCAATTTGTCTACAAATTGTCCTCCCACAATTCCTTGATGTGCCTCCTCCAACACTAGTGGTCTTTCATGATCTAAGGCTACTTTGCACATGACATCATCTTTACCGAGCTTGTAGAGAAATCCATTGGTCGTGCGATAAGACACTTCTTATCATGTTTTGTATAGTGTTCCAGAAATTTACCATGTTGCAGAAAGTTGGTGATTTATTCTAGCTGTTCAGGGGTCACTCTAACTCGGAATAGGTGTGCATCTAGAGTCTCATCTTGTAAGTCTTTTAGATCTTCCCCCATTTGAATGCGACTGAGATGGTTTGGTTCGATGTTTTCCCTTCTTGGTTTCACATTTGTTTTGAAATCCTTCCTCTCAACATTGGTTTGTTCACCAAGTATCGCAGTGCTTGGTGGTCAGTGATAAATTCGAAGGGAGTAGCCAATAAATAATGTTGGAACTTTTGTAGTGCCAAAACATCTCTAGAGCTTCTTGCTCTGTAGTAATGCAAATTTTCTCAGTCGCAGACAACTTCTGACTTGCAAAACGAATGAGATGATCTAAACCTCCTTCGCTTGGCTATGTGAGAACCGCTCCAACTACCAATCCGGATGCATCGACATGAACATGAAACGTTTTATTCCAGCCTGGGAAAACTACAATTGGGGCTATGACCAGTCTGCTTCAATTTTGTGAAAGCTGTCTGGTATTCTGGGGTCCATTAAAACTTATTGTCCTTGCACAAAATATTTTCTAATGGTGCTGAAATGGATGTGTATCCCTTATAAACTTGCAATAACATCTGGTGTGACCCATAAATGATCACACTTTTGAAGGATTATTGGGTGGTTTGAGCTCCACTATTTGTGATTTTTGCATGGTCCACCAAAATCCCATCGCTACAAACCACATGTCCAATCAACACACCAAACGGTGTAAAGAATAAGCACTTCTTCAAATTTAGTGAGATTTGCAGTGCGAGACATCTCTCCAAATATTAGTTGCAACCTAGATAGATTGTATAGTTAAAATTATAGGAAATCATGAATGAAATCCTTAAAATAAGTGATGACAACTTTGGTGGAAACCACTGGAGCATTTTTCAGTCCAAAAGGCATCACCTTATAAGCAAATGATCCCCACTCGGTTGCGAACATCGTCTTGATTTGATCCTCAACTGCTATGAGAAACTGGTGTACCCATTGAAACCACCTATGAAAGAGTAGACCTCATACACTATGACAACTTCAAGCACCTTTTCAGTGCAAGGAATAGGAAAAATATCATTGACTCAAACATCATTTAGTGCACGATAATCTCCACATACACGGATTTCTCCTATCATCTTTGGTTGCACAACCTTAGGACTTACCCAGGTTGATTTCTCAACTGGCTAAATAATTCTTGCTCTCACCATAGAGTCAATTTCTTCTTTCACCTTCATTTTCATGTTGGGATTCAGCCTATATGGTCGCTTCTTAATTGGGCGTGCACACTCTTTAAGTTCAATATGCATCTCTCCCAATGAAGGGTCAACGCCCTTGACTTCGCTGAATTTTGTGGGCAAAACATCTTCGTAATCTTGCAACAAATGAACAAACCCTGAATGCTATTACTAGGTCCAGTAATCTTCAATAGATGCCATCTTTGGTACTTCCTCGGTACCGATATTTTCCACCTTTTTTCGCAGTGGTTCTTGATAGATCTTACTTGCTTCAACTTTCATGGAATCTAGTATTTCCCTTTGAGTTGCACAACCGATAATCTTCAACTTTATCAACATTCTTTGTTTTTGGCAACTTTATGCTCCTAGGCTCAAATAGTCCTTTTAGATCCATGTTTCCCTCACTGTTAGTGTGCTTAGAGTCACTTGCACTATTCCAAATCCTATTACTGGATTTCAAAATGAACCCCTGTGCCTAGTCATATCTGCACTTTTCTACAATCTCATGAATGCTTGTGCCAACATCAACTTGAGACTTCGGCATAGTCAAAGGAGGTATATCCTCTACTCGCCCATGACACAGGTATATTTTCAATTTTTGTAGGGATTTATGTGCTAATGGATTTTCATCCCCAAAGACAAAAATTTGAATCAAATATATTGAATTTGATGCCATGTTTGAGTCTCTTGTATGCATTCTTGATTCATGTACCCGGCTCTTGGTAGTGGGGCTAAAGTCATCATGGGTATGGGATTTGCAGAAAGTGTAGTATCCACTCTGTAGTTGTTGCATGCACTATTGCAACAAATGACAATTCATAGTTGCGTGATCCCGAGTGTGACGTAATTCGTAGAAATCTCTTTTTTATTCTTGGACATTCATTCCTATGGTGGCATTCTTGTCCACAATCAATACACCAAATAGCCAATCTTAGTCTCTTTGCCTCCTACATTTCTTCCATTTGGCATAGTACCGCATCCAACTTGGTGTCAGTCTTCGTATACTAGTAGGGTATTCTCCACAATCCTCTATTTCTCTATCCTTATTGTAGCTGACTTAGCTTCGGCTTTTGTTTGGAATTGAAATTGATCTATGGAGAACTGAATCTTGCTATGCAGACCCTTGACAAACCAAGCAGCTTTATCAGGATCTTGAAATTGGAAATTCACCTTATTAATGACATCATAAAATTGGTGATCATAATCCCATATTGATTCCCAGGTTTTTGTCTTATTTCCTTCAAATCCTAAATGGTCTGACTTATGCACTTTTGCATCTTAAATTTTTTTTATCAATTTATCTTTGACCTCCTTCAAGGTTAGATTGGCATAATTATTCTTAAAAATGAACTCTAGAGCTCTCCCAGTCAAGGCTCCTATAAGTTAACATTTCTTGTTTGCATTGTTAGACTTTGTGACACCATTGGCTTGCCACTTCATTTCAAAGGTCAATAAATACTGCTCAGGATTAGAAGACCCATCATGTGACAAAAACTCCTATACGGAGTAACATGGCTCTTGAAGATGAATTACTTACAACTGGTTTGGGAGATGTCTTCACCAATGTGTGTAGATTACTTGCGATATTGACGGGTATTTTGAGCGCAATTGAATTTGCTATTGTGCTAGCTTCACTGTCAAATTCCTTTTTTTTAACCTATCCACAACCTTTGTAGCTTCTTCAAACAACTTTCTATTCCTTGATAACTCCTTAAATGTTTTTGGTATACTAATCCTTGTAATTAAATTAGGCATAGGGGATGCATCCCCATGAAGTGAATGAACTATCTCTAGGTTGTCAATAACAACCCCTTCTAAACTTGGCTTGGACCTTGTTTTTAACAAAGCATCCCAAAAAGACCTTCCTTCCCAATGCACACGTTGCTGATTTAGCCGCTCACTACACATACTATTTACTTGCTCTAACAACCCTTCAATGTCTGCATCATCATTTCTCCATTCCTCTTCCCTTTTTATCTTTGGGTTGGTTGCAAATTCTTGGACTGCCTCTACTTTCCCTTTGGTCTCTATGTGCTATTCAGTCTCTACATTCTTTTCATTCTCTTTAGGCTTCTAATGAGCATTGAATTCAGTCAGTTCTAGTGGAGATCTACTTCCTCCTGTTCCCAGCGCAATTCCTCTACTACCCCTACTCGCCACTATCTTAGGCCTTTCATCTTCTACGAAATCCTTCTTATACCATCTTTTATGCTTTCGAAGTTCCTTTTGAAGCGCCAAAATATTTTTGGAATCTTTTGCCTTTTCTTTATCCATGGATCTGGGTCTCATTCCAGGTTTCATTTGATTTAGTGTCCACGATTCATCTATCCTTCATTCATCTTCCCCTTATTCGCATCCCCATATTTCCCTATCCGACTACACCATGTTAGCTGGAATTGACACCATGGCCTTTCCATAGCTAACATTTTCAACAATAAAGGAAGGTGATTCAAAAATTTACCTCTGATGGCTCGAATAAACAAACCATACACAACTTCAAATGTGTTGTATCCCTGCACAACAAACTCAACAACATACCTGTCAATGGTAGTCTTCACCTAATGATCAATCGCACAGGTCCACTTGATGTGCAGGTTTCGCAACCTCTCTAGCTTCTCTTTGCTCTAAACAAAGTGCTATGTGTTGCAGGGTTTGAAGCAATAATATTCAAGTCTGGATAGCCATGTAGCTAACAGCTTGGGCAGCTCGCACCATAAATTTTCATAAATTTCTCCATGAATATGCGTGGAAATAATCTCTTTGGCACGCACTCCCTAATCTAACAACTTCTTTTGCAAACACACACATTCTTGAATCTAGCCAGTTTTCAAGGTCCCTTTGACTAGGCAACCTTCTTAAATTTTTTGCTGGTACCGATAGTGGAACCATTGTTAGCAGCGGTCCCCGGATTTCCTCGTCAAAACATGCGAGTTGTTGTAGTCTTTTAGATTGTGACGAGACATATAAGATATTAAGTTAATTAAACGAGCCATGTAGGTGAAAACTTATGCTGTCATACACAATTTTCTTCAGAGTTGCTACATTCATATTATCACACAAATTATTATACTTATCTTCATGCCATACAACAAATGGAACCTTAATTGTTAACAATCTTGAGAAATTACAAGGATACAAAAGTTCGCAAAGAAGACATACTCATACATAAAATTAGCTTTGAATGGTTCAGAATCCAATGACTTATATTAAATTCAGAACTATATCAAAGAGCTAACCTTATCCTTTTACACATGTTGAGTATATATAGGCTTGGAAGAGAACATGACTCTTCACCTTCTTGACCTTTCGTTTCCTTGTTTGTTCGGTCCGAGGTAAATGTTCAATCTTCCATTCGATACATTGACTTACATGAACAAATACATTATACAAAATATACAAAATTGTGCCTCCGTCACACATACCAAATTCTACCAAATGCGCACGCAATCTACTTCACACACTCCTACCAACAAAAACATACCCTTAGTTATCCAAGGGGGTTCCTAAGGCCATGTGACTGACAATTTTTTAAGATATTCGTTACACACAATCTCAAGAAATACTCAGCATAAACAACTATTTTATGGTTGAGAGGTCGTAGGGGGGACATCCAAGTAAGCTGAATATATTGTCGATGTATTTCCTTGTTGCAAGTTATATTAAGATCCCTTTCATGAGGAGAAAATGAAAGGAGATGCATAAGGAGTATCTGAAGGGAGGGATCGAGTCTAAGGACATATCGATTGACTGAATAAGAAAACTAGTCTTGGAATACCTACATTGTTGTCATTAGGGAGACCCAAAGAGGCAACCCACTAAAGAACACAAAGCTATACCCCAATATGTCTCTTGAGAACACGTTGAATCCCAAGGGATCCGAGTCTATGAAGATAAAAAGTAGGCCTCAAGACAGTATAAAGACAAAAGTTTGGCACCAAATTCAACTTGGATAATACTGTGAGGGACCGTCTAGTTACATTAGACATATTGAAGCATAATAGTTTGTACTCTCTCAACATGAGTTGAATCAACTAAATTGGGGACCAAAATATTTGAATCATATAGAACAGTGGGTTTGATGATTGTGTAGAAGAGACACTTGTTTGAAGGGATATTAAAAAAATGTACGTTAAAGCGCACTAATACACTAACACAAAAATGGAGGCAAGTCTTGCACTGTCTAGTTACAACAGACCATATTGAAGCATCAAAGTTTGTACTCTCTCAACATGAGTTTAATCAACTAAATTGGGGACCAAAATATTTGAATCATATAAACAGTAGGTTTGATGATTGTGTAGAAGAGACACTTCTTTGAACTTTGAAGGGATATTCAAAAAATGTATGTTAAAGTGCACTAATACACTAATAAAAAAATGGAGGCATGTCTTGCACCTAGTTGTGACTAAGTGGTAGGCCTCAGTTAAGCACTAAAATTTTAAGATGAACCCCCAAGTTGGCGTAAGTTGTGATCTTTAGTGGCTTGCCTTTCTATAAAAGCTAAAACTTGGGGAAGGCATCTCTAGAAGTATTGAAGACCATAAGCTTAATTGTGCTTAACCACTAAGGTTAAGCACAAGTTGTAAATCTCATAGAAGCAAGCGAAAGCATCTAATTATCTCTGCAATTCCTTTGGATATTTACCTAGGAGGACCACATCATTGACGAAGAACAACACAACTTTCAAGATATGATATAAGGAACTATCCTCTATAAATGCTCTCTTATTGAAATTCCTCGAGCTTATCTATGTAGATCCCAAATACAATCAGTGTGAGAGGCATGCTTGTTTGATTCCAATTGTCCTCATAACAAATTCAAATAGTCCATGAGCATTCTAGAATCGGGCCACCACTATCATGTAGAGACTTATAATGGAAATGATGAATAACTTTGAAATAACAATAGCACATAGCCTTCTAAACAAAAAGTGATTGGCCATAGAGTCAAAGGCCTTTCTAAAAGTCCTCAAAGCAACAAAAGACTTGAGAAGATCATTGACAAGCCTCCTCAATAACAATTCAAAAATTTAATATGGAACCAGTAAATTGGAAATATCTAATGAAGCCTACCAACCTCTCACTCTAAACTTTCCATTCTCAAACTACTCAGAAAGCAACGAGTCTGACATTATGCCATAAATTATTGCAAACTTGTGACCTATCATAATAGTCATGTAGATATTTGATTCATTGCATTACCTAACTAGTGAATTTGGTAAATAATTTGTTTTCACAAGGAGGGAAAGCTTGAGCAAACAACCTCATTTAATAAATTAGCAATGGGAAAAAGAATAGAATCGACACCATATGTGAGAAACTTAGCATAAAGCTCCTCATAGTATGTTACTTTGCTAGTGCAAAACTTTTGAATAGCCCTCGTAAAGTATCCATGAATAAATAACAAACAAGATCTTGAAGAGAGGAGATCCAGCTAGGAGATTATTACAAACCATCATATTGTGAAGGAAAATAAAGTTAAAAAATTATAAACTTCACTTCTAGTCCTACAATATCATACTCCGCTCTACCTTACTCATCCTTGCTTTCCTCTCAACTTGTGTAAAAAGTGCCAAAAGATTCCTATAGTTGTACAATTACATGTATTTGCAGAACAAGAGTTGATGGTTTTGGTATTTGACAATCGCAATTCTGAAACCTGTTTCAATTGTAGAATCTTGTCATCCACGTGCTTTTTTGCCTCTAGGATTGTAATGTGACTCCCCTTGTGGGCATTTTCACAAGAAAATAAATTCTCCTCAAGAATTTTGATACATGATCATTTTCACCACCTGAATCCTTAGGTGATGGAAACAAGACGGTTTATTAGAAAAAAAGTAGTTGGACCATGATGCTGATGTCATTAGGTTTCCAACCATATATGTATCTTGGATTTTGAAATGTCGAAAATTGATTGTCTTCACCTTGCCAATGGCACTACTATAGATAAGTGGTGCCAAGTGGCACTGTCTAATTGTCATTGCTAAACCTATGTCTAAACACTGATCCAGTACAAATCTTACCTCCCTAATGGGAAGTATTTGGGCCCCCATAAAACTCAAGTACGAAGGAGATGAAGAAATTCCTTCCTTGCATTCTCTATGGAGTACCATTTTTCCTTGCTTTGAAGCTTCTCAGAAAAAACCTGCAATTGTTTTTGTTCTCCTTTGCGAGTATGCCTAATTTTCAGCTACCACATGGTATCCTCAGCTATCTCCTAAGAATAAGGCGTTAAGTCCTCTATTGAAGGAAAAATTTGCTCTACCTCCATCCAACATCTAAGATTTGAATAGCTTCAAGTTCTGTACATTCCGAAACAAGTACATACGCATGCATGGAGGCAGATTTAGCCTAAATACATTTCCCCCAACTCGCACCACCTACTCAAATGGACCATACCTATTCGGTTTGAGGTTCTACCCTGTCCTTGCTCAAGTAAAGACATAGCATGTCTCCATCTTGGAATTGATGCCCTTTCCTATTGTGGTCATGACAGGTATTTTACTTTTCTTGCGACTTCAGGAGTTGTTCCTACAACTATTTGGTGAATATATTTTTATAGTTTCAATGAATTTGGAAGCCCTAATTGCTTCTGGATCTGTATCCTCGCTTGTGGGATCTTGTTGCTCACATATATCATCAAGTGGTGCTTGTTAAACTTAGTTTGTGACAAATAGCCCTAACATGTCTTTAATGGAAACCATTTAGTAGAAATGTGAACAACCCTATTATATGAACATTGACTGTAAGCCAAACTTTCATTCCAATTCTTCAGATTCTTCTGGTTATAGTGACTATACCACCTCAATAGCTACACCAATGTTTGGTTCACAACTTAGGTTTGACCCAAACCTAGTGTCCATTTTTCTCCACAAAGTGGTCCCAAACTTTCTCAGGAATTTTGTACCCCTACATTAGTGAAAAAGTTTTGGTTGGCTTCTTAACCTGATATGTCTTCTTGCATGGAATCAACACACACCTCTTGCTAAGATGGTCTACCACAATGAACAAATGGTCATTACTTTGCTTTGTCTTCAAAAACAGGCTAGAAAGTCCACATATATGCTTTCCTATGAGCAGTTAGGCATCATTAGTGGTGTACACAATTCCAAATTTTTATTGTTTGTGTTATTAGCACTACATGACATACACCTGCGGATGATCCTTGCTCTATCTGTTTGATTTTTAGGCCAATACACATACTGCTACAAGTGGGTAACTATCTTCCCCACTCCAAAGTGACTGGCTAGTTTAGAGGTATGGGCCTCCCTCATGAGGATTACAGCTATCTACGTGAGGCACATGTAATCTACCCAACTTATACAACAACCCTTCCTTGAGGTGGTAATCAGCTGTTCTCTCTCAATCATGGTCTTCCAGATGGTGCAATGGCTGAAATAATTCCCTGAAATCAGCATCTCTTGCATACTCGTCCTTGTACTCCTCACAAATTGAATAGTTCAAGTTACATGATATTGTCCATTGCTTTAATTTTCAGAATGTGAGGTCTAGATAACATGTCCCCTATCTTATTGGTTTTATGTTTATTTCCCTGCACATTATGATGTCCTCTCCTCATACTCGGCATATGGCGAGTCTTCTTCAGATTATTTTAAATGCTTTTAATTCTGTTCCTTTTCATTGCTGACTTAAGATTTATAATTACAGAGTTTAAGGCAGTGTAGAGTACTTAATAGATATTAAACACCCATCCAAAGTTTCTTTATCCCACGGACTTGACTTTTCATAAGATGTATGCAAGTTTAAGGGAAAGAGAAAAAAGTACGAGTGTAAGAAATACAATAAAAATAGGCATATTTGGACAGAGCCTATTTGAAAAACCAATTCAGAGAAATAGTGCACACGAAGTCCATCCTCAGATAGAATATTCTCTGAATTTCTTACTTCCATTATAATTCTTTGTCAGGGTTTAAATCATATTGACCCACTACACATATGCAGTGAAACGAGGAGGCACATTTTTTTTCATTTAAACAGTATACAGTCTTTTTGGATTTGAAATTCTCATAACACTGATAGTATCTATTCTCTCTATCTATTTGACCACCTCAAAGTTCTTTACACTTAGTTGATTCAAGTTCACACACTTAAAATTGCTGCCATAAGAATTCATGACTGAGGTTCAGTATAGGAGAATAAATATATTATCTCTTTTCTGAAAGCTAGATTGTCAACACAACATTTGTTAAAATATTAGTCAAAGTAAGCTTGGACAGGATTGATCGCATCTTGTACAAATAATTTAGGTCAAATCAACTGTTACAGCTAGAGTACCAAGTTTACATGATAGCATAGTTTGAAGGCTTGAGAAAAAGTAAGACTGAAAAATAAAATAAAATTGCTTGTTCAATAATATCCAATAATACAAACATAGAAGTGCCACAAGATGTTTTTAAATAAATCAACTGTGCTTGTACTAGTTTGAAATCTACATGACTTGCATAAATGATATGAGTTCTGAACCTTTGGTCAAGCCAAATGCTAGAATGACAGTACAAGCCATGATTAGGATGTCAAGCACGATTAGTAATGACTCACAGAAGTGAAAATAACCCAAAACCTTTTTGGGAAATTCACTGACTCCATTGGCTTTGAGGACTTTGAACTGCAGTACTTGTGTCCAAGGTGTAAAATGCAAATACAAGTTCACATGAGAGTTGTTGACCATTTTGGTCCTACAGGCCAAAATGGGTCTCCTTTTCTTTCCCTGTTGTTCTGAGCCATCAATCTTAGATGTATTTCCCCTACTACAATTGTGCCATTTCCCTTTGTAGTAGACCTGTTTTGTAAAGAGCCAAGTGACTTGAGCTTTGTAGATGTTTCGGGTTGATATGGAGGTTTGTTTCGCTATGGGCGGCTAGTTTTCACAGGGCTTTTGGCAAAGGAATGGGCCAACTTCAAAGAGATATAAGTCTTTTACAAAGCCCCGAGGATAGAGTGCCCTTGTAGAGGGCAGTCGGGTTACAAACTGGACCGTTCTAGCAGGTTGCAGAGGGCAATTGTGGACCCAAAAGTGCCCTTGCAGAGGGCAGAGAGCACCTTCGGGAAAAAGAACAAGGCTAAAGGCAAAGGGATTCCTTCGGATTTTCTGTCCGAAGGAAACCCAAGGAAGAATCAATCAAAGGGTGAATTCCTTCGGACAAAATGCCCGAAGGAATTCCTTTGGACATTTTGTCCGAAGGAAATCACAAAGAAGAAAGAACAAGGCAAGATTCCTTTGGACAAAAAGCCTGAAGGAATTAATTCCTTCGGACTTTTGTTCGAAGGAAATTCAAAGGGAAAGACCGAAAGAAAAAAGCTGAAACCTTGAAGGAGAGATTTCCTTTGGGCAAAATGTCCAAAGGAATTCCTTCGGACATTTTGTCCGAAGGAATTAAGAAGACCAAGGCAGCCCGAAGGAACCCGAAGGGCAAGTGCCCTTGCAGGGGATTCTCGGCTGCCAAAAAGGGGACCTTTCCAAGCTCCGAAGGGACACCTTCCCTTCGGGAAGGAAGGAATTGCAAAAGGCCGAAGGTTCAGTTGCAGAAAGTCAAAGAAATTGCCAAAGGGGTGAAGGGCCCGAAGACGTCAAATTCAACGTGGCGAACTAGTCGTTGGAGGTTCAAACGTCCGATGACAGGCACGCGAACGCCAAAATTCGAGGCGGTGAAATAGCCGTTGGTTTTCAAATAGGTGACAGGCCCGTAGACGTCAACTTTAACGGAATGCATTAGCCATTGAGGAAGGAGCCCAAAGACCCTGCAAAAGACAAAAAGATAACCCGAGAGTCGAGTTACTAGGAAAGAGACAGAAAATAGTGAAAGCGCGACCATGCACACATAAGCCAAGCACAGAAGAAGACAAAATAGTCTAGGTGGCACAAGAAGTGTCGGCAAAAGAGTTATTACTGCAGGTGAAACATTCCTTACGAAATGGTCATCAAAGAGCACAAACAGTGAGAGCGTGGCTTGTTTTCTTCGATTTTACATTAATGAGTAGATAATGGTGTGAACTTCATTTAAGAAGCGGCCTTGTCATTCAAACGAAAAAAGGGCGACCCATGCTCTTGCAGTAACAGTTAATATAGGTTGAGTGCCAAAGTCAAGACTTGCGGCATCTACAACATGGTTATCTCAGGGCTTTCTAGAATGATGACACCAACATGATCAAATTCCTCCCCCTAGGTGTTCAACGCAACATGGGCTGCTTATTTCTAGAAAGCGCCTAAGTCTTCCTTTTCGTGCTATATATATTGTAACCTCCAAGAGAAAAAGATATCTCTCATTTTGTAAGGCGAAGCCCTGCCAAAATTTCACCTTGATCAATAAGAATGTGTTTTACTTCTATCTGACTGGTTATACTTTTGAGTGTCTGTGTATCAATTTTGTCATCAGTCTTTTTAGCTTGAAGCTTTCACAAATTGACACCAACACACCTAGTGTAGACAAAGCACCATTTTTGCAGGTTAACAGGAAGTGCTGCATATGGAGCGCAAAGATAGAAAAGGGTTATCAGATAGTGTATTTTTTACAGTGCCTGTGGTAAGCTCATTTTCTGTGTGTGTCTTCATTAAGCCTATTGTTAAAGCTCCCTACATTCTGGTCTTTTCATCAGATAAAGTGTATGTCTACTCTCTTCTAGTTTGAAGTGTGAATAACTGAGTAGATCAAAATTGTTTGGTGCATCACCACTTAGATTAGTTTATGTTTTGGTTATCCTCCTCCCTTTTCATCCCCCCCATTATTAGCAGTAGTAGTGAAAAGCCTCAGAGATGCATCAAAGGGAGGTAGCCCTTATATAGAGATTCACCCCTCAGTTTTGCCAGACCCACAACAAGAGGAGAGTCTCCATTATGCTGCGTGGAAGAGAGAAGCCCAACCTTCTTTCGAGGGTGCAATCCATAGTGTCAACAAGAGTATTAAGAAGTACACAAAAAATATTTCCTTCCCAATATGTTGTTCTACAAGTGTTTACACAGTTTTTGCTCTTAAGATACTAGAATGTGGAGTACCTTGCAAATTTAACTTGAACTGTTAGAGTACGCTGCTCTGATCACCGTTGTTCATTTTATTCCCAAATGCTGGGAAAAGTGCCAAAAGAACCCCATAGGTGTAAAATTACATCTATTCAGAGAGTGATAGCTGATGGTTTGGCTCTATGGCATTCACGATTTGCAAACATGTTTAAACCATAGACTCTTGTTTTAGTATCCCTTGCTAATTCTGATCTCAAAATGTTGATTATAAGCTTAAGGAATATTGTCAAACACTTTTGATGCACACTTAATACTTGCTGGTCTGTGGTTTCAGTTTGCTTGATGGTGTGTAATTGACCATAAGATTGTTACAATGCTTTGGAAACTAACACTAAATGACTGAAATATAAGATAGCATGAAATGCAAGTGTGTTTTTGTATTTTCAAATGCAATAGATGACTTAACTTAATGCAAAATCAACTCCTGCAGCCAATGGACATTTCGTCAAACAATTGGCATACAAGCTAAATGCTGATGATAAATGGACATTATAATGGATATGAAGTATGCAACTTATAGCTCCATTGAATGAATGCAATTCCAAGTACATATCAATGTAATCATGCCAAGACTCTTGGCTTACAAAGTGAATCTACTTCAATGCCCAAATCTGATTACCAATGATCATCTACAGCAGCAACTAATGCAAATTGATTTAATAATGCAAATGGACTTAACAAGATGAAAGAACTTGGAATATATGTTCGCCTATGCTTGATGAAGTTGTGGCAACTTTGGATGCAATGAAAGAAGACCTCTTCAAGCCAAATCAGTCCCAAACATGAGCCGCCCCTGTTCTGGGATAAATTCTTCAACAATAAATTTAGACAGCTGCAAACCCTCTTTTCTTTCACCAAATATCATTGCCAAGACTCAAAAGGTGGAGCGCCCAAATACCCATATGAAATTGATGCATGAATAGACCTCCATGAGTAAAATCATGGCTCCTAGCTAGCCACCTCCATGACTGTCATAAAATATCAGAATATATATATCATGCCAAAATCGTCCCTAGTGATGATGAAATGATGAGCTCTAAATCTGCAAATTATTTTCCAATAAATCTTCAAACAATACTTCACAAATTTGGCCCTTGGATTCTTATAATGTTGCACACTACTGTAGCGTGGCACTGTTCACGTGTACTGTAGCAACCAACACTAATTCTAATCTGAAAATGATTATTCATAAAACCCTTGTAGAAAATACAAATCTTCTTCCAATGAAGCATAGATTGGACATCTGAATGAAGCCCATAATTGGCAATAATTTCAGCTGATAGTTTCACAGCCTCAAAATTGCACAACTTATGAGAGTTTTCGTTCCCAAAGGCTCAATAATGGTAGAAACCCTTGCTGGTTCCTTCTCCAAACAAACATTTCAAATACATATCAATCCCTAGATGATTAGAAGCTTGGTTTATTCTCTTTTTATACTTTTTCTCCAAGTGGAAGTGGAACCTTCAAGAAGCTTCTAGAGAATAATATTATTTTACTTTAGTGACTTTTTTTTATGATATAATATTTATTCAAGTCATTTTATTAAATTAATTAAATATAAGGTCACTTTTTTAATATTTATTTATTGTGATTACCTTACAAATAATTAATTAAATTCTTCTGTTAATATAATTAAAATAATCAATTAGTCATTCTTATGAGAAATCATTATTTTGGACAACTTAATCAATTAATTTAATTAAATTACTCCACTTCAAAATTGGGGACATTACACTTGTCATCCCATGTGTCGCTCTGCCTCTTGGATCATCCTATAATACTCTATTTGGGCTTTTGCTCTTTGATAATAAACTTGTCATGACAATTTTTACACCTTTTCATTTTTACTACATTCCTTGGGTCGAGAAAACGTCAAGACAAACTTTTCGTGAAAATTATCAATTGGATGATGATGCTGACATTATTAAGATTCCAACCATATATGCATCTTGGGGTTTTGAGAGGTCTAATGCTGACTGTCTTCATATTGTTAGTTGCCCTACCATGGATGAGTGGCTTCAAGTGCCTGGTTATTATCTCTAAACCTGCAACTAAACGGGTATCCATTGTGGATCAATTTACTACTCTAACCATTAATATGGAAAGTGGGGCTTCTCCTAGGGATCTAATGTCTGTCAATGCAAGACACCCTTTCTCTTTTGGAAGAGTAAAAACCTCCTTCCCAATAGGGAGAGACCCTTTTCCATCCTTGCATTGCCATAGGAACCTTTTGAGAAATATTTCTAATGTTTTTTACTACACAATGTAAGGGAAAAGATGAGTAGAAAACACGGTCAGTTGATAAGAGACAATTCACTATGGTAATGTTTCCAATCAAGAATACTTGGAAAGTGCCACTTCTGATGTCTACTTCCAACATCTCCAACCCATCCCCATTGATCAATTGGAGACATTGTTATACCCAAATGGATTCTTGGGTATCAAACAATCTGGTCTAGTTGAATTATCTTCCATATTCACATGGATCATTTTACATAAACATCCTATAGAATTCGAATTACTTATGTTTTTTTCTTGGCTAACAATTACTTGAGAAGCTTCTGCAAAGATGTAAGAAAACTAAATAGTACCTTCCAGTAACTGCTGGAAAAATTCAGGGATTATTACATCACGAAAAAGTGAACTTTGAGAAGTTTTTTCGGCTCTCGTTAAGATGATACCTCTAATTTGTCCCTGAAATTTCAGGACTTGAGTAAATACCCCAGAGCATTCTTAGCAATCAACTATAAATATAGAGACTAGAGCTAGTGGAGAGCATTATCTACAAGACCTTTGTAAGGATATAACATCACAGAGCTTTCTAATGCAAATACATAATATATTTTTCCAAACAAATATAAATAGGCATTGGTAGCTCAATATATAATTTGGACTATGTATCAAAGAATACTAAAGGAATAAGTGTGAACCTATTGTACTGTTTGGAAAAACTATTTAAACGGACCTGAACTCTTAAGGGAACAATAGTTGAAGGGCTAGTTTGGTCAACATGCAATGTGGAAATTCTACCACTCATATATATATCTTAGACACGAGTGAATGGCCATCTTAGGTGTTGCGCATCCCATGAAAATACCAATCGAATTATATTTGTCAATATTTCCAAAAGCATTGTAGAGCTTGAAATTGGCAGACTCTATTGATTTTGAATTGCCTTGTAAATTTTCCTCTCTTTGGTTCCATTCTTTCTCTATATCAAAATGTAAAAAACAATCACGAAACCAATCTTATTTTTGTAGCGCAGGAAATGAGTTTATTCTTTAAATTCACACTGATTTTTTAAGGGTGCATTGACATAATTTTTCTTAGAAGCTATGTAAGACCTATGACACAAATAGCCACAATGGCATGTGTATAATTTGGATACTACACGAAGACCTTTTAACTTGGGAAATAATTATGTGGAAGAGGATAACATACTTTTGAACCTCTATTCTGTATCACAGTTCAAACAAACCAACCGAAAACAAATCTTGAACTTGTTCCTAGCTTCCACATTAAAAGAATAACTGTAAATTCAAATTTCCATATTTATTCCACCGTTAATAGCATATCATAGCAAATAATAACACAATGTAGTATTTTTTCTTAGTCTCTGGTACCCAACCTTAACAGAGCACATATCATGAACTACAAAAGTTTTCCCTATGAACCATTACTAGCATGCATTCGAGGATGCTCCAAAATAATGAGATGTTTTAGGTTTAAGAGGCACTATAGAAGCAGGTTTGGGTATTGATAAATCTTATTGTAGATGTAATTGTCTCTTAAAACTTTGTGCCAAGCACATCGGTATTTCTTATATATGATAAAGAAAAGGCAGAACACAATTTTGAAATCATAAAACATATGCAACTCTTACAGTTTCTTAAAGATTTTTTTTGTTAAAAGCTTAAGAACCTTGTGTACTTTCATAGGTTCCATCCTCTTCCATGAGTGGGTTTGACATCATAATGCATAAATTCCTTTTCCTAAAGTTTTAACATGGAATTCATAACCATTCATTTCAAATGTTAACATGAGCTGAAACAATGCACATGCTACATAAATTTTTCAAAAAAGAAAAAAACCCTCTAAAACTTCCTTTCTTCTTGTTGAAGGTTCAATAAAGTGTATTTAGGTGGAAGTTTTAGCTAGACACGTTTATTTGCATTGAATTTATCAAGAAAACACGTGTTTAAATGAATAGATGGAAAAAAATAACGATACATAATATTGAGACTCCTCTAAATCTTTGGTGTTAGTATTAGGCTATTAGTCATAGTGTGGTTGTGTATAGACGGTTGGAATCTACTTTCATACCTATGATGTCATGACATGTATAATGCAAATGGGATTAACCACTCATACAAAGGCCAGATCGGATTTGGAGACCATGTACATTTCATAGGACAATAAAGAAAGCATTCTCATCTCTCAAAACTGTGTCCGATGTTCTCTTTTGTAGGTAACTGCTACTTTATTTTGTATATCAGTCATCCTGTATTGTGTGTCTTTGTAATAGAGGAAGAGATAATTAGAGATAAGCATCTAGAGCATACGCCAAGCTCAACTAAGTGACCGGAACTAGGCCATAACCATGAAATTTCTTAATATGAAATTCTCTTAGTTGTCTTCTCATATTTTTCCTTAAACAGTAAAGAAATATCAATTGAGAACTAGGCCATAACCATGAAATTTCTTAATATGAAATTCTCTTAGTTGTCTTCTCATATTTTTCCTTAAACAGTAAAGAAATATCAATTGACTCGTGAAATTGTGTCTTCCATATAAACGGTTTTGCATTGAAAATTTAGCTATGATAAAATAAACATCTTAGTAAAGGAAGGAAAAGGAAAACGTCCTAAAAAAAAAAGTCTTATGTAAAAGTCCTAAAACCCATGTTTATGTTTCTTGGGTTTGAAAGAATGTTAAACAGTAGGATCCATCTTATTTGTTGTCTTTAATTAAGTGTAATATCATGATTGGATTGGATTGTGATATATGCTACAATTTAGAAACATATTCTTTGACCCCAATGTTCATTTTGAATTATGCTTTTCCCAGTGGCTTTGGAAGGATATGTCTGTGATGAATGAATATGTAAAACCACGCTGAACTCTAGGGTAAATTATTACCAATCCCTCAGACATTCCTAGAGGAAAGATTCGTATCCCCAAGATCATCTTCTAATTGCATTCATTCCCATCCTCTTTTTGATTATCACTCGTAAACCTCTGAAAATTTTGGCTTAAATAAGAATCTAAGTAACCCTCCTCCAAGGAATCTACTTGCATATATGTTTTCTTTTTCTTTTACAGCATTATGCGATTATTAAATTGTCCAAGAAATCTACTGTCCTGCTCCCTAGTTTAAGACTTGTCATTTTATATTTGCTGAGTTTTGTAGTCTTCTAATATAAAGCTTTTGTTGTTAATGAAGTTAGGAAGAATTGTTATGAAAGTTTAGATAATAATTTTCTCATCATGAGATTGAAACTTACTTGCACGCACGGAAATAAGCTTAGTTGCATTGAAATTTCAACTTGAAATGGTAATTAACGCTTCCCCTTAAAATAAGATATTAAGCTCATCTTATTTTTACTTTTCGGTTTGGCTATTATAAGAGTTTTTGTATATGCAGGAGATCTTGGTCAAACATTTGACTCGAATAGGACCTTTCAGCATTATTTAAAGACAAAAGGACAGGCAGTTCTGTTTGTAGGAGATCTTTCTTATGCAGATCACTATCCGTTTCATGATAATAGGCGGTGGGACACTTGGGGACGATTTGTTGAAAAAAGTACAGCCTACCAACCTTGGATATGGACAGCAGGAAATCACGAGATTGATTTTGCTCCTGAAATTGTAAGTAGATATATCTCCATAAAGAATTTGCATTCTCATTGGAGATGGCTTGGATATTTTAGTTATTAATTCATTGAATTTTTCTTTGAAATAGGTTTAGTGTGGTAAACTATCAAGGGTACCAAAGAAATTATGGGTTAATTATAACAGCCTATGCTGTAGAAGTCGATATGAAAATATCAATAGAAAGGAAGAAAAGCATACTAAGTGATGCTTTAATGGTTGATCTTGTAGGAGTGACACAGAGCTAAAATGCATGCAATCCTTTATTAATGAAAGTTCTAAGTATAAACTTTGGTCTTTTTTGACATTAATGCAAGCTGACCTCATAAAATATGTTCCACGCTGCGTTCCAAATTACAATGGAAAATGGAACTACAAAATAGACTAAAAATACTGGTAAATGGAAAAATGGAGAACCTTCTTCCCCGAGGGTGGATTGCACCGGCAAATCCGATTATAACAAAAGAGCTCTCACACAATGGCAGCTATATCTTGAATTAAGTTGATATTGTTAAAAAAAGGTACATTCTTTAATATTTTCCCCCCTTTTTAATTCAACCACTAGAAACCCTATTAACGCATGGCTAACTCATGACCTAATCCTTCACTAACTCTAGGCACCCAAAATATAAAACAATAAAAGTATAAGCACATAAATATATGTTGTGTATAGGTACATAACATGCCTCCCCCCTGAAAGAACTTTTACCTCAAAGCAAGTCAAACTCTAAAAGTCTAAAATTCTAGCTAATGAGAATGTAACTCAAGACCTACCTACTACAAGAAAGCTTTGACCATCATACCATATACCACCACTTGACTTAACACACGAATGAAAATGAGTTTTTTTTTTTTTTTACTCATAAGGCTTCCTTTGCATTTTGGGCATGTTTTCCAAAAACTTACACTTTGCCATGCTTACCTTTAGATTCTCCATTTCGGTTGCACCGGGTTTTTTCCCCTTCTCCTCGTTAGTTTGCACGTGTTCACGTCATTTCCATAGATTTTTTTTTTAAAGCACCGTTTTAGGCTCGGATGCTTGCCTACAAATTCCTTTGTTTCCAAAGTTGCATCCTCCTTGGGCAGCCCTCTCCACTTCACCTTGAAAATTTGCACAACCTTATTCCAAAGCTTCCTAGATTCCTCCCCAACAATGCACTCCGGCTCTAGCACAAGCTTGCCTTCTTCATTAGTGATCGGTAGTTCTGTTTGTGGTACCACATGCACCCCTATCCTCTTCTTCAAACATGACACATGAAACACATCGTGAAACTTTCCCTCGTTTAGTATGTCCAATAAGTACACAATGTCCCCCACCTTTGTTGCTGGTATGGCCCATAATACTTCGGCTGCAACTTCTGCTTCCCTGCTTGCTTGAGCATATTCTATTTATATGGTTGTAGCCATAAAACCACCATTTCTTTGATCTCAAAACTCCTCTCTATCCTATGTTGATTTGCTTGTTGCTTCATCCTATTGGTGCTCACTAGCAAGTTGTCTCTTAAAAGTTGTAGAATGTTTTGCATATCTTGTACTGCTTCCTTCGCTGCTAGGACCTTTCCCCTCTGAATTACCCAATCCAATGGCAATGGTGCCTCATAGTTGTATAAAGCCTCGAAAGGTTTCATTTTCATGGTTGAATGGTAAGTCATGTTGTACTAGTACTTAGCCAAATGTAGCCCTTGTAGCCACTTGCTCTACTTATCCCTTGCATATATTCTTATATACCCTTCCAAGCACTTGTTCACCACCTATGTTTGTCCATCTATATGGGGATGGCATGAAGTGCTCATGTTAAATGCAACATCTGCATTTCAAAACAACCCCTGCCAGAAATGACTCTAAAAAATCAGCTCCCGATTGCAGACTATCTGTTCAGGGATCCCATGTAGCTTAAACACATGTTGGAAATACAATTTTCCAACTTTAGGACAATTGCTTTTTGCCTTCCTTGTGGGAATGAAATGGGCATACTTTGTCAATCTATCTACCATCACAAAAAAATTATCCTTACCCTCGGAATTGGACAAATCTGAGATAAAGTCTATTGCCACAATTTCCCACTTTTGATGTTTATCCAAATTTGGTTGCATAAGGCTTGGCGAAGGAGCAATCTCACTCTTGTTCTGTTGGCAAATGTCACACTCAGAGTAAAATTTTTGCCTTCATGCCTTTCCAATTTTTTTTACCGTTGATGTTTCTATGTATTTTTTGGACCGCAATATGGCCTATAGATGGAGACTCATGGCTGTACTCTAGCACCTTCTAAACAAAGGGAGAATCACCCCTTAAGTAAATGTGCCCTCGGAAAAAGATATTGCCATTACAAATTGACCAAGAATTCACCTTCCCACATCTTCAATTTCTTGCTTGAGTTTGGTTGAGGTAGGGTGAGTTGAATAGAAGTTAGTGTATCCAATTAGGTTGGCGGATAGATAGGGCCTGAAATACTGGTGGTTCTTCTTGGTGGGACAACACATTTGACACCACATTCTTTTGCCCTTTCTTGTAAAGGATATCAAAGTCGTAGGCTTGTAGGCAATCAATCCATTCATGTTGCTCCTCCATTATTGTCCCTTGAGTTAACAAATGCTTAATGTTGAGGTGGTCGATCTTAAGAAAGAACTTGCTCCCAAACAGAAATTGATGCCATTTGGCTAGTGCATGAAAGATGGCTAGCATATTCTTACTATATGTGGACGTCCTTCGCTCATGTTCATTGAATTTCCTACTTTCAAATGCAATGGGGTGGTCATCTTGAGAAAGAATTGCCAACCTAGATCGAGAAGCATCACATTCAATGCCAAAAGAGAAATCGGGGTTGTTAAAACTAGATTAGAGATTAGAGTTCATTTGAGATCCTCGAAGGATTTTTGTACCTTAGTGGACCACTTGAAGGAATCCTTCTTGGGGAGATCAGTCAAGGGACGTGCTATTGTTGAGAAGATCCTTATGAATCTTTTGTAGAATCCTACCAAGCCTAGGAATCCATGAAGTTTCTTAAGAGTCTTGGGCACAGGCCAATCACATATGGCCTTGGTCTTTGTAGGGTTAGTGCAAACCCCCTAAAAAAAATTAATGTGACCAAGGTATTCCAAAGATGCCTTTGCGAATTCACACTTAGATGCCTTGGCATACAACTTCTCCTTGGACAATATATCCAACACAACATCCAAATGCTCAAGATGAGGTACCAATGAATTAATATAAACAAGGATGTCATCAAAAAATACAAGAACAAACTTATGCAATAATTTAATGAATATCTTGTCCATCAATGCTTGAAAGGTCGCTGGAGCATTGTTGAGATCAAAAGGCTGGGCCTAAATTGGTAATGGCCTTGATGCATTTTGAAGGCTGTCTTATCTTGGTCTTGGATGCAAATTAGTAAATGATAGTATTGTTAGTAAGGGATTGCAAATAATATTTCGCAAGTAATTTGTATAAATTGTGTGTGCCACAAATGTATATTTTGTATTTTGCAAATGTTCATGTAAGCAGAAAAGACAAATGGAAGGTTGAATGGTTTCCTACAACTGAGTAGGAAAAGAAATGAAGTAGAAGCTGAAGAGTCACGTCAACTCTATAAGTACCTGACACTCGCAAGAAGATAAGGTGGTTGTGTTCATTCAATTGTGTCGAGTCATTGGCACACATTCAAATTAGTCTGTCTTGTGAACCAATGTATCCTTAGCCATAGTACTTTGCTATAACTAATGACATGAATGAGAATTTGCAAGTTCTCGAATGGCATATGTTCATATGATAAATTTTATTGGTCTTTGCAAAGTCTTGATGAATTTGAGTAAGATAGTTTCAAGAAATAAATAAGCTTCACAACACATTGGACCATCAAATTACCATGAATGTATTACTCCCTATCTTGCGAGTCTTGTAGCAAATTGTAGACTACAACACTAGCATGTCCTGTTGAGGATTTCCAGGGTCTGCTACTAACAATGGTTCCATTGCCGAGACTTGCAAGATGCTAAGATGGTTTCTAGGTCAAAGAGAACTCTAAAGATGGCTAGATGACATGTTACGCAAGTTCGCAAAATAAAAATCTATTAGAAGAGGAGTTCATGCACAAGAAATTGTTACCACCCACATATATGGTGATATTTATGAGATTTTCTGGTGCAAGTTGCCTGAGTTGTTAGCAGCATGTTTTTCAAATCTCGAGCATTACTGTTTTCAACCTTGCAGAATGGAAAACTTTGAATGGAATGAAGCGAAGCTGCAAAGGTTGTGCAATTTAGATACTAAATGGACATGTGCTATTGATCATTGGGTAAGAACCACTATTGATGGGTATCTATATGAATTTGTTGTGTAAGGATCACTGCATTCAAAACTGCATACGATTTGTTTGCAAGGAGAATAAGAGGATTTTTTTTAAGAGACTTCTAGTGCTATTGAAGATGTTGGTTGTGGAAAAGATTATGGTGCTGATTCCAACCAATAAGGAGTAGTAAGACAAGGTAGCACAGGGATGTAGATAGTTAGGAGATGAATGAAGGGTAGGAGAAACCTTGAGATTGAAACCAAATGAAGCTCATAAGGAAAATAGGACCGATGGAAAAAAAGAAAGCAGAAGACACAAAGAAGATCGTGGGGCTTTAGCGAGAACTGCGACAATATAAAAGATGGAGTAAACAAAACCCTATGGAAGACAAAAGGCTGAAGCAAGCTGCAAGTAGAAGTAGCCAAGGAATGTAGTAGAGATTGGGAGGAAGTAGAACTCTATTAGAAGAGACCAAGTCCGGAACTTAGAGTGAAGTAGAGGAAATTGAGGATATCGGAGACACCGACTAGGAAGAAGAGACCATCCCAGAATGGGAATGGAAGAGAGATTGTAAAACCAATGCAGCTGGTATTGTAGAGGAAGTAGAGAAGGTTAGTAGTAAATTTAGGGAGCAACTTCAATTTCAGTGTATGTATATGGAATGGGCACGATAGTCTTTCCGCAATGCATTATATGGAGAAGTGTCCAGGCAAGGTTTAGGTGTGGTTATAATTGAGACCCCTGGTTTAATTCATTCACTCCACAAGAATGCACCCCCTATGTCATCACATACAAAAGCTAGTAATTCAAAGGTATATTGGGAGATCACATTAACTAGGAAGTGGTTCGGGAAGTTGCAGAAATACTAGAGAGACAAGCAGGAAATTGACAATCAAGTCAGCTCAGTGCCTATTACAATTGCATAAACCATACTGACAAGCATCACATTGGGTTTTTAAACATCAATGCAATCACTTAGTAATCCTGTGATAAGTAATCCTCTTCTAGGGGTATGGTTCTCCTTGTTGGAGCCTATGTGACTTTGCAGCCCTATGACGGGTCTACATACCCAGAGAAATATTTGTTGACTTGCAAGATGAAGTGGGAAGCCAAGGATATTCTAACCAATGAATCCAAATGTTATGAGCTCATAGGACTGCTAACTAGTCCAGCATTGGAATTCATCTTCAATAATGGTGGCACCAAGCTAACGTTGAATGATGAAAAAGCAAACTGATCAAAGAATATAAAATGCAGAGGTGCGCATGTCAGTCCATCCAGGACTGTAAGGAGATAAAATAGAAACTAGAAGAATTTATATGGGACTATGATAGCAAGTTCTCTGATGTGATAAACAAGGTGACTTTCATGTTTGAAGATATTGATAAGACTGCATGGTTTGTAGAAGGGTTGTGAAGTAAGATATGATTTGTGATAGCACAAACCCAAATCCAAACCAAAGTTGAAGCTAGGGTAGTTGTAGTGCGAGTAGAGCAGATCGAGGATTGCGGTGAGCATTTCATAGGAAGTGCAAACATTGATGCTCAGTTAGATGTTGTGTTGCGAAGGATGGACAAAATACAAAGGGTAAAGAAGCCAAAAGTTTCCCTCTGGTGTATAAAGTGTGGGCAAGAAGGGCACCATTGCAATGAGTGTCCTTTTATAAAAAATGGCTGTTGCGAGTTGTGCCACACCTGGGATCATGCTACTTCGAATGGTCAGTCACTATAAAATTATGTCTATCAACCACAAAATGTGTATTGCAATTTTTAAAAATCCACCACACACGTTGAGAGTAATTGTAGGGCTTTGTAGGATCTAAAAGGTGATATCACCCAAAATGCATTTGCAATCAATACGCAACAATCACCACTACCAAAATCAAATATGGCAGTGCAAGGTGCAAAGATTCTACAACAAGGAAGTTGGGCCCCACCATCATCATAGCCTCAGCCAGGGTGGCTCCACCATCACCGTAGGATCACCTAGGTTGGGCTCAATTGTCACCGCAAAACCAACAAGGTTGAGCACCACCTTCATCGTAATATCAACCAAATTGGGCACCTTCGTTGCCCCATAGGCAATATGGAGGCTATCCTAACCAATTGCAAGGATGGGGATTAGTGCAGAGACAAGGAGGATATCAAGGTCATAGACAAGGAAGCCGACAATCAAGACATTTTTTTACCTACTATTTGCGTGGGGAAACAAGTCACATTGCATGAAATCACCCAAGCAACCTGCAAGGGGAAACCTATTATGCTTATTGTGGAATTTCAGTGCAACATAACACCGGGGATTCCTGACGCTAAAAAAGCAAAGGGAAGATAAGACAATGCGCAATGTCAATAGGGTGAATATTCGATCGAAATAGCAAGGGTTCATATAGGTTGTCACATGGAATCAACATAAGGACAAAGGTCTTCCCTCACTGGAGATGCCCAAAGAGAACCTGATTAGGAAGGTGAGAGAAGATAAGTACCTAGCCTTTGCGAGAAAAAAAGATGTTAATGGATGAAGCGACTCAACTATTGCAGTCAATACAAGCTAAGGATGTGAATGGTGGAGATGCTACGAGAACAAAAGCACAAGTGTATGAGCAAATTGTGCACATTATGTGACAGGAGGGATGGTGATTGTTTTAACAGATCTTTTGAAATTGATAAATGTGTTGTGCATTGAGGATATTTCACAAAATATTACCAATTTATTACACAACTTGTTGGAGTGTGCAAAGAAGGGGCAGGAGAGAACAAATAAGATGATTTGGTATGTGAAGATGAGGAACTTGGGTGATATGGATGCTCAAATGGATATTGAGCTTGTAGGATGAGGTAACTAATGCTGTATTTGATTTTGGAAGCATTGTAAACATGATGTCAATATCCACTTGGGAAGCAATTGGAAGACCTACGCTAAGTTGTAGTCCTATTACTTTAAGATTAGAAGATTATGGCCACGTTGAACCTATTGAAAGGTTGGAGGATGTGGACATAAAGGTGGCCAAACTCAATTTGTGAGGGGATTTCAAGGTCATTGATATGAAGATAGATGAAACCCATTACCCTGCACTGATTGGGAAGAAATGTCCTTATGATCGTCAAATGACCATCAATACATGGGATAACTAGTTGGAGGTTAACCAATATGATGTCATTATCATCATACCTTCAAACAAAATGGAGTGCAAGCCCCACATGATGCCCAAGGAACCGTCCTCTCCATACACGTATATGCCAAAAAGCTGGTTTAAGGTGGACTTAGAACCAAGAAGAGAAGTTGTGTAGGAAAAAAATTTCCATACTCACTGTAGCATGCGTAGGGTGCGCAAGGGTTTTGGGGACCAGATCAGCCATGGAGTCAACCACCCTGGATATCACAAACACTGACACTTTCTGAGAATGGGGTATAAGTCACCTTCCATGCGATCAGCTATGAGGTTTGAAATAGATAATATCTATCATTTAGTTGTGATCGATCAAGATTATATCGAACCCAATAGGGAAGGTGGAATACCATGGGGGTTTGCATCATCTATCAGTAGAGATTCAAAGGTGGACATGGAAAACTAGAAGTGAGGGGATCATGAATACACATGGTGTTCACCACAAACTAGCAAATTCCTCAATATTTTGGCACAAAGGACCCGTCAAGATTCATTTGCATGTTGGAGGTTCATGTTCCACAATCAGAAGCACAGGTAAGCACACTCAATCATGCATTGAAGGGGATCACAACTATCTGGTGGGATGTACATAGATCAGATGAGCTATACTAGGAGGAAGCTTGTGAGATGTTGCATGTGAGATTTCATATCGTACTTTGCTTATTAGATAAATGCCAAAATTCCAATTACGACAATGTTCGGAGATGCATGTTCACTCTTGTGTGGACATTTGGGAAACACAACACATCATTCCAAGGTATTGGGTACACATCTTTCAAGGTACACCAACCCCTCCCTAAAGCTTGGTATATGCATCATGAATGTAGGAGGGAGACAAAGGTGTGGTTGTAGGTTCAATAGGACTTCATTCAAACTTTTGTGCTCAAAGACAAGAACTCCATGATGCATAAAACATTATATAAAATGAAAATGTCATTGTGCTATGGAGGAGCAAATGATATGACTATCACAACAAAATCATAGTCCCAAGTTGACATTGATACTAGCATTCATGAGAGTGTGGAAAAATGTTGGCATACCTGGGAACAAAAGGGGTTTATTCTTAAGTCTTGCAATAGAATTTACAACAATACAAGTAGCTCCATGAATACAGAGAGCTAGGGGGATATGGATCTAAATGGAATGTTTGAGACTAAAAGGAGAGCATTAAGTTACCCAAGAAGACAGATGCAACCAAGGTAGAAGAAGAAAATATGCAAAATTTGAACATTGAAGAACAACTAGGCCAATGAGAGGTGTTGGATTCCATGAAGGCTGAAGGAAGTAAATTTATAAATAACCTTTAAGGAAAACGATGGAGAACATCGGTACGTAAGCAATGCCTAAGATGGCAGCAATTGGGGACTACTAGACGCAACAACAGACTTTAGAGGCTGTACAACTGTTGTGAGATTATGAGGATGTTTTTCCCACTAAATTTAGCGAGGTCAAGTGTGTGGATCCTTCATTAGAGGAGATGCATATTGAGCTCAAGGAATGCACAAGGCGTATCAAAAGGCGACCCTACAGATTGAACCCCAACATGAAAATAAGGAGATAGATTACATGGTGGAGGCCTGGATCATTTATGCGGTAGAAAAGTCAATTTGTGTAAGCCCCATGGTTGTGTAACCAAAGAAAATAGGGGATAATAGGGTGTGTGGTGACTTTCACGCCCTAAATGATGCTTTTATCAATGACATCTTTCCTATACCATTCACTGATGAGGTACCGAAAGCCATCACAGGGGATGGAGTTTATTCGTTCATGGATGGGTCTAGTGGCTACCATCAAATTTCCATTGCAGCGGAAGATCAAGCAAAAACCATCTTCGCAGGAGAGTGGGGATCCTTCGCATACTGGGTAATGTCATTCAACTTGAAGATAACACCAAAAGTCTTTTCTAGAGCCTTGGTTACTGCCTTTAAAGATTTCATGAATGATTTTTTGGAGGTATACTTGGATGATTGGGCAATATTCTTGTTGTTTAAAGAACACTTGTTGAAGCTGTGACTTATAGTGGAAAGGTGTCGAGCATTGCAAATCGCACCGAGCTTGAAAAAGTGCTTGTTCTTCACGCCATTTGGTATGCTTCTTAGACATGTGTGCAATGAATGTATTTTGGTTGACCAAGCCAAGATTGTAGTCATAATTGGGCTAAGGTCACCAACCAATCCATTGGAGGTGTGATCATTTCTAGGCCACAAAGGGTATTATCGCAAGTTCATTTGTGGATATGTAGATGTCATAGCACCTAAGGAGAAACTATTGCCAAAGATAACAAGTTTGAATGGACCCCATAATGCCAAATTGTTCGAAAATATTTGAAGCAATGATTAGTCACAACTCCAACTTTGGTTTTTTTTGGATTGGAGAAAAACATTCCATGTTCATGTGGATGCATCCAGGTCTGCGATTGGAGTTGTATTGGCACAATTTGGTGAAGCAGAGTTGGACCATCCGATTCATTTTGCAAGTTGTCTATTGCCCAAAAAAACTATACCACGAAAAAGTGGGAAGTCTTGGCCATGGTGTTTGCACTTCAAAAGTTCTAGCATTTCTTACTGGCCACTCCATTTGAATTTTTTATGTATCACGAGGAATTGCGATGCTTGGTGAAGAAACCATTGTTGGGAGGCATAATTTCAAGATGATTAATGCTCTTACAAGAATATCAATTCAAAATCAATGTGAAGCAGAGATGGGGGAATGTAGGGCCAGACCATCTCAGCGGTTTCCAAATAGGGATGAGCCCGAGGACTTGCAAGATTATTCTCTCGAGGACTTGCAAGAATATCCAAATGTTGCAGAGACACATTCAACTTATCATCTTGACTTTTAATCTTTTGTTAAGGCCAATTTGAGCTTGCCCAACCATGTAAGGATCTCCATTTACCTCCAAAATCATATTGTAGGATCTTCATTTGTATGTTAAAAGAAGGGTGATGCGATATTCTCTCTCTTTCGTCCGATCTTCTTGCTCTTCCTCCTTCTTATCCAATGGATTTGTTTCAAATTTTTCCCCAAGGGTTTTCGTCCTCTTCATCAGCTAGCCACTCCCGCTGCCTTCCCAATGAAATAATCTCCCTTCGAACCTCCTTAAAGGAATCATCAAATAATTCCTTCATCTCCTCTTTTGTCATGAACTTTGAGTTGTTTCTTGGATAAACTCCCCTTGACATTTTTGTAGTGGCTGCAAAAAATGACTGAAGCTTTGATGCCTCTTGCTGCATTTCAAATAACAATAGAAAACAAAACTGCAGAATATAGAGTAAAAATGCTAGTAAATGGAAAAATGGGAGCACTTACTTGACCAAGGTGGATTGCACCTACGAATCCGACTGTAACGGAAAAGCTTTTACACAATGGCAGCTAACTCTTGTATTAGGTTGATATTGTTAAGAAAAAAAAACATTCTTTAGGGTTTCCCCCCTTTTGTATTCAATCAATAGAAACCCTAATTAACTGATGGATAATTTATGGCCTAACCCTTCACTAACTCTAGACACCCAAAATATAACATAGTTAAAGTAGTGTTAAATTAAGCACATAAATATATGTTGTGTTTAGGTACATAATGTTCCATTCCAAGCATCTTCTGGCCCTAGGTAAGCAATTTTATTACAATTATGATAATTTTAATTTGCATGCTATTGTGCCATAATAAAATTTATAAAGGTAAATCATTTAACTAAATCCATGATTCTAATTCGAAATTTATTTTTAGGTTTAATTGTGATATTTTGACAATGGAGAAGGTGAGATGTAAATCCTTTTGTATGGGGTAGTCTCATGTTAAGGAATTTAATTCGTTAGAAGTCTTTTCTAATCTATCATCTTGTGATATTAGTGGAAGTGGTAGATTTATGGTTTCCATTATCTTGTGATATTATTGTTTTTGGGTATTCCTTCTAATAGTCAAGGTTTCTCCTTATTTGTTTGGAGGTGATACAAGATGAAGAAAACTGATATATTCTTATTAAGGTACATTCTAGATAGATATTCTATCTTGGAGTGTTTTACAGAAATGACCTCTATCGTCAACTCTCCTTGCTTTCCACAAACGAGCTTGAAGATTTCTTTAGTCCAAATACTCGTGTAGATGGTGGTGGTTTTTTACATCATGTTTTGACTGCTATATTTCTTTTTTCTGATGATGTGGTCCTACTACTTCAGTCTCTCAATGGTTTACATATGTAAATTGATGCCCTTACTCGCTTTGGCAACATGTGGTCAACCTTAGTAAGACTAAGGTCATGATCTTCAACACCTCCAATGATGCTCTCTCTAAGTTTTAGTTCTACAAAGAACATGTGAAGTTTTGTACGTACTTGGGCATTTAATTTAGTGACCCATTTTTTAGGCTAATGCCCGTAAGTTGCGTCTTTGCAAAAGATACACCTCACTTTTATCTTTGAACTCTAGCACTTTAAAATTCATTTCTAAGATGCCCCACTTCATTGCAATCAATGAACCCGCATTACTTTATGATATCACCGAGCTATTTGTGAATGCACATAGTGGAAACAACACTGAAACATAAATGTGTTAGCTAGGAGGGTAGAAAGCACAATGTCTTCTGTTATATGCACAAGGATTAGTCTGGAGCACAACCAATGCCTTAACCATCTATAGATGGGCATCCCTTGTCATTATTAGTTATCTTCCTCTAAGGAGATGGGTTATCCGGGACTCCAATCAACTCATCATGTTCATATATCCTTTATAAAATAAATCTTATTATGAATGATAGTAAGAGACCTTGAATTGGGTTAGATAGACCTTGATCTGGGATAAACAGCTCAACTGGGTTGAACACACATTAGTTGGGTTAAGATAATGGACATCAAACTGGATTAAATACACATCTATATGGGTTAAAGAGAGCTCCAATTATTTAAATAGACCTTAGCTGGGTTCAACGTAATAGACATCAAACTGGTTTAGAGAAACCTCCATCCAAGTTTAATAAATCTCAGTTGAGTAATTAGTAATTAGGACCTTGACAGGCTGATACGTGTTAGAATCACAAAGTACATGATGCAGACAGGAATGATGGATCCAAATTAATGGCTGCCTTACTCCCCAACCTAGACCCAACCTAGACACACTCACTCTCAAATGGACACGCTTCAGACACAAAGACTCAGATTAGAAGCAACCACACATTCTTTATTGAGCTGCATTAAAGTATTATATGGATTTAATGCTCAAAAATCTATAAGTTTTCCTAATGAATTAAAAAATAATGAAGACCCATCCCAAAATCAGTTCCTTATGGACTTGTTACATTTCCTGTTCCTTCCTTGGAACATATACAAACTCTATCTACAAGCCCTTAGCAAGTTCCTTCTCTCTCTCTTGCTCTGCTTGTTGAATCCCCCCTTGCCAATGACTCTCCTCAGCTCTTTTACAAACTGATTCGAATCTCCTCTACTACCTCTGACTATTTGAGTGCCTCTTCAAACTCCTAAACATCTTGGAAATGCTCAGCAATTGACAATTCATAATTCTAGGCAGTTAGTTTATTTTTACAATTGATGCGGGCGAAACTGCATCTTAATGTAGAACAGTGGTTGTGTAACCACCTTAGCAGTTACGAAACCACCCCATAATACAGACCAGCTGTTTTGAAACTGCCGCTTAAGCATTGCAAAACTGCCCCGGTGGTTTCATCACTATGGAAAACCCTACAACTTCAAAAGGCCATATCTTTTACTTACAAACTTGAAATGAGATGCAGTTTTTTTGGAAGTGTATAACTTTTCGAGGAGAATCCAAATATGCAATCTCATTTTGCTTTTGATGTATGCTGCATGATGTTTTTTTTTCTCTGCATCAAAACCTATCACTTTTAGGTCTTCAATGGACGCAACCGCTTCCTAAATGCTATTGACAGTCTAATATTTCATCCAACTCATTTGGAAACATTTGTCTGACTGAAACTGATCCTTTCTGATGTACTGGATACCATTGAAGTGTTGGAGTGCTGATACTTCCCTTGGATCAACTTCTACCATGCCAAAATGGAAAACATGCAAACTAGTTTACATGAACACACCCCTACATGTTTTTGGCTGATGCAAGATATTCAGAACCCCATGGATGCTCTTGCATCATAAATCTGGGGTAGAAATATTGTGAGCTCTTTCTCACAAAGGTAGGGTGAGTGGTAGAACCACTCTTTTGGCCAATTGCTATGGCCACGATGTCCCCTTCCACTTTGTTAGGTACTTTAAAATATTTTCCATTTGTTTCTTCCTCCTTTTTTAACCACCTGCTGAACCATAGACTGTCCTCCTCCTTCGAGCTTTGATCACCCTTCTCTTTACCTTGTCCATTGCTTGGGCATAGTCTGTCCACCTCTTCCAGTATGCTCTCTTTCTCTTCTTCCATCCTCTTGTGGGATTTTACATACCTCTATCCGTCCACCACCACCAAATGTCTTCTACACCATTGTTTTTCTGGCCTTTATCGTCTTTGAACCAACCACATCCACCTAAGTTCAACACCTCTCTTATTTCTAATATCCCACATGTAAAAGAATGCAACTTATGCTTTCCTTCCTCTTCTAGCTCATACCTTCTCTTCTTCATTTCTACAACCACTTCCTATGCTTGGCTTCCAAAGGCCAATTCAATTGAACTCTCTTTCACAACACTCTTTTCTTTTGTTATACATTCACCCATTCTTGCAACAAAATCAATATACAAGGTAGTATGGGAACCAAGCATTCCCACTTGCATCTCCTCCAATGACATCTCTGCTACAACCGAGTTGCACATGCTTGGGCTGATAACAACATCAGCTCCTCCTCCTCATTCTTTCCTTCCCTCTTCATCCTCGTTACCTGAACCATAAGCTGATTCCTACTTAATTCTTCATCTCCTTTGGCATCATGTGCATGCTACATGCAAAGAACCTTGCTCTCCCTTTTACCATATAAAAACAATGCAATCCTTGACCTATGCAAGTCTCTTCTTCAATTCCAATGTGGTCTGCTCCCACACATGCAACATCTTTTGCATCCTTCAATGTTCTTGGTAGAAACATATCTACCATCTCTATCTCATTCTTTGACTCTATGCCACACATGTGACATTCTTCATCTTCATTTGCCCAAATCTTATTTGGATCAACCTCTACAAACAGTTTTATGAGCTTAGTCTTCCATCATTTCACTCTCTACACATCCCTGAAGATGTTGAGTGAAGGGATAATGCCTTCTTATTCTTTCCAATCTCTTCCAATTTCTCTTGTGAGAGTCTTTTCTTCCTCCTCTAATTGCTGCAAATGAATTCCCCCTTGCATGTCCTCTGGGAACATCCTTTGAATGAAATCATCTGTTGTCCACACTCTATTTTGTTCATATCAACTTGAAGATAATCATCTACTGCTGTCATATTCATATCAAACAACTCTCCAACTGCTGCAATAGCTTCTCATTGTTTCATTTTGGGGTCCTCTTCTCTTGGTTGCTTATGCACATGAGTGTGCTGGATCAAACTGCACTTTTTCATCTCCTTTTGCCTTTTCTCTATTGCTGGACCTGAAAATAGATCAATCACATTATGGGAATCAAGAACTCCAACAAACACTCTTTCCATCTCTTCAATATTCCCTATAGACATGTTCAACCCTTCACCATTGTTTACATTCTTCTCATAGCTTGCAGTCACATGATGGACTATCAAGGGTCCATTCTGGACTTCATCAACCCCTATTGCTGTCCTATCACCATTATTCACTTGTTTTTCTGCTTCTAATTCATATGGGTGGTCTACAACTACATTCTTGTTCACACATGGACATTCTCTAACAAAAATATCTATATTTTTTTCCATCTTCAAGTTGTTTGGTGACCTTCATTAGATGATTGTATTCTTTTTCATTACTTTCTCTATCTCTATCCTCTTTCATGAGGATGTCTTTCTCTAGGGACTCCTCACATACTTCTTTATCTTTTCTACTTTTCAAAACATATCTGAGTTTCTCACATGGAAACTTCGCTCTCTCATTGCCTTTCAAGGCAATCTTCTTCTCTCCACTCTTAAGCCTCAAGATATGAAACTTCCTCAATCACTCTACTTGCATTCTCGGGTGCACAACTTGCCTCATCAACATGGAAATCATATGTTCCCAAGTCTTTTTTTTTTTCTTACCTTTCTCTTGTCTCCTCTCTTGCAAAACTCTCCAATACATAGCTACACTACCACACAATCTTGTGCTTGCAAACTCTACCCTCTTGGGGTTTTCAATACTCTTCTCTTCAAAACAATACTCTACCTCCACTACCCGCTTCATGATCTTTTTTTAGCTACCTGAAAACAAAAGGATATTGTTGCTACTGGGATTACCTTTTTCTTTCACCATGACCTCTACTGGTCTCTTTTTTCTTCCTAGGCTCTTCTCCTCTTGGCTTCACTGCTTCCTTTTCTCAACAACTATCTTCTCTTTACTTGTTGGTCTTCTCTCCAAGGCATCCAAATTTTCTTGTTGGTCTATCAACACCTCCTCCATTGCTTTTAGTTTTGCAACTTGTGGTTCTTGAACACCTCTCTATTTTGACTCTCTTGTGAGCCATTTTTGCAACTCTTTGTTTTCTACCCACCTATACAAGATGGAGAACACTGAACTCTCTGTCATGCCCTCTACCCACTTTTCTCATAGTAGAGGATATTCAACTTCGACACCTTCTACCCAACACTCTTTTCTGTCTTCACACTCTCAACAATGACAATGCAAGACTATTTCACAATCTGCAACTGAAGCAACTAGAGCCTCACTCTCAACTAAGCAAGACACACCCTTTCTCTGATACCAATTGATGTAGATGGGAATGAGGGGGCCAAAATAATGGATAGTTTACTCCCCATCCTAGACATACTTACTCTCAAATGCACAAACTTCAACCACAAAGACTTAGACTAGAAGCAATCACACATTCTTTATTGAATTACATTACATAGATTTGATGCTCACACAACTATAAGTTCCTACTAAATTAAAAAATTGAAGAAGACGTATCCCAAACTCAGTTCCCCATGGACTTGTTACATGCTCTGTTCCTTTCTTGGAACATTCATAAACTCTATCTATGAACCCCTAGCAAGTTCCTTCTCTCTCACCTGCTCAGTGAAGCTCCCCTCCCCAATGACTTTGCTCTGCTATTTTACAAACTGATTTGAATCTCCTCTTACCATTTCTGACTGTTGGAGTGCCTCTTCAAACTCCTAAACATCTTGGAAAAGCTCAACAACTGACAATTCATCTTTCTAGGCAGTTACTTCTTTTTACAATTGATGTTGGTGAAACCGCCGCTTAATGCAAAGCAACGGTTGTGTAATCACCCCTTAATGCAGACCAGTGGAAACTGCTGCTTAAGCATTGAAAAACTGCCCCGGCGGTTTCATCACTGTGCAAAACCTTGCAAATTCTAGGGCCATATCTTTTGCATACGATCTTGAAATGAGATGCCGTTTGTTTGTGAAAGTGAATAATTTTTTGAGGATCCAAATTTTTCTATCACATTGATTTTGATGTATGCCACACGATCTTTTTGCCTTTGCATCAAAACCTATCACTCTTAGGTCTTCAATGGATGCAACCACTTCTTGAATGCTACTGATAGTCGAATAACTCAACCAATTCATTTGGAACCATGTTGCTGACTGAAATTAATCCTCTCTGATGTACTTGATACCCTTGAAGTGCTCAAGTGTTGATACTTCTCTTGAAATCAACTTCTACCATGTCAAAACGGCAAACACGCAGACTAGTCTCCATGAACACAGCCCTATATGTTTTTGGTTGATGCAAGATTTCCAGTACCCCTTGGAAGCTCCTGCATCCGTACAACATCATGATATAATTTATGTTTGAAATATAGCACCAACAACACAACAGTTATCAACAATTGTGCAAATACTTCTTGAATGAATTTTTAGACTTGAAATGCCTCCTACTCTAGCTGGTTGGTTAGATAACTTTTATTATCCTCTACCAAGTGCAATGCTGGCCTTCCAAGTTACTTTGTTGACCTAATAGGATCGCAATCAGTCATCCACTGTGCTTTTCTGGTCTATTGGGTACCAAAATATGAAGAGATCCTCAAACTGGCAGTTACAACAGCCTCAGCTTGTGTGCAATTTCTAAACATGGAAGACAAAAGAATGATGTGCATTATGGTTTACAATGCTGAAAATGACCAGTCCTTGGAGGCACAAGGAGGACTTGCGGAGGAATAAGATGATTGGTGAAACATTCCACTAGGAATCCTCAAGACTGCTGAAAAAATCCTCAATTTGCTCTGCAGGTTTTTTGGTGGTTTTGTCCCCAAAGGAAGGATGAAAATGGCAAGGAGTTTGCATGTATCTAAAAAACTTAGTACTTCCCAGGTAATAAATCCTTAACTTATTAAGGCCCAAGCTTGAGAGCATGTATATTTAGGATTTAATGCTAAAATATATTGTTAAGCTTATAAGATTTAATGAGTGATTAATTTGCAAACATGCCTCTAACTATGAGCTCCCTAGATGACAAATTGTAAATCAAGATTATTTAACACTTATACATGGATGGCAATTGACATTATACATGGATGGTAATTGACATTGTATGTTGGAAATGTCATCCTTGAGGAACGCCATGAATTAAATTGTTTGGTCATTCCTGCGGTCTTTCCAAAAGTGGGCACCTCTAGCATGTACCAAATAGAGCAAACGAAAGTCATATCTCCACAAATAGATTTGTGCATTTCATCTAACAAATCAGCAGCAAATGATGATTCCAAGCAGAGTTCATTTATCGTATATCTTCTCCAATATCCTTAAGCAAAATCTCAAAATGTACAACACAAGAAGCACCTTGATCTCCTATAAAACATCTCAGTCCTCAGATACAACATCAAATCATCATTATTGCAGATTGTATGTGGCGAGGAGGGGGGAAGGGAAGGGATTAAAATGAATTTTGAATTAGGAGTTAAGGCCTATTATACACATTTTGAGGGCATTTTTAAATCTGCATGCCCAATTTCTCCCTTGAATTCTGTCATCCTCTAATAGCATCTGACCTATGAGAACTCCAATTTGTTTGATCATGGTTTAAGGTGCACACTGCAATTTTTTTAGCCTTGTCGCTGGAGTATTTTTTCTCAGAGACGATAATCTAGTTCTTGAGGATGCCACCAACATTTACAAGGTAAAATTACAAGATTGCTCATTAATTTTATTAGCCTTTATTTCTTCTCAGGGTCAAATTTCATTGTTTGACTGTCCTGTAACATTGACAATCACAGATTTGAAACCTACATCAGGTGAAAAAGAATTTCCAAGGAAATAGCTGCTTTTGGTGTGGCCATGCAGCTAGTATTGGAATTTTGACTAGATATTGTTCATTACTAGTATGCTCCATTTTCATCATGCTTTTATGCATCGCTTCAACCTGCCTAAATTATGAATCTGATGACAAGTTAAAGATTATAGTCTCAATCTCCATATTTCTGTTTCTATCACTATGATTCAGGTTATTGGCATGGATGCGTTGCTTGAGATGATTAGTTGACGAAAAGGTTATACGTGCTGTTTTTTTACTTTTTATCAATTTTGGTGTCTTGTATATATCAGGGAGAAAGACAACCTTTCAAACCATACATGCATAGATATCATGTTCCCTATCGGTCCTCAGAAAGTACAGCTCCATTTTGGTACTCAATTAAGCGTGCATCAGCTTACATCATCATTCTCTCCTCATACTCAGCATATGGTGAGTCTTCTTCAGATCATTTTAAATGATTTTAATTATATTCATTTTCACTCGTGACTAAATATTTATTCCATACAGATTTTAAAGCTGCACAGCGTTCTTAAAAGATATTAGACATCTATCCAGAGTTTTTTTTATCCCACCCCCTTTCTTTTCATAATATGTATGCACATTTCAGGGAAAGATAAAATATTACTATGTAATAAATACAATAAAACTACGTTTATTTTGACAGAGCCTATTTGAAAACCCATGTTCTGAGAAATAGTACATACTAAGTCCATTCTCACATAGAATACTCCCTATATATTTTTAGTTCCATTATAATTTTTTGTTAGGGTTTGAATCATATTGACACACTGCACTTATGCAATGAAATGAGGAGGCACATTTTGTTTCTTTTTAACAGAATTGGGCCTTTTTGGAATTCGATTTTTTTATACCAGTAACAGTATCTATTCTTTTGATCTTTAAATATTTTCAACTAAATCAAATCAAGTTTACACACTTAAAATTGCTGCCTAAAGAATTTATGACTGAGGTTCATAGAAGTGGAAATATATTATCTCCCAACTTGGGTAAAAATTATTAGTGAAAGTAAGCTTGGATAGGATCATGGGGCTGATCACAGATTATACAAATTTAGGCCAAATAAACTGTTACAACTACATTAATAAATTTACATAATAACTTAGTTTCAAAGTTAGAGAAAGAAAGAAAGAAGAAATAAATTATATTAATGTCTACAAATGATCAAAAGTAGGTCAATGAGACTCAAGAATACACCCAATTACAATAGAAAGTGTTAGGGTAAAAGCACCATAGGAACACCGATTAACTAAATAAAAGAAAAACAAAAACACTAAAAGTAAATGAGGATTAAACCCAACGAAGTAAATCCCCCAACCCATGTGGTTAGGGTAACAATACAAATAGCCACGTGGGGGGGTAATAACCCCCAAAGAACATGCACTGATGAAAGTCGAAAGTGAAAAGACTAGATGGTAGGCTCATCAAACATCTCTAATTGTGCCCAAGATAGAGGAATCATTTGTATCATCACCTATCACAATGAACGGGCCAATGCAGGATCTAATAATGCTCCTCGGGAAATGTCTAGGGTTGAGGGGGCAAGGTTGGGTAATACTAGGAGGAAGCAAAGCATTCAGTCTAGAATCCCTCCTAACGTCCAAGGCCAAAGGAGCTCCTGTGGTAACAAAGAAAGTCGTAATGTGTGCTTGCCTCCACACACCAGGAGGTAGTTGCAAACAAGTAGATCCATGATGTTGAGTAGGAGCGAATTCCTCTCACCGAGAGCTAGTGTGTTGGGGTACCTTAGGAGTAGTGTTGTGCATAAATGAGCGGTGCCTCATTGACCTACCCCCCTCAATGTGTGAGCTACAATATCCCAAGGACACTTAATGCAATCAACCTCTATGAGGGGTTGAAAGAATGAAATGATCAACCTGGGGGCTCTAGGGGCTCCCTGCAATGATTTGCATCAAAGGGTGACAACCTCTTGAAGAAGAAGGGCCAAGAACTTTTGATCTGAGCAATGAAAGAAAGTGGATAAAGAGTTGCACGAGTCTCTGTAAAGACAGTGGTATCTCCCCTAGATTTCATAATAAATAGTGCATTTGAAAATGAAGTGCTTAGTCTCCACCTTCTAGTGGGGGAAAAGATGGCAAATCTAGTTCTCATGGGGAGTATGACGATTAGTTTCAACCCAAAATTAGTGTGAGCATACCCTTAATTGGTCGAGGGGAGACCTCAAGCCATGAGACCAATGACACTAGAGATATTTAGGGCATCAAATGACACCATCCACCACCTACAAGAAATGCTTGGCATAAAAGTAAAACTTGAGGTTGAGCGACTAAGGAGGAGAGGTCCAAGTGACCTGGATGTATTGCCTATAGATATCCTCTCTCATGGCTCTAATGATGACCTCCTTTAAGGGAAGAAGCTAAGAAGGGGCATCCAAAGAGTACCTAAAAGGAGGAAACCTATCAATAGCGATGTTGATAGATTGGAGGAGCAAACTAGTCTTAAAATGCCAACAACATCAATGTCTATTGGGGCCCAAAGATGCAATCCTCTCTAAAGAATATAGGGCTAAGTATGGATACCTCACACAACTTGAAGCTGAATCTGCCATGGTTTTGAGTCTGTGAATGTAGAAAGTAAACTTGGAGATAGTCTTAAGGCACAGAGGTTGGGAAGAAAACTTAGCGTGGACGATGCAATGAGGAATAGTTTGTTTACGACAAATCATACACTGAATCATGAGAGTTTGGAATCTCTCAATATGAGCCCAATCAACAAAACCTAGACTAGATACCCAAACCTCAAACCCATACGAAATTGTTGGCTTGATGATTGCATCAAAGAGCCGTATCTTCAAAGGGATATCCAGGAAGTGGATATGAAAGTATTGATGCTCCAAGATAGAAAGGGAGGCATATCCCTTGCAAAAGCGTGACCGAGAGGCAGAGTTCATACTAAAATATGGTCTGGAAAATTGGACCGCCAAGTAAGTGTAGGCCGATGTGATCTCTATAGGTTCTCTTTTGTAAAGGAACTGGAACTGGGAAAGAGAATGTTTGGAGCTGTTGAATATCATGACCTTATTTTTGCTAAGTTTAACCACCAGCTGACAAAGCTTGTAGAAATGAGAAAGGATGTCAAGTTGCCTCTATAAAATGGAGAGAGAACATAATTAGTAAAAATGAGTATGGCTATCACCACATCATGTAAAATGCAACCATCATCTAAATGGGTACGTTTTTGAAGAAATTGACAAAGTCAGAATTTTGCTTTTCAATAAAATCTAATAATTCAAACAATAATGTGACGCAATGTTTTTGAAGAAAAGGAACATGCTTGTACTAGTTTGAATTTTATACTGACCTGCAGCATAAATGATACAAGATCTGAACCTTGGTCAATGGTAAAATGGCTCATACAAGCTATGATTACGATGTCAAACATGATCAGTAATGACTCATAGAAGTGGAAACAACTCAGAACCTTTCTGGGCATTCACTATGACTCC
Source organism: Torreya grandis (assembly GCA_037957365.1). Taxonomy (NCBI): domain Eukaryota; kingdom Viridiplantae; phylum Streptophyta; class Pinopsida; order Cupressales; family Taxaceae; genus Torreya; species Torreya grandis. The sequence continues at coordinate 6,951,205 of JARHVA010000123.1, forward strand.
TTCGGATTTGAAGAAGATCCTTAACTGTAGTTCTTGGGCCTATACATTGAGTCTTCCTTTAATAAGTACAATTTTGGAATGCATGCTAAACAATTCCATTTAAATATCCAGGTTCTTTTCTCATATACCTGTTAAACTGAATCTAATAAATCATTTAGATGTTTCAGTGGAACAAGTTTTAAAACATTAGTCCTACCCAGATCAATTTTACCAGAAATAAAGCAAGTGATCAAAATTGCAGCTATATTCTACCTTGTAAAAGTAAAATATGCCTTTATAGGTCATGTTATTTCTATAAGAAATGGCAACTACACTCGTAGAAAGATATGTACCAAGCTTGGGATCTACACTAGACCATGACATAATGGATATCCGATATGCATGTTTTCTGCATTGCATCTCCTATGTTTTGTAGTTTCTTATATTTTTATATTTTTTCCTGGGTTGCAGGAAAACATTGGCTTCCTCCCACACTCCACCCCCTCCCCGCTTTTCCTGGAAATGTACAGAAATGTGCCGGAAACACCACGGGAACATACCAGAAACGTCCAGGATGTTTCCGAGAAATGTCCGGGCATTTCCCGGGTATTTCCAGGAGGACATTGTGCCAAAAATCTGATAAAACAATAAGCAATACGGAACACTGTTCCAGCCTTGACACATCATTTGTGACATGCTTGAGGTTGTGGTGTATATGCAAGTGATTTGAATCCTAACTGTGTGAATTATTTGTGTATCAATACAGAGCAAAACAAGGTGAAGGAAAAAATATTTGTATCTAATAAGGATGCAAGGGAGTTTAGACGCTTTTTGACAACAAAGATAGCTAATGAGCCTGAGAGGGAAGACAAATTAAAGATTGCAAAACTGTAATTTTACAGCATTTGAAAAACAGTGCTGTAGCAGAAGTACGTGATAATATCAATACCAGCCAAGAAACTTTTTGACAAAAGAAAAAAGAAAGATGAAACAATAAAAATAAACCCTAACTGTGCCAAACTGTGCAATGAAAGAATGAATACTATGTATTTTCAAGTGTTTTACTAAAAAATGAGTATTATGCATTGTTAATTTGTTTATATATATGTATGTATGTATAAAAATGTATGGGCATTTCCACAGGGTTTTTGAAAATTGGCATTTCTGTGTTTCGGAAATGTTTCCGTTTCCGTTTCCATACCAAGTAGATTTTTTTTTGAAGAGCTTCACCTACATTACGTATTAAAATTGATTGTAAATGTAAGTTGATTTCTGCTGCTAGTGTAAATTATACCACACTGAACAATTGACGCAAATCTCTCTTCATCAGGTTCTCATATTTACAAAGTTGTTTAATGTGCAGGAAAATATACTCCCCAATATGATTGGCTTCAGCAAGAGCTTCCAAAGGTTAACAGAAAAGAAACTCCATGGTTGATTGTTCTAATGCACAGTCCATGGTACAATAGCAACAGTTATCACTACATGGAAGGGGAGACTATGCGAGTCCAATTTGAATCGTGGTTTACAGAATACAAGGTCGATGTTGTTTTTGCGGGTCATGTTCATGCCTATGAGAGATCAGTAAGTTTCAACTTTCAATAAGTTTTATGAATGACTTCTTTTAAGAGTATGTAATTCAACCTTTTTTATAGAATACATGCTTCGTTCCTAGCTATTTTCTGTTTTTCCATGTCTTTCAAATGTAAACCAGGTCACTCATTGCAAATATTAGTTATAAGAGAGGTACCATGATTGAGATACAGTTATTTGTAGTTTCTTTAGGTCAATTCATAAAGCAATAGCAACAGCTACCACTAAACCAAAAGGGACTTGCTTTATGCCAATTCATAAAGAAATGTTCGTCTTAAAGCAATTTGTAGGTTTTTCTTTGTTCACGATGCTTTTAAGCCTTGGACTTAGAATTTCCAGAAATGTGATAGAATGTATTCTTAATCTGCTTTTCCCTTGGTCCCTCAAACTTGGAGTCATTAAGTAGTTCAGAAATAAAGGTCAAATGTGGACATTTATTTTAAAAGGCACCCCCTAGTTCGAGTCATGTCTCTGATGTTTGCCTTTTCAGAAGCGGGTATCAAATGTGGTTTATAACATTACGAATGGGGAGTGTACACCTGTGTTTGATTCATCTTCTCCAGTGTACATTACTATTGGCGATGGAGGAAATATAGAAGGCCTTGCAGCATTGTAAGTTGGAAATATGGAAGCTTAACTAGTGCTTCCTGTAACAAAGCAAATTTCATTCGCACTGCTATGAGTTCTTAATTATTTTGGAATTCTTCTTTGGCTGTCAGAATCTTTGTTTTCTTTAATCAGCATTTGAAAATCACACATGGTTTGCATGGAAATTGACTGCAGGTTTACAGAACCACAACCTGAATACTCGAATTATAGGGAAGCAAGTTTTGGTCATGCAGTCCTTGAACTTAAAAATCGGACACATGCTTACTACTACTGGCATCGAAATCAGGATGGAGATGCTGTATTGAGTGACTCCCAATGGTTCTACAATAGGCATTGGTACCCTCAAAGTGAACCTATGTTTGAAATCTAAAGTTACTCTCCTGCTTGTCATTCTGACAGAATCGTCACAAGTAAGATGTTCTTCCAGACATGGTGGGCACTATGTTCGTGATTGTCATTGGCAGTAATCTTGCAACATCCTCAAAGACAGCAAGGTCTTTGTTACTTTGATTGTCTCTTTGTCTACAAGGATATCTGATGAAAATGCAGTGACATAGGAAGTTAATTAAACTGTAATTCCAGAGGTAATTCATGTGCATCTAAGAAAAAAAAAGCTACCATATTGACAGGATCCTGTTGAATCAACTGAGAAACTTTTATTGTACTCTCGTAATATGCTTTTGTAGAAACCATATAGAGAATCATTTTTGGTATTACCTTTGGTCGTATCAAACTAGCTAATCTACCAAAAAAAACATTGATATCTTATTCAGTATATATAGTTATCTAATTGCATTGGATCAAATTATAATTTGTTTGCATTACACTATGAAGGATTTCCGGCATTGCCATATATTTTTTATTGAATGGCGCTACTTTGCCTTTTATCACAGGTGGGATCTGTTGTCTTAACGTTACTTACATATTGCCTGTATCTTGACATCCATTGTAAAATATATTTGACAACTAATATTAGCCTCTGCCAAAACCTTGTATATTTGTGAAACTCATTTGCCTAACAAAATACCACCCATGATCTGCTAATAGATTCTGTTTGTGAAATCTAATATTTTATGTTTTAGGAAGCACAAACCTTAGATAATATGCATTGATACCAAGGTAGCAACTTTAGTATGGAGTGTTTTATATGGTGGATCTCAAACATGGGAAAAAAATGATGTATTAAAAAATACGTCAGGAAAAATAGGAAAAGCAGGGAAAAATATGGTAAATTACATCTATAAATATATACATTATGTTTATGATGACCCAAAAATCTAAACACTTCCACCAAAGAGATCACGGTTTTGTGTTTTTATACAGTGGTTTGAAAAAAACATCCAAAATACAGTAAATCTCTCTGAAACCACCATATTTGGTAACCTTAATTGACACAATGTTCAACTATCTGAGTTCTTGATATAGATTTTTTCATCAGCTTGAATTGTCAATGTTTTGTATATGCTTTAGTAGTTTTCTCCACCATGGTATACTGTGGAGCTTGAGGGAGATTGCAACAATGGAGGTATTTATATTTATTTGGTTATTACTTAGCTGTTTGGTATGACAGTTTTTAAACAAAAGTAGAACTGTTCTTGCAATTGTCTTTGCCCAAGAATTGCCATATGAAAGCGGCGAGGTTAGAATTAAATGACCAGCAATTTATTCCATCTATTGATATTCTGATCTGGTGCAAATCATCTTTTGCATATGAATAAATAGCATTTGAATCCGTTTTTGAAGGATTTGAAATCTCATTGTAGCTCTTTAGAAAACCACACTAATACTTTTCTTTTCTGAGAAAGTTTGATGGGCATTTGGCATCACCAACATATTCGTATTGTATTCTTCACACTTGTTAACTTCTCTGGTTTTTCCAGTCATTGTTCTTCTGCCTGCTTCTTGCTGTGGAGGAAAGCAAAGCAGAAGAGCCAATTTTCCTTGGTTCAAAAGTTATCACAATGAGCATTGATTTGATGGGGACTAAGGTACAATATTTGTGCAACCTTTTACACAATAGAAAAGACTCCTTTTCTAATTTTTGTATCTAGAAGGAATTTACAATTTAACAAGACTCCTCTTTGTGTTAGCTTGAAAGATTTGGATAGAAAAAAAAATGGTATATAATCTTAGCTACCCCTTTAAAAACGATCTGCTCTAGAACAATGCCATGGACAATATATTAAAACTTCACCTATCATGTACAATGAAATGTGACATGCACCTACTTCATAAATTTGATTAGAGAATGAATGAATGAATGAAGGATTTTAATAACGTCCACGAGGCCGCATCTGCCTATGGGACCCATCAGTCGTGCACATCCCCTTCAAAACGGGACATTAGAGACAAAACGCTTCCTAAGTTGCCTGAACTTCCTTCTTGAGATCTACCCTTCTGCTGTGAAGTTTGATCACGAGGTTCACCGTATTACCCAGCCTTGTCGCTTCAAACAGGGTGTCAAGGTTGGTGATTTTCAAAGTTTCACCATAACTGTATCGGATGTCGTTGTATGCCTCGCACTCCAAGAGGAAGTGTCGTTCTGTCTCCACCACGCCTTTGTTGCAAAAGAGGCATATTCTCTCCTCCCACTACTCTTTAGGAGTTAGCCATCTACCCATTTCACACCTAAGATGATGAGAGCTCATCCTAAGTTGGGCAATCAACATTTTCGTTTTCCACTTAATGTCTGCTCCTATAGAGACTTTTTCTTCAAAATCCCCTGTTGGGTTGAACTCTTTGAAGTAGTATTCCTTTTTACGGCCCATTTGTTTTGTCTACATGATGCACTTGAATTTTCTTCTCACATATTTTTTTATTTCTTCATTAGTATTTGGGCACTCCTGCATGCTAATATCCCACCTCTTTGTCCATTTGTCATTTTGCTTCCTCCAAGTGTTCTTTCTTCTAGTTAGCTCTTCCTCCATAATTAGTCTAGGCCTCCTGTGCTTCTCCATGTTTTGAATCTTCTTGAAGTAGCTTAGTAACCGTATCATCGCTGATGCCTCTAGAGGGAAGGACCCTGTTTCAGCAAGTAGGATCTCATACGGCACCAAATTTTTGACTTAGAGACTGCTTATGATGAAGTGTTTCTGGATTCTCTCTATCTGTTTTCATTTCTGATCTGACATACTGCTGCCCCAAATTTTACACTTGTAGAGAATCATCGGGATAACTAACAAACCGAAGAGTGTTCTCTTGGTCTTCTAATCCCATAACTCCGCAATCCTGCACCTATTTTGAAGAGAGTACAATGCTTTCCATCGTCTTTGAATTCTTTTTGCTCTACACGTTTCCTAGCTGAGCTTGTGGTGAAAATCAAGCCCGAGGTACTTGTACTCCTCGACTATCTCTAACGTGCTGCCTTCAAAGGTAAAGGTATATGGTTTTTTTTACTTTGGTTTTGCTTGTGTTCATCTGCATTCCAACCTCTTGGCAAAAAGTTTCAATTGCTCTCAAATGTTCCCTCAAGCTGTTGGTTGTTCTGGCAATTAAAATGAGGTCATCTGCATAAAGAAACAATGTTATAACATACTTATCTAATTGAATCCCCCTCCACTATCTTTATATAACCATTCTTAGAATTTATCAATGTACAGTGCAAATAAAGTTGGTGAAAGCGGACAGCCCTGCTTGATGCCTATATCACTGTCAAAACACTCTGACATTCCATCACTAGTTCTGATTTTAGCCTTTACTTGCTCATATAATCTATGGACATCAGCTCTAAGCTCATCCAGAACCCCTAGTTCTTTTATCCTATTCCAAAGTTTGTTACGGGGGACCGTGTCAAAGGCTTTTTTGAAGTTGACAAAGCAACAAAAGGCCTCATCTCCCTGAGTGTTCCATATTTTTTTGATCAAGAACCTAAGTGTAGCCCCATGATCAATAGTAGAGTGCTTTGGTCTAAATCCAGCTTGGCCCTTAGCTCTTTTTCCTTTTTTTTCTGTCCACCTGCTGATTCTGCGTTTTATCATGCTGCCGAAGAGTTTAACAATAAGGGAATTAACCATGATAGTATGATAATTTGATGGGTTATTGGTATCCCTGCTTTTGAAGATAGGGATAACCACACTAGTCGTCCACTCTTTCGGGAAGCCTTCTTGGATGACCTTATTGAAGATGTGTTCGATACAAGGTGCCAGTACTTCAGCACCCCACTTTAAGTACTCCGCTTGCAGCCTATCAATATCTTGAGCTTTCCTACTTGCTAATTGTTTTATGCCTTGAATGACGTCTTCGGTGTTGAAAATTTTTGTATTCGCATAGATTATTGGGGGTCTATCTTTATCTTGGTCCCTCTCATATAACAACTTCGCATACTCAAGCCATTGGTTTTCAGTGATATTATTTTCTATTTGTTTCTTTTTTTGACGTAACTCTTTCCAAAAGCTTTTAGGGCTATTTTTTCCGAGGGCAATTAGCTCTATTCTTCTGCTGTTTACATACTTCTCTTTCTTATTCCATAACATCTTTTCATACTCCTTATGCTCTTTGTCCATACCTCTCTTTCGCAGATTTCTTTTTTCTATCTTGCATTCCTCGTCGAACCATGGGTTTGCCGGGAAAGTATTTCTTGTTCCTCTCTTAGGTCTAGCTCTCTTACAACCATTTAAGGCCTTGTGCATTAGGGGAATCAGCTTGTTCTCTCTGAGAACCTAATTTTTTATGGTAGCTATTTTTTCTTCATGATCTCTGAATAGTTGTTTGATTGCAGCTCTAAAGATTTCCTGATTCTCATGATTTAGAAGGATTTTACCTTGGGGAGTATCCTTCTTTTGGCCAAAGTGGACTTGTTCTTCCTGTTGTTTTCTTATGAGAATGTGAACTTTAATATGAATTGGATTATGATTTGATTTCAACTTAAGACATTGTCCCCAATCATAACCTCCATCAACTTCGAGGTGTAGCTCTGTGAACAGATGACATAATTTACTACATTTTGGCCATTGTACGTTTTGCATGTGATTTTTCTTGATTCGGGCCATGCTTTCATACTGTTGTAGATGACCATGTTGTAAGAGCTACAAAGCCCTAAGAGTTCAAGCCGAAGTGTGAGACTGCACCTTTGCTATCTTGTGAGACCCTGCCCCAAAGTTGGTCGTTCTCTTCCTCTAACCATAGGAGGTTATCTTTCTGTATGTTATTTTTCAGATTGAGAGCTTGATTGTTTGCAGTTCTTGCATTAAAGTCCCCTATTATTACTATTTCTCCCATGTTACTAAAAACAAATGTCTTTTTTTAGAGCTGCAAATGGATCTTCACGGTCTAGATTCCTTTTCTTATAAAATTTTGATCCCTTTGGAGCAAAGTAGCACGCTGCCATCCTTGTTACTTATTTTTCTATAATTTTAAGCATATGAACTGCTTGTTTGAATCTTCTTTCTCCACTTTTACGAAACTGTCCCATTTCTCTTTAATTCAGACTGCCACTCCACCATGTCCCTTGCCACTATCAATTCTTACATTCCATACTGACGTCTTTTTATACCCTTCAAAATTTGGAATCCTACACCCATCATGTTCATGAGTCTCAATAAGGATGATGACATCCTTTCCCTCTGCTATGGGCCCCAATCCAGGGCCTCTTCTCCATGGATACCCTCTGCAGTTCCAACTTACCATTGTTAAATACTCTTGGGGGGCCCCGAATTCCTATTTCTTATGTGATGCTCTGTCACCTATTTGAGCTTTGTCTTTTTGTAGCCAAGCCCATTTTCCTGCATCTCTTGCTGCCTTTACTTTCTCCCACTCTTTCCTCTTTTCTTTCTGTTGTATTATAGTAAAGTCCTCATCAATGTAAATTTGCGTGCCTTTAAAAAATCTTTTATTCCTTAGTATCCTGTTTTTGTCATCTATGTTCTTCAAGGTGGCTCTCACATGTCTGTTTTTGCCTCCTATCCATCTTCCTATCCTATTTGCTTGTTGTATGACTCCTGTCCATTGAATTTGATCGTTAAGAAAGTCTTTTGTCAACTCCTTCGTGATTTCCTTCTCACCATAGTCTTTTAGTCCTTTTATAATGATATTGACAACGCTATCGTTTATGTCTTTCTCTTCTCTTATTTGGTTTCTGACATGTTTTTCTATGAGTTCTCTTTGTGTGTCCGAAGGTCCTTTCACCACTTGAGACCAGGATTTAGCCTCATCTATTTATTCTCTTCGCTGTTTTTCTCTTATCTCCATGCTGGCCATCGTTGATTGAATCTCTTTTAAGTGACAATCCTTGCTTCCTTCCAGCACTTGTATCTTATCTTCCTCTTATGTTTTCCTTTAGTCTAGTAGCTGCCTTATTTCTCTTAGCTCTAGCTCACCTCTTGCCATGGAATGTTGAAGCTTATTTACCTGCTCTTTAAGCATCTTATTTTCCCTGATTAAGATCCTCTTAGCTTCTATTACTTCATTCCACTTGTTATCCTCGACTTGGCTTCTTTTCTCAAGGGACTAGAGTCTTTTTTTCAAAATCATTAGCTTGCTGGCATACAATTCTGATGACCACGTTAGTGGTGTTGTATTAGGACTATAAGTATCATTGTGATTATGACTACCTTTAGTCCTAACTTCAGAGCCTGCTAGTTGGCTTATGTCTACAGTTTTCTTGGTGTCTTCTCCTAATTGAGACACTGGGTTCTCCTTCCCTTTTCCTTTATTTTGTTCAGTTTGCTCTTCTCGTGTTTGTTGATTTCCTATTGTGCTTCCCAAGGTTCTGATTGCATTTTTGGGATAGATGGTTGTGAAATTTCCCTTTCTTGCAAGTTTCTGGATTTTGTTTTTTCTGCGCCTTAATATCCCATTGTATTGCTTCGCATTTACATAGATGCATTGTTCTCTTGTTTGTGAAGTGTTGGCGTGAGGGTGCCCTACAGCGTAAGCCCAAGCATCCCTACAAACATTACCGTAGCCTCCATTAGTCCTAACCCTACCTTGAGACTTCTCTTATGTTTTTTATCCCTCTTTTATGACTTATCAGCTAATGAACAAGGTCTTAAATTCAAATCAAAGTTATTATATATAAAAAGACTCATAAGGCATTTTACATCTATCACTTAATATTTTAGCACACAATTACATAAAATCAATTAATAATACATCTCAATACTTTGCATACTACTCAATTTCCACATCTAGACATTGTATACTTGATCAAATAAGGGCCTAAATGAAAGTCATTCTAGTATACCATGTAAGTTGATTATGCAAGTTTCCTAAGGGAGAACTATGTGCAATATGAGACCCATAACATTGGGGTTAATGTAGGTAGCAACCAAGATAACAGGGGTTCTGATCCATGTGACTATAGTATCTAACAACTCAGTTTTCCCCTTTATATTTTTCATTTGATCTAGTTATTATTTCATGTGTAGGTACTCATTAGGGTTTTGTAAGATATCCAGATAAAACATTGACATGTGAGTTTTGGGATGACACATAACCACCTAAAAGACCCCTTAAACCTCTTGCAACCTCCTTAAAATTTATAGACAGTTCCTCCAAGAGGGAAACTAGCACTATAATGGACACTAGTGCCACATGATGCTACTATCCACACAAAGGCACTACTATCTAAAACTAAATTTTAACTAAAGTCACATAATGGAAGGTGTATACCTATTTTTCTAGCCTATTTCAGCCTCCTAATCTATATAAATACTTATTATATTCTAAATAAGTGATCTTTCTCTCTATTCTTTCTATTTTGGGAAATGTTTGTCAAATCAATTATTTGTAATTTTCATTCCAGATAATTGTTATACTCAGCCCTTTAACAACATAGGATTTACATTCACTAAGTCCTAAAAGATTAAAAAATTTGAACATGACTTACTTCTATTTTTTCTTAAAACCCTAGTTTTATCAAGGGTTTACCTTCCAATTTTTGTGCACTAAATTAGGGTTACAAACTTTTATTTTTTCCTAATTTTTGGCATAACCTAGGTCACTCAAATTCAACTTATATTAGGGTTTCATTAATTTAATGTAATTTAATTTTTTGTAATACAACCCTCATTCACACCCTAGATCCACATATTAGGTCCCTATACATCCAAATACTAACAATTAAGGTTTCACTCATGAACCTAATTACTTCTACACATTGGGTTAAAAATTTCTCATAGTTGCACATATACTTATGTTAGATTACATTATACCTCTTGCGTGCTTGTTATTAATTATTTACATTATATTATTTGGTAAGTTTAAAATGGAATTTGAGAAGTCTCCTACCTCTCACCCAATTGATAAATTTCTATTTTTTTCTCATAATTATAATAACGAATGGAATTTTTTTCAAGATTGTACATTAAAACATGATAATGATTTACGTTATAATGATGATGATAACTATTATTTTAATGATGAATATTATGATTAATATGAAAATGATAATGAAAATGCAAATGAAGATATATTATAAATATCTTTTAATCTTTCCTTTCCCTCTTCTCTTACACCTCAAAATCAAACTAACAATATAATTACAAAACAACCTCTTTTTGGTGATGCTTTGTTCCAATGTGACCCTATATTTTCAACTAATTTTACTACCTACCTATTTAAATTAAATCAATATAAGTGCAATACAAAAAATCCACTTTTTCATGATTCAAGTAAAGTATATAAGAGAAATGCATGTTCTTTACCCTTCTTAGTTAAATTTGAAAACACATGTACCAATGATATTACACATTTACCGATACACAAACTAAGGTAGATAAAATTATTTTATCACCTTATTGTACATTCCAAGCTCGATACAATGATTCTTTACAACATATTGATAATGTAAGTGTCTCTAACTCTTCTCCTACATGTCATAATATGCAAAATGAAAACATGATTACTACTTACTCTGAGACTCCAAGATTGGAAGTAATAATCATTCATGCATAACTAGTGAATATATGCACTACATTACACCCACACATGATTACACATTGCATAATATTAAAAATTTAAATTTTTATCTTACTCTCTCTTTTAGTGAGCATGCAAATGATACTTATTGTACTCTTACTTCTAAAAGTGAATTAAATTCTAATTTTGATAAACCTTGGGATAATGATGATTACTATGATTATGATAAAGAAGACATGGAGTTCACACCTTCTAATTCTCTTCCTACTTCACCTTATTTTCTTATTCAAATAAATGCTAGGTTACATGTAAAAAAACATTCACACACTTATTATTATGTGCATAATTTACATAACTTAAATTCACATGATAATATAGTACCTTCTAATCAAATAACATGTGATACTTCTTTACAAATTAAAAAAATAAGAGATACCAACGAATCTCATTCAAACTCCATTACTACAATAGAACCTATTTATCAAAATAACCTAAGTGAGGGTGATAGCTCATTTCCATCTAACCATGATGCAACGATCACACCTCCAAAGGTTATAGAGAACAAAATAATTATTTCTAAAAAAGGTTCCTAATGTAGTATACTAATGGCTAAGATAAATAACAAAAGTAAAGCATTCAATGAATCCATTGATGATGATAATATACCTTTACAAGTGTTAATTTACTTGATACATGTCATGGTACTTTACAATAGTAAGTACACCATTTATGATGCATGCCATGGGTACTTTGCAACACTAAGTACACCATCTCACATTGGAGAAAGAACATATTGATCTCAGGTTGATGCTAATGTTATCCATGACAACCCTATTTCACACAAAATATTCACTACAGGGTTACCACCTAACTTTTAGATACTAGTGCTACCTAAATTTTATGGGCATAGAGACCCATAATTGCACCTTCATGATTATGAGAAAGCCATGGCACATGTCACCAATAAGTTAACTCTCATACAATTATTTCCAAGGTCCCTAGATGGGGAAGCACTAAATTAGTTCCAACATATAATCCCTAATGGGTTACTACATACATATGAGGAGTTAAAAATAGTCTTTCTTAGGTACTACATACAGAATAAGGGACCTTGAGTCACACATGAGAGGTTACCTTCATTACACTAGGGTGAGATAGAACCAAACATTGAATACACTTTAAGATTCAAATCATGTTCACATTAGTTAATTTACCAGTTGACAGATTTAGAGATATAATACATATTTGCAAGAGTCCTCATTTTTCCTCTTAAAGAGAAATTATTATTTCAGACATCCAAATCATTCTAACATCTATGTAATGCAGCTATAACATTAGAGGCAAAATTGGGATTAGTGGTTACACATTTAGAGGTAGATATTGATGTAGGTTTTTCAGATCCCCTGTCATCTAACATGGTACAAGAACCTGCTCTACTTATAATTAAGATAATAGTAGAATAAAAAAAAATGATAAAGATAGTCAACAAGGGAAAATAACCACTTCATAAAGCACCTCCTACAATGAGTAGAGCACATGACACATAGAAAGGGGTTTTATAGTTTTTAGATAGGGATAGGCCTCATGACATATTTATTACATTATTAGATAAGGAGATGATCACACATCCTCCTACTAATCACCATCCAACATACCATTTATAGAGGGTAAAAAATAATCCATATTACAATTTTCATAAGATAAATGTACATTCGAACAATCATTTTTATGCACTTCAAGACCGCATTGACTAATAGGTCAATAGAGGCATTATAGAATTCACACAGGGGGAGCTAAGATATCAATCTCCATAGTCTCCTAAATCACACTCCTCGACAATAAAGTTATCCCAGGACATTCCCTTTAAGGAGCCATTGGTTACTCATCATATGAGTCATGTGGTTTCTAGGACACCTATTTATGAGCGATCTCATGTACCATAGATTTAGTAGAGATGGAAACCAATTCATAGAGATCAAAGCACAACATTAGTTCACACACCAATTAAGATATTTGGAAATAACCATAGAGATTAGAGCACAACACTAGTTCACACACCAATCAAGATATTTGGAAAGAACTACATAGATGAGAGCATAACATTAGTTTGCACACCAATCAAGATATATGGAAAAAACTACAAAGATCAGAGAAAAACATCAGTTCACACACCAATAAAGATATTTAGAAATAATGATGGAAATGAGAGAACATCTTTAGTTTGCACATTGATCAAGATATTTGCAAGAGATCATAAAGATGAAAATATAGTCCCAGTAACTAATTAAGATATTTACCATAGATCACAGAGCTCAGAGTATAGTTTATGCATGACAACTAATCAAACTCGTTACTATAGATTATACACACCTATCCACTAGTAGTGTATCAAAAACAATTTCAGTTTTAGAGTCTACTTCTACATGGCATAGCATTAGCAGCATGGTTATTGGTTCACCATGCCATCTAGGTTCTGATAGTGCATACCATAGTCACATAATCTACACGTAGATATCTTATAAAATACTTGTAAAGCCTATACTAACAAATAACATTCCTAGTCCACTACACATGTCTACTTAAACATTTACAAAAAGATAAAAAATTGATTACCATTATTTAGACAAATACCATATACCAATATCACCATTTAACATAATCAAAATATTTAAACACATGTAAACATGCACAATATAACTAGATCAAGGTACCAATACACATGGTGCCAATATAACAATGAACATTGATATAAATAAATCATAACATAGTTTCAATACAAACATAGTACATTACTCAATAATACAAACATGGTCACTAGGACCAACCCCCTCACTTTCAGTCTCAGACATATACATGCTATAACTGGAGGCTCCACTCTCCCTATATGACATCTATTGACAACTACATCTACTCTCTCTCTCTCTCATGAAACATACCTAACTCAACCATTTAATAGACACGGTCTTGTTGTATATGTATGTAATCATCCACTATCTAGTTATTGGCCCCACCCAAAGCATTGGGTGTGGGCATGGTCTATCTATGAAACTTTGCACATGCCTAGTCTTTGTCCATAGCTACTTATCTATATGCTATAGTATATATCATAGCTCGATCAAATAAATGGGCATGAAAATTGATAACATCAGTGGTCCTTTCAACTAATCCATTCTCCATGACATCATTAGGAATATGCCATGTCAGTACACAAAGCACAAACTTCATGGTAGTCTCCCAATATCCATCATCACCTGAACCTACACATACCCATGTAATGCATCATATTCATAACCATTTAAATGAGTAACTAAATACAATTCATGTACAAACATATAATAAAAACTTACCATTGACAACCCTAAAGGGATCTACATCTAATACATCCTCTATAACAATCCCACATCTCAAAAATAGAGGTACCTATCTATGATCTATCTACCATGATGTATAGGCATCAATGACTCCTATGTTATCCACATTTGGTATGTCAATCACATGATCCCACTCTATCAATGAAATCAAGGCTAACTCCATAGCTGATGTCCTAGGCCTACTACCTAACCTCAATAGAGCTTGAGAACTTCTCAAACACATCATTAACACTGGGGGCACACCTTGAGTAACATTGAACTATCATGTCACCTGCTCATACTAGAACCTCTTATATGTATCGACCTAATAATAATGTAGCCAAAATCTCACTCAAAAACATCTCAATTGAACACCATTCTCTGGCCATCCCTAATAGCCCTTATAGGGCTTCTAAAGAATGTATCTGATTATGAAACTATCTAGCACATACCAACATTACATTATTTTTCTCTTTGGCATGCGGGTCATCCTAGTATACCTCTCCATAAATGATTACAAGTGGGCCCAATCACCTCATAAAGGAAATGCCAACCTACTCACTTCTATATGCTCATATGCCTAATAGTGTAACATTGTAGATGAGCTAATACATTTGCCACACATCTCTTGTGTAAAATGGTATAAATCCTGGTACATGTGGGCTAACATAGTGCACCCCCACAAATATACTCTACCATTATCATCTATATCCTAAAATATCTCATGCATCATATAATATATCGATACCCCACTCCCATATATAGCCATAAATGAAGCTAATAAAATAGCTAAGAGTGTATACAACTACAAAATATTGGCAATGAGAATCAATGATACTAATATATCATTGTGGCTCCCTATACAATGAATCCCTAGAGCCATAGTAGGAAAGTACCTAGCAACCTAATGTATAGCTCGATCACCTGTATCCTCATATAATATGGCTCTCTACCCAAAAGTAAGGAATTGTTGATAGGACCGAAACTCCCCAAAGCTCTGACACAACTTGTCAGATTTAAGAGCACACATGATTACCAATGTATAAGCAACTAAACATGCAGAATCCAGAAGAACAAATAACTATCAATGAGAAAGCACACAGAATATGAGAGGCAATATACAATTATATTCAACTCATTACAAAGGAATTTACAACAAAGAGGTGGCACTCTTTCTTCCACTTCGTGGGCTTACAGTAAACTTCCCTCCAGAGTAATCTTCTCTCATAGGTCACAACACACAGCTAACACAAGCTGTTGTTCACCTCATTGCACCATCTGTACAATCAAGTACACAATCGTACTCTAAGTAGATCTCTCCATGATCCTGCTGATGTATTGCTATCACCTTGGATCTAGATCCCCCGCTGATCTCCTTTCTGACCCTCGCATCCATACACCCCTGCAAATCAAACCTGATCTTACTTATACCTACATGGGGAATCCTACTTGATTCCACCATGGGAAGAACTCTCCAAGCTTCACATAGCTCTTCTCCAAATTCTCCACTTGACAATATAGCCCATGAGTCTATTATATAGATCTCATGCATACACTGACTAGACTTGCAGCTCAAGGCTTCGAACAAGCCTTTAACATGCAAACTCTGCGTTCACTTAACTGACTATTCGTAAACAGCAGTTCAGACCGTTACAGGTGATCAACGTCGGTCCCTGCCCTCTTGGAGGTGACCGACGCCGGCCGATCCTCTGCCGATGTCGGTTTCCTTTCTGCGTCCCCTGACCGTCGTCGGTGTGGCCTGTCGACGTCGACGACTGCAAACGCCAAAAACCCTCCTGTTTGCCTTAAGGTGTAGCTTTTAGCTCCACACCCTAACAATCTCCCACTTGGAGATAAAGAGCTGCCCCTGTACTCAAAACCAGTACTCTGTCCAATCTGTATCTTGGCTTGTATTCCTCTTCAAGCTCCCACTCGAAGACAACCCACCACACTCCATGTGGTGTTAATTCTGTGCCTGATTTTCTTCATTCTCATTGTACCATCTTCTGCCTTGCTATACTCCCACTCAAACAACAACCCCTATGAGTAACCTGTAATCAACAAACACTTAACAGATCTGGCCCATCTGTTAGTCAAGCTCGCTCTGAGAACGTCCAACCTCGCTCTGATACCAATTGATAGGACCGAAACTCCCCAAAGCTCTGACACAACTTGTCAGATTTAAGAGCACACATGATTACCAATGTATAAGCAACTAAACATGCGGAATCCAGAAGAACAAATAACTATCAATGAGAAAGCACACAGAATATGAGAGGCAATATACAATTATATTCAACTCATTACAAAGGAATTTACAACAAAGAGGTGGCACTCTTTCTTCCACTTCGTGGGCTTACAATAAACTTCCCTCCAGAGTAATCTTCTCTCATAGGTCACAACACACAGCTAACACAAGCTGTTGTTCACCTCATTGCACCATCTGTACAATCAAGTACACAACTGTACTCCAAGTAGATCTCTCCATGATCCTGCTGATGTATTGCTGTCACCTTGGATCTAGCTCCCCCGCTGATCTCCTTTCTGACCCTCGCATCCATACACCCCTGCAAATCAAACCTGATCTTACTTATACCTACATGGGGAATCCTACTTGATTCCACCATGGGAAGAACTCTCCAAGCTTCACATAGCTCTTCTCCAAATTCTCCACTTGACAATACAGCCCATGAGTCTATTATATAGATCTCATGCATACACTGACTAGACTTGCGGCTCAAAGGCTTCGAACAAGCCTTTAACATGCAAACTCCGCGTTCACTTAACTGACTGTTCGTAAACAGCAGTTCAGACCGCTACAGGTGACCGACGTCGGTCCCTGCCCTCCTGGAGGTGACCGATGCCGGCCGATCCTCTGCCGATGTCGGTTTCCTTTCTGCGTCCCCTGACCGTCGTCAGTGTGGCCTGTCGACGCCGGCGACTGCAAACGCCAGAAACCCTCCTGTTTGCCTTAAGGTGTAGCTTTTAGCTCCACACCCTAACAATTGTAAGATCCTATACACATATTCCAAGGTAACAATCATCTCCCCAATAGGTAACCAAAATGTGCAAGTATTTGCATCCCATCTCTCACATAGTGTAGTCATTAGTGTTTATCCTAGGGCACAAGATCTAGGGATACTACATGAATCAAACCCACTCTCTCTAGTGAAACCATCTCAATGTTTATTAGGGGTAGACCCTGTAAAGTCTCAATGATATAGCCAATCCAAAACTCTCTCATTCACGCATCAACCTATAAAAATACAACCAAATCCAGCATTAAAAATGCAAAAGATAAGAAAAATAGACAATAACATGAATAAAAAACTAGTCAAAAACAACTAGAATCATAAAATAGGCCTACTGGACACTAACATTGCATACATTATAGTAGTGTTAGACAATATCACCATATCTAGGACACTAGCACTAGGTCCTAGACAATAACACCAATATCAATATATAATTGCTAGTTTTACAAAATAGGCCCTAAACTACTAATTTTTTAATAAAAATAGTATAAAATGCATTACAAATGATAAATAACAATAACAAGAAAAAATATGGGATCCTTACCAGGGTAACCACCTCCCTATCCTAGATAAGTGCCTCTACCTCCTCATATCAGGTCAAAGTCACTCCTTGTCTCCGCAACATATTCTCTAGCTCAGACAAACAATAACTATCAACTCAAATGATCCAAATGAATTATCAAACTAATCAAATAACCTATTTATGTCACATTTATCAAATTCCACCTTACTAATGTTGACCTTTCATGCCAATTTCACCAACTAATACCAACTTCTTGCCATTGCAATATTTAGAGAAACATAACTCTGATTTGTGATCTATTTCTTGTATGTGGGACTTAACCTCAAAATGCCTCACCCTATATTGGTTAAACGAATATCCTAATCAAATTTAACTCTAAAAATGATAAAAATTATATTATCATAATAAACTCAATATAGACAAAATGTTTATCCCATTACCAAATTTCAACAACCAACTCCATCACAATAAACAAACTATTAAAAATTAAAACGTCATCACACCCATTAATTAACACCAATAGATCTGATCATTACCACTTTTGGTTAGACACCCTCACCCCTGTCTCAATGCTCACCCTAGTCTCGATTCTCTCACCAAAATGGGGGAAAATACACATAAATTTCTTCAGATATAGATGTTCAGACACATAAGTATATTCACATATAAAGGTTTACTTAGATACAACTATTTAGATACATATGTCTACGTAGATATATAGATATTCAGATGCACAAGTTCACATAGATATATAATTTGACTGATATATATAGTTCTACTTAGATATAGATATTTAGACACACAAATCTAT
The DNA here is from genome assembly GCA_037957365.1 of Torreya grandis. Taxonomy (NCBI): domain Eukaryota; kingdom Viridiplantae; phylum Streptophyta; class Pinopsida; order Cupressales; family Taxaceae; genus Torreya; species Torreya grandis. The sequence goes on from JARHVA010000123.1 coordinate 6,969,961, forward strand.
GTAGATATACATATATTTAGATGCACAAGCTCATAGAGATATATAGTTTGACTCAAATATACATGTCTACTTAGATACATATATTTAGACACATAGGTCTATATAGATATGTATATATTCAGATGCACAAGTTCACATAGATATATAGTTTGACTCATATATAGGTCTACTCAAATAAAAATATTTAAACACATAGTTATACTTAAATACACAAGTTCATGCCTATATAATTTCACGTAGATATATAATTTGACTTAGATGTACATGTTTACTCAGATATATATATACTTATGTATTTAAACATATATATATATGTTTAAATACATAAGTATATTACTTAGATATCAAGATTAGGGGGTGTGATGCAAATAACACATCCTTGATATATATTTTTAGATTACCAAGTTACACTCAATATTATCACCAAGATGTAACTAGGTTTTCACCAGTTTGGGTCGTAGGACCATCTAAAACAACTAATCCATAGCCTTCCACTAGACCCAGTTTACATACTAAGATTCAAGACACACATCAGAGTAGGGGAAATCATGTTTTGTTTCTACACAAATTTAGTTTACATACTTAGATTTAGTCCAAATATCAAGGTGGGGGAAAAATAGGGTTTTGTTCCTCACAATCTAGTTCACTATTCAGACTCAGTATAGAAGACATCCACATTATGGAGTTCCTCTTCACATATTTCACTCCATATCCTATCCACTTATCTATCTAATACATGATCCAGGTCTAGAACACATCCACATAGGTAAGTAAAGGTACACATTCCTATTTTTATTTTAATATAGTACTTTCATTTCATTGCATTACTAGAATAAAAGGGGGGCAAATGTATACACCCTACTTTGGTCAAGCAACCACTAGTACTAAGTCTTTTATTGCTCTTTCACATGAAGGTATTAGTGATGAATATAAACCTTATTCACATGGTAATTTTAGATCTTTTGATATTTTTTTCTCTTATCTTCCCTATTTATTGTACCCCCAGTGGTTTTAGGTCACCTCCTCCTAGTTATAGAGGCACCTAACCTATCCTGCTTGGTTTTTGCTTTGTTTTTAAACCTCAAGATAGTAAAACCATTTTTAGGATAGTAACACCATGTGGTACTAGTGTCCAATTATGGATCTAGTATTTGATGATCATTTCTTCCCTTGTTTGGGTCCTAATCCTACCTTGATCTTTATCTTATGTTTTTTATCCCTCATTTATGACTTATCAGCCAGTGAACAAGGTCTTATATTGAAGTCAAAGTTACTTATATATAAAGAGACTCACAAGGCATTTTACATATATCACTTACTATTTTAGCACATAATTACATAAAATAAATCAATAATACAACTCAATACTCTACATATTACTCGGCTATCACATCTAGACATTGCATAATTGATCAAAGAAGGGCCTAAGAAAAAGTCATTCTAACATACCATATAAGTTGATTATGCACATTACCTAAGGGATAACTACATGCAAAATGAGACCCATAACATTGGGGTTAATGTAGGCAGTAGCTAGGACAACAAGGGGTTTTCTTCACATGATCATAATATCTTACAACACCATTTTCCCCCTTTCTTATGCATTTGATCCGGTTAGTGTTTCATGTGTGCAGGTAATTATTAGGGTTTTGAAAGATATTAAACTAAAATAGTGACATAAACAAGCTTATGAAGACATAGAACCAGTTACAAGACCCCTATAACCTCTTGTAGCCTCCTTAAAAATTTTAGACAATTACTCTAAGAGGGAAACTAACACCATAATTAGACACTAACACCACATGGTACTATTTTACACATAAGGGTGCTACTATCTAAGATCATATTTTAGCTACAATCATAGAATGAAAGGTGTTTTCTTGTTTCTCTAGCCTATTTTAACCTCCTAATCCACAAAAATACCTATTTTATTATAGATAAGTTCTCTTTCTCTCTATTATTACTAGTTTGGGAAAGGCTTGCTAAATTAGTTATTTCCAATTTTCATTATAAATCATTTTTATAATAAACTCTTTAAAAGCATATGGTTTAAATTCACTAAGTCCTAAAAGGTAAAAAAATAACATATTGACATGTGGCACAGAAAATTACTTGCATATCGATCGACTAGTGTTGGTCGATATGTAGAGTCAAATTTTGTTGTTGGTCTATTACCCATATAAAAAAGTATAGTAATTTTGGTGCACATGCAATGGGTATATATAATGTGTGAACAATAAATCCATAGAGGGGAGATTAATATAGTGTTAGTCAAGAAAATCAAATCAAAATAAACACACTAAACACTAACACCTCTAGCCTAGACACTAGGGAGATAATATATAATAATTACGTAATGAAAACACAACCAAAAAATAAAAGAATTATTCTTTTTACCTTATGTTTAGCTCCAAAATTGATTATTGAGTTGGCTTATTTGGCTATGTGCTCAAGAAATATTTATCAATGAAGCTCCATTACTCCACCTTTCCTTGGCACCTTAGTAATGTTGGTTGGCTTAGCTTAGCTTGGCTTATGAAATTGGCATGGTAACACTAGTAGAAAAGATTCTTGCATCTATTTGAGCACAATAACTTTACACCAAAAGATCTTAAATATCAATAGATGAGGCCTTCTATTTATAGCCTCCAAAGTTAATGCTCACCCAAGTTGAGTTAGGTTAGGATTAAGCATGGTTGAGTTCAAACCAACCCTAGGTGAGTTTAGTCTATACCTAGTTGAGTTAAGGAGGTGGCATGCAATTATTATTTTCAATTCATAGGCATGTCTCACAAAATTAGATATTTGTTAGATATTTTGTGAGAGCTTGACAACTCACAAAAGTAATGATGAAGAATCTTGATATTTTGAAAATTTGAATTTAAATTTTTAGATGTTAAGTAATTAAAAATGGATTATTTATCTAAGAATTTAATCTAGTTTAATTAATTGATTCATTTTTAGTAGCATTTTAGCTCTCTTAGAAATTATTCAAGTGCCCTGTTTAATGGGTCCAAAGGCCAAACTGCTAGTTGTTAGGTCACAAGGTGACTGGAGATGAATTCATGAGAGATTATTTTATATGGGATAATACCCTAAATATGGATACCTCAAAATGATTTGAAGCACTAATATCTGATGTATACATAAAATTGAGACATTCAGTGATTTTTAGGCTTAATTTATATTATTTGGTAGAAATCAATCTGAAGTCTAGATGGAAGCCAATTATGGCCAGAATGGGGTGTCTACAATTTCCCCCTATTTGGGAAAGAATTAAAATCTATAATCATAGTAAAATATTCTAAAATAATGAAAAGGTCCTTAATGCCTAATGACCTAGATGGTAATGGATGAGCCCTAGATGCCCCCTCAAGGGAGCAGGTGGCAAATAAGGTCGGTGACCATTCCCTCTAAAAGAAAGAAACAATAGGACTTAAAGGTAAAGGGGGTGGAAAGAATGATTTGTTGAAAGGTGTTTATAATCAGTGGTATAATGATATGCCCTAGTTGGATAGATAAAAAGGATGATTTTCCCAAAGGTAGTTATAATCATTAGCATAACAAGGTTAACATAATGAAAAATACCCCAGTTGAGAGAATAAAGATGATTATTTGACCAAAGGTAGTTATAATCATTAGGATAATAAAAACATGCCCTAATAGGGCAAGAAAATGATAATGATTTTTCTAAAGGTATTTATAATCATTAACATCCAAGTAGATTGAAACATAATGATTTTACCAAAGGCAATTATAATCATTGAGACTATGGTTGGGGATAATATGGAAAATAGAAAAAATGGACTTATGTACTGAATCCATACTCACAAAGTAAGAGTAAGCTAGTATAGAGGAGAAACATAAATTTGGGAAACTTGCTAGTATGGAGATGCATGTCCTAACTAGAAATGATTAAAATTCTTATGATTTAATTACTCTATATTTAGGGGATATGAAGGTAGATCGAGAGTTTGTTAGGTGACAAAGGAGAAGTATCATGACATCAATATTTGTAATATTCTCTGAACTAATTTTTGATGTTGCATGTAATGATATGTACCATGATAGAGAACACCATGATAAATTAGCCATAATATACATAAAAACTAACATGTGATCTAATAAACAACAAAAATAATGCACCAATGATAAAAACTATGTTGACAATGTTGACGTATGAATATGGATGGACTTAAGTATAATGTGCAAAGAATCAACCCAATGAATGCATGTATACTAATTCAAGGAAAAATAATGAAAGTAAACAAATAGGCAAATGAAAAAAACACCAATAAATAAAAACATAACAAAACATCAACAAAAATAAAAAAACTAATAATAAAACACCAAGAAAGAAAGATAAAATAAAATAGGAATAAAATAATCACAACAAAAGCAAACAAACACAAATAATGGTCAATCACAATGTTAGTACGAATGGAAAACAAATTGTTCGTGCATGTGGAATTGAGGTATTATTATTGGTGACAGGGTAATGCCTAAGCTAGGCAACAATGACATAGGTATAATAACACAAGAATAATGGCACAAGGTTTCCCCTAGACTATAGGGAAGTAATAACACAAAATATGATAAACATTTCCCCTAGGATATAGGAGACAATGAAATAAACAGACAAAATGGGGGGAATAAAAGAAAAAGAAGGGGTAGCTAAGTTGAATCTAGATGAACTAGGCAAGTGGACACTACCTACATAGTTCTATGGATGTAAGATCCAACATGAACTTCAGGTCAAATGTAGTTCTCCCAGGATATGGGATAAAAGAAGATTAATGATATGAAAATGTGATTGATATGTAGAGAAAAATGGGAATGGTCTTGCAAAATGGCGAGAGCATAAGAAATGGTTGCTTAAAAAATGATGAGAGAATAAATAACTCATAAAATGGTAAGAACATAAAATGAATCCAAGTGGTTATTAGTGTATCAAATTTAAATAATGCTCACAATATAAACTCAAAAAATGGTGAGGGTGTAAGGATAAGATCAATAAGGATGGGGAAACTAAAGGATAAGTGGTTATCAGTGAAATAACTAGGTGTCTTAGAATCCTTAAGGAAAGTAAGTGGTCAAAAAGAAAGGAAGGTGTGGCTAAGCTAACTCGAGATACCCCATGTATCCAAGTGCTACTTACATAGTCCGTGCAGTCCTCATGCTAATGTAGTTCTTCCAAAAATGGGAGGATAAAGACCAAGGTGGTCTAGAAATAAATTGAACAAATAAGATGGCCTAACTTGAAATTTTTTATGGCTTTATATATCTTATGGAAAATTTAAGCCAATTTTCATGATTTTCTAAAATCTTTGTAAATGTTTTTAGAATTTTTGAAGCATCTCAACTTGATTGATAATTATGAGATACTAAATGGCGAGAGTGTGGCTAAAACATGCTCATAAAATGGTGAGAGAATTCAAACTTAAAATTCTTGAAAAATGGTAAGAGCATGGGAAAAAAGTGTGCCTGAGTAGACCTTAACATAAATCAAGTGTTACCTACATAGTCCTAGAATGAGACCTTAAGTCAATGTAGTTCAACCTACACAATGGAGGAATTTTACTAGGTAGCAACAAGTTCATGAATTCAATAAATGGCACAATATAGCATAGGAATGGTGAGGTGATGAGATAAGACATGGTAAAGGTGTTGTTCCTAATTTGCCTATAGGTAGTTATAATTAGGAAACAATGGCATAGGTTAATGATATTATTTTTCCAAAGGTGGTTATAATTAGTAACACTAAAAAAGAAATAAAATGTGTGAAAAACAAAGAATGTAATTACCAGACCAATGTCATATTACCTCTATCTAGAATACTGAATCAATTGCTAAAACTTGATCTGAATCTTTTTTCTAAAAGTGATATAAAAAACCAATGGAGTGGAATTAAGATCAAAAAGGTGTGTAGAGAGGGTAAAAATAAAATTGTTTAATAGGTAAGGTATAGTAGAATGTTATTTGTATGGTAAAAAGAAGATGATGATATGGTATAATGTAAATAGGCCTCATAGACAATACTTAAAGTCCTTTAAGTGAAATAATGCTTGAGGTGTATGATGTTCATGGGACAATCAAGTTCATCTTAGTCTGGTGTAGTGAGCATGTATGCCCTAGATATATAATTTTTAACAATGATGTAGGGTCCTATCAAATTGGGCTTTAACTTGCCTTTCTTCTTCTTCTCAACTGTGGTGTTCTTTTGGTTTTATTTAAGAATAAGATCCCCAATCTTGAACTCTCTATATTTGAACTACTGGTTATATTAGCCACAAAATATATTTTGGTATGATTGAAGGCTGTAGATGATGACCATACATTTTTAATCAAGTAACTCTATCTCATACAGGTGAAAAACTCTTAATATTCATCATCCGAGATGTGTTTCAAGAATATACATAAAGAAGGTAACTCAACTTTGATGGGAAGAATGGCTTGAGTGCCATAGACTAAGGAATATGGTGTGGCTCCTATTAGAATATAGTAATTAGTATGGTATACCTAGAGGGCATAGAAGATTTGCAAGTGCCAATTATGGCCTGTATCATTGAATTTTTTTTAAGGATGTTGACAATGGTTTTATTAGATGCCTCTACTTGGCCATCCCCTTGTGGGTAATATGCAGTAGAAAAATGTTGAGTGATGTTATACTTGGCACAAAGTGATTTAACATCCTTGTTCCTAAATGATATACCATTATTAGATATAATGTCAGATAAGATACCATAACGATATATGAGATGGTTAAAGATGAATTTGGAAATCTATTTTTCACTCACATAAGTGAGGGGTATAGCTTCAAACCACTTAGTGAAATATTTAGTAGTGATAAAGATGTGTTTATGTATATAATAAAAGGTAGGTTTAATATTCCCAATAATATCGAGTCCTCATGTTGAAAATGGCCATGGTGTAAGAATCAATTTTAGTGTTTTGCCTAGCGCATGAATCAACTTGGCATGCCTTTGACATTGTCACACCTTTTGACATAAGAAGCTGCATCTACTTCCATAGTTGGCCAATAATAACTGGTATGCAGGATATTTTTGGATAGGATGACCTTGAGAGTATGGGTTTCACATAATCCTTCAAAAAATTCCCATAATGTTAATGTTAATTATGCCAATTTTAAACAACTAAGTAGAGTTCCATCAAATTTATGGAGGTAAAAGGTGGGTCCAAGTAAGGTATAGTGAGAGACTTGGTGTGGAAAAGATTTTTGTTATTTACGAGATAGGTCTAGTGGAATTATATGGTCATGAAGGTAATTATATAGGTATGAATACCAAATAGACATGAGACTAATAATAACATAGATCATTATGATGATTGAATACTCTTGAACATGTACTAGAAGATTTTCAACAAGGAATTGATATTATTTTACCTTGTTTGTGTGACAGATTAAAGAGCTGATGGTAGCCATGGCATCCTCTATCCTATTATTATCTCGAGGTTTGTGTTCAGACTATATGTCGATAATATTCTATTTGAGAACATAGATAATAGCCTTATATGGCACCAACTTATCATCTTTAGTATAAAAGTGGTCTATAGCCTTATTGATGATTAACTAAGAATCACCATAAACCACGAGATGCTAAATATTCCATTATACTACTTGATGAAGGCCTACAATGAGTGCTTCATATTCAGACATGTTATTTATACAAGAAAATTTGATACAAAATGATTTGGGAATAATATCCCCGTATGGTATCATAAACAAGAGGCCTGTCCCTGATCCATATAGTGTGAATGATCCATCAAAATATAAATTCTAGTGTTGCTCCTTAGGAGGTGTTTTTATGATGGTCAAGATGGACTCATCTGGGAATTTGGAATTGAGGGGTTTGGTATCTACAAGGGGAGATTTAACAAGATGATTTTTAAGTACTTATCCTTTTATATCTTTTTGGTTGACATACTTGATCTTGAACTCACTTAGAAGCATGATCCATTTAGCCATGTAGCCTTGTAAAGCTATCTTGGATAGTAGATACTTGAGTGGATCTACTTTGGCAATAACCATGGTCTTGTTATTAAGCATGTAATGTTATAGCTTCTAGTTTTCAAAGACCATAGATCAACAAGATTTTTATATTGGTGTATAGTTATGTTCATATGTGACAAGTATACAACTTGGATAGTACATGACATGCTCTTTCTCATTATCGTCATGCTGAGCTAGAAGTGCCCCCAAGGCTGTGTCTATGGTAGATAGGTACAATAGAAATGGATTTCCTAGCATTGATAGTAATTAAATAGGTAGATTGGAAAGATATTCCTTTAGGTGTTGAAATATTTTTTGATAGAATTCATCCCAATGAAATGTGACACCCTTATTAAGTAAGTGAGTGAAAGGATGGCATTTATTGACAACTGTAAAATGAAGAATTTAATAGACTAGATTTTTCCCTATAAAATATGGAGCTAATTCAAATTAGAAGGTAGAGGCATCTCAATAATGGCTTGTACTTTGGCAAGATCAATTTTAATGCCTTGATGAGAGATGATGAAGCCTAAAAATTTGTTTGAAGTGACACCAAATATGCACTTCTTGGGATTCAGTCAAAATTTGTACTTATGAAACCTCTAAAATATATTTTGTAGAACAACTAAATGATCTATATGGGTCTTTGATTTACCTAGTATGTCATTGATATAATATCAATAATGTCATGCATAATATCATGAAATATGATGGTCATGCGTCTTTGGTATGTGGCCTCAACATTCTTGAGGCTAAATGACATAAGCTAATAGCAAAATGTTTCTGAAGGAGTGGTGAACAATGTCTTATGTTGGTCTTTGGATGTAATTTCTATTTGTTTGTATCCTAAAAATTCATCCATAAGTGAAAGCATTTCATACCTAGCTGTGGAGTCAATGATCATGTCAATATTCGACAAAATAAAGTCATCCTTGGGGAAGGATTTGTTGATATCTCTGAAGTCAGTGTAGATTTTGATCTCTTATCAATTTTTAATAATAGGCAGAACATTTAAAATCCATTCTAAATAGTCGATCGATTAGATGCATCTCAATTCCAAGAGTTTTTCCAAATCTTTTGTTATTAATAAAATAATATGAGGATGCATATTATACAGTTTTAGTTTCACAAGTTTGGCATTAGGATTGACAATAAGGTAACGTAAAATGAAGGTGAGGTCAAAAATAGGAATGTCTAAATAGGCTCATGAAAAAATGTCAATAAACTCCCTCAAAAGGGATGTAAAGATTTCACATTCCTCCTCAATGAGGGATGCACCTAATTTGATCCACTTTGGGTCATTTGGAGTCTCGATGTTGACTTTAATAGTATCTTCTACTAGGAGAGTTAAGCCATATTCTAGGATAGTTGGAAAAGATATGAATTGGATTATAATAGCAAAGTCCTCTAGTTGGATTGGTTCTTCTAGTTCACCCAAACATGATGAATCTAAATCTCCTAATGGTAATGATGGCCATGTCACAAATACCATGGAAAAATCTTGGGCAATTCGATCAAAGGCATGTTATTATACTGAACTGAACTTAGACCCAAAAACAAGTTCATCATTGGTGGTCTTTTGAGCTTCATTTGAGGAAAGGTGAACACCCCTATTTAATGGTGACTAAAACATGTTTTCACCAAAAGACTGGCTTTTCTCTTTACTTTTACCCTGGACCAAAAGTGCCTCAAAAAGGTTTTCACTTTGGGACTTCAATGTTTATTTTTTTATTTTTAATTTAAGGGTGTTCACATGTTCTCCAAAATAGGTTGTAGCATCTAATTTGACAGAGAACCCTTATTTGTGGTCTCCCAATGAAACATTGTCTCTCAAGCCTAGAAAATTACAAAAGGCCTCATCATTATGAAACTTGTTTATAGGCACTGTGGATTCTTGTTGGTCCTAGTCTATAAGTTGAGATTGATAAAGAAGAAGGATGTAATGTTGGATTACTGAGGTAATGGTACAAATGGTATGTGGGTCAAATAGGTTAGTATTGGAAAGGTCTTTGTAAATGATATGATTGAAATCTGCTTTACTTTCAACATCATCATAACTAAACGTTGGCATTGAAACACAAATAAGATACATGGGGTCACCCCTAGGCAGTTTAAATCTAAGACCATAAGTTCTTTTGTACCTAGTCATAGAAATGGACTCAAGAGTACTCTACTGATTTGGTTTGAGGCCTTCTCCTTTATAGGCTTGGTTGTCCATGATCTTGTAAGGGATGGGATATTTGGTAATTTTGTATCAATCATTCAATTTATCTTTTTACAAAAAGAATCATCATTATCTAGTGGGTCCTCTTCTTGGCCAATGGCTGGTGTGAAAATAACAGGTGAGACACTATAAAGCTTTCCTTTTCCTTTTTGACTCCATTTCATGGTAGTTAGTTTAGCTTTAGGTCTTCTATAAGACTTGGAGTTCTGTGGAAGCTTGGCAATGTGAAATGTGTCATGGGTCAAATACTCTCCTAGACCATTATAAAAAGATGGTAAAATGATTAGACATTTATAGAGGAGTATGTGAAGATGAGGCAATCATGAGTTATCAGTATAAGGCCCTAAAATTGTAATCCCTTATTGTTATTGTGTTTGGATGTAGTCCCAGGTCAAGGAAGGATTATTGGGATAGGTAGATCTATTGGTATTATTTGGTAATGGTCCTTGTCTATTGGCACTTGGTCTAGAATTAATGGTGATGGTAGAAACATGACCTCCTATAATATGATCTACAACTTTATTATAGTCATGTGAAACTACGTGGTAAGTCTATTGGCTATTGGGATCATTTGGCTTTGGTTCCTCCTATTAGGTCAAAGTTGTTATTATTACTAATAATATTGTTGTTGTTATCATGATAGTTATTGATACTATTATTTTGGTCTTCATTGTTTCTATTATTGGTTATTATTCTTATGATATGGAAAAGGGTTTTGGTAGATACCCACATTTTGATTAGATGTAGATTGTCTATTATCCAATGTAATCTCCCCATTTTCTAACATATTTTCTATGAGGTGCTTCAATTGCACATAATGGCATATGGAATGTCCATGAACATAATGGTATTCACAAAATTCATGCTCTTTGTACCAGCCTAGATACATAATACCCTTAGGATAATGCTTTAAAATTGACCAAATAATAATATTAACCATGACTATCTTGTGAAACATTGTTTCAATAGGTTTACTAATATAACTAAAGACTATAGGAAGGAGTCTTATTCCTGGAGGAGGGGTTTGCAAAGGTGGGGGTTTTTATATTTGAAGAAATGTTCTAGGTTGTTGGTAGGTTTTTCTTGATGAATACGATATTGATGAAACATAAACTACATTTGTGGTATAGGTTATGTGTATGGTTTTTGAACCATTTAGACATGGCATGACTTAGTTACTATATTTCTAATAACATTCTAGTTGCATTTATATTTCTTGGGTTTCTCATAGTTGCTAGCTTGAGTAGGTATCGATGCTTGTGCTTGGACTCAGTTAGGGATTTAACATGGGATTGGGTCTTGGTTTTGGTTTTGATTCTAGTTTTATGAGGTTAAATTGATAATCCATTTGTTAATAAGGGCCTTTTTAATTCATAAACATTTGTCATGTTGAGAAGTGTTGTCATTGATGTCAAGGAACATTTGGTGAAGATGCATAGTGAGTGGTCTTTGAAGTATAAGATTGTGTGGTTGATGTGACAAGGAAACCATGTGAAATGAGATAATTTGAAGTCAACCTAATGTATCTTCTATTGAGAGATAATTTTAAGGAAACTTGATGTCTCTTCTATTGGTTGATGTCAAGGTTCAGGTCAACTTGAAGTTGTTAGTGTTATCACAAAGAGATATGATGGTCAAGTGAGCATTGAAGTATGTTGATAAGAAATAATTTATTTTAATGGTGTGAGAGTGCCATCTAAATATTTTTATTTTTTTATATCATTTTGGTAAGCATGTTTGAGTAATAGTTCTTGAGTACAAGGTGTCTTGAGAAGCCTAGTCTAGACCTTGTGATAAGGTGTGCATAAGTGAAGTTTGGTGAATTAAGTAATAAAAAAATTATGAGGGGTTTTTTGGAATTGTATGATCATTCAAGTAAAGTATAGACATTTTTAGAAGTGTTTCAAGGTTAGTTGTCAAGTTTTAAGTTCTTAAGAAGCCTATACATGGCACTAGTCATGGCATGTAAAGTCCTTCTAAGAAAGTATAAGTATGGTGAATTTGTAAGATGAATGAAAAGAGGCATGAGAGGTTTTATAAGGTTTATTTAACATGTATGTGATGCATTTGATCATGCACAAGAGTCTCAGGGTGATCTTATAGGGGTAGGACCTTTAGACCAAGTCTGCATCTAGACCACTTCCAAACCCTACTTGGCCTATTGAGGCACAGAGATAAGTTTTAAGAAAATTTTGAATAGGTGATCATGTAAATAGGTATTATATGTTTTTTCAAGCATGTTAAAAAATTTTTAGGTCATGATTTTCAATAAAAAGGCATGAAAAGTGGTTTTGAGGTCTCTCAAGTACACAAAATGAAGGCATGCAAACTTGAAAAGAAATTTTAGGTGTTTATTGGCACATGTAACCTCTAAATGAGAATTTTAGATGTTAAGGATATATGGGAAATGGGTCCTAGATAATAACTACAAGCATTAGTTTTGGATTTAAGGGGAAATACTTTATGAACAATCATTAACACCAAAACCTATTTTAAACCTCACTAAACCCCTAACAAGAATCTGATGTGAAAGATATTATTTAAAAAAAAAATGGTCTCATATGACTAGTAAAAATATTTAATCATGTATCCAACTCTCTCAGGTACCTTCAAATGAAGAGAAAATACATAGATACAGGCTTATTTGTGAAGAATTTGCTACAATAATCAAAATTTGCATTTGTCAAGAAAAGAAAATGGATAGAGGATGAATATTAATACCCATGTTTCATGTCCATGAATGTTTATATAAAATTTGAATCCCTGAAGTGTGATAAAATAGTCATCCAAATGAGCCAGTTGTTAACAGGCCTAGTAGTGCAAATAATGAGAAACACAGACAACATTGAAAAGATGAATAGGGATGTGTTATCATGATAAAGTGATGAAACCAAGTACATGGAGATTTTTTTTGGATTGGAATTCCCTATTAATTTTTGGTATAATTTTTTTATATCAATGAATATGGTGAAATTTTTTCTCATAAGTTGATCTATCTGGTTCAGATGAGACAATGAGATATAAGGTCATGAGATTGGTCTGCAAGACTAATATTTGCCATTTGAATATATTATATTTCTATCCAAGAATGGTTTAATGATCTCATAGGATCATGTTCATGCATTTTAATTATTTGAAAATGGTCATACAGGTATTTAAGTTCAGTGTCATCATGACTCTACTTTAAGTTAAACTGGTAGTTTTGGGTAAACAAGTTATAATGATGAAATTGAGGCTCTATACCCTGAGTTGAAGTGCATAATGAAAATGGTGTTGTCTTTTATGAATTTTATTTCCTATACATTATTTTTATAATGTTTTATATTCATTTAAAGTGTGTGAAATGTTGAATCCAAAATGGCTTTATTGGTTTTGGTTTGACTATGTGTACTAAGGTCAAAAGATTAGTTTGCAAGACCAATATTTGAAATTATAATTTAACAGTGGTATATAAATTTAAAAGGATATTTTTAAATTATTATTGGTCATAGGAAGTGTTATTTTAGGTTTTAAATATCAAGTTGTTCATTACTGGGTTTTGGAGTGTTCTGACAGTTCTGAGTGGGCTATTTGTAGAGAAGTGTTCGAGTCCTTTTGCCCTAAGTTATTAATTATAAATCATATGATGATGTTTTTAAGGTCATTAAGGTTTTGTTTATATGATTTATTTTCATGTTTATGTGGATAAATATACTGTTATCTTCAGATGTTCAAGATAAACCTTTTTGTGTGTATAAAGGCCTAATGTGAACAATAATAATAGTGTGTTTCAATTGGTGACTAGAGATAGAAAGTGTCATGGACCTAAGATGAGATTATTAAGGGTATATTTTTTTGGTATATTAAGTGTTTATACCATGTGTGGATTTTTAATTTTTTCCAAGGAGATCAAAGGGTAACATGTACTAATGAGGGCCTAATTGAATTATATCTCCTTAAGGCGTAAAAGAGTTTTTTTTCTTTAAAATTTGAGGATGACCTATTGTAATGATTTATTCATGTATAAAATTTTATAAAAGACATATTTTAAATATAATATAAGTGTGAAAGTGTAAATGGTATACCAATAGGTATATGAGCAAGAGGCTTGTATATATAGAAGGCAACTTTAGGCTTATGTGTGTGTAGAGAGTATGCGAATAAAATAACACATTATTGAGAAAAAAGGATGTATTATAAACCATCAAGGGAGTTTATATGTTATATAATGAATATAAAACAATGTGTTTTCATATGAATATTAAGGTCATATGACCTAATCTATCTTGAGGAGACCTAATTGAGCGAAGAATCCTAGAAGATAGTTTGAGATGAGTAGAAGAGAGAGAAGAGATAAAGAAGGTGATAATCATATATTTTATACATAATAATATGTTATAAAGGTGATAAAATGTTTTATGTGGATGATTTTGTGCTGATTTATTTAGGGTTTGGTGCCTCATTACAAGTTAGTGCTTGCTAAAGCCTAACTAGTTTAGTGTTTAGCTAGTTGGGGTTGGTACTCCATGTGGAGTTGGTGCTTCACTAAATTGTGATATTTTGACTTATAGGACTATATTCCATTTTCAAGGATTAATGATTTTTATTTACCTTGAGGGTTTCCCACATATATGATGTGTTTTTTTGTGTAATCTTATTTCATACTTGTATAATTGATTGCTTATGCATTGCTTGATCTATATGTTGATGTGATGGTTCATGTATGCTAAAGAGAAATTGAAATAAAGTTTTAAGAAATTGATTAACCCCCCACCCCCTCATAGTGATTGTGATTCCAAGATTGAGTATCAAAGTAAGTCCTTTGAAGTAGGCCTAACAACCTAAAGGAGATCCTAAAAGCAAGGATGGTTAGTTAACAAGCTCAAGGTGGTTTATCTACTAGTAAGGCTCCATTATTCAATGGGACTAATTATGATTTTTGGAACATAATAATGAGGACATATCTAATGTCACTGGGCTATGACATATGGTAGTATATTATGAATGGATACACTCTACCTCCTACACCACCAACTGATGCAAAAGGCAAGAATGAAAGTGAGAGAAATTCCAAGGTAATGAATGCCATTCTATTTCAATTATTAGAGACAAAGTTTATGAAGGTGATGCATGGTGTGAAAAATAAATATATATGGGACAAATTAAAGAATATATATGAAGGAGACACCAATATAAATATTTCCAAGTTATAGACTGACTGGAGATAGTTTGAAATTCTGAAGATGAATGAAGATGAAACCATTACATCATACCTATTGAAGGTTGATGAAGTGGTTAATGTCATTAAAGGATTAGGAGAAGAAGTGAAATAATATACAATTATTCAAGAGGTATTGAGATCACTAACTCCTAAGTTTTATTCTAAGGTGTTTGCATTAGAAGAGATGCATAATTTAGACAATCTAGAGATGGATGGGCTTCATGGCATCTTGAATGCATATGAGATGAGAACAGATAAAGGAAGTCATCCCAATAAAGAATCAACATTAAAATTTGAGAAGAATTAAAAATACAAGAAGGTCAAGGATCAAGAATGCTAATATATTGATGATGATGAACTAATAGCCATTTTTGCTAGGAAATTGAGGTTTGGATCTGGCAAGTACAAGGGTAAGTTTCCTTTCAAATGTTTTAACTATGATAAGATTGGTCACTTTGTATCTAAGTGTCCTAACAAGGATAAGATTGATCATGATGAAGAACATTATGAACATCATGGAGATGATAATAAGGTCTATAAGCATGACAAAAATAAAAAAGATTTCAAGAAGTATGAGGTAGGAAAGGGTCATTTAAGAACAAGAGAAGTTTCTATACCAAAGAAGAGGATAACTCATCTGATGTAAGTGACACAAGCACATTTGTTAGTGATGATGAAAATAATGAATATGAACATGACAACAATGAAATATTATTCATGGCTATAGAAATAAACAATGAGGGTTTCTCAAAAGGGAAAGGACTTATGGATGAAGAAAAATCAAATAAAGAAGAGGCTAAAGTGAACCTTGAGGAAAAATTAGTGAGTGATATATAAGAGTTAAAGTTTCAAATAAGGAAGAATAATAAATTAAAGTCATTAGTTAAGGAATATGAAGAGCATATTGGTTTTTTTGAGCATGATGAGATCATCTATCAGAATAGTTTGAAGCATAAATGGAGATAGTCACTGCTAGCTTAAAAGTTAAAGAAGAAGAATGCACCAAGAATGAAACTAAAATGGAATCCTTGAAAGCTAAGATGGATAAAAAATATAGCAAGTTGAAGACCTATATGAAGTTTTAAAATAGTACTGATGCTCTAGATAAAATATTGAGTAGTCAAAAGTGTGCAAGTGATAAGACATGTCTTAGTTTCAAAAAATACCAAAAAGAGGGACCTCAAGTCAAGAAGAAGGCTAATGAAAATAAGAAGGTCAACATGAAAATACCAATTAGACATACTAATTATATTAGGTATAGTAATTAATTCAATGGTTAATATTTTACATGTAGTTATTTTGGTCATAGAGCAAGAGAGTGTAGAAGACCCTCTAAAAATAAATATGCATGGGATTATGAAAGGAATCATCAGTCAAGATGTATGAATGAGGTTGTTTGATATGTTGGTCATAATGTGGGACACATTGAAATATTTTTCCCTAATAGAGTTAGAAGGACATAAAGTCAAAGCAAGAGGTTTGAATCCCTTAGAGTTCAAGAGAAGGCAATAAAATATGTGGAGACCAAAGATAGTAAAGGTGAGTCATGATCAGTATACAAGCCCAAGTGGACTATTTTCTATGGTATACCATACATAAAATGAGAAATCAAGTTAGGAATGTTCATTAACAACCAAAATTATTGACCACATGGATGATGAATAGGTCAATCTAAAAATACTAATTAAGCCTAAAAGGATCCTTGAAGGATATTCAGTCTTGTGAAAGCATGTAAATCTAGGAATATCTCGAGTTTGTATTATTTTAGTAATATATGGAAAGGGGTGAATCCATTAAGATTCATGGAGATGCTCTTAAATTTAAATAGAAACATGATGGATGCTTGGTTTGAGGGGGATTATTCAATTTATTCATAAGCTCCAAGTTTAGTTATTGGCTAGCACATAAGAGTTTCTAAGAGTAATTTCCAAAGAGGGAGAATGAGTGGTTCCAATGATAAAATGAATAGGGATGTGTTATCATGATAGAGTGATGAAAAAAAGTGCATGAAGATATTTTTTTTAATGGAATGTGATATTATTTTTTGGCATAAGTTTTGGAAATAAATGAATCTAATGAAAAAGTTGCTCACAAGTTGACCTATCTAGTTCAGATGGGACAATGAGATATAAGGTCATGAGATTAGTCTACAAGACCAATATTTTACATTGAATATATTATATTTCTATCCAAAAATGGTATAATTATCTCATAAGATCATATTAATAAATTTTAAGTCTTTGAAAATGGTCATACAAGTATTGAAGGTCAGTGTCATCATGATTGTTCTTTAAGGTAAACTGGCAATTTTGGGTAAGAAAGTTACAGTGATGAGTTTGAGGCTCTATACCCTGATTTGAAGTATATAATGCACATGGTGTTTTTTTTGGGAATTTTATGTATTATACATGATTTTTATAAGGTTTTATATTTATTGAAATTGGTTGAAATGTTGAAGGCAAAATGGCTTGACTGGTTCTGGTTTGATTGTGTGTATTGAGGTCAAAAGATTGGTCTAAAAGACCAATATTTGACATTAAAACTTGTGATTTTTATAATTCAGAGTGGTATCAAGATTTTAGAGGATATTTTAAAATTAAAATGGGCATGGGAAGTGTTATTTTAGGTGTTAAAAAATGAAGTTGTTCATGACTGGGTTTTGGAGTGTTTTGGTAGTTTTGAGTGGGCTATATGCAGAGAAGTGTTTGAGTCCTTTTGCCCAAGTTGTGAAGTATAAATAAAATGATGATATTTTTAAGGTAATGGAGTTTTTGTGTATATGATTTATTTTCATGGTTGTGTGGCCAAATATAGTGTTATCTTTAGTAGTTCAAGACAAACCTTTCTATGTGTATAAAGGCATACTATGAACAATACTAATAGTGTGCTTTAAGTGGTGACTGGAGCTAGAAAGTGTCATGGACCTAAGATAAGATTAGTAAGGGTATATTTTTTTAGTATATTAAGTTTTTATTTTGTGTGTGTATTTTTAAAGTGTTCCAAGGAGATCAAAGTGTAACATGTACTAATGAAGGCCTAATTGAATTAGGTAAGACCTAAAAGAGGTTTTGATTTTTTTAAGTTGAGGATGACCTATTTTAATTGATAATTCATTTATGAAATGTGATAAAAGACTTATTTTAAGAATAATCCAAGTTTACAAGTGTATATGACCGACCAAGAGGTATATGAGCAAGAGGCTTGCATATATATAAGGCAATTTTAGGCCTATGCATGTGTGTAAAGAGTATGTGAATGAAATAACAGATTGTTAAATAGAAGGAGGTTTTATAGAAAATTAGAGGAGTGTATATAATCATTAATTAATATATTATAGTGTTTTTTCATATGAATATCAAGGTAATATGACCTAATCTATTTTGAAGAGACCTAAGTAAGTGAAGAAGCCTAGAAGATAGTTTGAGAGGAGTAGAAGAGAGAGAAGAGATGAAGAAGGTGATCATCATATATTTTATGAGAAAAAAGTTTTTTTAAAGGTGATCAAAGGTTTTATGTGGTTGAGTTGGTTCTTAGTCATCTAGGGGGTTGGTGCCTCCTTGTAAGTTGGTACTTTCTAAAGCCTAGTTGGGTTGGTGCTCCATGTGGAGTTGGTGCTTCACTAAATTATGATATTTTGAATTATAGGACTATAGTAAATTTATAGGGATCAATGGGTTTTATTATATTTTACTATTTCCCACATATATGATGTGTTTTCTTGTGTAATCTTATTTTATACTTGTATAATTAATTTCTTATGCATTGAATGATCTATATGTTGATGTGATGGTTCATGTATGCTAAGGAAGAATTGAAAGAAAGTTTTAAGAAATTGATTCACCCCCATATTTTTTATTGTGATTCCAACATGTTGATGATCTCTTTTAAGGTATACACACACTGAAGCTCTAGATTGTAGGATATCTCACTGTGAATTTTTTTAGTAAACATAACAACTAATTATTTATCCGATAAGCTATGGGTGAAGTGAATAACAAGTGATCTCCATCTCTATAGGTATATGGAAAATATTTCACCAAATTTATGTTTGGAATAAGTCAAATATACTAATGAAATCTCATTCTCAAGATTATAGGATAAATGCTGCACAAATTTGTCCAAGAGGGCATCAAAATCAAATACCATTTTTTTGGTAATTTGAGGAACTAATCTAAAGCATATCTTATTAGAATTTAAGGAAAAAAAAGAGTAAGTAAATGTCACTATAATCAAATGGATATCAAATTTAAATAATTCTATTAAATGGGCCTTAGGGTCTCCTTTACCCTTGTATTTATCAAATTTTAGTGGTTCATAACCTAGAGAAAATGATTGTTAGGAATGGTGAAAAATCATTCCAACCCAAGATTCAAAAGTGATAAAACTAAAAAAATCACACAATGAAGCTAAAAATAGATGATTTAAAAATAACATAAGTTAAGTTTTATTCATAAATAAGATGCCAGTACAAAGGAAATCCCTTGTATAAGTAAGGCAAAACATAGAACTAACCTAGTTAACAAATGTGGGATAAATCTTCACATAAGACAAAATAATAAAAGGATGAAATAACTAGCTAATACACTATAAAATATAAGAAATACATACTTAAAAAACCCCCCTCAAGTAAGTCTAGGGGCTAAGAATAGCCAAAAAAGAAATAGTGGCATATCCATAGTATGAGTCTTGAAAACTAGGCTTGATAAGGTACTCATGTATAATATGTATCCATGAAATAAAGAAGGAAGATGTCCTCGTGAACACCCCAAGGATAAATTATGAAACCTCAAGCATTCCATGTGATTCAAGGAAATGAGGTGATGCAAAAGGTTTCATGAAGATGTTTATAAGTTACTACTGACTTGGAATGTAATTAAAGCTAATAACTCCATCGTGAATGTCTTGATGAATGAAGTGTATATGTACCTCAATGTGCTTGGTCTACTGATGCTCAATTAGGTTGTGAGATATGTGAATTTTATTTTGGTTGTCACACCAAAGTATAATGGGTGAATCCTACATGAATCCAAACTCTGTCAATAACTAACAAAGACAAAGAACCTACTGAATCATTGTAACTACTACCCTGTACTCAACCTCTATAGATGAAAATATAATAGCCTACTACTTTTTTCATAACCAAGGAATAGGTGAAGAATCAAGAAAAAATATGTATCCATAAGTATAATTCCTATCATCAAGAGAACCTACCCAATTTAAATCACTATATCCAACCAATTGAGTAAATCCCCTAGTGTAGTGTAATCCAAGATGAATAGTGCCTCACAGATATCATAAAATCCTCTTGGCAGCCTACCAATGACTGTCATGAGGGTCATGTCTAAATGTAGATAGAATCCCAAATTCAAATGAAATTTTGGGGTGAGTATGGGTAAAATACATAAAACTCCCAACCATTTGCAAATATAATGTAAGATCACAAAGTGGTTTAGTACAAGAGGTGATGAGAGTAACTCCAGACTAAAAAAGAGGACTTGGATTGCAATCAAACATGCTAAAATTCTAAATAAGATCAAGGGTATATTTTTTTTCTTAAATAAATTCCTATATCTGATTATGAAATCTATAAACCAAGGAAGAAATGTAGAAGACCAAGATATATCATGTCAAATTATGCCAAAGTGTGTACTGAATAGTCTAAATCTAATATGAGGATCTGCCTATGAGAAGTAGATCATCAACATACAAGATCACTATAATAATGTTCTCCCCAATATGATGAATATACACTTTGGGATCTGATTGGCAATAAACAAATCCAGTAAAGAGAATGAATGAATCCATCATCTCATACCAAGTCTGAAGGGCCTATTTAAGACCATAAAGAGACCTCCTAAGTCAAAAAATAAGAGATTAATTATGAATAAACCTAATAAGCTGTTCCATATAGATTTCCTCATGCAAGTCTCCATGTAAGAAAGCACTCTTAACATCCATTTGATACACTAGCCAACCCTGTGATGTAGCAAAAAAAGTACAAAGAAAACTAAATTTATCTTGGAAACAGGTTCAAAAGTCTCAGAGTAGTTAATACCTTCAACCTATGAGAACCCCTTTGAAACAAGATGAACCTTATACTTATCAATGGACCCATCAATTGCATACTTGGTGCAATAAATCCAATTACACCTAACCAAATTTATTACCATAGGAATAGTGACCAAATCTCAAGTGTGATTCTTCATCAATGAATAATACTCATCTATCATCGCATCATCCCACTCTTCTATCCCATGAGCCTATGAAAAACACTATGGATCCCTAGAGAATGCCTGACATAAAATTCTAGTACCAGTAGATGTGCATGATTATGTTGAGTAAGTGGAAGATCTTATATAAAAGGTGTTTCCTAAAAAACTATAATACAAGTCCACCTAGGCATAGTGGTAACATTAGTGTGCATAGGATCCTCATCCTCTATAATCTCATCAATAATCTCTTGATCTGGATCCTCAAATAATGAATCCTCAAGAAGAGGTGATGAATCATCAAAAGAAGAAGAAGAAGGAATGGAAGAATATGAAGTGTCATGAGATGTGAAGTGCTCATCAAACTATATATGTGTTCAAAAATGAACATCATGAGTATTAGGATCTAAAAGATAATAAACTCTCATGTCCTTACAATACCCTAAAAAAATCAAAGGGTTATTCTTCTTATCCAATGCTTTCCTCTTATTATTTTTTACAAACACCCAAGCAAGGCTCCCAAAGTCTCAAAAAAAAGGACATAAGGCTTGGTTTCAAACCAAGCCTCCTCCATAGTCATATGCTCAAGTGCTCAATGTGGTGTGTGGTTCTAAATTATATAACTAACTACCTATACCCAATAGATAGGAGGTAAATCCCATGAATGCATCATGCAGTTAGACATCTCTTTCAAAGTTTAGTTATTTCATTCTACTAATCCATTTTTTTTGGAGTATGAACAATAGAATGATGGTAAACAATACCATAGATTACTAAAAAATCATATAACTCTTGATTGAATTACTCCCCCTGATTATTTGTACGAAGCTTATTGATGCAATTCAAATATTATTTCTCAACCAAAGCCTTAAAGACTTTAAAGGGAGAAAAGACATCACTATTGTAATTGAGTAAATAAACCCAAGTATGCCTCAAGAAATTATCTATGAAAGTAAGTTCATACTTAGGTCCATTAAAAGGAGTAGGAAAGACCATCAATTCACTATGCACAAGCTCAAGTGGTGAAGAAGCTCTCGTAGACATACCTTTAGGAAATAGATCCTTGTGTTGTTTCCCTAATGCACAACTAGAGAAAAATCTATGAAGACATGAAACTGTAGGAAGACCCTCTACCATACTATGAGTGATCAACTCCTTCAAATATATATAGTTTAGGTGTCCAAATCTCTCATTCCAATGTTGACTCTCAAAACTTGCACGATAAAATAAACATGTGCCTATAGGAGGAGTATCATAAAAACCCTCAAAATAATAGATTCAAGAACTATGATCAACAACACCCTATGTAACAAGTGTGTGTGGCTCTAACAAAGCTTAAAATTCATCACCCTATAGTGTGAAAGTCACTATCTTACCCTGACTAGAATGATAAATCTAATAAATTGAAAGTAGATTAGTGGTGATATCTGGAATATATAATGCATCCACCATCTAACTATATGTCACCGTTCTCTTTAATAGAATTAAAGGAAGAATATAAAACCTCAATGTTAGAAGAACTCAAACAAGGAGATATAAATGAATTTTTTGAAGAAGTCATATGGTGTGAAACACTAGAATCTAGAACCCAACTGTCTGAAATAGGTAACTGTGGTCTCTCGATAATATTAAGTGCCTTCCCATGCTCATGAGATGGAGAAGGAGTGGAGATAGAAATATTGTGTTTCCTAGTGGCATCCTCTAAGGATTTCATTCTCTGGAAACACTTAGACTCTTCATGATTAGTCCCCCCATAATAAGATCAAGATAGGTTAGATCTATTCTTGGATTTGGAAGATGATTTGGGTTTAGATATTTTAGTGTTGGGCTTAGGTGATGTTTGAGATGGAGGAGGAGTGTTCTTATTTTTACCCTTAGTTTTCCCTTGTTTTTATGATGTGATGCTACTAATTATTTTTGAGAGGTGGAAGATTCAAGGTGAGATTATTTGGATTCCTCTCTAGTAAGTCTCTCAAAAAAAAACTCTAGATTTGGGATTTTGAATGTGACACATAAGGCATCCAAACTAGAGAAAAAGATAGAAGCAAAGATTTGGAATGGGCTACTCAACTTATAAAAAATCAAGTATAAACACTCTTCATCCTTCTTATCTCATCTATTCCCCTTCAACTATGTCAATAAATACTTAAACTTAGTGAGATAGTCTATAATCAAGGCAAAGTTCTTCAGATTGAGTGAAGTAAGTTCCAATTCAATCTACATGGTTTGCAAGTGATCTAATTTCCAAAACAAGCCATTTAGATTAGACTATATTTTGAATGGAGAATCATATCCATCCAAATGAAATAAAATACTGTCACTCACATAAACACCAATCAAATCCATCACTCTTCAAACTTACATTGGTGCTGATTTTTTTAGATTCACATGTAAACTGTGGTTGAGTTTTATTCATTAGGAACAATAATCCTTTGTGCTTTATGATCATTTCCATTCGATCTCTCCATATATGATAATTATGTGTAGTCAAAAGCTCACAATTTTTAATACCAAAAGTATAATCCATGCTAATGAATTACCAAAGAGTAGAAGAATTGTAATAGGGTGCATAAAATTGACAGCAAGACAACCCCCTAAAATATTATATTAAGAACCCCCCAATATGGTAGTTTATAGAATTAGTGTTTTTTTTAAAATTAATGAAACCAATGGATAGATAATAAAAAACCATGCACTTTTGAAAAAAATAGAACTCAAATTCGAGTTACAATTCAAAATTTATAGGCATTATGATTTCCTATAAAATGGGTCAAAACATTAAAAAAGACACTACAAACATTTTTGTGACCAAATCAGGAAAAAATATAGGCATCCAACCACTCATTGTAACCACTATTGAACCACATACTTATAAATTCCAACCAAAGTGAAAAATATCCATCTATTTACTGTTATGCTTACTTTTGAGGCTAAAATACAACTTAAAAATAAAATAATGAATTAAAATAGTTGTGTTTGTGAGAGGAAAATAATAATATTTTTGTCTTTAGCTAGAAAAATATAAAATTAATTCAATATATAAGACTCCCTCCTTTAATTCCTTGCAATCAAGTGTCCAATGTCTAATGTGACCAACCTCCATGCCTTCTCATCCCTCCCTCTAGGCAAATAATATCTCAACCTAATGTTAAAACACCTCCTTGTAGGTTCCAATGCCTAGTTTAAATCTTATAAACTCTTTTAACATAGGTCCTATGATTAATTTATAGATCTAATGCCTCAAGAAATCAATCCTCCTTTCTAATGACACTATCAATCTCCCAATGCCACCTCAGATTCTATACACAAGGAAAACAATAACAAAACTCACTGTAACATCATATTTGCAATGCCTCTTCTCCTTGGAAGATCCAAAACCAAACTGATCAAAGTGTATATCTAAAAAAACACGTTAGATGGAATTATCTTACAACACCTTAACAATGCAAAGCACATCTTATCACTTCAATGCCTCTCACTAGAAGAAAACCAATGCTAAGTTGAATGATGCCACCTTGTAGATTCAAACACTAAGTTGAGAGAGTGTAGATCATAATAAGGATGCCATTATCTCCTCTCTCCTCCAATTTAGACCAAACATATTATATGTGGAATGTTGGTAGGTAGAAAATAATGCCAAACATAGTAGATATCCCTTATGCCTCTCTCGATCTACAATAGAAACAAAATGCTAAGCTTCAAAAAGTCTTTAAAAATGGTGCCACAAGTAGATATCCATGTATGCCTCTCTCCTCAAGGGAAATAAACTCTCCACTTCCTTTTTCCTACACTTCCTCTATGCCTTCCCTCCAAGAAAAGAACCATAAACTTTCTTCAAAGCTTCAATAAAAGTGTCGGATCTTTAAGAGGGAAAAAATTAAGGATATATGACAAGGGAAGAAGTAGTCGTGGCAAAGGAAATTTTTGAAATGAAATGTAGCAATACAGATGGATGCAACACCTCAAAACTATGGTACCATGTTAGGAATGGTAAACAAGCATTCCAACCCAAGATTTAGAATTGATAACACTACAAAAATCACACAATAAAATTATATATAGATGATTACAAAATAATGCAAGTCAAGTGTTATTTAATAATAATAAGATGCTAGTAAAAAGGAAAACCCTTACCTAAGTAGGCAAGACAAAACATAGAACTAACCTAACTAACCAATGTGGGATAAATCCTCACATAAGAAAAAATTACAAAAGGATGAAATAATTAGCTAATAAACTAGAAAACATGAGAAATACATACTCTAACAATGGTATCTAAATATAATCCATGTTCAATGGGTATGAATGCATGTCATCAAACTTGAATTTCTTGGTCTACTTCCCTTCTTGAATGGTGGTAATCGTATCCTTCATATATTGCAGTACTTGGGTCAAGAAATTGGATGGTAAATTTGATTGAGGTGGTGGCTGGGCGATCAAAGGTGGATTATCTTGACCAAGGTATAATGGAGGTATGGTTTGTTATAGAATGTTAGTTTGATGGTGAATTGATCAGGAATATGCATCTATAAATTGTATATTACATGCATGGTTGTGTTATATTCTAGTTTATATTTGGTATATAGCCTTGGTTTTGAGGGATTGGGGTTATGTTGGAATGATATGGCTTTGGGTAAAATATTATTCCTAATGAGCTTGAGTAGAGACTTATTGCTAATTAGTCAAACCTAGTTGAATAAATGGAACTTGTTGTAGACCAAGGCCTTGTATTTGAATCTAAGGAATATGATGAGTAAAAGATAAATGTTTCCTTATTGGTACTTGTTAGATAGTGATACCTCTTTGTTGTGAAAACACCTTCTATGAACTAGACGCTTGTTAGTTGTTCAAAATTTATATTTGACCAATAGACACACATTGTTTATTAGATAATGTTCTTGATTGTAAAGGTATATTAGTCTACAACTGTAGAGGTACGTTTATCACTACCTGTTGAGGTGGAACTTTTTTTCTCCCTGTTGAAGTGGCATAGTGTTTTGACTCTCCTATGGTGGTAGATTAGGCTGTGACTATTGTTGTGGAATGTTAGTCACCACCTATTGAGGTGCACTGGCCGATGTTTGATTACTTAATCCCTTTTATTGCATGATTGAAGAAGTAACTGGTTAAGGATTGGAAGTAACTTGTTGTGGTAGGGATATAAGATTTTTTACCCCTTATTATTGTGAACCACTTGTGGTATTACCTAAATTCACTTATTATTGTAGACTATTTTTTGGTGTATTTAAAACACTTTGGATTGGTTTGAAATACATTTATGTGTTATCTATCGTGTTTGGCACATTATTATATGTAGAAGCTGTAGCCACATCTTTAATTGAAGGGACATTGTATATGTCACTGATTGAAGTTATTTGTTCAAATAGGTCTATACATGAATTATCTTAACCTTCCAAATCAATTAACACCCCTGTTGAAGGAGCTAGCTCTAAGAGTGGAGCATTTGACATGGCCATGGCATTAAAATTGCATGCTAGATTCAACTAGGTTTGACATGATTGTTTTATTTGTATAAATTAGTCTTCTATGAGGCCCTTTCCTTTTATAAACATATTTGGGTCTTTATATGACATCAACATGAGCACTTGAGAATAACTAGTAGAGGCTTGTTCAATGGTTTGGGTATAAGGCATGTTTAAAGGCACTCTAACTAGATGAGGTAAATTTTCATGGGGGAAGTGTATTAAAAACTTGGCCCCTACCTCTGTGGATTTAACTAAAACATCATCCTTATTTTAAATCAAGTGATGAGCAAATAAATAAGGATCATATGTCAAGAATATAGTAACATAATATGGTTGTTGTTAATATTTTTTCATAATTGATGATATGTTAGTGATATATTTCATGATTTGTTCTTGGTCTTGATCTGAATAAGGAGGTGTGTTAACCAAATAATGGGATAAAATATATTGAATTTTTTCCCTATATTGAGTAGTGTAAGAAGGATAAGGATCTATCTCACAAACTACATCATCACCATATAGGTCTTGAACAAAGTTATCATTCATGACCACGTTATCATAACCTGGATTGTATATAGTTATACTATGAGTGTAATGAGATATAGTTAAATCAATGACTAACATTTCATGAAGAAGGTCTAGAGTTATAAAAACTCTTAAAAATAATGTTTAAAATACAAATGGTCTAAACTTGGTAAAATTTGGTATAAAAACTCAGTCTAGGAATGGAGTCGTTCTCCAAAATATCAATGATAGACTCAGTCTAAAATATCCTCAAGGTATAATTTCAAATGTCTAACACAAATGTTCAAGTGAATGGATAAATTTTAATTCCAAAATTAGTAAAAATGTTTCAAAAAACTTTAATCTAGGTCTAACAATAGAAAAGGTGGCTAGGTCTTTGGGAACAAGGCACAAATCTAGGATCAAAATGGCTAGGTTTAATAGCTTAAAAAGATAAAAGTGCTAGGTATTTTGGGAGCATGACATAAAATATAGACTTTGAAACAACACTAGGTCTAATAAAAAATTTAGAATGCTAGGTCTTTTTGGAAAATGACACAAAATCTAGACTTGGCACAAACTAGGTCTAAGAATAAATGGGAATTTACTAGGTCTTTTGGACACATGACACAAATGGTAGACTCAAAACAACTAGGTCTAAAAAGGAAAAAAAGAAAATTTCTAGGTCTTTTGGAAACATGACATAAAAGATATACTTAGAACACACTATGTATAAAACCAAAAGGGAATTCACTAGGTCTTTTTGAAACACGACACAAAAGCTAGACTCAAAATAACTAGGTCTAAAAGTCAAGATAATTAATCTAACAATTTGAAACACTTGGACTCAAAATAGGAATTCAGGTTTAAACACAAATTTGAATTTTTTAAATGATATTTAACTTTAGGCACATGGAAAAATAAACCACATCCCAAATTCAAGCATAAAGATCGCTAAATCAAGTAAGGAATTAGTCCAAGTTGCACAACCCAAAAGTGAGAGATAAATGTCTAAGCCAAAGTTAGGTGAGACATAGGCATAAACCAATCATGTTTGAATAAAAAATTAACAAGACCAATTTAAAATTTATTTTAAAATACTTGGTTCCTTAAATGGACACAAAACTAGACTAGAATGGATGGCATAACAATACTAGGCATAAATCAAGAAGGCACACATGGTTTTGAAATTATGATTGGATTCAAGGTAACAAGGCTTTGAAATAATGAAAGTAGTATAATAATTCTATCTTTATCTAAAGGTATGATTTTTTTTTTTCAAAAACTATAAGGCACAAGACTTGGAATGAAATGGGAAATGCAATGCTGCCCCTTTCGAACAAGTGACACACAGAAAATTTTGACAAATGACTAAGGCAAAGTGTGGCATCAAAGAAATGACATAAAATCTCTTTAGGAAAAAGAGTGATGTGAAAACATGAATTATTTTGGATTTTGTTTGACAAAAAAATAGTTTTGACTCAAGATAATGTAAGTAAAAAGGAAAAATAACAGAAACACCTAAGTGTATCATCCTGATCCTAAAAACTGACAAGGTGGCTTCATACTGTCAAATTTTGTCTATATAATTTCTATTGAAAGGAAATAATTTTGTTAATCCAAAAATTTAAATGTGCATGAAAATTAAGGTTTTTAAGCCCCCTCTTCTCTCAAGAGTTTGTACGATGACATGGAACTTCAAGCTACTCGCCCTGTATTGATATTATATTTGTGGTAAGTGGGGTTGTCTAAAAAAACTATCAAGTTTCATACATTCTAAATGGTCCCATATGTGTGGTTAATAATAGGGAATACCATATCATTTGGATACACGTTAACTAGATTATCAAAACCACTACATCCACCAATTTCTTAGTATAGTGCGATGTGTGAGTTAAGCCTATGTTTTAAGGCAATCTCTGACTAATGAAGCTTGTTTAACCACTCACACAAGCATCCTAGTAAGTCAACCTCAATTTATATACCCTTACCATGGAGTGGGGTCAAATCAATGCATGGAGATGAATTCATAGGTCAACACTTCCCTAGAGAACTCATGGGGAGGCTATGAACTCCCACCCACAAGCTAAGATGCAAGAAATAAAAATTGTAGGAGTTTAGGGTCATTTTATGGACACCCAAATCACTCAGATTTTAGGGAATGCCTTAAAAACTTTCCTTGCATACTTTGGACAAAGAAATAAAAGTAATAAGTGAAGCAGTTTTGATCATCCAAGTTCCCTAGAGGGGATGGGGGGAGAGCATACATGCTACACTTGGTTTGAAAAACAAACACACAATAATAATTAAAAAGCAAAAGTTCTTATGAGGACTTAAAACTAGAGTGCGAGTTCATTTTTAAAGAACCAAACAAAATATGATGTGAAGTTTAGCCTCGTAGCATTATTTGAGTTGTGACCTTTGAAAAATGGAAATAAAGCAAGTAAATGATTTTTAAACACCAAATGTAAATGTGATTTGAATATTAGAGTGTTAAAAATGTTTGTTCTTGGTCTTTGGATCTTGGAAAAAGTGTTAGGGGTTCCTTATGCTTATAATCTAAAAACACGTGAATAAATGATAATTGAAATTTAGATCTTTGGTTTTTTATGTTTTTCACATAGTGTAATATTGTAGATACATAGATAAAAACTACAACTTTCTTTCAAAACTTCAACTAGTTAGTGAAAAATTATAACTACCTGCAAAATAAATTGTTAGTGCAAAATTATAACTATACAGTGCAATAACATAATTGTTAAGATAATAATGCAACTAGAAACACAAAATCACAACTAGAAACATAAAACCATAACTAGAAATGCAAAACCACAAATAGGCATGCAAAATAGACATGAGCATAAAAATTACACTTGAACATGCAAAAACACAACTGAACATGCAAAAATGTAACTAGGGATTATAATAATGCAATGGAGCATGAAAAAATGCAACTGAGCATGCAAAAATACAATTAGGGGTTGCAATAACATGTTTCACGAGGTCAATACCATAAGTCACTTGAAAATAACACTTAGTTAATGCAATACCACTTATTTTAAGGAAAAACCATAACTACTTAATGTAATATCACAACTGCAATATCATAACTTCACATTGCAATATCACTTTTAATAGTTGAAAAATTGTAACTCTATAGAGCAATATCATAACTTCTTGTGTAACATTCGTGAGCTTCAAATATTCACTTTTTTGGTCAGAAAGCTAAGATTTTGACATTAAAAATGTTAAAAAGAGGTCTTAAAATGCCATGGGAAGAAATTTTTGGGATGTGAGTCCCACTGAGCATGATATTATGTGAATAAGGAATCTATATAGGGGATATTAGTATATTTTTATTCAAGAAAATCAAATCAAAACAAACATACTAAACACTAAAACCTTTAGCCTAGACACTAGGGAGAATATATATAACAAACACAGAATGAAAATGACTAGAAAACAAAATAAATCTTCCTTTTACCTTCTTTGTAGCTCCAAAATTGCTTGTTGAGTTGGCTTGCTTGACTATGTACTCAATAAATCTTTGTCAATTAAGATCTATTGCTCCACCTTTCCTTGAAACCTTGGTAATGTCAGTTGGCTTATCTTGGCTTGGATTATGAAATTGGCATGGTAACACTAATAGAAAAACTTCTTGCATCTATTTGAGAGTATTAACTTTACATCAA
This sequence comes from Torreya grandis, assembly GCA_037957365.1. Taxonomy (NCBI): domain Eukaryota; kingdom Viridiplantae; phylum Streptophyta; class Pinopsida; order Cupressales; family Taxaceae; genus Torreya; species Torreya grandis. Next base: position 7,001,287 of record JARHVA010000123.1, read on the forward strand.
AAGAGATTAAAGATCAATAGGTGTGGCCTTATATTTATAGCCTCCAAAGTTAATTCTCACCCAATTTAAGTTAGGTTAGGATTAAGTATGGCTGAGTTCAAACCAACCCTAGGTGAGTTGAGTCTAACCCTAGTTGAGTTAAGGAGGTGGCACGTAAATATTATTTTTAATTAATATGCATGGCTAACCAAAATAAATATTTGTTAGATATTTTGTGAGATCTTGACAAATCACAAAAGCAATAATGAAGAAGCTTGATATTTTTAGTTTTTAAATTTCCATTTTTAGATATTAATTAATTGTAAATTGATTATTTAGTTAATCATTTAATCTAGTTTAATTAGTTGATTCATTTTGATTGGTATTTTAGCTCTTTTAGGATTTTTTCAAGTTCCCCACTTAGTGGGTACAAAAGCCAAACTACCAATTATTAGGTTGCAAGGTGATTGGAGATGAATCCATGAGAGGTTATTATTGCATACATAATAATATCCCAAATAAGGATGCCTCAACATAATTTTGAGCACTAATATTTGATGTATAGATGAAATTGGGATGCTAGTGATTTTGGGGATTAATTTGCACTATTTGGTAGAAATTAGTCTGAAGTTTGGTTGGAAGCCATTTGTGGCCAAAATGAGGTTCCTACCTAATGTACCCCAAAGATCTTCAAAAATCTAGAGAATATCGAATTCATATATATTATGTCCCATATGTTGTAGTGTGGTAATACTGTAAGTTGTGTTCCATGTGTTTATATCCACCTTGAGATGTTGGTAATGAACCCCAATAATATTTTTAGGAATGGTTAAGGCTTCATACCTTATTCATTTTAAAAGATGGTTCTCTTTTGAAGAATTTGAAGTATTAGGTCTTTTTCATTTTTCAGGCACAATTTGTATGTGACCTTCACTCTTTTACTTTTGAATTTGGTTTTTCAATCTCTCAAATGATTTGTATGATAGCCAATGATCTGATGATAGTTACAATATGGTAATACTTATTTCAAAAAAAAGTCTACTACTTGATCTATGCCTATTAGGAGGTAAAGATATCATCCTATGTTCAAGTAACATATAAAGTATTGTATCAGTAGTATCTTGGTTTTATGTGATGTAGAGTCTATTATGGAGTTTTATGAGATACCTACACATTATTTACATGATTTATCTACATGTGACCCTTGTAAGGTTGACTTGATGTGTGTAGCCAAGAGGGATGTATGGAATAAAAAGCATTTACATGTTAATATGCTATTTTTTCTTTGCCTCTATCTTGATTTGGTTCTATACCCTCTACAGGTGAATTTAGCTTATATTTATCAGGTCATTTAAGTGTGAATAGGTTATGTTAAATATGTTCTAGTGGATCAAAATTATGTTTTCACAATGTCTCATCTATCATATAATGGGATATATAATCATCACTGTCATAATAATATGAAACATATCCATCTTACTACTCAATATTGACCAATAAAGGAAGCTCAACTACTTGATTTTATTATCATTGGTTCCTTTTTAAATGGTTCTTGTTCTTTATGTGCATCTCAATGTGTGGTGCTTTATTTGCATCTAGAGATAAAGAAGCCATTACTTGACTAACTTATTTAAAAATTATGTATATTCTCAATCAGAATACATTAATTAGGTTACACTACTATAGGGATGCCATCTATATTAGAATGTATTATTTTACACAATTTAAGGTTCATAATCAACATACATTTAAAATTGGGTCCCATTATTTACAAATTTTATATATCAATGTAGTGTAGATGGGATGGCCTCCATTGTATGTATCCAAGTTCTACCCAAAATCAAATTATAATATAATGACTGAGACATTACCTAAAAATTAGTTTGAATTATTTTTGTACCTATTGTTACATCCAATGTTATTCAACCAACCAAAGGGATACATGAATCATAAAGTCCTTTGATATGCGTAACTAATTTTTGAAGAAGATTGGTGCTAATACCCAAGGTGGTTAGGAAACTTATGATACAAATGTTTAGGCATGATCTATTATAAATGAACACCCTTTTGATTCATTTTTTAATGCATAATCACTTGGATGAATCAAGGAAAATCTTTCTCAATAATATCTTTGGATGGTAAATATGTTGGATCAATGGTAATTAGTTATGCATTATTTTTGAGGTCTTGCATGATATATGCAAAGCAAGTTGGTTCAATATCACTTGAAACTTGGGTATCACACAATGATTTATATAGGATATCCTTATAGATAGTGGATTGATTTAGAAGTTAGAGGATTTAAATCTTGACATGCACATTATTCAATTGGTAAATAAGGTCATATACTTTAGATTTGATCACTAGTTTTGGCTTAAGAGGTACCTGCTATATATTAATAGGTGGAATATTAGTTTGGATGCTTTTACCTTTTCAAGTAGTGACAACATGGACCGTTTAATCTAATATATGTCATGGGTGAATAATGGGTGTGAGATGGTGGCTATCATTAGAATAAGATCTAGGTGGAATAAATGGTTGAGAGCATGCACATTAGCATCTAGATATTATATTTATGGTATTAAAAAATGAATTATGAAGAAAGACTAAGTGTTTCTTTCTTTGTAAAACCCTCTCATTATATTAAAGAGTTTGCTTATTACATTGAATGATAGGTCTGATTAAATAATTACAATAACAAACCATAGCTATAATCATAATTTAGAGCCCAAAATGGGCTATAGATGCATCCATAATATAGATATTTGTAAAAAAATGAAATTTTATGTTTAAATTTTGAAACTTGCTAAATCAAAAATTAGGAATAAAAAACATAGAATCAAAAAACCTAGATCAAAATCTAGGGTTTTAGGGACCAAAAATCAGGTTCAACAAATGTTTAACCTAAATTACAACTGGTCAATATAGTATAGGGTTAAGAATATAGAAATGAATGAGCACAAATATGATAAACAGATCTATAGCAGGTCAAATAATTATAAAACTTAGATAAATAATATTCTAAATTTAAATGTTGAAATATGCTAAAAATATAAAGTAAAACTATTGATTGATATTGAAATAAATTATAAGAGTGATTAATTGGTTTACTATGTACATGAAGATATGATATGGAATGGTCTAGAAGTAGACTAGATTTGGATTCTAGATTGATCATCATATTCTAAAAATTTGCATTTTGTTTTCTCAGATGCTGTGTTAGAATTGGATAGTTACATCGATGCTGATGTCTAAGTTAGATGCATATATCTAATACATAATATTAAATGTATTTGAGTGTGACCACTTGAAACCTTATGGTTTTTATGTTGCCTTTGTTATGGTGTGTTCAAATATTATGCATAGGTTGTCACTCTTTATGAAATGATAAAATCCTAGCTTCTTTACCTTGGAATGACTGTGGGAAAAATGGGTTAGTGGGAACATGGTGTCAATATGAACCAATAACCCCTCTATCAATGGGCATTGTCTACATGGCCAATACTTGTAAGAGGAACTCAAACTTATGTAGTTCTCCCCTACGTGTTGGTTTGTGTGTGTATAAGGATGCAACATGTGATAAAAAAGTACATAGAGTGACCTAGATTATAACCTAGAAAATATGGCTCATGGAATGCTCCTTTAGTAAATCGGACATGTAGATGGGTTATCCCTATGAATAGTGTTTAAATAAGAAAGAATAGGGAAGCTTTACTCACTTGAATGTTTGATTGAAATCTTTTGGTAAGTTGCCTTGTGAGTTGATAGGTCTATGTTAGGTGAAGAATGAATGAGGATTGATATTATATATATATACCAATCTATTTTATAAATATCCCCATAAGGAAATATTATAATTTAAAATTTTATGACTTTAGAGCACTGGACACTTAATTTAACACATGACACTAACATCGACATAGGCATCTGGTTGGGACACAAGTGTTTGGGAAGCTAGAAAACAAATATAGTTCTTAAAATTATATAGGATGATAATAAGTAGGTTTATAACATTTTTCATAGCATAGAAGGCCTAGTTATCAAAATAAAATATGGTCAGACTAAGAGATAAAAAATAAGCATAAAAGATAGTAGAAGTAAGTCTTTTAGTAGTAGGAAGGTCTTAGAACTGAAGATAAAACCATGAGAATTAATTTTCAAGTTTAAAATATTGAGGTGATATATAATTTATATTTAATGTCTAAATCCACATGATGTTGTTTGGTGCTTAGAATCCTTATACTTAGAGACACCCTATAAGGTATATGTAGTGCTCTCACGTTCTAATCCATAATCAAACATTTTTTTCAAATTTTTCTTAACTTAATTAAATCTGTACACATCTTTTGAGCCCAATTTAAGAGCATACACATGAGTTTATCTCACACCAACCCAAAATAGTGGAATTAAAATTATATACATAATTAATTCTACTAGATTAACATGGCTAAATTATTGTGTTACTTTCAGTTTATTTCTCCAAGCACTTGATAGATTATGATCCTATCCTTGTGGGTTATGGGATTACAAATAAAAATCATCACTGAGGTTTCTAAAATAAGTTTCTAACTCCATTGATGGATCCAAAATACCCAAAAACCCATGGAAAAATTATAAACTTTTCCTATTATGACATTGGTGTGAAATGCAAGTCTGGATCATTGATTATAATAAAATCTCTTTTTATATAAAATTTCACATTTAATTATACTTCATATATTCACACTTATATATACATATATAGGGTCACTTTGATATCTCTACATACTATAATAATCTAGTGTCTCCATAATACTTACAAGGGCCACAAGGGTTACAAATGGGTCATAATGCTTATATAATAAAGTGATCATGATGCCCATATGGTCTTAACCAAATAGAATGCCATCAATAAAAAATTGGGACTAAAGTAACCATGTTTATCAAGGATATTATTTCAAATTTTAACTGTGACCCATATCAAATTGTATCCTTGCAATCATTGCCAATCTTCCTTGCATTGTGACCATTGCAATGGCTAACTTTAGTACAAAGATGTGAGATCTTTGAAAGTGAATGGAAAAGTTCCACTGTGCATCATTTCAAGGTCAATGGGTTACCCATAGTGAAATATTATGGAGAAATAGGATCCCTCCATGTGAAGGGCCAAGTTTTATCAAAGAGACACATCAATATATAGTGATGCATCCGCACAATCACCGGCTATCTTGAGTAAGACCTAAATAACTTAGCTCTTTTATCTCATGATTTATCCCATTTTACTAGTCATATGTTTTTTTATATAAATGATATAAACTTGTAAGATAAATCATCCCCATATCACCCTTATGTACATGAGGTTTCACCAAGATACACAAAATTATATATATTCATAATGCTAAGTTAATCACTTAATAAATCATAAGTCACTTAATAATAATACAATATTCCATAACACTATACAACTAAATAAAAATGTAATAATATATATAATGTTAATTGTAGTACATTTCATTTATACACACTTCTAAGGTGAAATTTATTTTTGAGCCTATTATAAGGATATGTATAGTGTGAGGTTGTGGGATAGTAACACATGTCATGATCACACATAGATTATGATGCAAGCAAAAATAAAATGACAAGTATTATATGTTTAAATGGTGGTCATGGTTTGAGGTGGATATCTAAGTACGTAAGTGTAGAGACACTTAACTAATGCAAATATACTCTAGAATGGTACAAAGAGTTTCTAAGTCAAATGAAAAATTTGAGGCCTCATCATTGTAATCACCATGATAATTAAGATCTCACATATTCCCAAACAATACATGCCTAGTAGGCTTTGTGAAAACTTAGCTTAGGTTTAAAATTAACTAAGTATAAGGGATTATATATAAGAGTGATGTCTATACATCATAATTGATGATGTGTGTTGGGCCCCTCATATCCTCTAATGCTGCAAGTGCTAAATACGAGAACCAAGTGTGAAGAATTTAACTTATGTTAATCTTGTGGCCATAAAGAGGTAAATTCAATACTAAGATACTTTACTAGGAACACCTTTAAAGGTTTGTATGGCTATAGAATCTATGGATTTTCTTATATTATTTAATTATCTTAGATTAATATTACTAATTCAATATCTTGGGTTAATCATATTATAATATATTAAAATTTATTATGGAAAGCCTTTACTTAGTGACAATATGTCTCATTTAGTTATTTAAGATTAATTAAATATCTTCGTTGCATCCTTAGGTCAAGAAATATTAGCTTAAAGTAAAAAGTGTTTAATGAATTATTCCATGTAATGAGATGGTGCCAAGTGGAATGATCCGATGTTCCTAGATCAAATAAGCTATTACATAAATGTAACTTATGACCCTAAGACATGATCAAAGAAAAGGAACTCAATGGTAACTTAAAAATGTATTGGCATCCTAATAGCCTCCTAATGTTGTGATATTGAACATAGTGATTGTGAAAGGCCACAAGAAGGGAATCACATCTAAGAGATCGCTTACCGACTAAAACATGCTAAATCATGTCGAAGTTGATGCATTTTAGCAATTGAAAAAAGAATTACATGTGAGAGATGAGGGAAATAAGTGGGTCCATAGGCATGAATTGGTATGGGTGTTAATAGGTTAATACAAACATAATTATATGGTTAATTAAATATAATTACATAATATCTTAAAATTATATTATTAATTGGTGTTATGTACTATAATGGAATTCAATTATTATTTTTTGTCAAAATTTAATTATGTTCAAGGCATACTAAGGTGACCTCCAATGAAACCAAAAAAATAATTCCCCTCATAAACCAAACAAATACACCCAACAACTAGAAATGATGGTGCCTATATATATTCAAACATGACACTTTAATTCAATGGTCATAAAACATAAATGGGAGTGCATCATCTTATTGTTTATCATCTTGTTGTGTATCATATTTTTATTTTACATTTTTATGATGATATATGTAAAATATGCTGAGAGATATCATTCTCAAGGTGCTTATTTCACTTATGTCACAAATCCAATATGAATAGGTGCTTCAAGAATGATATATCTTGGCATTTTTTACATAGAATTATCTAATATAGGTATGCTAGTATCATTTGTGTGTATTACATATTTATTAAATATATAATATTATTTTTTTCATAAAAATTTAATGTATAATATATATCACATTAAATCATTAAAAAGTGTAATATACATAAGATGAAAAAAAGAAAACAAAACAAATGAAGCATTTGTAAATCATCCAAAAATGTAATATATATAAGATATAAAACTTAAACTAAAGAATCATTTAATAATCATAAAAATGTGTGATACACATCACATAAAATGTCAAATAGTGAATAATTTCATATTAATAGAAACAAATTTGTGATAAGTACATGATATTATTTATCCTATAAGAATTTCAATCTCTTTTCCCCAGTTTTATATTTAGAAAGTTGTTTTTCATTTTCATCTTTTCATAGGGTCATATGTAAATGGTGGTAATATTTTTATTCCTTCCAATGAATTTACATAGGATATATCCAAAAATGTTAAATTTGTTCTTTATTTTTGGCCTATATCAATTATGGCTTTTGAAAGAGTCAGATCTTGCGATTTGCGTATTGCTAATGCCCAAGTCAACCATAAGGGTAGTTTGTTTGTGAAACCCATTTATATTAGAGTAATTAGAATTATACATGGAGTTACATATTAAAATATTATTCTGAAGTAACTATCAAACTTGACCATAACATATGTTAGTGCTTCAAATGGGGCACTTCTAGGTTTATATATTATACTTTGAATATACCCAAGAACTCCATTTACAAGACTTGTTTATATCCAAATATTAGAGGTTAACATGATAATTTCATCCTTATATATTAGTATATTCACATCAAGTTCATCATTTTGACCTTGTATTGGTGTACTGACACTGTTTAGATTGGCTGCAATGCCACATGCAACAAGTTTTTTAAATAAATGAAATTTTATTTTATTTTGGTTATGCACATTATCATTTGTGGTAAAAAAATGAATAATATTATCAGATTTTTAATTGGTAGTTGTATATATTCTAAAATTAGTTCTTGTCATCAGTAAATTCCAATCATCAATTATCAGATTTGCATCTCTCATATTTGTGAGAAGTTGACAAAACCTTTGTTAGTCCTCACTTTTTCCTTCTTGTCTAAATATATTATCCAAAGCAATAATTGTCTTGCATTATTCCCATAATAGTTTTGAATATTTATTAGTATCATATGGTGGCCTATCACTAATAAGAGGCAATTTTCCCAAATAGCCAACCAAAATCATAGATATACCTCCAAAATGCATGTCTGCATTATCAGGAAATGCGTGACAAAGTTGAGAGTCCTTATTTTGTAGCAAAGTTTGTACAATGAAGCTCATTTCATAAATCAATATGTATTTTATGTGAAAAATCTCTTCTTTTAAATTTTTTAGTCTTGTTCATTATAATTCAATGAAATATGTGATTGGGATTTGAACTTGTGAATGGATGGTTGAGACACCAATATTTAATGCTACAACTCTAGTTGGTGCAAGTAATATAAATCTTAGATTTGATTTGAGTCAAGAAAATTTATTCCATGTATGGATTATAAACATAATTTAATACCTAAAACAAGGAACTTGGAGCCATCAAACCCTCCAAAATATATAATTTTTTTCAATCTGCTTGTTTTTCTACCTATACCTTGTAGCCCTAAAAATAGGTAAACCTTCTTATGTAGAAGAGTGTATGAAATTTAATGGAAAAATAAACACATTTTTAAGGACCCATTATCCCCTTACATATTAATTCCATGTTTTAAGTTCCAAATATGAGTGGAAGTGTCTTATTTTCTACCATTTCTCTCTCAAATTAAGCCTAATTAGGTCTCCTAGGCCTAGAAAAAGAGGTCTAGCCAAAATGGCCACCCACACATGTGAAAATTGAAAAAAGTATTTGATTTAATTTACATATACAAATAAAATTCTCCATGTCAAATTTCAAGTTCTAAGGCCTTGTGTAGATGGGCCAACCACGAAATGGCCATTAGCAAGCATATATGCTTGTGTATGCTTAATAGGTAGTTTGAGATGTTTTTTTAAGAAAATTGTAGGTTTTGGTTCTTAAAAATGAATTTTTGAGACATATAACACCTTTATAAAATTCATTCCTTGATAGTGAATTCTCTTATTGCAATCATAGGCCTTCATCTAGGCTTCTTGACTTGTAAAACTGAGTTTTTCTCACCTTTTAACTAAGTGGCCAACTTGCAGGGATGGTATAAAAATTTGATAGATATGTAGAAGAGTTTTAATGATATGATAACTTCTATAAAACCCATATAAGCCTTTGGAAATGGTTTAGAGATCATTCCATAACTTATACCTCCATAAACAAGCCTTAAATTGTATAATTAACCCTATACCGTATGATATTGTACCTGCACATGTGAACTAACAATTTGAAATAGAGATCAAGAGAGTTATGAATGACATTAAAATAATTTTTAGGTCATATAATTACATTTTATGGTGTTAATAAACACATTTTATCCATCGATCTAGTTGTAGGGTTTTAAAAATGGTTTAGAGAGGTTTATGGTCCTAACAATGATATATAAAGGATAGGGGTCCATTATAAAAACCAATGCCAAGATATTAGAGTAAGGGGACCTATATAACACATCCTATGGCAATTTTTCACCTCTTTTTTATGTCCTCAATGGAGAGGATTATAGTCATTATCTATACCCTACTTATCTATCACATACATCTCATCCATATTCTTGCTCTTAAAGACAAGTTCATATTGCATAACAAGTTAACTGATCGAGCTAAAATATCATGGCTATCAATACACATTTTATGCTTGAATGTAGATGTATAATTCCACTCCACTTACCTTAGTTATCCCAAGATACCAAATCCTTATCATTGATATCATTTAGAACTCTCAATGAAAACCATTTACCTTCATAACTCTAATATTATGCTTTCTTGAAATAGCCTTATTGAGTGATTGCTGTAGGTGCACATTTTGCCCTTTTTGGCCTCTTTATGAACATAGGAAAGATATGTGACAAGATTGGTGATATGGAAAAAATGATTCCAAAACCTTCACTAACTCTCTCTCACCTTACATAAACTCAGAAAATCATTAACTTGTCACCCAAAGGACTTGATTAATATGGAAACCAAAACATGATTTTACCTTAAAACTGATAAAAAAGCTTAATCTCTACTAAAATGTGATTTAAGGTCTTCTTTCATTATTTTCTTGTACCTTGGTGGCATATAGATCATTATCATCCATTCAAGGGGATTATATCACCCTAAATGTTCATTTGACACATTCATAACACATCTTTAGGTGCACACAATCCTTTTGAAGTCTCTTTCAGTTGGTAATACATAGACTTGACTATGTTATTTAGGCATATAAGGCCTCATTGACACTCTTTCTCCTATAAGCATCAATATAAAATTCAAGACATCTAGGTTATTATTTTATGTACTTAATTTTATTACACAATTATTTCATTTCTATCATGAATCTTATGCTCATGTCATTTGCCATATTGACATCTACCTTGTTCATTAAAGTCCATGGGAGAAATCTTAAACCATCAAGCCTCTGAGTGATCTCTTTAGTCTTAAGAGAGAATGGTTTATAATAAATCATATGGAATGCATATTTTATATGAATAAAACTTCTCTCTTCATTAAGTATATGCTAAGATCATGTTAACCTCACTAAGATACTCTTACACATTATAAACTCATTAGACCTAAATTATACCTTATGAAAGACACCATCTCACTCAAGCTATCTCAAGGAAGACCCTATTCAAGATGAATGAAAATGATCCTTTTATTTTAATTTAAGAGGTGTATTTTAACTAAAAAATTAACATGATAACCCTTGGAGATAAAGACACCTAGTTGATATATCAAACATGCTTGAAAACTTCTGACTTTAATAATCAACATAAGTAATTGATTTCTTACCAAAAGACTCCTTATTAAGAAAAATTAAATGAAAATTAAAACATAAAAAAATCCTATTTGACCCTAAAATCATCCCAATATAACCATTATTATCCATTGAGTTCTGAAGTGAAGAAACAAAGGCAAACCTGGACCCTGTCTGGATGACTAGGACATAATGACCCCCTTACACTCTTAGTGATTGTTCATAAAGATGGGGGGATGAATATAAAAAAATAAAACTAAATTAAAGGTCATCAGGGTCCCTATAATTTATCAAGATATTTGGACTTGATTATGTCTCTCTTGACCGTACTGATCAAAAACTGATGGCCTTCCTAGAGTTGCCAAAGAAGTCGATAAGAGAGAAAAATCAATTTTCTACATTTTGGCACCTAAAACTCCATCCAAACCATATATTTGACCTTTAAATGAACAAATAAGGCCATGAATATTATTATAGGTCAATTTTACCTTGAATACATGTATTCACAACCTCAAAATAGGCCTTTTTATCACTAAAACTACCATAACCACTTGAAAAGCTTGATGAAACTGCTATAAAAACAATTTATTAAAACTTTTCATATCTAAATAGGTACATCATGACCTTATTATGATATTATATTTCCATTATCATGCAAATCCCACTCTAGAATACATAAAGTGATCCAAAATTCAACCAATTGGGTTATGAAGTTAGCTAAGCATACCACTAACTAGTTTAATCAATTATAAAGCATGACATGACATTGACACCATCCATGAGGCCTATCAAGATGCTCTAGAATATTTTAATTTATTGAAACATGTCAAGAGGTGATTAAACAAGTGCAAGGATATAATGAACACAACCTTAAAATCATTAAATTTACCTTAAAATTTGCTAATCAAGGTTTTAGATGACCATTTCAAAGACATTAAAAGAACAACATAATAACCAATAGGTCAAAAAACATGACAAACAAATTTTCAAGTTATAAGGGTGATAATTTGACCTATGAGGTCAAACTTGTCAACATTTTGGTGACTCAACTAGGAATCATGCTTGCTATGCTTATGAACTAGATAATTGACATCTCTTTTAGACTTATGAAATGCCTCTTACATTCTAAAATGAACACTAACAGATTTAACCAGTGACTAAAATACTCTTGACTTGAATCAAGACAATTGATTATGTAACTCAAAGATAAGAAAATAAAATACAAAAAGGTAAGGAAACTAGACTAAAAAAACACCTGTGCTAGCTAAGCACTTATTGAAAATAAAACATAAGCAAAATAATGTGCTATATATCACTTGGAGGAAAGATAAATTGACTATAACTAACTTGTAAAGAATCCTCCTCCAGGATCAAAAGGAAAGTTTTTTGGATCACTTCCTTCATGAAGTACATAATGATGTATGAAAGCATATTTGATTAAATTCTTACTTGGATGAGGAAACATCTTGACTACTAACATATTTGACATATTGTGTAATAGGTCTACATCAACAAATAGAACTCCAATGAACACATATTGGTCTTGGAATTCAAACTCTACCTTTTACTGTTCTTCTTCTTTGGAAATTGTCTCTAAGATGGCTAGATATTTATTTGTAAGACTTGATGTATCATGAAATTCATATGAATGATTGAATTAGTATATTTAGACCTTAATATCCTCTTTAAGGCTCTCAACTTATTGATATACTCTTACTAGCTGCTCAAACTCATCAAATTAAAATAGACATAATGGCATATTGGTAGTATTATCTTCAAGAGAGAGAGGTTGTTATTCCTTGAGAAATTGTGGCCAAAATATATCCACATGGTCTTCTAAGAGTACACTAAGCTATAAAAATGAGGTGAAATGATGATAAACCATGTTGAGTATTTCAAATAAATCATCATCTAGTGAGGTTGCTTCTTGAAAAGGCATATTTGTAAGAATATGTTCCTCTAGCTTATTGATTGGTTCACCAAAATTGCCTCCTATTGACTTACACAACTCACAATCACTTGGGAGAAGTGATTATCCTAATTTAAAATCTTCAAATAAATCTTCACTATGCTCTTGATTGATACGAGGGAGATCAAAAACATGATTTACCTTCTCTTACACATTTGAAATATCACGAGGGGAATCTAATTGAAGCTTTATTATAGCAAGCTCTTCAAACTCATCAAGAGGTTCTAAGATTATCTTCTCTCGCTCATTTACAACTCCCTTATCATGGTCAATAGACTAATTGAATGTTGAAACTTCTTTAATTACTTTACCTTTCTCTTCTTCATGCACAATCACACCAAAATAAAGCTCTTGAAACAAGTCGACATCTCATTTATCTTCCATTGCAACTTCTTCCTCAAGTTTGAAAGTTAAAATGCCTATGCTTTCACCAAGGGGAATACCAATAAATATTTATTCTTCATATACACTTGAATCATCACACTCTCCTTAAAAATTTCTTGTAACTATAAATTATTCATCTATCCTCCATAAAATAGGCTCCTCTTCAAGAAGGGAGATGGTGGGAGGGTGATGGATCATGAGTTTTCTTGGGAACCAAAGAAATAATCTTGTAACTTGAGGTCTTGGGGATGGTGGACTCTTGTAGGAATGCTTGGAGATAAATTAAATTGAGTTGGGATATAGATACCTAATTTTCTTCCTCATCCTCATGATTCACTCTATCAACAGATGTAGCTCGAGCTTTAGTCTCTTAAAAAATCACTCCTTTATTTTAGATGTTTTATTGAACTAATTTCCATGAGAGAACAACTATAAAAATAAGATCTTTTTTGTTTTCTTCAATTTTCTTATCTAGGCACTCCTGTTTATTCCAAGAATTAACTAATTAGTTCTAAGGTAAGAATTTGAAACTAGTAGGTTATCTTAAAGATTGATTTGTCTCTCTTGGAGGCTCACTTTGAAGATGTTCAATGACTTCATGAGGAAAAGGAGTACATGAAGGATAGTATGGGACACAATAGGGTTCTTGAAGAGGGATGGGAGGAGATTCATCCACAAGACTTGACATGTCATAACTAATAATAATATCCCAAGAAGGCCTCTAAGATGAAGTGATATTATTTTCTTGAGGAAGGGTAGGTTTATCTTGAAGGAAACTTATAACACAAGAAGTTTGACCAAGGGTAGGAGGAGATAGCTTAGGTTGTTTGGGTTGGATCTCTTAGTTCTCCCACCTCACTAACTAAGAGATCCAACCTAAACAAGGAGAATATGGATCATGGTTCTTATTTCACACAACTCATAAGTCATAACATACTAATTTTCATCTCTAACTAATGCCCACATATTCATCAATATTTTTATTGACTTTCTCATCTTCTCTATGAGGTAAAAAGGAATCACACCTAATTATTTATCCCATAGTCTCATCACCCCTTTATATTTTAACATATTTAGATTGAATGCCAAGAAGGATATGGTAGGGGAAACATTATTTTGAGTTGGAAATGGAATAGGAGGAGGTGAGTATGACTAATGCAAGTCTTTGCAAGGCTACTGAGGTATATAATTGTGGTCACATGAAGGAAAAATAGGATAGTCATGGGACTAATATGGTTCAGTATACTAATGGTAAGGCTGATTAGGATCATGGTAAAGCTGATATAGCTCATTATAAGACTAGTATGTCTCATTATAAAAATAATAAGGATCATTATAAGGCTAATATGGAAGTATACAAAGAAAATTATCTTCATACCTGGCCATCAAAATTCATCAAGATAATGAATTAAAAACACAACTTACTTGAATTAGTGCCTGAGATGTTATAACCAACTGATGGAACTTGAATATCCCATTGATGTTTTAAATGCCTCCAAATATTGATGTGTATAAAAACAACACCAACAATCCTTCCACTACTTTGGACCTTGGTCCCCTACCTAGTGCACTAAAAACTATTATCTCTCAATCTTGCACTTTTGTAAAGGTTGTTTTAGGCCTTCATAGTTTGGAGTAACATGGAGATAATCATAGGCTATGGGAGGCCTAATAATTTGATTGAATCTCTATATTATATTAGATTTATCCCATTGATGTATTAGTTAGGCTCTCTACTCTACACTACCAACTTGCTAGAGAAAAAAGGGAGGAAGATAAACTGAAAGAAAACCTATCTAACTAAGGTGATACATCAAAATATGTCCTTCACCTACCTAAAATACACTAATAAGGCTGAAATATGACATGAACCTGATTTCATTCTCAAACAAAGGGTCTCCAAACATCAATATTTCACATAGAGGTCACTAGCTTGATGCATATTCTAAGGTAAATGATCATGAGGTCTCAAAAGGACATTCATGAAGGATTACACTTGAAAAACATTAAAGGATATTAAAACACTATATGTAACCTAAAATTATGAACAATCACCTATAAATATGTAAATAAGAGAGGAAAAAATTAAAGGAAACATGCACTATCACTGTCATTCATCAATTAACTAGTAGCATACACTAGTCACAAGCATTGAAGAAGCCAAAATTATATCTTAATCAATTAATATATCCAAATACAAGTGTTTTTATGATCAAGACCTTGAAAAAACTCAAGTTAAGGATCATTAAAAATTCCAAAACTAGGCATACTTAAAGAGAAAATGAGAAAGGGAAGAGAGAGACAAAGTAAAATCCTTAAAACTAAGAAATGTGACATCCACTAGGTACTTCTCCAAATCCAACATATCACTTAATAAATTTATCCCTTCCTCTTTTTTAAAAATGGCATAATAGTTTAAGGTTAATCTTGTTCAATGTTTGAAGAAGTCTTGTACATTGATTGGTCAAGTTTGACAAGTTGAACTACCTAAATTCTTGTTTTCACACCCTATATACTAGCTTGTTTGTATTTATTGATGAATAAGTCTTCTTGTATTCATTAATTCCTTAGTTAAAACCTTCTCCTAATTAATCTATTATGTTTCTCCACCTTAAATGGCTATTATATGACTCCTTGAAGCTTGTTTAACTTTATCTCCTTGACTAGGCATAAGAGAGAAAGAAGGTCTTATTAGGAGTGTTAGAGACTGTTTCAACCCATTTGAATGTTATTTACAGATTAAAATAACTTATTATTGACCTTAAAGTGGTTTATAATATGGAAATAACATTTTATAACCTCCTTAATAACTTCTATGCCTTGACTTAGTTAATTATTCACTTGAACTCTTTTTTACGTAATGTGGCGTAGGAAATAAAAAACTTAGATTTGCTTTGAATTAGGAAAATTTATTCCATGTATCTATTATAAAAATCATTTTATACCTCTAAAAAGGTTTTTGGATCCATCAAAGACTTCAAAATATGCAATTTTATTCTATTTGCTTGCTTTTCTACCTATACCTTGTAGCCCTAAAAATAGGTAAACCTCCTTGTGCAGAAGAGTGTACAAAGTGTAATGGAAAATTAAATAGATTTTTGAGTACCTAGTATCCAATTAATGATCCATTCCAAGTTTTAAGATCCAAATTTGAGTGGAAGTGTCTTATTTTCTACCATTTTTCTCTCCAATTAGGCCTAATTAGGCCTCCTAGGCCTAAAAATAAAGTTTGGTGCAAATGGCCACCCACACATATGAAACCTACCAAAATTGTTTGATTTATTTTACCTAGTCTACAACCATGATACATGCCAAATTTCATGTTCTAAGGCCTTTTGTAGATAGGAAAACCATGAAATGGCCATTATCAAGCCTAGATGCTTGTGTATGCTTGAGAGGTAGTTTGAGATGTTTTTCATGAAAATTGTAGGTTTTGGTCCTTGGAAATTAATTTTTGAGACCTATTAAACCTTTATAAAAGTCATTACTTGAGAGTTAAGTCTCTTATTTCACTCATAGGCCTTCATCTAGGCTCCTTGACTTGCAAAATTGGGTTTTTCTCACCTTTTAACCAAGTGGCCAACTTGTACGGATGGTATAACACTTTGATAGATATTTATAAGAGTTTGGATGATATTATAACTTATATAAAACCCATATAATACTATATAAATGGTTTATATATCATTCCATAACTTATACCTCCATAAACAATCATTAAATTGCATATTTAACCCTATATCGTAGGATACTGTACCTGCACATGTAAACCAACACCTTGAAATGGAGCTCAAGAGAGTTATTAATGACATTATAATAATTTTGAGGTCATATAATTTCATTTTAGGGTGTTAATAAATAGATTTTATCAATTAAGTTAGTTGTAGGGTTTAAGAAGGGTTTATAGAGGTTTATAGTCTTAATAATGATACATAAAGGATATGGGTTCATTTCAAAAATCAATACCTAGATATTGGATTAAGGGGACATATCTAACACCTCCTATGTCCATTTATCACCATGAAACTTTTGAAATAATTTCTAAGCAAAATTCTAACCTATGCAATCTCTTAGACATGAAAATAGGGTTTTTTGAGTATCCATCTTCTTATTGATAATTCATATAGCTGTGGGATCCAAGGACTAAATAAATTATATATGTTTGAATTATGAGAACCCCTTTAACACTTATAGTACTCTATATCTACCATGTAGCTTTTTAAAAAATTTCTTAGCTCTACAAACTTGCCTCTCAGGTTGGTAGACTATTGTGAGAAGGCTGAGAAAGGTCCTTTTGGTTCTTAAGACCTCAAAACACACTTTTATAGAAAATAAGGCTCTAATCAAGATTTTAATGATCCATTAAATTATTCATAATGATCATCTATAAACACTAACCTTACAAAAGGTCAGAATTCTTGTTCTTTAATACTCAAGGATTTGTATGCAAAATAAGTTTGTTGACCCTAAAGGTCTATTCCTTGAGTTTCTCTCCTCATCATTGGATAAAAAATTGATGGAGGTATTCATAATGTTATATAAACTCTTTTTTATTGTTATACATCTAAATTTTAGTGAAAAATATGTTCTCCTCACCTTGATTTACTCTAGTAGACTGTGTCAGCTTGGGCTGAGTCTTGTTTCATTAGGTATGATGTTATTAAACACTTCCTTGAGACATGTATTCATTAAATTTTTAATTTTATATCTCATTCAAAATAAAATATATAACACTTATTACCATCTAAAGTGTGACCTTTGTCCACATTCTCACTTGGAGAAATGACTACTTGTAGGTCAGTTGCACTGGTTGTAGGTGATGTGGCTATTTCCTTGGCATATTTAGAGAAAGTAAATGAAATAAGACCTTGAATAGGTTTTTTATTCTTGTTAAAACCTATTATCAACTTTTGAAGGTATATAAACCCTCACTTATCCCTCTCACCTAAGCTTTCCTCATGTATTATAGTACACAAGCCTGACTGTAACTTCACTTTGCTTAACTGTAAATTTACTAGACCTGTGAGTGAGTTCATGAGAGATATATTATGATGAATGATTAATTGTGACCTTATGTAAAAATTTAAATTTTCCAATACAATTATTTGTTCATCCAAATTTCAAATTATCACTTATGCTTTACATCCATCTTATTGACCTTAGAGCTTAGTTGGGATGATATGTAGGTGTTCATTTGAAGTTCATAAACTTTAATGGAGAAGGTGAATAACATTAGGGCCTAGGGCCTTGAATAGGTCTACACATACCTAATTCACCTTATGACACTTCATGAAAGTGTAACACTTCAACATTTTACTCTTGCTTACTCATGTCCTCACGTGATCATATATAGGCCAACCGAATTGACTATGACTAGAGACTTCAAAAGTCAATTTGCCTTTATATTGGTACTAACCTAATTTTTTGGTCCTTAATGGATAGGATTATAGTCATTATTTATACCATACTCATCCATCACATCCATATCATCCATATTTTTTCACTTGGAGATAAGTTCATATTGCATAACAAGCTTGACTAACTGAGTTTAAATATCATGGTTGTAGGTACACATTTTTTGCTTAATTGTAGATGTAAAATTCCACTCCACTTGCCTTATTTCTCCCAAGATACCAAATTATTATAATTTATATCAATTATAACTCTTAATGAAAACCATTTACCTCCATAACTCTAATGTGATGCTTTCTTGAAATAGCCTTATTTAGTGACTGTTGTAGGTGAAAATTTTGTCTTTTTTGGCCTTTGTATGGACAAAGGAAAGATATGTGTCAAGGTTGGTGATATGAGAAAAATGATGATAAAACCTTCACTAACTCTCCCTCAGCTTACATAAAATTAAAAAATCATTAACTTGACACTCAAAGGACTTGATTAATATGGAAACCAAAACATGATTTTACCTTAAAAACTGCTAAAAAACCTTAATCTCTACTAAAATGTGCTTTAAGGTCTTCTTTCATGATTTTATTGTACCTTGGAGGAATATAGATAGTTATCATCCCTTCAAGGGGATTAGATAACCTTGAATGTTCATCTGACATAATCATAACACATCTTTCGATGCACACAATCCATTTGAAGTCTCTTTTAGTTGGTAATACACAAACTTGACTATGTTATTTAGTCATATAAGGCCTATCTGACACTCTTGATCCCATAAGTGTCAATAGAAAATTAAAGAGATATAAAGAGTTCTTAGAGTTACTTCATGTTCTTACACATTTCTTTCATTTCCCTCATGACTCTTATGTTCATGTCATCTTCCATATTCATGTTTACCTTGTTCATTAAACTCCATGCAAAAAATCTTAAACCATCATGCCTATAAGTGATCTCTTGAGTCTTAAGAGAGCATGGTTTATAATACATAATATTTAGTAACCATTTGAGATGAATCAAAATTATCTATTCATTAAACATCTACTAAGATCATGTTAACCTCACTGAGATACTCTTACACATTAGAAGTTCATTAGACTTGCAACTATACCTTGTGAAAAATAACATCTCACTCAAGCTATCTAAAGGAATACCCTATTAAATATAAAGGCACATTAAAATTTTATTTTAATTTAAAATGTGTATTATAAATAAAACATGAACTTTATAACCCTTGAATATTAAGACAGTTCATATATCAAACATGCTTGAAAATTGCTAACTTTAACAATCAACATAAGTAACCGATTTATTGACAAAATAATATTTATTAAGATAAAGTACCTAATGATTAAAAAATTAAAAATATCCTATTTTAACTTTAAATCATATCACTATAACTATTTTTATCCATCACATTCTGAAGTGAAGAAATAGAGGCAAACCTAGACCCTATCTAGATGACTAGGACATAGTGACCCCTTACACTCTTAACGATTGTTAATAAATATGGGGGGATGAACATGATAAAAAGTTACACTAATTTTAAGGTCATTAGGGTCCATATAATTTCCAAATATATTTGGACCTGAATATCTCTCTCCTGAGTATACTGAGCAAAGATTGATGGCCTTCCTAGAGTTGCCAAAGAAGTCGATAAGAGAGATAAATTAATTTTATGCATTCTGGCACTTGAAAATACATAAAAACCATGGGTTTGACATTGAAATTAACAAATAAGGTCTTTAATAGTCTTTGAGGTCAATTTTACCTTGAATACCTATACGAACAACCTTAAAATAGGCCTTTTAAAACTAAAACTACCATAACCATTTGAGAAGCATAATGAAACTACTATAAAAAGTATTCATTGGAAATTTTCATGTATTAATATGTAAATCATGAATTTATTTTGATATTATAATGACATTATCATTCAAAATCTATTCTGAAAGCCATAAATTGATCCAAAATGTAACCAACTGGGTTATGAAGTTATCTACGCATACCGCCAACCAATTTGATCAATTGTAAAGCATGACATGACATTGAAACAATAAATGAGTTTTATAAATAATACATATAATATTTTCATCACTTTAAACAATATTAAATAGGTCAAGAGGTGATTAAAAAAACATACTGTTATGATGAACACAACCTTAAACTCATCAATTTTACCTTAAACTTTGATAATCAAAGTTTTAGATGACCATTTAAAATACATTACAATAAAAACACAATAACCAATATGGAAAACAACATGACAAGATAATTTTAAAGTTATAGGGGTGATAGTTTGACCTAGGAGGTCAAAATTGTGAACAATGCATTTGTAAGCTCAAGAATAACATATCATCCTGATAGGGGTATTTCTATCTCAAAAAAATGTTCCCCAAATTTTGGTCCATAAATTATAATTATACGTGAATTTTATATATATTATAGTTAGATCCATAAAGAATTTTAGTTTTATCAAGTCTAGAATTAGGAGAAACTATAACTTTTTTTAAAAATAGACATTACTATTGTCAATCAGGAGTGCTACCCTTGTGAGAATGTGTGTTACTTCCCACTCATACTAAAATAATGGAATATATGCTAAGTGTGGATGAATTTGAAAGGGAGAGAATATCTAAATAGAAGGATATTTTCCTTGATACACTCACTAAATCTGATCCTAATCCTTCTAAGGGATGGTTCCCTTGATGCACTCACTAAATCTAATCCTAATCCTTCTAAGGGATCTTTCCCTTGATGTGCTCACTAAATCTGATCCTAATCCTTCTAAGGGATGGTTCCCTTGATGCACTAGAATTGAGATGAAAACATGGAATAAAGGTGGTGTAACAATGTTTATGACCACTTTTTATTTCAATTGACACTCTTAGAAAGGGAAGTATCTTGCACACATTCTCTTCACTTCAAATATATGAATTCTACAATAGTGTTTCACACAAAGGACTTGGAAAATCACTTTTTTCATGGAAGGAATGAAAGGTTATTGAATTCTCATCTAAACTTAGACTAAGATTGATATAGACACTTAGTATGACCTGTAGAAACTCAAATATACTATATGAAGGTATAAAAACTAGACAATAACATAGGAAAACTACTAATTCACAATGTTATATTGATGGAAATCACCATACACTTACACACAAAACTTGAAAATGGAGGAAAATAACTTATTTCTTCAATAAGTGTAGTACAAAAATTTGGAATCCTTTTATCATATACACAAAAAAAAGTGATAAGATAATGCTAGAAAAGAGAGTACAAATAGAAAATAATAAGAAAAGGGAGACAAAGCAGCCCCAAAATAAGGATGACTAGATTTATCTTTAACCTCTCAAATTTTTATGTAGTGTTTCCTACTATAGACACCTAAAATTGGCCACCGATAACCTCCAACCAGGATTTTAAACAATTTCTACCCAAAATGCACAATTTGGCCTAAAAACACTAAAACACACAAAATGATGTGAAACTGACATATTCAAATGCCGATTTTGGCCAGGGTATCCATAAATGGGGTAATGCAATTTATGGGCTAACTAACTTTGATTAGTCCATTTCAAGTCAAAATGCCAAAATTGCACCTGCATGCTCTAGACTGCTCTTTCTTATCAAATATTTTACACAAGACTTGTGCCTTTGTTACTTGTTGTTGGAAACATTCTAATTGGGAATATGTATCCAATGCATATGATGTGGACTTCCAATTCAAATGCAGTCAAATTTAGGACCAATAACAAGGTATTCTAATCAATTTGGGTAATTTTTGTACAATGTGCTTAATCATGCCTAACAACTAATTAAATCAAATCAAGGCCTAATTAGTAATTCCATGGAAACTTGTTAAATACTTGATTTTAGAAATGAATATTGAATATTTGCATCATCAAATGACCTCATTTCTTGGGAAGACATCCCTAGGCCA
This sequence comes from Torreya grandis, assembly GCA_037957365.1. Taxonomy (NCBI): domain Eukaryota; kingdom Viridiplantae; phylum Streptophyta; class Pinopsida; order Cupressales; family Taxaceae; genus Torreya; species Torreya grandis. Next base: position 7,023,964 of record JARHVA010000123.1, read on the forward strand.
TAAATGCCACAAATATCAGGATTCATGCCTCCCATGCCTTATCAATGCCTTCCATGATGCCCTCCATGCCTCTTAATTTCCCCTTATTCCAATACCATGATGAGGATAATTAAAAACTTAATTCCAAAAATTGAATTAATACTCAACCACACATCTCAATCTTGAGATGGATGGTTGAGTTTGATTCTAGTCAAATCTAAAAATCTATAAATAAGAGGCCTCACAACATCATTTCTAAGCTTAATTAGTACAAAGTTATAATGCAGGATTGGTTCCAAAAGCTTCATGAAACTAGTGTTACCATGCCAAATTGATTCCAAGCCAAACCAAACCACAAGCCAAAGGTGCCAAGAGGAGATGAAGGTAGCCACACTCTATTTAAGAAGACCTCTTGAGGCACAAGTTGAGCAAGCCACCATTACAAAGGCATTTGGAGCATCAAAGGAAGGTGAAGGAATTCTTGTATTTGATTTCTTGATTTTTTTGTTGTGCTTGTCATTTGATTTTGTTAAATAAGCTCTCCCCAGTGTCTAGGCCTAGAGATGTTATGCTATTAGTGTGTTTATTTCATTTTGTTTTCATTTTGAAACTAACACCATACTAACCATTCTCTCTTGAGTCAAATTCCTAGATCACATAATGGCATGCCCAGGGGGACTAGACACATCCTACACCTAAAGGAAATCCTTTTACAACCTTAAAAAACTTATTTAAGATTTTAAAACTCTTTAAAATTGGTTTTCTAACTTTTTTTTACCATTTTTGGTTACCACAATTTTTACACAATAACTGACATCGGCAGAAATACCGACATTAGTTACTTAGCTTAACCGATGTCAGTCAATAGAACTAACATTAGTCAGATCTTGGTTGCTTGTAACTAATGTCAGTGGTATTGACCAATGTTAGTCACTATGTTTTTCCAAAAATATAGACTCGAGACTTACTTTTCCAAAGTTGCTTGTTTAAAATTCAAAAGGGCTTCAAAGCTAAAGGATATGCTAATAATTTTTGTTGTAAGATCAAGTTTAAAATTTTATTAATACATGTTTAAATCACTTTTGCATGCTTAAAAATGGATTAGGAACCTTGTTTTGGTGATTAAGAAAGAATTTATGTGTTTTTGGTGAATGTTTTCAAAGCTTATAACTAAGACCAAGGGGTCAAATGAACACCACCAAACATTTAATTTGGGTTTAAAATTGAACACACTTGTTAATTCTTGTTTGCATTAGTTGATTAGATTGATCTTGTTTGGAAAAAAGAGGAATATTGTGTGTATGCTCTTCCATTTGTCCCCTATAGGGAACCCTTGGAATTAAAAGTGCCATTCTTATTACAAGTAGTCTAGTCCAAGGCTTAGAAAGAATGTCACCTAAAGCACTCCCAAAAAAATCACTAAAGTTTAGGTGATCTTGAAAATGACCCTAAAGTCTTTCTGTTTGCATGCTTTCTTTGTTTTGATGCAACTTTGCTTATGAGGGGGACTTCATCACCTCTCGCATGTTCTTTAGGGAAGTTTTGACTTAGGGTTTCATCTCCTGATATTGACTTCATTTGACTCTTTTTAGAGTTGCACAAGGGATGTAGTGGCACTTAGACATCAAATTATACTAAGCAAAAAATAGGATGTAGTGGTTGCAAAAAGGACTAGACCTTTTTACAACAAGCTGAGTGATATAGACCCAAAATCCATGATTTTATTTTGCATTGTTTGGCATGAAAGTCATTGTGAAATTGATTCCCATAGATCATTCAGAAACTTAATAGTTTCGTGAACCCCACATATCATACCCTTGTTAGGATTTGGATGATTATACTTAGTGTATTTTGGTCATTTATCTTACTTGGTGTTTTTGAGACTAAAACTTGTTTGTTTGTGTGTAAACCATGTCAAAACCATTTTGTCTATACGTCACTCTTTTGTCTATAGAGGTGTTATGCTAGCCATTTTACACCACACTTATGCCTTGAATTTTTTTCTAAATGTGTTTGTGTTTGTGTCATTTGATTTGTAGAGGGTAGCGTTATGATGCCCAAATTATGTCAAAATATTTTGAGCCTTTTAAGTCTTTTGAAACATAGCATTGATCACATCATTCAAGCATGCTTACACCATTAGGCTGCTTGATTTATTTCAAGACTTGTTTACCTTACACCAAAAAAACATTATTTTAAACCATTTTGTGTATAACATTTAGACCTCTGTCTTGTGCTGTCATGCTATCCAATCTTGTCTAGCTTATTTGGTCAAATCTTAGTTTTCAACGTTGAGTTTTCAATTAACCTTGTTAAGTTTGGATCCAAACATTGATTGATTTTTGTTTATGCCTCAATTCATGGGGTTGGTACATAGATCTTTTTATTTTGGGTTGCATAACTTTGGTTAATTGATTACCCAAATTTGAAAACTATTGATGGTTTGTTTGTTTAGCACCTATCCTCATCATTTTTTGTGCCTTTATTTGGGAAAACATAGTCTTTCTTCAAAGAGCCTTTTGTCTTCTACCTTATGCCAACTGATCATGTTTATGTTTGATTCCATTGGGTCTATGTTAGAGTTGTTTCCAAACTTGTTAGATTAAATCAAATCACATCATGCCTATTTTTTTTAGCCTAGATTTTGAGTCCACATTTGGACGAAAGACCTAGCAACTCAAATTTTCCCTTTTCTAGTTTAGACCTTATTTGGAACACTTTGACCTAGACCTTTGACATGCCAATTTTTATTCAGACACTTGACCTTTTATGCGTATGACATTTGACATTAGACATTTGATGTTAGACTATTTTATGCCAAGTTTTAGCAAAAAACATTTTGGAGATACAACTCCACTTTCAAACCACATTGGAGATACATATCCACCCCTTCGACCAAGTTGGACCAAGTTTGAACCATTTTTCCTTTGGATCATTTTTTAGAGTTTGTAAAACTCTAAGCCTTTTGATTTTCAAAGCTTTCATCATTTATGTAGATATGTCTAGCTACACTTATGGTGAAGTAAATTAAAATCCAAATTATGATAGAATGGCCACACAAAATGACTTTTATGGATTTTGTCAAGACCTTAATGATGCTAATATGGTTTGTGAGATAGATTTCTATCCACCTCATATTAATCATTCATGGAAACAAAGACACAAAGCAACTTACAATCCCCTTGATTGGTATGAAGAGGCTTGTGAAGAGGAATTTGAAGACCTAACTACAAATAATGTTGTTTGGGATACAAATCTATACCCGCTTTCTAATAATCAGTACATGGAACACAGTAAAAAACTAGCTTATGATCTAACTCAAGATTAAGATGATCTAGTTTATGAGGAAGACTTGGATGCTTTTGCTTGTGTAAGAAATCAAGTTTCATGATGTCCTTTTGTTATCCAATCATTAGATACCCCTAACCCTCCTCTGGACTATATGATTTATCAAGCTCCATAATATCCAAGGAATACCATTACCATTCATAGACCTAGTCATTTGGCTTGTGTGAGAAACTAGGTTTCATAACACATAACCATTTCTATACTAAGACCTCATCCATTGGTTTGTGTGAGAAACTAAGCTCTAGAACACCCCTTCATCATACTAGGACCTATTCCTTTGTCTTTTGTGAGCAATCATGCTTCACAATGCCCTATCATTACCATCTCAAGACTTTGTCCTTTGGCTTGTGTGAGAAATCTTGCTCCCCAAGGCACTCCCTTTATCCAACCAAAAGTAATTCCTCATCCATTACCAATCCCAACCAAACCTCAACCCATACAATCATTTGAAGACCAAGTTGTGTTCAAAATTGGTATCTTCTAACTCATTGAAAACCAAGGCCAAGATAACCAACCAATCAAGATGTTTTTTTTAAATCAATCACTTGTGATAAGTCAACCTATGATGAATCACCTATTTATCCTATACCAATTGTTAAGGAGTCCCACACTAATGAGCAAGTATTTTTTTGAGTCACTTCTTAATGATTATAACTGCCTTTGGGTAAATCATTACCTCGACTATGTGCCTATTTTTCAAGAGCCTCCTATTGACAAGCTAGTCTTTGAGGAGTTATCTCATGACCTATTTCCCATAATAGAGGAGTCTCACTTTGAAAAAATAGTTTTTGTGGAGTTCATCATACCATTACAGGCTGTTACTTGTCCAAAACTAAACATTTAATGAGACATCATTATAACAGAGTACCCATTAGATGAAGAATCAAATTTGGAGTCAGGTTCTATTCTTGAATTGACATTAGATTTAACATCAAAATCAAAATCTGAATCAACATCAGTCTCAACATCAGATTCAGAGTCCTTTGAGTTAGAATCAGATTTAGAAGAAGAATATGTTCATGGCTATTACAAAATTGGTTACGCATGCCTCATAGATCAATTTGAATACATTTGTGATCCTTTTACCATTTTTGAATATGAGTACTTCAGCATTGACACAAGTTCTCCAAGTATCTCCTATGAGGATTGTGCAGCCTCTCCCAATTCCATTACCATTCCATAAGCCATACCATCAACCAAGATAGCCATATTATCAACATTCCATCTCCCATAAGTTTTGATCAAGACTGACATAATCACACTTTGTTAAATTTCATCCATGGTGACATAAAATTTGAAGAAGAGCAAGGAGGATAAGACAACATTCATGTAGCATAAGAACACTGTTCTAGTGGGACCTTTTCGAAGGTGATAGGGGACAATCAAAGTTATAACTTAGCATCTTCTAAGGAGACTTTTTTGGAAGCACTAGAATATAATCAAAGTCAAAATCCAATATTCATTAGTGAAACCTTTTGGAAGGTGCTACAAGATAATCAAGATAACTTCATTGGTGAAAACCTCTTTGAGGCACCAGTAGTTGAACACAAAAGTTATTCACTACTTGATGAAGATAAAATTAAAGATCAAATCGAAATAGCTTCCTATCTACAACATAATTAGATGGTATCTACTCTCAAGATCAAACAACAAAAAAGTTTGATGGTCTTATCGAGAAAAAAAGTCTTTGGCTCCACCATAGCCAAAATTATGTTGAATCTAACATCAATAACATTACATGTGACTGAAAGTCCTGATCTTCATTTGTTTCCCCACCATTCCACATTACATTATAATTTGCCATTCCATTTCGAAATCAAACTTACCATCCATTATTTGTCATTGTTTACCATCCATGGCCACACTTTCCTTTGTAGAGGCTATAAAGATACCTTGTCTTGATGTTTGAAGGAATCAAAATCAATGACCAATGAAGATCATGAAAGCATTCTTAGAAACTAAATCTATAGGCCATTTTTGATAGATTAGCTATTAAAATGAGGTGTAGGATAACAATGAACATGATCAAGTATTCCATTTATATCATTTATTGATTAGGACATGCATCTCCCCATCAGTAGGAATAATAGAATCAAAAACCACACTTAGGACAAAAACATGTACCATACCATTTCATATTACCATGTCATTACCATTGTTACATATCCTTTTTCCATTGTCACATACTCCTACTAATTATCTCATCATCTGGGGACAACCCTCTTACCATTTTATCTAATATATCTATACCATTATTATCCTTATCAAGATCATTCCATTCTATCATTACATTCCTATCTAAACCAAAGCCTATTTTTCGTCATCCTACCCAATCCTGTTATGATCTTGGTTCATGTGGTTCTTCCCACACCTTTTGTGGGAGGATTAAATTCAATTTTTAACAATCAATCCAATCTATGTTTGAATGATAGTCTATGAAATTAGTGTGACAATTGATCTGGCAAGATATCTTTCATCCTATATCAAAGATATGTGAGCCTGATTATAACTGTCTATGGGCAAATCAGTGCCTCACTAGTCTTGCTACTAATTACAACCACCTATGTGAAAATTAGTATTATTGACCTATGTTGTTGTATCCTAGTTATAACTACCTATGGGAAAACTAGGGGTAATGCTTGTTTACCATGCATTACCACATCACCTTGCCATCACTATTTTCATTTGATTGGCCATTTGCCAGATTTGAGAACTTTTTTGGACTTAGTTGGTTTTTCCCCACTTTTTGTGTGGATGTAATTACTATTAATTGAAGTCATTTCAAGACTGTATGGGTTATGTTCAATTCATGTTGAGGTCACCTTAGTCCCCTTTTCCATACGCTCTTACCATTTTATGAGTAACCTAAGCCAAATGCTCTCACCATTTTGTGAGTAGGTATCTTGTCATTCTCTAATGAGTTAAGATACCTCAAAATTCTAAAAATATTCATAACATTTCAAAAATCCAAAAGCATTTGTCTTATCTAAGCCTAGTTAGTTATCCTCGATTTACCTTACTGGAGCATTGTCATTGTTAGGATGCTTTCTTTTGCTTTTGTTTCTAGGCTTTCTATTTGTTTGTTTATTTCAAGTTGTTTATTTGTTTGTTTATTTTCTTTCAACACTATGGCCTTGACTCAATTTATATGTGTTCATTGGGTGATTCCTTAAAAACATTATTCTTGAGTCTATCCATATTAATACATCAATATTATCATCATATTTTTATCATTAGTGTATTATTTTTGAGTTTTTATTTGATCGAGAGTTAGTCCTTATGCATATTTTGGCCAAATCTTCATGGTTTTCTATCATGAAGCCTACCATCACATGCTATAGCAAAAATTAGCTTCAATAAGGTCTACAATCAATGGAGCTGTGGAAGTTTTTCCTTGGTACCTTGGTAAATCCTTCCATCCCACCCTTGATCAAAATAACTCATTTATCCATTCTAGTTGTATCATTGTTAATCAGGATGAGCATCTCCTCATTGACAGGGACAACTAAATCATTCTATTGATCAATCTCATTCCTCTATCCATCTCTTTCATCATTTTATGCCTGCTCATATTTAATCTATATTCTAGGTTATATCATTGAGTTATGCTTGCTAATCAGCCCTAATTAGGGCACAATCATATTTAGCCAATCCAAGTTTGCTTAAATATTATAACCACCTATGGGAAAATCATTATTTTGAATTTTATTCTTGATTATAATCCCCTTTGGGCAAATCAACATCCTTTTTAAATCAATGCATGCAAGCTTTTTATCATTTGGATTAATCTCAACCATGGGTTAATTGCACTTTTCTTCTTGTTTATTTTCGAAGGACCATCAATCAATAAATGTGATGGAAACTCCCTTGAGGGGGCATCATCATAGGCTTCCCAAACTCCATTTAGAGCTTTGGTCTTCAACCATTATCTTCTTTTTGGCATACAAGCCATTTCTCATTCTTTGAGAAGACGTTACTTTGCCTATGGTTTGTAACATCTTCCCAAACAAAGGCAAACTATAGACACCTAAAAATGGCTATTGATAACCTCCAACTAGGATTCTGACCAATTTCTACCCAAAATGCACAATTTGGCCTAAAAACACTAAACCATGAAAAACGATGTGAAACTAACATATTCAAATGTTGATTTTGGCTAGGGTATCTATAAATGGGGAAATGTAATTTATGGGCCAGCTAACTTTGATCATTCCATTTTGAGTCAAGATGCAAAAATTGCATCTACATGTTCTGGACTACTCTTTCCTATCAAATCTTTTGCATAAGACTTGTGCCTTTGTTATTTGTTGTTGGAAACATTCTAAATGGGAATATGCATCAAATGCATTTGATGTGGACTTCCTATTTACATCCATTGAAATTTAGGACCAATAACAAGGCATTCTGATCAATTTGGGTAATTTGTGCACAATGTGCTTAATCATGTCTAAGAGATAATTAACCCAAATCAAGGCCTAATTAATAATTACATAGAAACTTGTTAATTACTTGTTTTTATAAATGAATATTAAATATCTATGTCATCAAATAACCTCATTTCTTGGGAAGACATTCCTAGGCCATAAATTCCACAAATATCAAGATTCATGCCTCCCATGCCTCATCAATGCCTTCCATGATGCCCTCCATGCCTCTTAATGGCCCCTTCTTCCAATGCCATAATGAGGATAATTACAAACTTAATTACAAAACTTGAATTAATATTCAACCACACATCTCAATCTTGAGATGGATGGTTGAGGTTGATCCTAATCAAAACCAAAAATATATAAATAGGAGGCATCACAACATCATTTCTAAGCTTAATTAGTGCAAAGTTATAATGCAGGATTGGTTCCAAAAGCTTCATGCAACTAGTGTTACTATGCAAAATTGATTCCAAGCCAAGCCAAGCCAAGCCAAGCCACAAGCCAAAGGTGCCAAGAGGAGATGAAGGTAGCCACACTCTATTGAAGAAGACCTCTTGAGGCACAAGCTAAGCAAGCCACCATTACAAAGGCATTTGGATCATCCAAGGAAGGTGAAGGAATTATTGTATTTGATTTCTTGCTTTTTTGTTATGCTTGTCATTTAATTTTGTTAACTAAGCTCTCCCTAGTGTTTAGGCCTAGAGATGTCATGCTATTAGTGTGTTTAGTTTATTTTGTTTTCATTTTGGAACTAACACCATACTAACCATCCTCTCTTGAGTCAAATTCCTAGATCACATCTACAGTCTGTCTTTTCACTCTTTTCCAAAAGTGACATAGAGGTAGAGTATAATTTGTTAAGGAAACTTTAAAAGGTCTTCATCATTGATTGGTCAAGCTTGACCACTTTGGAGACGCCTAAATTTCTGCTTGCACACCCTATATACTAGCTCTTGTATCCTTTTTGATGAATAAGTCACCTCATTAAGAATAGGTCCTAATAATTGATTACTTCCTACATTGAAATATTATTCTAAGCCATTCATGAGGTCTCTCCACCTTACTTGGGCTGTTAGAAGGCTCATTAATGCATCTTTGACCCTTTCAACTTGCTAGGCATAAGAGGAAAATAAGGACTTGTTAAGAGCATTAAAGACTCTTTCAACCCCTTTGAATGTTATTTACAACTAAAAATTACTTATTACTAACATCCAAGTGGTGTGGAATAGAGAAACAACATTGTATAACCTCAATAACTTCTATGCCTTGACTTAGTTATTTATTCACTTTGATTTAATTTTTTTTGGGAATAATGTAGTTTTATTCTTATTTTAGTTAAGGATATAGATTAATAAATTAGTAAAGAATATAGTAATAATTATAGTTCTAATTTTTTTAATTGTTTATCTTTTTAACCTTTCTAAAAATATCAATAAATAGGAATAAATATAACTTAGATGGAAATAGACTGAGATGGCTAATACAGAGGTTGAAAGTGGTTGTGTAGGACTGGAAAAGTGTCATAAACCTAACTTTGGATTTCATTTAGTGAAAAGATAGGAGTTCTAAAAAGTTTATGCTTTAGTGTTTGGCAATATTTTCCATTCTTATTGCTATTAACCAAACTAATCATAAATACTTGAAACTTTTTGGGTACTTGCGTTGTGCCTGTGTGAGCATACCTATGAAAAATTGAATGCTATTTGTTGATGAAACTCATTATGGATATGATTTTTTATTCAAACCCTAAACCTCCATCATAATTGATAAAATGATATTTGAGCCACTTGAGAAATAGGGGTTTAGTGTGTAAGATGTACTAAACATGCAATTCACACCCATTATGTGGGCATACTACCTACATACCAATATTTTGAAGAGGGATCAAGCCATATGTAGTTATCCCACCTAACATGATTTTTGTAATAGTGTGATGTAGATGTAAATGCTAATTTGATAGTGTTTGAATTGGTTAGGGATTGGTATGAAGATTTGAGTATGTTTATAGCTATCTTGGGTGGCTATGTGCAGATAATAAGGAAGTTTACCTTAGTGATTTATTTGTATTCTTGATTGTTTTGTAAGTTTGGTCACCTCCCTTTTAAATGAGATTTGAGTAGGATTTTATTGAGAATAATTGGTCATGGTTCAAATGTATTCACACTAGGATAACCTAATCATGGATAAGAACCAGATGAAAATGACCATTGGGGCTCAAAATAAAAAAGGATAGGAGCATAAAAAATAGGACACTTTAGTGTCTGATGCTATAGTCCAAATGGGGTGCTCCTATATTATAGGCTCAGGACCTTGGAGAATAGGATTGGCATGGGGAATATTGTCTAGTTGAAGTAGAATCAGGGTTAAGAAGGTTCTAGATGATTGGTAATGAGCAAAAAGGTACCTATAAGGGTCGTAAGAGCATGCAAAAAGGACCTATGGATGGGGTGTCAAAAGACACACTTAAACAACCAATTTGGACATTTTATATGACTACATTTACCACCCCCCCGCCCCCCCCCCCCCCCCCCCACTTTATTCTAGTGATTCAACAAAATAAAATACTAGGATAAGGGAAAATTAGAAAGTGTACTTGAACTTACTTGTAAGGGTAAAGCCTATGAAGATGTGTGATGTTGAGTGTGATTAGAGAGAGCACAGTGTGAAGCATACATCTGTAAGAGAAAATAAGGATTAGATCAGTTCTTACTAGACATGCTATGTCTAAAATAAGAATGTATAAAGTCTGGGTAAAAGAGAGAGGAATATAAAGGAATGATTATAGCTCACTAGGTATGTAAACCAATACAAAACCTATTATGATGTTGAGTGATGATAGGTATGTGTTGTATTAAGAGTAATATCATGAATAGAGCTAAGTGCTCAATTCCCTAAGGGTGGATGAAGAATACAAGGGATATCCCTTTATAGCTATCCTCACCCACTAAGTGTGAATATATTTGATCATGCATGTGTTAATCAATGTTTGGACCATGTATCCAATCTTTCTAAGTAGGTGGCTCAAGAATATAGAGGCTAGCTATTCCTTTGGCTCCATTGTTTCCCACTAAGTGTGAACTAAGAATTGATACCAATATGAATGTGTGTCATATGAGATGGCTCATGAATCCCATGAATTGTCTATAATATGAAAATGTATCATGGATAACCAAATGTGTATTGAGAACTAGGCCAATCTTGGCTACTATGAAAGGTGGAGATTAGGCTTGTATGAAAGCCACTCCAAAATGATGCCAACCACTTATATATGGACTAAGGTATGCAACTACTAAGAATACCTAGGTAATAAAATGAATTGGAAAGAAAATAAGGTAAATGTGATGTGTACATTGCCCCCAATTACTAGTGTCTGTAATATGGATTCTAATCTAGAAGTTGTACCCACTGCCCAATATGAAATTGGAAGCGAGAGCCATTATGTTGTGCATGATGCCACCTATATCTAGATAATATGAGTAAAATTTTACTAAAATTTCCCAATATAAATTGAATTTTAGTTGACAAAAATATAATTAACCTTACCTTTTTGTCTATTTTTAAAAATTCTAGGTTTTTGGTTGTTTGGACAGGAGTGCCAAAAAGTGGACACTTTACTATCTGATGTTGTAGTCCAAATATGGTGCTCTTGTCATTTACTATTTTTGATAACTATTTTATATTCTTCACTATTTTTTTGGTCTATTTTGAATGTTTTAAATTTTTATTATTGTTTTGAGTGTTCTAAAAATTGATTTTGACTAGTAGAGGGCTTTAATCTCTGTGACAAAACCTCCATTTGTTGCCCCCTCTTTTGAGGATAAGAATGAAGACCCTGTAATGACTACCCTCAAAAGAAATAGCCTTATAAGTGTTGTTATGCTATGAAATACATGATATAATAATGATGATTGAAAAGATATCTCAAGTTATAGTATAGTTTGCATTGGATATTGTTAGATCAACAGGTCTATGCCTAGATAGATGTAACAATGTAATGACATGTGCAGTATACTAAAATAAAATTAAAACTCTTGTTAGTTGTTAGTTGTCAAGGAGGGATATAGAATTATGTTCATCATGGCATATAAGAAGGCAAGATAATGCATGATGTGGATCATGGTATTTCAAACAACTGAGAAGCAAACAAGCAAACAAACATGCCAGACAAGAAGCATACAAAAGAGGCCAAGGGGCCAAGAAAACAAGGGGCATGGGCACATGTCACTGAAACTAGGAAATTAAGCATACAAGGCATGTTCAAATGCCTAAATACATATACAATTACAAAAAATTAAGATTGACATGAGGACCATAAGCACATACAAGAGTACAAGCAAAGGAAATTGGCAAATGTCCTAAGGCACACACAAGTAACAATATAAGAATTGACAAATGAAATCACATATAGCTACTCAAAGCAAGAAAGGAAGACTTGTAAATGCTTGAAATACTATAACATCTAACTAATCAAAGAAAGAAGTGAAAGTATGTAAAACATGTAGTAAAAGGCTAGGTAGATGCTAAGAAATACATAAGTGCTATATATTAGTGAGTATCAATATAATAATATATGTAATCTAGTAATTAATGTACATCAACATGATAGTAGAGTGTGTATTATAGGAATGATATAACCTGGATGGTATAGTCATATATAAAATGCCCTCAATGGGTCGATATGTCAATGTATGTATCTAATGTATAAGTAAGATGCCCCCTCAATCGGTAGAGTAAAGAAATCAAGGATTTGGGTACCACTTCACACACTCAAATATGATAAAATGAATCATGGTAATGTAGATAAATCAACAAACAATAACATAGAATAATAAAATGTAAGTCTAACATGGAAGTAGAAATGTAAAGCATAGATAATGCATGCAATTTACAATTTTTTGGTGTTTTGATTTGTTTGAATGTTTTTATATTTTAACATATTATATTTTTTTGGGTATTTTGAAATAAGCTATTTACAAGTAATCATAAGGAAATTATGTACAAGAAAGATAAGAAATCATGTACAAGTAAGCTGAGAAATTATGTATAAAAAAGACTGAGAAGAAATGATACTAACTGATGAGTCTCATAAGAGACTCCCTATCATGGTATCCTATATCAAGGAGAGGGATTGTGCATGATTGTGAAGCATGATGGAAGGGCTCAGACTATGACTCTAAGAGTTGTGTATGCTGTAAGTGCTTTGAAATATCTATAATGGAAACTGATTGTGGGGTCCCCCTATAACTCTAAGAAGTGGATGCAACTATGGGGCTCTTAGGGACCCATCTAGTAGTATATAAGCTCTCTGAAAATGTGCTTTGTGTGTAGAGGCATGAGAACTCAATGATACTACCTTGGGTGTGAATACTGTAGATGGAAACTGTCTAGATTTTTGAAACTATCATTGATTTAGTGGTCGCTCTAAGAGAGGCCATCATGGAAGTGTATGAAATCTCTATGATGGTGAGGGAGGTCTTGATTGTGTCTCAATTTTAACTAGAGGAAGAACTATAACTGGTGAAGAAGCTGAAACTAGTGAATACAGAGTAGGAGATGGCTCTGAAGTAGGGAGTGGTAACTCATATGAAACTCTACCAACTATGACAACCTGATTAGTATGAATTTATTTCACACATCTATGAACTATAGAAGGTATTGAATGAAGTTTATGGATCCATGGTCGACCAAGAAACATGTCAAAGACTCATGCATTGGGAACAATAGAAAATGGTGTGGTCATATGTGATGGACCAACCTATAGAGGAAGTATAATCTCACCCAATGAACTCTATGTGTGCCCATTGAATCCATTGATAACTGTGTCCATTGGGGTGATATCCTACTTTGAATATCCTAAATGATAAATTAATGTCATAGTGCACATATTCAAACTAGATCCATTGTCTATGAGAATACTATGAATGAAATGGTTATCAATGTAGGCTATGATAAAGAGTGCATAGTAATCTGAATCATCTTTAACTATCTCCTACTCTGAAAAGGAGATCAAAGGTCTAGATGGAACTCTAGAATTATACACACTAATCATGTTGCTCAAAAGATGTGACTCAACTGAAGGTGTTTGGTATGTAGCTAGTGGAGGATGTGAATGATATGCATGGTTAACACCTAATATGCCATCTGTCTCCTATTTAGAATGTTATGGGAAAGGATCTAAGAAATTTTTTAGAGCCTTGACCTATGTTTGCTTCGCTTGAGGAGGCTCAACTAGAGTGCCAAGATCAATAAGGTTGACATCTATCAAGTCCTGTTCTTGTGTCATAAACTAATGCATCTATTCATTATGTGGCCTAGTGCCCTATGAAAATCATTCTATGCATTTTGATCATATCATCATGGAAGAGGATTTGTTGTATCAACTTCCTAAATAGGAGGGAAATATATGATATTGCATTCCAATAGCTACTGTAAGACTTTGGCTAGAGATACTGGTAGATTGGTAAAGGCTCACCAAGGAGGCATTGATAAAACTACTCCATGAAGGGGCTCTAAAACCACATTGACTATAGGTTTATTTTGAATTTTGATATCATTAACCTTACTTTGTATGGGACTTTACTATTACTCTTTTTTTTAATTTTTGATGTGCTTATGTACTTGAGTTTTCCCATTGAAAATAATTTGACTTCCCTTTCCTTTAGTGTATGACATAATTCAGTGAAAGAAGATTTATTTTTGAAAATGATTGACTCTTGCAAAGTAGGAAAAAGACTCTGTTTGAAGAGATCTTGTAATTCTTGATTAGTCATGGGGCTAGTCATTTTATCCGAGATAGTCTTATATCTAAGAACATAATTTATGAGATGCTCATTTGGCCTTTGTTTTTGTTATGAAACTTGGGCATAAGAAACCTTGTCACATATGTTAATGATGAAATGAGCTAAGAACGTGTTAGCAAAAGGATTGAATGCATTGAACAACTGATTTGGTAGACTATAGAACTATTATAGAGCATAATCCTTTAAAATATATAGAAACAACTTGGTTAGTAACCAGTCATTTGGCACAAGGTCAAAGCATGATACTTGAAAATATCTCAAGTGTGTCTCTAGATCACCCTTGCCATCATATAGAGTGAGCTTGGGTTGAACAAAACCTAACGGTAAGGGTGTAGAAGTAATATGGTGTGTCAATGATGTATGAAATAGAGTAAAAGAGTCCAAAGCTTGTGTTGGTCTAGAGGCACCTTGCTCAAGATGTATCAACTTAGATTGAAGATATTTGATCTCTTGCACAAGGGTATCCACATCAAGAGGAAAAGATATACTAGCTGTAACTGGTGGTGACACATATGAAGGTTGGGATGCTATAGGGGGTTGTTGAGACATAGTTGCCCTCATAGTGTCATTTTTAATTAGTTGTTATATGGTTTGAGATGATTGACCATTGTTTGCTTTTTATTATTCTTATTGTAGTATTTTAAGCATATCATCTTCCAGATCAATATTTGTAGTTAAAAGGTCTTTAATTTCCCTCTTATCAGTTTCATCAAAGCTAATATATTGGGCCATTGTTAAAGTAGGAAAATAAAGTGAAAGTGGATTGGATTTTTTGTAATAAGTTATAATAAAAATGTGATAAAAGGAAAGTACTGAATATAAGAAATGTAAAGTCCTAAAAACAACAAACTAGAATATTCATAAAAAGGATACGAAGCTCACTAACATGTACGGTGATACCTCAAAAACATAGGGACCTAGTATATTTAACTAGGGTTTTAAAGAAATTATTTTTAAAATTACTATGGTGAATTTTAAAAATTAAATGTGAAATTCTGATTTATATATGCAGGAAAAATTTAGAAGAATATTGCTAAAATTAGAAAGGAATTTTCCCTATGGTTTTTAGGGTTTTCATGTACAAACAAAGTAAGTTGGGTTCACCAAATGATTTAAATTTTTTGGGAATAATGAAATTTTATTCCTATTTTAGTTAAGATTCTGGATTAATAAATCAGTATAGAATATAGAAATAATTATAGTCCTTATTTGTGTAATTATTTATCTTTTTCACCTTTCTAAAAATAACAATAAATAGGAATAAATATAACTTATCTAGAAACAAACTCAGATGACTAATACAAAGATTAAAAATGGTTGTGCAGGACTAGGAAGGTCTCATAAACTTGAATATGGCTTTCATTCAGTGAAAGGAAAGGAACACTAAAAAGTGGATGCTTTAGTGTTTAGTGCTATTGTCCATTCCTATTATTGTTATCCAACCTGATCATAGAGACTTGAAACATTTTGGGTAGTTGTGTTATGCCTATGTGAGCATGCTTATAAAAAATCAAGTTCTAGTTGTTGACGAAACTCATTGTAGAGATAATTTTGTCTTCAAAACCTAACCCTCTATCATACTTGATAATATGATATTTGAGCCACTTGAGAAATAAAGGGGGTTAGTGTGTAAGATATAATAAATGTGAAATCCACAACCCTTGTGTGGGCACACTACCTACATACCAATACTCTGAAGAGGGATCAAGACATATGTAGTTCTCCCACCTAACGTGCTTTGTGCAATAGTGTTATGTGGATGCAAATGCCAATTTGATAGTGTTTGAGGTGGCTAGGGATTGGTATGAGGATTTGAGTATGTTTTTAGCTATCTTGGGTGATTGTGTGTAGAGAATAGGGAACTTTGCCTTTTTTTTATATTATTTCTTACTTCATAAGTTTGTTCACCTCCCCTATAAATGAGCTTTGAGTGGGATTTTATAGGGAACAATTGGTCATGGGTCAAATGTATTCATGCTAAGCTAACCTAATTAAGGATAAGGATAGAATGAAAATGACTATTGGGACTCAAAGTAAAAAAGGATAGGAGCATCAAAAATGGGAAAATTTGGTGCCCAGTGCTATAGTCCAAATGGGACCCTCTTATCTTACAGGCTCGAGACCTAGAGGTACAAGATTGGCATAGGTAATACTATCTAGATGAGGTGGAATTAGGGTTTAGAAGGTTTCAAATTACTTGTAATGAGAAAAAATGTGCCTAAAAGTGTCACAAGAGCATGCAAAAAGGACCTATGGATGGGGTGTCACCATCTACACTCAAAGTACCAATTTGGACATTTTATTGACTACACACTTGAACTCCTTAAGTAATGTGGTGTAAGAAAAAGAAAAGTTGTATTTGCTTTGAATCAAGAAAATTTACTCCATGTATGGCTTTTCAACATCATTTTAGACATGTAAAAAGGTGCTTAGAGCCATTAAACCCTAAAAAATATGCAATTGTATTCCATTTACTTGCTTTTCTAGCCATTTCTTATAGCCCTAAAAATAGGTAAACCTCCTTGTGCATAAAGGTGTATGGACTTATGAGAAAACTAAACACATTTTTGAGGACCTTCTATCCCATTACATCTCCATTCCAATTTTTAATATTCAAATCTGAGTGGAAGTGTCTATTTTTTGCCATTTTTCTCTCTAATTAGGCCTAAAAATAGAGATTTGGCCCAAATGGTCACCCACACATGTGAAAATTACCAAAATATTTGATTCATTTTACCTGGCCTAAGACCATACTCCATGTCAAATTTAAAGTTATGGGGCCTTGTGTAGATGGGTAAACCATGAAATGGTCAGTGGCAAGCCTAGATGCTTGTATATGCTTGAGGGTTAGTTTGAGATGTTTTTCATGAAACTTGTGGTTTTTGGTGCTTGAACATGACTTGTTGATACATTTAAAACCTTTATACAACTATTTCCTTGATATTAAAGTCCTTTATTGCACTCATAGGCCTTCATTTAGGCTTCTTGGCTTTCAAAATTTGGATTTTCACATCTTTTGACCAAGTGACCAACTTATAGGGATAGTTTAATAATTTGAGGGAATTTTAGAAGAGTTTTTATGATTTTAGAACTGCTATTAAGCCCATATAATCCTTTTTAATTTGTTTATATATCACTCTACAATTTATACCTCCACAAATAAGCCTTAAACTACATATTTTGCTTTATTTTGTATGGTACTATACTTGCACATGTGAGCCAACACATTAAAGTGAAGATACAAAGAGTTTTGAATGACATTAGGATCATTTTGAGGTCAAATCATACCATTTTAGGGAATTAATAATTATATTTCATCCATCAGGTCACTTGTAAGGTTTAAGAAGGGTTTAGAGAGGTTTATGGTCTTAGCAATGATTCATAAAGGACAGGGGTCCATCCAAAAAATAAATTCTAGGAATTTATATCAGGGGGATCCCTCTAACATCCCATATGGGCTTTATTTCCCATGCAAAACTTCATGAAAGTTCTAAGTAAAAAATCTAACCCATTCGAGCTCTTTGTCATGCAAAATAGGGTTTTCAATCTTCTTGTTGATTGTTAATACATTTAAAAGACCAAGAAAATGTTATATGTTTGAATTATGGGACACCATATATTACCTCAAGTAACCTCTAGCTTCCATTCAACTTTTTTAAGAAGTTCTAAGCTCTACAAACTTGCCTCTCTGGCTGGTAGACTACTGTGAGAAGGCAAGAAAGGTCCTTTTGGGTCTTGAGACCTCAAAACACACTTTAATAGTAAATAAATCCATAAAAAGGTTTTTAATGACCCATTAAATGATTCATAATGATACTTCATAAACACTAACCTTCCAAAAGGTTTGAAACCTTGTTTTTCACTACTCAAGGGTTTTTATGCAAACTGAGTTTGTTGACCCTAGAGGTCTATTTCTTGAGTTTTCTCTCCTCATAAACTAAATGAAAACTTTATGAAGTTATTAATTAATTTCATCTACATACCTTTTGACCATTATACATTCAATTATAGTGAGAAAGATGCTATCTTCACTTTGTTATGGAGTAGGCCTCTATGTATTCAATGGATTGTATTTCTTGATTGAGAAAGCTTAGGCTTGAAACTTTCATTGAGTCCAAATTTATAGTGTTTCAAATAGATACAAGTACCTTAAACACTTTATTTCAAAGCTCCTATAACTTCATTATAACACTAATTATATTTTCATAAGTGTGACCTCTCTCTATATGCTTACTCCAAGAAAAGATTGCCTGTAGGTGTTGTACTGGTTGTAGGTGACTTTCATTATTTACTTGGATTTTATGGATAAAGTGAATATAAGAATACCTTTGATATGTATTTGAAACTATTCAAAACTCCTTTTCACCTTATGAAAATCTCTAAACCCCTCACTTCTTCCTATCACACAATCTTTCCTCATGCATTGTAATACACAGGCTGACTGTAACTTCACTTTGCTTGACTGTAACTCTAATAGACCTATGAGTGAGTTAATGAGAGACCTCTTGATTTACATATTTATTTTTAACCTTATGTCCAACTTCACACTCTAATAAATTATTTTTCATCCAAAGTTCAATTTCATCACTGTACTCTTTCATCTTCATGTTATTGACCTTGGAAACACTTGAGCTGGTTAAATTGACATATATATGTTCATTTTAAGTTTAATATTATTTAATGGAGAATTTTAATATCATTAAGACCTTTAATAGGTATTTAAAAACCTATTTCACCTCATGACACCTTGCAAAAGAGTGACACTTCAACCTCTTCCTCCTACTTACTTATGTTCTCATGTGGCCACATATAGGCCAAGTTAATGATGGTGATTGTAGACTTCAAAAGTCAATTTTAATTTCTCATGGAAATATCCTATTTTTGTCTTCAATGGGGAATGTTAAATTAATTATCTATACCCTACTCATCCATCATATCCATCTTCCTAACCTTCTCACAAGTTCATATTTCATAATAAGCCTACTATTTTAGCCAAAATCCATTGTTGTAGATGCACATTTAATGGTTGGTACAATATAGATGTAAAATTATACTCAATTTACTTCATGCTCCCAAGATATATAATGCTTATAATTTTATCATTTACAACTCCAAATGAAAAAAATTTACCATCCATAACTCTACTATGATTCTTTCTTTTAAACTATGACTATTGTAGGTGTGCATTTTTCCCATTGTATGGATAAAGGAAAAACATGTGACAAGGTTGGTGATATGAAAAACATGATTCCAAAACCAATTATTAAATATAACTCACCTTACCAACTTGGATAAGCATTCAAATATCTTTATTAATAAGGAAAAAAAAACATGATCTTTACCTTAAAAATTGTTAAGAAACCTTATTCTCTGCTAAACAAGGTTTTCTGGTCTTATTTTATGATTTTGACTTATACCTTGGGGTAATTTAGACCATTATCATCAATTAAATGGGATTATATCAATATTAATTTTCATTTTACAACTTTATAACACATCATTAAGAGCACATAGTCCTTTAGAAATCTTTTTCAGTTGGTAATACAATAATAAACAAATTTAGTTGTGTTATTCAGACACATAAGGCTCCAAATAGATCTCTTTCTCCTATAAGTATCATTATAAAATAAAAAACCCCTAGATAATTACTATAGATACTTCATGTAATTCCACATTTATTTTATTTTCCTCATGACTCTTGTACTTATGTCATTTGCCATTTTGACCTCTACTTGCTCATTAGACCTATAAGTGTTCTTTTGAGCTTTAAGAGAGCATGGTCTTAGGATGTCATATGGATTATATTATCAAGGTAGAGAAATAATTTATCACCTTTTTTAAACTCATGTTTTAAATCCTCCAATATCATGCTAACCTCATTAAGATACTCTTCTACATTTATAAGCTTATTGACTGCAACTATACCTTGTGAAAGACACCATCTCACTCAAGATACTTCAAGGAAAACCCTATTAAAGATGAAGAAACATGACCATTTTGTTTGAATTTAATGGTTATATTATAATTTAAACATGAAATTTATAACCCTTTAATATGAATACACTCAATTGATATATCAAACATACTTGAAAATTACTAACCTTAATAATCAACCTAGGAAACCAATTTTTTTGTCAAAAGACTCTTTATAAAGATAAAGTACCTAATGAGTATATAATGAAAAAGGTATTATTTTATGATAAAATCATCCCACTATAAACATTTTTCTCCTTATAGTCTTGAAATGAAGAAACAGAGGTAAACTTGGACCCTATTTGGATGATTAGAACATAATGCTCTCTCTTTCTTGACCGTACTAAGCAAAAATCGATGGCCTTTCTAGAACTACCAAAGAAGTTGATAGGAGAGATAAATTAGTTTTATGAATTTTAACACCTAAAAATCCTTCCAAACCATGTATTTTACATTTAAATTAACAAATAAGGTCTTGAATATGGATGTAGGTAAATTTTACCTTGAATACCTGTACAGATAGACTTAAAATAGGACTTTTTTGTATTAAAACTACCAAACCCATTTATAAAAATTGATGAAACTATTTAAAAAGTATTAATTAGACCTTTTCATGTTTTAATAGATACATCATTTCCTTATTTTGATATTATACTTCCATTATAGTGCAAAACCTGCTCTAGAAGCCAAAAAGTGATCCAAAATGCAACCAACTGGGTTATGAAGTTAGTCAATCATATCACCAACTAGTTTGATCAATTGTAAAGCATGACATGATCTTGACACAATCCATGAGGATTATAAAGATGATTTTAACTCTTTTCATCTTATTGTAACAACTTGAAACTAGTGAAGAGGTGACTAAACAAGCATAAAGCTATGATGAACATAACCTTAAACCCATCAAATTTACCTTAAATTTTGATAATCAAGGTTTTAGATGACCATTTCAAATACATTAAAATAAATACGTAATAACCAATTATGAAAACAACATGACAAGCAACGTTTTAAGTTATAGGGGTGAAAATTTGACCTGTGAGATCAAAATTGTCAACATTTTGGTGACTCGGCTGGAGAGCATGCATGCTATGCTTATGAACCAAAAAATTGAAATATCTCTTAAATTCTAAAATTAACACTAAAATCTGATCAATGAATACAAGACTCTTGAGTTTAAATAAGATAACTATTTATCCACTAAAAATAAGGAAAAAAGACACACAAAATAAGGGAAACCAACTAACAAGACACATTTGAAACAAAAAAAAAACAAACAAATGTGCTAGGATAACACTTAGAGTAAATCAATCAAACAAACTATGTACAAAATAACTTATCTCTCAATAGCAATGTTTCAGATGTATCTCACTGACTAGGATTAGAATCTCCTCACCATCCACCTTAATAAGTTGAAAAACATTGTTGGATTTGCACATGGAGATTGTGTAAGGACCACTCCAAAGGGAGTAAAACTTGGTGTACCTTCCTGGTTTAGCTTTGTCCTCATCCCACTTGATAACCAAGTCTCCTTCTTTGAAACTCCTTGATGATGCTCCTTTGTCAAAGGTTCTCTTAACCCTTGCTTGATGAGATTCCATGGCCAATATGGACTAATTTATAATTTATTCTAGCTTCATAATCTCATTATACCTTACTTCCATTGGTTCATTCTCCAACAACTCTAGTTGGTGCATTAATTCCAAAGCACAAAAATCAAGTGAGATGGGCAACCTTGATTCCTTTCCATAAACCAACTTGTATGGTGAATTAGCTATAAATATTTTGTAGGTGATCTTTTCAGCCCATATATTTGACTTAATCTTAAAATGCTATGTTCTCTAATTTTATTCAATGTTCCTTCTTATAATATTCAATAGATTCTTGTTGGTGGACTCAATAAGGCCATTGCCTTGTGGGTAGTAGTTTGATGAAGTTATAAGGTATACACCATGTTGGACATCCCATTGACCAATCCTATCTTCCAAAAAATACATGGCATTGTCTAAAATAATGGTAGAGGGAAGGCAAAATCTCATAAGTAAACCTTCATAAAAATATAGCACACTAGA
Source organism: Torreya grandis (assembly GCA_037957365.1). Classification (NCBI taxonomy): domain Eukaryota; kingdom Viridiplantae; phylum Streptophyta; class Pinopsida; order Cupressales; family Taxaceae; genus Torreya; species Torreya grandis. The sequence goes on from JARHVA010000123.1 coordinate 7,046,566, forward strand.
TTCATTTGATTCCTTCAAAACTACTGTCTCTATCCATTTGGTGAAGTAATCAGTGGTAGTAAGAATCCACTTATGACCCAAGATTTAAGGTAAATTAATGAGGCCAATGAAGTCTAAACCCCATTGGATAAAAGGTTGATCCACTGAAATTGGTTGGAGAGGTAAGGAAACAAGTATTTGTTTTCCTATAAACATGATACATTGCTTGCATTTCTTCACCCAAGCATGACAATCTTTGAATTTTCTTGGCCAGTAGTACTCACCTCTCATGATATTAAGGGTTTTAGTTATTGCTAATAAATGGACTCCACCATGTCCATCATAGAACTATTAAATCAATCTTTATATTTGGCTTAGCTCTATGCACCTTAACAACATACAATTGATTTCATTCTTGAAAAGTACACCATCAACAAGGAGAAAATGAATGGACTGCAATCTAAAATAACTTCTCCTTAATGAACTTATGTTAGGAGGATAGAAACCATCTTGGAGGTACCTTACCAAGTCTTGAAACCAAATTGAAGATGATGTATGATAAGTTGTAACTTATTTATTATTGAGCTCAAAAATTGCCTTCTTATTCTCTTGCAAGTCTTGGGCTAGGTGTTTACATAATCCTTTGCCTCTAATCAATTTAGTGACCTTTATTTCAACATCATACTCCATCACTCTTATTATTTAACCTAAACTCTTCTCATTTATGTCCTTTTTCAAAAATAACTCCTTGATACTTGGTTGAGAAACCATTGGATATATCATGTTGTTAGATAACAAGTGTCTAAACTTCTTAAAATATATGATTATTGAAAGGACACACTTATTTACATAGGTATACCTTGTATCATAATCTTCCAAGCCTTGACTGAGAAATCTATTCACTGCTCCAAATCTTGTTGATTTTATTGCATGAGTATACCTAAAATGGTGTCCACATTAGCATATTTATACAAGATTAAATCTTTTAAAAAATCAGTATTAATGAGGGTAGGATCACTAGCTATCACTTATTTGATCTCTTCAAAACTCCTAATGCACTCCTTAGTCTAACTAAATATTTGATTCTTCTTAAGAATGGATGTGAGTGGATTTTATAAAGTTAAAAAATAAAAAATGTATCTCCTTATTAAATTTATCTTGCCTATAAAATTTTGAAATGCCTTCTTATGTTTAGGCTAAGATAAAACAAGTATAAAGTCTATCCTCTCAATATCAATCCTTAAACCATGCTTGGAAACCACATGTCCAAGAAGCTTACCTTCATATACTAAAAATAAAAATTTCTTGGGGTTAATAAATGCCACAAATTGTCTACATATCTCAAGTACTTCCTTAAGATGAACCATGTGTTCTCTTGCACTCTTTGAAAATGTAGTAATGCCATCTAAGTATATAAGAACAAACTTATTGATTAGATCTTGGAATGCCATATCCATGTATCTCTAAAAGGTTATGCTAGCATTAAAAAAAATGAATGAAATTTTATTGTAGGTAAACTTCCCCCAGTTGTTCATGAAGGTTATCTTAAACAAATCTTCCTTGTTAACAAGAATGTAGTTATATCGACTATAACCATCCAATAATGAGAACCTTTTTGAACCAGCTACTAGCGACAATATTTTCTCCATGGACTGAAATGGTTAATGATATTTGAGATAATCCTTGTTTAAATCATGAAAATCTACACAAAGTCTGATTTCACCATTTTATTCTTATTGGAACAAGGTTTTCCACCCAAGTAGAATTCTTGATTGGGAAAATAATGGCTAATTCAATGAGATTATGAAGTTTAGTTCTCATCAAAGGCTCAAGTTTTGGATTGATTGGTCTTTACCTTTATCTAACCAATTTTGTATTATCCTTTAGCTCAATGGTGTGTTGATCTAAAATTGGATAAAATCCCTTCAAGTCACTAGACTGCCATGAAAAGACATCAAAAAACTCCATACATAAATCAATAAATGATTCCTTTTAAGATGGAGTACATACTTGACCTAGTTTGAGACTCTTTATGGATACTTTCTCAACATTAACATAGTGTTATTTCTTTGTTAAAAATTAAGAATTATTTATCCTCACCTCATCATCTCTATTGAAGATGTTTTCAAGAGTGACCAATCCTTTGGGCAACTTATTGGACTTAATTTGCATAATCTGATCCCCATACTATTATAAGGTATTTAATTGATTTTTGGAAGATAATTTAGTCTCATCTTCTAAGAAGTGAAAAATATGATAGTTATATTAAAAAACCTACTAGTTCTCATGATTATCAGGATTAGAAGGCCTCACCACAATCTTGATAAGTAACTAATTTTTCTCATTCCTCACATCAACTGGAATACTGAACTGAGCTCATATGGTAGCCAATTTATCTACATGTTTGTTTCTTTCTCTTAGAAATACTTGGTATCAAATTTTTTAAATTATTCAAGGAGGCCCAAAACTATATGTTTGTAAGATATTAGTGAGGCATTCTTGCATACATTTATCCCTCTCACTTGGTGAACTACAAGTTCACTATCACCAAAAATTTGTAAAACATTTATTCCCATCTTTGTAGCCTAATGTAAATAGTGGACTAGAGCCTCATACTTTGCTACATTATTATAAAAACCAAAATAAAATTTAATACAATAAAAATAACTTAGTTTGGTAGGTGATATAAGCATCATTCCATCCCTAGTATCATGCTTTTTCCTTGACCCATCAAAGTAGAGTTGCTAAAGGCCATTTTTTGATTCATCTTCTTTTACTATGGCTAGAATTTGTGCATCGTTTTCATGAAGGAAATAGATACCAAGTACATACTCTTAAATTTTTTTATACGGATCATGTTCATGTAATCTTGAGGCCCATTCATCAAAAAAAATAAATAGGAACTTCTTTAAGAGGTGAGTTGGTTTCTACTTCACTAGCTTGTTCCATGTCATCTGAAATGACACAGTTTGTGTTCACAACACTTTGCATGTAAGGGTCCAAATGAAATCATGAAATAGGATCAAAGTGAATAGTGACCTTGGTCCCATACCTTGTTATGAAAATTAAATAATTCCAATCAGTTGATAAGTAACTACCAATCTTTGATGTGAAATCTATAGACAAGCACATGGCAAAATATGGAGGTAAGTCCACCACCACTACAGCCTGCAAAATAGTTACATTTGGGAAATTATGAAATGTTAATTTCATATCCTTTATCATTCTAATAGTATTTTTTTGTGATACATCTATATTTAATAACATTTGGGTGTTTGTTTCATGCACTAAACCAAGCTTATTTATAATCTACTTAGGCATAACAATAATACTAACTCCACTATCTACCATACAATTATGGACTAAGGTATTACCAAAAACAAAGAGAGATAAAAGGGAATTGTTTTATTATATTTTACCTCATATTTAACCAATTTTACCTAATTATATACTTTTTTCACTTGTTTTTTCATTGGCTAATCTAAATTTTCCAAAACTATGCTCTATGTCTTAGCTAGTTTTGATGACAACTTGAGGACTGAAAGTTCCTAAATTAGCATATCATTTTATCCTAGTATTGATAAGGAATACCACATGCTCATGATGATATTATACCTCTTACTATGATCAATAATATTTAAATTAGTTCCACTCACATTTGATTGCACTCTTGGCACATCTGGCTGATCTTGCATTTGTGGTACTTGATGAGATTTGCTAACTTTCATGTTCTATGTTTTTATTGATGTTAGGATAACTAATTATTGACACCTTTAGGAATAATAGGAGGTATGATTGGAACATTAACCACTTCCTTGGTCTCTTCAATTTCTCTATTTATAGATGTAACCACATTATTTGAAGTACCGAAGTCACCAACCTAACTCAAGGCTACATGGTCATCAAGTTGATAATTCATAAAAGGTTGAATCCAGAATCCTTTGTCCATGATGCACCTTATATTGTTGTGCCACAACCTCACTATGTTTATTTTCATTAAAAGAAGCCTCTTCCTAGTTCATTTGAGGAATCACCATAGATTGATTGACTAAGGCCTAATTCTAAATATCATTTAGATTAGATGGATTCTAACCTAAATATGGAATCATATTGTTTTAAGTTGACATAATAATAATGGATTTAGATGAAGAAGGAACATTAAGATCAACTACTGCATAAGGCTTGGCCTATGTGATATCTCCTTGAGCTTCAAATGAAGGTCTTTTTTCTCTAAAGCCTTGATAGGGAGGTATATTATCTTTGAAAGACTGATAGGTAAGCTAATTAGATTCTTGGTAAGGCCTATTAGCTTGGTACTTATACCTTTTTAGTTGAACAATTTCATTCCCATAGGATTGTAAAATTCCTTTGAGTTTTCCAATATTAGTTGATTGACTAGGAAGGGTTGAAACTTGTAACGAGGGCATTAGAATGGGAGCCATTAGAGTAGTTTGAGGGACTATAATTGGATATATTTTTGGGAAAAAGGTCATAGGAGGTCTAGCTACCAACTTTATAGCTTGAATCTACTCTAAAAGCCACTTCATATGCATTTGGAAGAGTAGTGCCACCCATAGACTGAATCATACACTGACGTAATAATTTAGAGATATTAAATAATATAAAAAGGCATACTTTGGAGATGGCCTAATCATAAGAGGTATCCTAGTTCATTTATTTTTTAATCTAAGGTTAAAGTCTATCATGAACTCATGGGGATCCCTATTTATGGTTGTGAGTTGTTCAACTAGGGACATGTGGTTAGATTTGTCTTCAAACTACTTACAAAAGGATAAACGTAAGTCATCCCAAGAAATAATAGAATTAAGAGGAAGGTTTTTATACCACTATAATGCTTTTCTTTTCAAGGATACAATAAGTAGTCTGATAGCTACGTTCTCCTGGACAACATTATGGATAGAACAAAGGTTGGATACATATTTTATGTGCTTAATAGGCATAGTTTGGTCTTCCTGTGAGAAGAAAGGAATGCTCTTAAGAGCTAAATTTGGTATATTATCATACTGGGTAAGATTCAATGGGATTCCTCTATTGAATGAGATAAACACTTGGTTCTTAGGCAGAGCCATCTTGATAGTGGGAATTGAACTATCTAGTACAATGGGCTGATTAGGAGATTGAAACAAATTTATAGGATATGGGTTTCTCTTTATAAATATTTTAATTTTATATGAATGAGAAGGCAACTCAAAAAATTCAAAAGGAATAAATTTGCTTGATGATCTTGTGGTAACCTTTGGCATGAAACTTGTGCTAGCCTACTGCTAAGATCTGCAACTTCAAGGAATCATCTAGTTCAAAAGATGATGAATGTACTCTACTACCACAAATTATTTTCTATAGATCCAAAATTTAGTTATGCAATTGAGTATGCATCCCATTGTATGTGCCGAAAATGTTGTCAATCAGGAGTGTTACCCTTATGAGAATGTGTGATACTTCCCACTCCTAATGAAATAATAGAATCTCTCCTGAGTGTGGGTGAATTTGAATGGAAGATAATATAAAGATAGAGGGTTATTTCCCTTTATTCACTCACTAAATATGATCCTAATCCTACTAACTACTGATTTTTGACTAAGGGAAAGGGTAAAAGGATATTGTTTGCATTAGAATTGAGATGAAAACTTGGAATAAAGCTGATGCACCAATGTTTATGACCACTTTTACTTGTAATTAACACTCTTAGAAAGGGAATAATATTTCACACATTCTCTTCACCTCACGTATATGATTTTTACAATAGTGTTTCACATAGAGGACTTTGAAAACTCACTCTTTGCATGAAAAGAATGAATGATTATTGAATTCTCATCTAAACTTAGACTAATATTGATATAGGCACTTAGTATGAACTATAGAAACTAAAATATACTATATGAAGGTACAAAAATTAGACAATAACATAGGAAAATTATTGATTCACAATGTTATATCGATGAAAATCACCATACGCTTCACATAAAACATAAAAATGGAAGAAAAGAGCTTTTTATTTCTTCAAGAGGTGTAGCATAAAATTTTGGTAGCCTTTTAGCATAGCAAAAGAAAAAAAGTGATAAGATAATGCTATAAAAGAGAGTAAAAATAGAAAATAATAGGATATGGGAGACAAAGCAACCCCAAAATAAGGATGACTAGCTTTGTCTTCAAACCCCTCAAATTACTACCTAGTGTTTCCTAAAATTTCTCTTTTCAATTTTTACCAAAGTGGCATAGAGATATAGTATAATTTGTTAAGGAAACTTGAAAATTTATTCATCATTGATTGGTTAAGTTTGAATACTTTGAAGATGCCTAAATCTTTGCTTGTACACCCTATATACTAGCTTTCATGTCCTTTTTGATGAATAAGTCATCTCCTTGAAAATATGTCTTCATAATTGATTACTCCATACATTTAAATATTATATTAAGCTAGTCATGAGGTCTGTCCACCTTCCTTGGACTGTTGGAAGGCTCACTGGTGCATCTTTGACCCTTTCAACTTGTTAGGCATAAGAGGGAAGGACTTGTCAGAAGTGTTAAAGAATCTTTCAACCCAATTAAATGTTTTTGAATAGATAAAAAACCTTGTATAGCCTCCTTAATAACTTCTATGCCTTGACTTAGTTGTTTATTCACTTGAACTCCTCCTTAAGCAATGTGGCATAGGAAAGAGAAAACTTGGCTTTGCTTTGAATTAGTAAAATTTACTCCATGAATGGACTATAAAAATAATTTTAGACATGAAAAAAAGGTACTTGGAGCCATTAAACCCTCTAAAATATGTAATTTTGTTCCATTTGATTGTTTTTCTACCCATTCTTTATAACCCTAAAAATAGGTAAACCTCCTTGTGGATAAGGGTGTACAAACTATACTAGAAAAATAAACACATTTTTGAGGACCCTCTATTCTTTTACATCTCCATGCCAAGTTTTTGGATTTAAAACCAACTGGAAGTGTGTCTTTGCTTCCATTTATCTCTTGAATTAGGCTTAATTAGACCTCCTAGGCCTAGAAATAGAGATTTGGATCAAATTGACACCCACACATGTGAAAAAAACAAAATGTGTTTTATTAAATTTTCCTAGCCTAAGACTATGATCCATGTAAAATTTCAAGTTTTGGGTCCTTGTGTAGATGGACAAACCATGAAATGGCCATTGGTAAGCCTAGATGCTTGTGTATGCTTAAGGGGTAGTTTGAGATGTTTTTCATGAAACTTGTAGGTTTTAGTGCTTGAAAATGCATTTTTAAGACCTATTACACCTTTATAAAACTCATTCTTGGATAGTGAATTCCCTTATTTCAGTCATAAGCCTTCATCTAGGATTCTTGGCTTGCAAAACTAGGCTTTTCTCACCTTTTGACCAAGGGACCAACTTGAAGGGATGGTATAACAACTTAAGGGACCTGTAGAAGAGTTTGTATGATTTTTAAACTTCTATCAAGCCCCTATAATCCTCTGTAAATGGTTTATATTTCACTCCACAACTTATACCTCCATAAACAAACCTTAAACTATGTATTTTACCTTATTCTATATGTATTGTACCTACACATCTAAACCAACACCTTGAAGTGGAGAGTTGTGAATGAAATTATGATAATTTAGAGGTTAAATCATGGCATTTTAGGGCATTAAGAATTGTATTTTATCCATCAGGTCACTTATAGGGTTTAAAGAGGTTTATAGTCTTAGCAATGATACATAAAGGATAGGGGTCAATCCCAAAAACCAATGAAAATAATTTGTATTAGGGGATCCTTATAACATCCCATATGGTATTGAGTTCTGATTCAAAACCTCATGAAATTTTTGAGGAAAAAATCTGACCCATTCAAGCTCTTTGTCATGCAAAACAAGGTTTTCAATCTTCTTGTCGATTGTTCATATAGTCGTATCACCCAAGGACCAAAAAAATGTTACATGTTTCAAGTATGGGACCAAATCCAACACCTCATGTAACCTATAGCTACCATGAAACTTATACAATAATTTCTAAGCTCTATATACTTGCCTCTTGGGCTAGTAGATTGTTGTGAGAAGGCGAAGAAAGGTCTTTTTAGGGCTTAAGATGTCAAACCAAAATTTAATAGAAAATAAAGCCCTAAATAGGTTTTAAATGACCCATGAAATTATTTATAATTATCATTCATAAACACTAACCTTCCAAAATGTTTGAAACCTTGTTCTTCACTACTCAAGGGTTTTTATGCAAACTGAGTTTGTTGACCCTAGAGGTCTATTACTTGAGTTTTCTATCCTCATCCATTAAATTAAAGATTAATGAATGTATTAATTAAGGTCATATAAATACATTTTTATAATTATACATTTAACTCTAGTGATAAATATTCTCTCCTCACTTTGTTATGGAGTAGGCCTGTAAGTCTTCAAGAGACTGTATTTGTTGATTGAGAAAGGCTAGGCTTGCAACTTTCATTGAGTCTAAATCTATAGTGTTTCCAATAGACATAGGAACCTTAAAATTTTTATTTAAAATATACACCAACTTAATTTTAACACTAATTATACTATCATAAGTGTGACCTCTCTCCATATGCTTACTCTAAGAAAACGCTGCCTATAGCTGTTGTACTGGTTGTAGGTGACTTTCATTATTTCCTTGGCCTTTATGGAGAAAGTGAATATAATAAGACATTTTATAGGTATTTGAAACTATTAAAATCTCCTTATCACCTTGTTTAAATCTCTAAACCCCTCACTTCTTCCTCTCACACAAACTTTCCTTATGCACCCTAATACACAGGCTGATTGGAACTTCACTTTGCTTGACTGCAACTCTACCAAACCTATGAGTGCGTTCATGAGAGACCTATTGATTTATATATTTATTTGTAACATTATGTCTAAATTCACACTCCAAGAAATTATTTTTCATCCAAATTTTAATTTCATCATTGTACTTTTTCATCTTCATGTTATTAACCTTGGAGACACTTGAGCTGGTTAAACTAGCTTATAGATGTTCATTTAATTTTTGGTGGACAATAGATGTAAATTTATAATTAATTTACCTCAGTATACCAAGATATAAAATTCTCATCATTTATATCATTTATAACTCCTAATGAAAATAATTTACCATCCATAACTCTAATATGATGCTTTCTTGAAATAGCCTTAAACTATGACTAATGTAGGTGTACATTTTGCCCATTGTACGTACATAGGAAAAACATGTGACAAGGTTGGTGATATGAGAAACATTATTCTAATAACACTTTTTAAATATAAATCACCTTAACAACTTGGATAAACATTCAAATATCTTGATTAATAAGGAAACCAAAACATGATCTTTACCTAAAAAACTACTAAGAAACCTTAATCTTTGATAAACATGGTTTTATGGTCATCTTTTATGATTCTGACTTATACCTTGGTGGAATTTAGACCATTATCATCCATTTAATGGGATTATATCACTTTGAATGTTCATTTTATGCCTTCATAACACATCTTTAAGAGTACACAATCCTTTAAAAATCCCTTTAGTTTGTAATACAATAATACACGAATTGAGCTATGTTAGTCAGACACATAAGGTTCTAAATGGATCTCTTACTCCCATAAGTGTCATTATAAAATTCAAGACCCATAGAGAATTATTGGAGATACTTCATGTTCTTCCACATTTATTTCATTTTCCTCATGATTCTTATGCTCATGTCATTTGCCATTTTGACCTCTACCTACTCATTAGACCTGCAAGTGTTCTTTTGAGCTTTAAGAAAGCATGGTCTTAATATATCACATATATTATCTTCCCAAGGTAGAGAAATAATTTATAACATTTTTTAAATTTGTCTTCTATAAATCCTCCAAGATCATTTTGACCTCACTAAGATACTCTCATAGATTAGAAGCTTATTGATTGCAACTATACCTTGTGAAAGACACCATCTCACTCAAGATAATTCAAGGAAAACCCTATTAAAGATGAATAAACATGAATATTTTGTTTGAATTTAAGGGTTTTATTTTAATTGAAACATGAGCTTGAGAACCCTTGAAGATGAATACACTCAGTTGATATATCAAACATGCTTGAAAACTGCTAACATTAACAATCAACATAGGCAATCCGTTTCTTATCAAAAGAATATTTATCAAGATAAAATAGATAATAATTATATCATGAATAATTTCCTATTTATCCATAAAATCATCCCACTATAACCATTTTTATCTATCTATTTTTTAATTGATTAAATGGAGATAAACATGGACCCTATCTTGATGACTAGGACATAGTGACCTGCTTACATTCTTAGTGATTATCCATAAACAATAGGGGGATGAATATGAAAAAAAATTACATTAAATTTATGGTCATATGGTACATATTTTTTCCAAGATTTTTTTACTTGAATCTCTCTCTCCCCTGACCAAAGTGAATAAAAATTGATGGCCTTCCTAGAGCTGCCAAAGAAGTCGATAGGAGAGATAAATCAATTTTCTGCATTTTGACACCTAAAACTCCTTAAAAACAATGGAATTAACCTTTAAATGAAAAATAAGTTCCTTGATATTCTTTTAGGTCAATTTTACCTTTAATACATGTATACACAACCTCAAAATAGCCTTTTTGGCACTAAAACTACCATAACCATTTGAGAAACTTGATGGAATTACTGGAAAAGTTTTCATTAAAACTTTTTATGTTTTAACAGGTATACCATGACCTTATTTTGATATTAGACTACCATTATAGTGTAAAACCTTCACTAAAATCCATAAAGTGATCCAAAATACAACCAATTGGGTTATGGAGTTAGTCAAGCATATCACCAACCAGTTTGATCTATTATAAAGCATAACATGACCTTGACACAAGCCATGAGGCATATCAATATGGTTTGAACTCTTTTCATCTTATTTTAACAACTTGAAACTAGTCAAGAGGTGATTAAACAAGCTCAAATCTATGATGAACATAACCTTAAACCCATCAAATTTACCTTAAACTTTTCTAATTAAGGTTTTAGATGACCATTTAAAAGAAATTACAAGAAAAAAATAATAACCAACAAGGAAAATAACATTACAAGCAAAGTTTCAAGTTATAGGGGTGATAATTTGACTTGTTAGGTCAAAATTGTCAATATTATGGTGACTCAGCTGAGAAGCATGCCTGCTATGCTTATGAACTAGAAAATTAACATCTATTTTAGACTCAAGAAATATCTCTTATATTATGAAAGGAATAGAAATAAATCAGATCAATGACTACAAGAATCTTGAATTGAAACAAGATAACTGTTTCTCCACCAAAAACAAGGAAAGAAGACACATAAAATAAGGGAAACTAAATAACAAGACACATGTGCAAGCTAGACACTTATTTGTAACAAAAAATAAGAAAATAGATGTGCTAAGACAACACTTGGAGTAAAATAAACAAACTATGTACAAAATAACTTATCTCTCAATAGTAATGTTTGAGTTCTATCCCATTGACTAGTATTAGAATCTCCTCACCATCCACCTTATCAAGTTGAAAATCATTGTGGGATTTGTAGTTGGAGATTATGTAAAGGACACTCTAAAGGGAGTCAAACTTGGTGTGACTTCTTGGTTTAGATCTATCCTCATCCTACTTGAGAATCAAGTTTCCTTATTTGAAACTACTTGAAGATGTTCCTTTGTTAAAGGTTATCTTAACCTGTGTTTGATGAACTTCTGTGGCCAACATGGACTGATTTATATTATCTTCTATCTCCATAAGTTCATCATGCCTTATCTCCATTATTTCATTCTCAAACAACTCTAGTTGGTGTATTAACCAAATTAGGAAACTCAAGTGAGATGGGCAACCTTGCTTCCTTTTCATAAACTAGCTTGTATGGTGAATTGGATATAGACCTTTTATAGGTGATCCTATCAACCCATAGAGCTAACTTAAGCTTTAAATGCCATGTTCTCTAATTTTATTCAATGTTCCTTCTTATGATCTTTAGTAAGTTCTTGTTTGTAGACTCATCAAGGCCATTACCTTGTGGGTAGTAGTTTGATGAAGTGCTGAGGTATACACCATGTTGAATAACCCATTGAATGATCCTAGCACCCAAAAAGCCATGGCATTGCTTGAATGATGGTAGAGGGAATGCCAAATATTGTAAGCAAACCTTCATAAGAATTTAACACATTAAATTCATTTGCTTCCTTTAAAGCTACTGTATTTGTCCATCTAGTGAATAAATATGTGGTAGTAAGGATCCACTTATGAACCAAACTTGAAGGTGTATTAATGAGGCCAATGAATTCAAACCCCATTAGACAAAATGTTGATCCACTGAAATTGGGTGGGGAGGATTAAACTATAATTTAATTTTGGGTAGACCTTGGATACATTCAATTAAAGTTGTCCCATATACACTTCAATGATGTGTAAAATTCATACAAGATGGGACCTTATTATCTATGATTTATGATGATGAACCTTGTAAATTTTGTAAAATTATACATTCTAAAATTAAAGGCATTCTTATAGTGGTACCACCTAAATAATTCATTCCTCTTGAGCACATGCACAAGTGTGAAATAGGTGAATCAATTAAAATGGATATATTTTATCCATATGTAAATAAGGCAGTAAATACTAAGGTACACATGGATGTACATCAAGATTAGGAACCATTACTAACAAAGCCAATAGAACCAAAAGAGTCACCAACATTTGAGCTTCATTTATTGGTCAATACTAAGTATAAAAATGGCCATGTTTTAGATTACTATGACATTGATGGTGATACAACTTATGATATGATAGATGAGAACATGTGAAAATTAAAATTTGATCCACTTGATCTCCTGTCACCTAAACTATTTGAACCTATTGTTCCCAAAATCTGTCACTCATTTTTGGGACAACATATGAACTATTTTGGTCCTGCAGGCCAAAATTCTCTCTTGCCTTCTAAAAAATTATTCTAAGTATTCAAATTCTCTATTATTCAAGCTTTCTAAGCTAACAGACTCTGTAGGCTTATTTCTACAAACTCTGCACGCTGATTTCTATGGACTCTATAGGCTGATTTCTACGGACTTTGTAGGCTGATTTCTACGAACTTTGCAGGTTGATTTCTACAGACTCTATAGGCTGATTTCTATGGACTCTGCAAGCTGATTTCTACAAACTCCATAGGAAAGAAACAAGTTCCCAACACTTAGGCAATTTCAAGGCTAGTTCAATGCTGAAGTTTAATCAAAAGACTTATCGATAGGATTCAAATAAAAAATTGAACCATTGAACCCTGCCTCAAAAGGTTCAAAGCTTCAATGGGTTCAAAGGTTCAATGAAATCGGCAAACTTAAAGAGTTAAGCACTTTAAAGGTTCAAAGTTCAACTGCTTCAACAAGTTCAATGGCTTTAAAGGACTTAAAGAAAAGAAGGCTTCAAAGAGTAAATGTTGAACTGTTGAACCTTGAACCAAAATGGTTCAACGAGTTCAAAGGTTCAACAAGTTTAATAAAGTTGGAGAGACTTAAAAAAATGAAGGATTCAAAGAACAAATAATGAACCATTGAACCATTGAACCTTGAACCAAAAGAGTTCAAAGTTAAAAGGTTCAAAGGTTCAAAGAAGCTCTGAGCAAAGGAAAGAAGCAGAAGATTCTAGAGACAAGTTTAAAGAGATGGTTCAACTGACGAGCAAAGAAGGGATTAAACTAGGAAAGTGATTAAACCAAGGAAGTGATGGAATCAAGGAACCAAGAAAGCCACCCAAACCATTGAAATAATGAACCAATGATGTCCTCGTAGATGTTAAATTTAGGGTAATGAAATGTCCATTGATTTTTAAATGTGGTGTGGAACCTAAAAAAAACTTAGTGACCAGCTGAAGGAGCCGAAAAGGCCAACAAAAAGGGGAAGAGATAGCTCGAGAGCTTAGATCATGAGAAAAGGAAAAAATACAAAAATACGTGGCAAGGAAAGAGGGAAAGAGCAGAAATATCTATGCAGAAGTTATTTCTAATAGGTGGAACAGTCCACCGAGTAGACATTTGAGCTCGAAAACATTAAAAGGCATGGCCTATTTTTCTCCCTTTGAATAAAAGTGAGTGGAAAGTTGCATACATATTTGAAGAAAGACCAAACAACCCATGCTGAGGAGAAGACATTTGAGATGAATTGACATGCCACAGTTAAGTCTGATGCCCTGTTCTAGCATGGCCCCTGACAGAACTAAAAATGATTTCAAGGCATTGAATGAACAACATGGGCCATTCCATGAAACAAAGTGCCAAGTCTTTCTTGACTGCTAAACATTATAATCTCTTTTATTGTTTTAGAGAGATATTTTTAATTATAGAAGCAAAACTCTACCCAAATTGAAAGGCATTTATTGAGACTTTGAGCTCAGATTGTTAATCATATTTTCTTATATGAATGAGAAAGTAGCTTATTTTCAGACTTTGTGCTGTAATGACTTATGTTATTTAGGGAATTGTTCTTATGTCTATTTTTTGAATGCATTCTTGTCCATTTAATTAAATAAGTAGAATTAGTGGAAGTAACCAGGAAGGTGTCCTGAAGCTGACTGTGGAGAAACTTTGTGCTACCACATTTGTCTTTAGTGTGTTTATTTTCTATTTCTATGTAAAGGACCTTGGGATGACTTTGTGCCCTTATTATCATTCATATCTCAATCTTGGGCAGTTGAGGTGGAGACTTTGTGCTATAGCTCATTCTACTGGTTATCGCCCCTTGTTACCAGTTACTTGTTACTTATCAGATAGAACTCCTACTATTTACTGCAAGATCACTTCTAAAAAAAGAGAAGTGCCTTCAGTCTTTATAGCCTAGATTTATCCTTTGTTTGTGAACATCATCTCTAAAAAAAGAGAGATGGATGGTGTAGTCCTACCCCTGAGTGTTATTTTTTGCATATATATATATATAGTATATAACACCTCATATTTATAGGGAACCTCCCCTTGATGAGAGGAGAGATTTTTCCCCTTTTAATGTGGTAAACCTGCACATTTAGCTGACCAATCTCCCTATGTTGTGGTTGAAATAACCTATTTTGCCCATCAGTTAGCTGGTGAAAAAATATTCACCCAACAATTTTTTGGTGACTCTATTGGGGATCATTTTGTGCAATTTGAAGCCTCAAGCTTCAAATTGAAGTAGTCCCTATCCTTATCCATTTCAAATTTGCAATCTGACAGCTCCATGATATATGAGAAACTAGAGATCCAAAGGTGTTGTTGACCCTATTTTTGAGTTGGTGTAGCAGAGCAATTTTGAGTTGTTTCCTCCACAACCTCACCTTCAACGAACTAGGAGTCTTCCTCCTACCAACACCAAGTCACCAACACAAGGCAGAGCTTATTTTTCTTCTACTAGTAGAGCTTTGCCCATACATACACTACCCATATTTGTTATCCCCCCTTTCCATAATCATACAATGGTAGCTCAAGGCCCTTGGGGTAATTCTTTTGGCCCACTCAATTTAACTCCACCTCTACATGAGCTACCATGCTATTCAAAGAAGAATTTCCACAAATTATTTGGTGATGGGAGAGTTCATCCTGATGAACATATTTCAACCTTCAACATAGCCTGTGGTGTGATAGGCATGGAGTATGAGGACATAACAGTCAGGCTATTTGTGGAAACATTGCAAGGCACTACTGTAGACTGGTTTTACCATATGCATGCTTAGTCAGTGACTGATTGGGACACTCTCAAAGCCAAATTTGAAGCAAGGTTCAAGCCTATAGAAGATGCGCATGTCCTGCTAGTCCAACTCACATAGATGAAGAAAGAACCTCATGAACGTATGATGGACTTCATATCCAAATTTGACAAGTTGAGGAACAAGATTTTTTAATTGCCTAGCCAACAACTGAGAACCTCAAATGATTCTTCATAAATTCCTAGGTACCTAAAGTGAGTTTTTTGCTGAGACGTGCTAGTCACATAGACCTTATTTCTGCTCAGGATTTGGCCACTAAGGTGGAAGATGATCTAATCTTGGCAGGGAAGATAAGGAGAGATCCTAATAGAGGTAAATCTTCTTCACCCTCTAAATATCCATCTATAGGCACCACTAATCAAATGGTGTGAAAGCTGGAAAATGAACTGCTAGCCTTGAAAAGACAAATGGCCTAAGGGATGTCTACTGCTCCTTTATATCGAGATATACCAAGGAGGACATTCCCTAATCAGTCATACCAAGGTAATGATGCTAATAATCAAGGGCAGCCAAATCACCTTCCTCCCCCACATAGGAACCTTTCCATTGAAGCACCTCCAACCAATTCAGCAATTGGATATCTTGAAGTAGAATCAGATTTCTCCTTCCAGCCTGAGTTGAACCTAGAAGATGATGCTAATATCTTCACGGAGGGAGAAGAAGAATTAGTTGGTGACTCCAACATTAGTTTCCTAAATTATCAGGATGAACCCAAAAGTGAAGGTCAAGTAGTTGAGGGATCATACGCTATGTTCACCTGGTCCAAGAATTAATTAGTCCAGTAAATTGATAAATAAAAATCAAAGGAGCGAGCTTAGCCTATAATTTTAATTTCCAAGCGAGGAACTTCTCTACATTTCCAGCCAAAGGACCCAATGAGCAATAAAAAAGTAAGTAATCTAAGTATGCCTTTATGTCCCACTTCAATTTTGTAGACCAGTAGCACCTCTCCTAAAAACTAGAAGGATGAACTCCCTTCCTCTGTTTCTAGTCCATTTCAGACATTTGACATATTCGACCATGTCAAGAAAACAAAAATTCAAATGTCTGAATTTGAAATTCTACAAGCCAAACCTGAGCAGTTGGATAGGTTGGTTAAGTGTGTAAGGAATAAAACCATCCCTATAGGACCTACTACTCCAAAGGTAACTCCCACCTCCACTCAAAATAATCTTGTCATTACTCCTCCTACTGCCCCCAAGAAAATAGAATCATTTTATGTCTCCCTACTGATAAATGGACACCAGTTGAATAATTGCATCATAGACTCAAGTGCATTTGACAATGTCATGATTGCCAAAGTGGTTGAATCCCTTGGTCTCACACTGACCAAGACATTTGGGAGATGTTTCTCCATGGAGAACAAATAAGTGCCACTACTGGGATAAATCAAGGACACCCAATTTATATTTGCAACATTCCTAGACAAGAGAATCAAGATGATAGTCTTAGTGGCTGATGTCCCAACCTCATATGGCATTCTACTGGGACAAAATTTCTATAAGGATGTCAGTGGCTAGTTGAACATGGACCTATCTGAAGCAAGGATCCTGGTCAAAGGCATCATGAAGAGACTACTTCCTGAGGAGGAAAAATACGTTGTCACTAAAATATCAGTGCCTGAAGCTCAAATTTTGTTTGAGTCTTCAAGTAGGGTTAATTACTTCTTGACCATAGAGGAGGTTCATGTGGTGATTGATGAAACTTTTGAAAATGATAATCTAAAAATTGGCTTAGACGAAACAATAGAAAGATTGGTAGAATGCAGTAAAAGTGCAGAAGAATCCTCCCCTCCAAATGAAGAAGAATCTAAGGTATCTGATGGGGACCATCAAATTATGAGCCTAATTGAAATAAAAGAACAAAAAAATATGGTAATGGACCATACTACTACATTCCAAAGTTAAGAAAAGGAACTCTTTGCTAAGAGAGCAAGGATTTATGGTTTTCAGATTGGAGACCACGTCTTGCCATGGGGCAAGAAGAGAAAACCAAAAGGAGTGCACAGAAAATGTGATTCTTGGTGGAGAGTTCCATTCACCCATCACTGATTCTAGGGAGAAAATAGTTTTTCGATAGTTTATCAAGACATAATTCCATTTTCATTGCCTCATAATGGGTAGCATCTGAAGCACTTCAATTCTTGAAGTATTAGATAAGATCATTTGGACATATGTATATTTGTATAGTCTTTAGTTCTATTTTGTGCTTTTCATTTTCATTTTTGGCTCCTTTATTTTTGGGTAACATGATTCTGTATTCCAATAGCATACTTGAAGGCATTAGAGATTCTAATTTCTACTCCCCTCAGCTGTTTCAAAATTTCAACTGAAGGAAGTTCCCCAATTGGAGCCAACTATTGTTCCCAAAATTTGTCACTAATTTTTGGGACAACATATGAACTATTTTGGTCCTACAAGCCACAATTCTCTCTTCCCTTCTAAAAAAATATTTTGAGTATTCAAATTCTCCATTATTCAAGCTTTTTCAACTAACAGACTCTGTAGGCTTATTTCTATGGACTCTGCAGGCGGATTTTTACAGACTCTGTAGGCTGATTTCTATGGACTTTGCAGGCTGATTTCTATGGACTCTATAGGCTAATTTCTATGGACTCTACAGGATGATTTCTAGAAACTCTACAAGCTGATTTCTAAAGACTCTACAAGCTAATTTCTATGGACTATGTAGGAAAGAAACAAGTTCCCAACACAGGCAATTTCAAGGCTGGTTCAACACTGAAGTTCAATCAAAAGACTTATCAGCAGGCTTCAAACAAAAGATTGAACCATTGAACCCTACCTCAAAAGGTTCAAAGGTTTAACAGGTTCAACAACATCAGCAAACTTAAAGAGTTAAGAACTTCAAAGGTTCAAAGTTCAACCGCTTCAATAAGTTCAACAGCTTCAAAGGACTTAAAGAAAAGAAGGCTTCAAAGAGTAAAGGTTGAACCGTTGAACCTTGAACCAAAATGGTTCAACAAGTTCAAATGTTCAACATGTTAGGGTGTGGAGCTAAAAGCTTCACCAAGGAGCAAACTCAAACAGGTTCGGGTCTACACAGACACCGGCATCGGTTAGGAGCGACCGACGTCGATCAGTTGCAGTTACAGAGGCGCCGACATCGGCAGTAGGGTCGGCCGGTAACGGTCACAGGCGAATAGGCAGGAACCAACGTCGGTTACCTGTGTGTCCAGAAAGTGATTTCTGAGGACAGAAGCGAGTGTTTGCATGATGAGTTTGAGTTGTAGACTCAAGCTCGCGTCTCTATTGTTAGCAATATTATTTTTAGAGCCCTTGTTGAAGAGGCTTAATTGTTTGTTGTAAGAGCATGCTCAAGTTTCCTATTTCTATATGTAGGAAAGATCTTCTTAGCTATTGTGTGTGTATGAGAGTTTAACTGTAAAAGTAGAACATTGTGAATGTTTGAAGGACAATATTGAGTTGCATCAATCCAGGTTGTTGGATTTGAATGTACTTGAGAGAGAGCTCTTGAGGAATAGAGATCTAGTGAGAGATCTTGTGTGCATCTGAGAGAGGTGTGGAAGAACGAAGTTTCTTCAATTGTATTCCTATTGTAAAGAGTTTTAATACAAGTTTTTAGGGTGTTTTCTTGTATATCTTGTTCTGTGCTATTTATCATTCTAGTTGCTTATCTATCTGATTTATTTCCGCGTTTATTGCTTTCAAAAGTGTAATCCATTGTTGGTTGATCCCCAAAAAGTGGTATCAGAGCTCAGGTTCACTAACAGGTGGTTCAGATCTGTGTAGTGTGTTTGGATTACAGGTTGCTCACAGGGGTTTCTACAGGGATTTCTGTTTGAGTGGGAGAAGCAATGGCAGAAGAAAGTTGAGAATGGAAAAGTTTAATGGCAAGAACTATCAACACTGGAGAATGCAGATAGAGGACTATCTGTATCAGAAGGATCTTTACTTACCATTAGGTGGGATAGCAAAGAAGCCCAAGGACATGGAGGATAAAGAATGGGAAGTTCTTGACAGAAAGGCTCTGGGGTCTATAAGACTAAGTCTGGCCTCCACTGTGATATCTAATTTGTCACAGGCAAAAACTACGGTAGAGTTAATGACTACGTTAGCAAATCTGTATGAAAAACCCTCAGCTTCAAATAAGGTATATTTAATGAAGCAGTTATTTAATTTGCATATGCAAGAAGGTGGATCTGTTTCTAATCACCTGAATGATTTCCATGGTATTGTTAATCAGTTAAGTTCTGTCAATATTGTATTTGAAGATGAAATAAAAGCTCTTTTAATATTATGTTCTTTGCCCGAAAGCTAGCATGGCTTGGTAATGGCAGTTTCTAATACTGCTTCTATTTCGAATATTTTAAAAGTAGAGGATGTGGTTAGTGTTATCTTGAATGAGGAAATTCGCAGGAAAAGCACAGAAGAGACATCTGAGAATGCTTTAAATCTTGAGAGCAGGGGAAGGCAAAAAGAAAAGAGCAAGAGGAGATCAAGATCTAAGTCTAAGGGAAAAGGCAGATCCAAATCCAGGAATGGCAGAAGGCCACAATGCTGGAACTGTGGAAAGTTGGGGCACATAAGCAGAGATTGCTGGTCAAAGCCTAAGGAGGAGAATCAGCACGAAGGAAAGGAAGAGACAAAGGTTGTAGGTATTGCACAGGATGCTCTTATTTTCTCTTTGCATAATAATATAGAATCTTGGGTATTAGATTCTGGTGCATCTTTCCATGCTACCCCTAACAGAGAATATTTCAGTGACTATATCCATGGAGATTTTGGAATAGTGTACTTAGGGGATGATGAGCCTTGTAAGATTATTGGCAAAGGTAAAGTGCAGCTGAAGATGCAGAATGGCAACACATGGGTGTTGAGAGATGTGATGCATGTTCCTAGTTTGAAGAGAAATTTGATTTCTGCAGGTAAGCTAGGTGATGAGGGTTGTACAGTAACTCTCACAGCAGATTCTTGGAAGGTGACCAAGGGTGCACTTGTTATGGCCAAAGGTAAGAGAGAAGGTACTCTCTATTTGTGTAATTGTGTTACTAACAAATCTCCTTCAGTTTTATCTACTTCAGATGTGGATGCTAAATTGTGGCACTCAAGGCTTGGCCACATGAGTGAGAAGGGGATGTCAATTCTTAAGTCTAAAGGTATGCTTTCAGATTTGAAAAGTATGGATCTAGAATTTTGTGAGCATTGTGTATTTGGAAAATAGAAAAGGGTTAGTTTTCTCAAGACTGGGTCTACTAAGAAAAGGCAGAAGTTGCAGCTTGTTCACACAGACATGTGGGGACCGGCTCAGGTAGCCTCTATTGGCAGATCACGGTACTATGTTACATTCATAGATGACGCCACAAGAAAGGTATGGATCTACTGTACTAAAAAGAAATCTGATGTTTTTGAGACTTTTAAGATTTGGAAAGCCATGGTTGAGAATGAAACAGGCAGAAGATTAAAGTGCTTGAGATCTGATAATGGCGGTGAGTTCTGCAGTCTTAAGTTTAACTGGTATTGTTACACTCATGGAATCCGAAGGCAAAGGATTGTTCCAAGGACACCTCAGTAGAATGGTATTGCTAAAAGGATGAACAGAACTATCATGGAGCGTGCAAGATGTATGAGATTGCATGCAGGGTTGCCCTTAGAGTTTTGGGCAGAAGCAGTTGACACCGCAGTGTACCTGATTAACAGAGGACCCTCTACAGCTCTGGATGGTGGAATTCCAGAAGAGGCATGGACAGGTAAAAAGGTAAATCTCTCATATCTCAAAGTTTTTGGTTGTGAAGCCTTTGTGCACATAGATAAGGAAAATAGAAAGAAGCTTGATGCTAAGTCTATGAGGTGCACGTTTATTGGCTATGGCTCAGATGATTTTGGTTTTAGATTTTGGAATCTAGGAACTAACAAGGTAATTAGGAGCCGTGATGTTGTTTTCAATGAAAGAGTGATGTACAGTGATCAGATAAGGAAGCTGGATCAATTTGGGCAGAGCAATGGTGAATTGGACGAAGTTATGGTCCAAAATGAGCTCGCGGGAAAAAGAAATAATCACTTACAGGAAAACACATAGACCGACGTCGGCAAGTTAGGAACCGGCGTCGACAGTACAGAAACCGATGTCGGTCATACAGAGACCGACGTCGACAGACTAGGAACCGACGTCGGCCAGGAAGAACCGGCATCGGCCAGTAACAGGTCTACAAGTGGCCGAGGTCGGTCACTGTCAGAAAATTTGGGTGGACAGCGTGTTGAGAACGAGTCCAAGACACCCATCAGGAGGTCTGAAAGGGTAAGTAAGCCTCCAATTAGATATTCTCCTTCCTTATATTATTTATTGCTAACCGATGGTGGAGAACCAGAGAGTTTTGAAGAAGCATTACAGGTGGAGTCCAGGAGTAAGTGGAAGCGTGGCATGGTTGAGGAGATGGAGTCCTTAAGAGAGAACCAAACATGGGATTTGGTTGAGTTGCCAGCTGGTAAGAGAACACTGAAGAACAGATGGACCTACAGATTGAAGGAAGGTGAGGATGGACAGATGAGATATAAGGCCAGATTGGTTGTAAAAGGATTTACACAAAAGCCAGGTATCGACTTTGGTGAGATTTTTTCTCCTGTTGTTAAGATGACTTCTATAAGGGTTGTATTGTCTTTGGTTGCTTTTGAGGATTTGCATCTTGAACAGCTAGATGTTAAGACAGCGTTTCTTCATGGAGATTTGGATGAGGAAATATACATGGAATAGCCAGAAGGATTTGAGGTCAAGGGTAAGGAGAAGTTTGTGTGCAGGTTAAAGAAAAGCTTGTATGGCCTCAAGCAAGCTCCTAGGCAATGGTATTTGAAATTTGACAGGTTTATGACTGAGCATGGCTACAATAGGTGTCAATCAGACCATTGTGTGTATTTCAAGAGATTTGATAACGGTAGATATATTATTCTATTGTTGTATGTAGATGACATGCTGGTTGCAGGGTCTCACATGCAGGATATCTCAGAGCTTAAGGTAAAATTAGCTCAAACGTTTGCTATGAAGGATTTGGGAGCAGCAAAGAAAATCCTTGGCATGAGCATCAGGAGAGACAGGAAAAATCACAGGTTGATATTGTCTCAAGAAGATTATGTGGACAAGGTGTTGAAACGGTTCTATATGCAGGATGCTAAACCGGTAAGCACACCTTTGGCTGGACATTTCAAGTTAAGCAAAGAACAATGTCCCAATTCACATGATGAGGTAGAGTACATGAGTAAGGTTCCATATTCTTCCGCAGTAGGAAGTTTGATGTATGCAATGGTGTGTACTAGACCGGATATTGCCCAAGCAGTGGGAGTAGTAAGTAAGTATATGGCTAATCCAGGAAAGGAACATTGGAAAGCAGTTTAATGGATCCTTAGATATCTGAGAGGAACCAGCAGTAGACACTTGTGCTATGGAGGTTCAGATACTTCTCTACATGGTTATGTAGATTCAGATATGGCAGGGGACTTGGATGGCAGGAGGAGCACCATAGGTTATGTTTTTATTGTAGGTGGAACAACGGTTAGTTGGATATCTAAGTTGCAGAAGGTTGTAGCCTTGTCAACTACAGAAGCAGAGTACATTGCAGCTACAGAAGCTAGCAAGGAGATGATATGGATGACACGGTTCATGGAAGAGCTTGGAAGGGAGCATGGGAGTTGCAGATTGTATAGCGACAGTCAGAGTGCAATCCATTTGGCTAAGAACTCAGCTTTTCACTCAAGAACCAAGCACATACAGCTAAGGTACCACTTCATACGGCAGGTATTGGAAGATGGTGAGTTGAAGCTGGAGTAAATACATACAGAGAAGAATCTTGCTGATATGCTAACAAAGCCAGTTACTAAGGAGAAGTTGAATCTTCATTCAACTTCTATTGGTCTTCATGATTGAGTTGAAGATGAAGGAGCTAGAAGATGTTGCTGTATAGGTACTGGTGCAGCTGGTTTATCTCCAAGTGGGAGATTGTTAGGGTGTGTAGCTAAAAGCTTCACCAAGGAGCAAACTCAAACAGGTTCGGGTCTACACAGACACCGGTGTCGGTCAGGAGCGACCGACGTCGGTCAGTTGTAGTTACAGAGGCACCGATGTCGGCAGTAGGGTCAGCCGGCGACGGTCACAGGCGAACAGGCAGGAACCGACGTCGGTTACCTGTGTGTCCAGAAAGTGATTTCTGAGGACAGAAGCGAGTGTTTGCATGATGAGTTTGAGTTGTAGACTCAAGCTCGCGTCTCTATTGTTAGCAATATTATTTTTAGAGCCCTTGTTGAAGAGGCTTAACTGTTTGTTGTAAGAGCATGCTCAAGTTTCCTATTTCTATATGTAGGAAAGATCTTCTTAGCTATTGTGTGTGTATGAGAGTTGAACTGTAAAAGTAGAACATTGTGAATGTTTGAAGGACAGTATTGAGTTGCATTAATCCAGTTTGTTGGATTTGAATGTACTTGAGAGAGAGCTCTTGAGGAATAGAGATCTAGTGAGAGATCTTGTGTGCATCTGAGAGAGGTGTGGAAGAACGAAGTTTCTTCAATTGTATTCCTATTGTAAAGAGTTTTAATACAAGTTTTCAGGGTGTTTTCTTGTATATTTGTTCTGTGCTATTTATCATTCTAGTTGCTTATCTATCTGATTTATTTCCACATTTATTGCTTTCACAAGTGTAATCCATTGTTGGTTGATCCCCAACACAACAAGTTCAATAAAGTTTGAGAGACTTATGAAAATGAAGGATTCGAAGAACAAAGAATGAACCATTGAACCATTGAACCTTGAACCAAAAGAGTTCAAAGTTCAAAGGTTCAAAGAAGTTCTGAGCAAAGGAAATAAGCGAAAGATTCCAAAGACTAGTTCAAACAGATGGTTCAACTAATGAGCAAAGAAGTGATTGAATCAAGAAAGTTATTGAACCAAGGAAGTGATGGAATCAAGGAATCAAGAAGACCACCCAAACTGTTGAAACAGTGAACCAATGACATCCCCGTGGATGTCAAATTCAGGGTAATGAAATATTCATTGATTTTTAAATGTGGCATGAAACTTAAAACCAAACTCAGCGACCAGCTGAAGAAGGAGCCAAAAAGGCCAGAAAAAAGGGGAAGAGATAGCCTGAGAGCTCAGATCATGAGAAAAGGACAAAATACAAAAATATGTGGCAAGGAAAGAGGGAAAGACCAAAAATATCTATGCAAAAGTTATTTCCAGTAGGTGGAATAGTCCACTGAGTAGACATCTGAGCTCACAAACATTAAAAAGCATGGCCTATTTTCTCCTTTTGAATAAAAGTAGGGGACAACCATGTACATAGTTAAAGGAAGACCAGACAACCCATGCTAAGGAGAAGACATTTGAGATGAATTGACATGCCACAGTTATGGCTGACACCCTGTTCTAGCATGGCCCCCTTAGAGAACTAAAAATGCATTCAAGGCATTGAATGCATAACATGGGCCATTCCATGAAACAAAGTACCAAGTATTTCTTGGCTGCTATATATTGTAATCTCTTTTATTATTTTAGAGAGATCTTTTTGATTATAGAAGTGAAAATATGCCCAAATTGAAAGGCATTTACTGAGACTTTGAGCTCAAATTGTTAATCATATTTTGTTATATGAATGAGAAAGCAGGTTACTTTTAGACTTTGTGCTGTAATGACTTGTGTTATTTAGGGAATTGTTCTTATGTCTATTTTTTGAATGCATTCTTGTGCATTTAATTAAATAAGTAGAATTAGTGGAAGTAACTAGGAAGGTGTCCTGAAGCTGACTGTGGAGAGACTTTGTGCTGCCATAGTTGTCTTTAGTGTGTTTATTTTTTGTTTTTGTGTAAAGGATCTTGGGATGACTTTGTACCCTCATTTTTCTTCTTATCTCACTATTGGGTAGTTGAGGTGGAGACTTTGTGCTACACCTCATTCTGCTAGTTACTGCCCCTTGTTACTAGTTACTTGTTACTTATTAGATATAACTCCTCCTATTTGCTGCAAGACCACTTCTGAAAAAAGAGAATTGATTTCAGTGTTTCCAACTTGGATTTCTCCTTTGTTTGTGAACATCATCTCTAAAAAAAAGATATGGATGGTGTAGTCCTACCCTAGAGTGTTATTTTCTGCACACACACACACACACACACACACACACACACACACACACACACACACATATCATATAGCACCTCATATTTATAGGGAACCTCCCCTTGATGAGAGGAGAGATTTATCCCCTTTTGATGTGGTAAACCTGCGTATTTGGCCGACCAATCTCCCTATGCTATGGTTGAAATAACCTATTTTGCCCATCAGTTAGCTGGTGACAAAATATTCACCCAACAGAACCTACTAGTCCTAGCACACAAACTAAATCCACTTGTAGATAATATAAAACTGAATCCATATAAGAGAATAAAAATAGTAGATGAACATGCAAATGCTAGTTACTCCATACATCCATTTTGGTTAAAAACATTGAGTCAACCATACAAGGGTCAAATATAAGTACATCATGTAAATAATGTGAAGTCTTCTCAAAAGGTTTCATAATAAATGTTACAGATCACAACACAACAGGATACTACAAATACCATACCACTATGTTACTTGAACATAGAATTATTTATTTACCTTATAATAGACACATATCATGCAATATAATTCAACCTATAGAAAATAAGGTACCATATTGTAAATATCATTAGATCATTGGATATAATACCAATCAATAAGAGGCATTGAAAGAACTAATTCAGAAATATAATAATGAAGCACATATACACATTGTGTCCAACATAAGGAAAAATAAAATTCCTTCTTATCTTTCAAAAAAATTTTCTCTCAAAATAATCAAAGCAATAATTATATGTACCTAAATTTGCTCACTTCATTTAATGTTACTAATATTCTTATTAGTTGAAACTAATTTCACCTATCCTACTAGCTTATCCCCTTTCTAATAATTTATCTAATACCCCCCTTCATTTCTCTTTATTCACTAACCTTAGTCCTATCCCACTTATTTATTAATCCTCCTAAATATCCATTATCCCATCCTAATCTATCTTATCCATTATTTGGGATTTTTAAATTCCCATGACCCACCTACCCACCTACTAAGCCTATTCTTAGGCTCTCTTACACTGCTAGTCCCTAATCACCCACCTAATACCTACATAATCCCTTACCTAATCCTAATTAATCCCTAAGAGGATTTTATAAATAAAGGATTCTAGAATCCTCTTTATTCTTACCCTTCCTCTGTAGAAGCCTCTAAATCTAGAGGCTTCCAAAGAGTTTTTAATTCCTTTTAATCCTTCTCTCCAAATTTTATTTAAACAACCCAATCCTCCATTGAAACCAACTCATGAATCCATAAAGTCTTCATGACCACATGATCAACTAGTTATCACAAGCATCCATAATCCATGATTAAGCAATCATAATGTCAAAATTTTGAGTCCATGGCAATCTCCAATTAACCATCCATTTGAAGATCCTAAAAGGAGGCTAGCTGAAGTAATGGATTGACACTGTCAAGCTTAAATTATCCATTGGAAGCCATTATCAACTATCAAGAAAACAATCCAAAAATCATTAATTTTGCATCAAAGATTTGTTTGGCAATCTTGGAGAGGAGTTATAAAGAGATAAAGTGATGGTAAGAGTCCCTTAAAAAATCTGATTATCTCTTTTAACCCCTCCTATTGGTGTGTTTAGATTTTATGTTTTTATTGATAAAAATAGTAATAGGATTTGAATCTAAAATTTAGGCTACATTTTGGCAACCACGATGAGATAACCCATTTGGATTAATCTTGTGAGTGTGAAGTGTGATAATGGTGCTTTTAAGAATAAATCAAAAAAAAAAATGGTGGCTCCGAGTTTTATATTTTTATTTTGTTCACAATCTTCTTTAGTGTCAAAAATTATGAAATTATAATAGAGTAATAATTTATGATCTTGATTTGTAACAAGCTTTGTTTATGCATCATTTCAGACACTTTTGGTCTTATTTTTGATTATATTGGATATTTGGATACAGTTAATTGCCAAGTCTCACTAAGTAATTAGTGGTTTTAAATATATATATATATATATATATATATATATATATATATATTCTGTTAATCTATTATGTACAACTATTTGTTAATATGTTATTTTGATGATCTATTTTGCCTCATCATGTTAGCTAAATAAAACATTTAAACTTCCTTTTGAAATAATTATAATTATCTATAAGGAAAATAGAGACTTCCAATAGAAAGTAGATAGTTATATTTAGAATGCCATCGAGTTTTAAACCTGATAAAAATATAAAAGCTTAAATCTATTAAAAACTTATAGTCATATTTTTAATCCCTTTCACCCTATTCCAATTAAAATCCAAATTAAACTCACCACAATACTCCATGACACAGTCCCTCTATCTACGTTAGCTCAACCTTGATTTATTTTGAGAAGGTTTTATGTGAAGATTTTGGGGTCACATTATCTTCTTCCACTTCATTTTACAAGCAACTCATCCATCATGACTCTCCTCATAGACCAGATCATCTTCCAATTCAACATTCCTCAAATCTGCATCAAACTGGCTCAACATTCCTCCTGCCCGTGATAAGATATCTCACCATGCACCATCTACCTCAATCACCCTAGATCAACTATCTCAACTCTAGCTCAGTCTATTCACATTCCAAATCTAGTAATAGAGATTGAAACCTTTAATTTGTATCTCATAATCATTCCTAAATAGTTTCTCTAATATGTATTGCCATTCCTCCATCGATTCAACTTTGGTTTAACCATTTTATCTTATGCATTTAAGAGACTCGATAACTACAACATCATCAAAGGTACTTAGAAGACCTTGCTTGTTTGCATATATGAGTATAATTGATCCTTTTAGTTCCTATTCCTCCAAAATAGAATGAAATTATTTTTTGAGACCAATCTATTGATATCACTTGAATCAACCACATAAATAACAACTTGGATGTTTGGAAAGTAACATCACCAATAGGGTTTGATACTGGAAACTTGATGTTATTATATTGAACTATTTAAACATTGAATCAAATAATTGGAATAGTAGAAAACACCTCTCCCATCTACAACCGATAGAGAATCATGGGTTTTCTATAATTATAGAGGTCGAAGACTAAAATGCGAGCTTCATTATCTCTAAAAATTAAAGAAAATAGTCTAAAAAAAACATTCCCAACTTTATATCCTTAGATTTCATCCAAAGCTCCTCAAAATTGAATGATTAAACTCTTACTATAACATGAAAGGCCCTTCAATCAACTACCATTTTCAAAACCACCATACCACTTTGCCCTTTATGCCATAATTTTCTCAATTCAAATCATTGTATTTGGTTTAGGTTTTAAATTAGGTTATTTTTAGTTTATGTTTAATGTGTCCTTAGATTCCATTTTCTTTAGTCATATTGCATAATTTTCTTCTAGTTGTTGTGGCTTAAAATAATAAAATAACACCAAAAGTAGTGACTAATGTAGATGCTACCAAGTTATATCCCAATATCCATTTAAAATCCAAGCCTATTGAATATTATTTATTTAGTTGATATCATATAGTGGGGGTTTTATAATTTTAAGTCTAACTTATTGAGTAATAAATCTAGTTTAGATTAGAACGATTAGTTTCAAGTTTAAAAGGCAATATCATAAAAACCTAAATTGTATATTTTTTTAAGGCTATAGTCATATTCAATAATATTTGTTGTAGTCACATGTATAAAAAAAATAAAATAAAATATAATCATGAATGGAGTCATCATCTATAGTTTATATTTGATTTAGAATATCCTCTTAGTCATTAGATAATATAAAATAGGTGGATTTTTATAAATACATGCAGGATAAAGATTGGAATTATCAAGACAGAAGTTTTTATTTACAAGTTGCTTATTAAAAACATCAAAACTACTTTTATTCTCTTTACAAGTTGCCTCTCAAAGTTGACAATCAATTTTTTTAAAAGAATCATAATTATTAATGTTAAAAGAACTTGTCTACTAACAAAATTTTTAGAGCTATTAACTCTCTATTTAAATTCAAATTCATCTTTTTGACTATGGTATTTTTGATGAGATTTGGTGAATTTTGAGCCATTTTGAGCCTCCTACAAGGCCCAAATTACCTTTGGCATCAGGGGCTCCACCTTTTAACCTCATCCTATAACATAATGAGGAACACACCTAGGGCACTGCCCCCATACCCTACAAGGGGTGATGCCCCTTGACCCCATTGGGGGTTGCCACCCCTAGACCACCGTATCATGGCCCACTCACCCAAAGAAGTTATAGATCCAAATCATAATTTTTTAGGGTGTTTTTTTAAAGGCCTATTAGACTAATATTTTATTTCTTATAGGGGTAAATCTAGTTAATATTTTGTATAACTAACATCATATTTTTTAGAACATATTTTGGTCTAATATCTTGTCTTGTAGGTTTCCCCTTAAAGTTATCAGTCAAACTACTAATCTCTTGTCTTGTCAATTTTCTCTTTAAAAGTGCCACTTGAAGCCACTAATCATTTTCTTTTAGACCACTTGTCAAAGACCCATTTTGGCATATTGAAAATCATTTTATCTTACACTCTTCATGATTTTTATCATATTGTCTTGCATCATTTATATACTTCACATCTCAAATAATCAGTTAATTAATCTCAATTTTAGTTTTATCACCTATGAGCTATGATGGTGTATGCTCTCCTCCTTGCATCCTTATGGAAATTCCTAGAGGATTAAAAACCACCAATAAACCCTACCCACTTTTATTTTTAGGTGTCAATGATGTATATTTCACCACCATGCATTAGACCAAACTCTATGTTCTGGTGGAGTATAAAAATTAGTAGAGCTATCGTTAGGTGCCTAAATGAAATTCACCATAAAGGGTTTCAAGGAGTGAGGGGTATTTAAGCTTCAATATACAATGTGGTTAGACAAAATCATATACAAACTTGACCCACTATACCTTCACATATACTAGGGATTCTCCTAGAATCCTTTATGCAAGCTTAAGATAGGACCTTTTGGCTATAACAGGTGATCCACTGCCAAAGTTAGTATCAAATCCTAATATATTGTCATGTGAATATGGGGTTAAGAGGGGTTAAGATATTTCATAATGGGTCACTGACCTACAACCTCACTCATGAAGCTGTTAGATAGTGTGATAATCAAGTTACACACCCTTGATTTTACTAATCATAGGTTTGTAACTTGCTTGATTTGGTGAGTGTTGTGCTAAACCCATGCTATTTGTGAGCCAAGTTAGCCTCATACCCAAACTTATACATGACTATTTAGGTCTCTTGCACATATCTTCTTGTATATCCTTGCCTCATCATTCTATGATCTTGAATATCTTTGTAATCATCCCATTATACATATTATATTTTGTACATCCTTTTACATGTCTCATACTATCTCCCATTACCACCTTATCTTAATCCCCTCCTAGTCTCACCAGTCATTAGTCATACCCAAAAACTCACATATCCTAATCACCACTTGTCATTCACATTCATCCTTAGTACACTGTATTCATAATCAATCATTTGACCTTGCCTTCACCTAGTCACCTTATCCCTCGATCTTGTCTAACCTCATCCTATATTATCCTAGTTGGCTCTTTAGGTCACATACGTGTCCAAACCATCCCCATCTCATTTACATTATCCCTTCTCATTTTATCATCACTTATATATCTTTGTCCTTATTTTAATCCCATTATCTCATTACCCCATCACCTAACCACATAATCTTATCCCATCCCATCTTGAGAAAATTAGTCCAAGGATTGAGCTATTCCTTTTGTCCTTTCATATCATCCTATCATTTTAGTCCATTATCACTCATCAATTGGTCAAATTTCTTACCTAGTCGATATCCTACCAGTATCTTATCAATTTGTCATTTTCAATCTAGCATCCAATCATCATTAATCTAGTCTCTATCATCTAGTTATCTTGACTATTCAAAACTACCACCCATCCAACCATCATCCTAATCACCCATAAAATCCCCAATCCTATTTTTAGATTAAAAATTAGGCATTGTTGATGGATCACTAGCACTCATTGTACTTCGATCTAAAATCTGATCTTAGTCCTACATCATCTCAATCATGTTTCATCTATCTCATCCTCATCATCACATATCATACAAACTCAATCATTTGGATCTACTTTGTTCAAGAAACCATATCTAATCCTTAGTCTACCTCTGCATCAACTCCCTTCATCATCCATCTATCATCCATCCCAATGGCTTTAGACCTAGTTCTCATAGACCAATACATCTTGGCCAATAAGGATGAAGTTATTTTGTAATATCTATAAATGGGTGCTCACTTATCTTTTGAACTTGCTTCCATTCATCCAAAACCAATATCCCACATCCTTCACCATCCACAATCCCCTATCTCATCAGGGTCAACCTCATCATTTAGTAATATGGTTGCCCTACTTAATAAATACATCTTAGATAATAAAGATGAATTCCTCTTATAACTATTGAATATGGGTACCCACCTTCCCAATGATTTTGACCTAATAAGACTAAAGTCACCTCAAAATCAAGTCCCCCATCAATCCGCATCCCTATCCCATTTTATTTCACCATCCACTAGTCCTCATCCTTGTCATGGCATTCCTAATTCACAAATATCCTTATTTAATAAGTGTATGTAATAAGAAATTCATCATGTCTATAAATCAATCTTGGCTCAGAGAAGATAGAGCATACATACACTTTCAATTGGAATAGATTTTTTAAGTGAGATCATGACCAATATAGGGATATGCTAGACTTGATTAGGAGACCACTTATCATAATACACCATGTTAGGAAGGGTTACAAAGCTTACAATCTAACACAATCATGTAACAACCCTAAAAGAGTCCTAGGTTTAATGTTCAATCTATTCTAATAAATAAAAATTAAATCTAATCTAGTGCACACCAAATCTTGTGGCACAAAGTTGGGGTTGGAAAGAAAAAAAACTAAACTAAGCATGAATAGAAGACATATACTCACATCAATGTATAAAAAATCCTAATACATAGAAAAATAAAGCACAACTACATTATCTATCTACTCTTAAAAAGGATAAATAAAGTTAGGAATACTTATTTTGAAGACAAACCCATTGAGCCTCAATCTCTCCCTTGGCTAAGGTACTTCACAAGATATTGTTGTGGTATGTAAGGATAATAAAGATAAATCAGCTCCAGGCTACACAACCTATCTATACATCTAAAAGACTTCTTCATAAGATAAGATCTATATCTCCAAAGAAAGTATGGAACCCTAAGATTTATTCCTCAAGTAGAATGGTCAATAAGTAAATGTTCATTCACAACTATTATTATTCACTTATTTTGTTACAAATGGTTGGAAATGAACTTGTATATATAGGTGGATCTTTCCCTAAATCCTCCCAAAAATGTTGGCTGTACAGGGTCAGCCTACTTGAACCTATATATTTTCAGGGACAATTCACTAGGTCTAAGATAGGTTGGCTGAAAGGCTAACAAACTCAAAAAGTGAAAAATACCCCTAGATTATATAGGGTCGAAGTCAACCTAGTACAACTGACTATCCAAAAGGGAATTAAGGCAAGAAAAGGAGGATAGAAAGAGGAAAATGATTGGAATGGTTTAAAGATAATAATAATAATAATAAGATTAGGGTTAATGTTTTAAGAGATGAGTGTGTAGATGGCAAGTGGAAAAAGGGACAATAATCTTATGAAGCACCAATGGTCTGCCCACCTCTTTCTTGATACACCCTTTAAGGCATGCACTCAGAGAGATTGAGACTCAACAAGTTCCTACAAGATATAAAATATTAGTAATCAATAAAAGTTTGAAAATATTATGTGTATACATATTTCCCACTCAAATCTCATCAAGTGTCATATAAATGCAAAGTGGGATGGTGCTTTGGGAAATGTAACATGATAACACACAAAACTAATGCTAATTAAAGTGTAGTAAGAAACAAATAAGATAAATGAAAGGAAAAAATTGAAAAACACATAACTTTACTTACCTTAATGTTGTAGATAAAGAATTAGACTACAAGATAAAGGTGAAGGCATCCAATGTGAAGAAAACTAGGAAAACCTATAGAAGCTAGTGCAACAAATAGACAAAAACTAAAATTTTGGAAGATAGGCATATAAAAATTAGTAGGGACAGAGATTTTAGGAAAATTGGAAAATTAGGATTGTTAAGGTAAGGATAGAATATTGAAAGCAAATGAATAACAAAATCATGGTAAAAGAATGATAAATGATGACAAATGAATGATAAATTATTGTGAAATATATTAAATCATATTGGAATGTATGGAAAACATAAATGACAAAAAAGAATGTAAAACATACTAAATCATGTTGGGAAGCATGTAAAACATGAATGACAAATGAAATATCAATCCAAGAAAAAATGAAAAAAGATATTTAATAAAGTGTAAAGTAAGCTCATGTAAAAAATACAAACATGAAAGATGGAAAATGAAATGTAATTGAAGATGTGAGACAAAAAGGAAGAAGGCATACATAAATAAAAACATATAATAGTGAAGTCTGCAAAAAATCAAATAAGAACATGATGGAGAAATTAAAAAATTAAAAGCTCTAAAGGATGAAAACTCAAACTTAGTGTTTAGTCTAAGATGAAATTTAATAAAACACAACCACCTAATGACATGACAAGGATGATAGTGAGATGTGTGGTAAATAACTGGTGTAAGAGTATAATCTGTAGTTACTCAAACATGTTATTTTGATCTAAGGATAGATAAAATTGAAATAAAGTAATGTTAGCATATTTTTAAGAGGTGAAGAAGAAGGAATAAGAGAAGAGTGAAAATATATTTGGAATCATAATTTGCCTATCAAGGGGGGAAATGAAATGGGTGGAGGGGAGAATGAAGGAAAAACCAAGGTAGAGGAACTCTATATCAAAGTCAAGACACTCAAATTAGGTTTGTCAAACCAAGAGGACTGTTGACCTTAAGGATTATGAATAACTTTTCTTAGTCACACAAGTCTTAAGTCAACAAATGGAGTATATATCATCCCATGAATGTTATATGCATGAAAATTAAAATAGACATACGTTCCCATAATGTGTTCCCTATTCCTCAGCACCCCTTATAGAGTCGTTAGTCTATTTTGAATATTGGGTACTTGTGTGAGAAAGTAGGTAGAAACATAGAGTTTGTTGAATTCTCCTATTCCAATCTACTAGCCTACTACACCCCAAAGGGCCTTGGCTTTATGTGAGTTTAAAGTTGGAGTTTGAGCTTGGATTAGAGATAGGATATGTGATTTTAATCATGTCTTTTGGTGTGAGTTTGAATTTTGAAATTTATATGTTGCCTTTTATTTCAAATGATTTGGCTTTTAAATTTATTGATGGTGTTTTCTATTCCTCCTCTATAAGGATTTATAAAACCAAACATGGGTGATAAATGTGACTTTCATTTCAATACTTGGGTCTTGGTTGCTAAGAGAGAGAAATTCAAAGAGCATGGGGTCTAAGAGTCTCATAAATCTAGTTGAAATAAAATTGTTATCTTGACATTGACCTTGTTTGATCCAATGTATAATGAAATAAAGGGGAAATCAAGAGGAGTGACACATGGAACAATTTGAATTAGTTTAAACTAAAAAAAATGTGACAAAGGGGAAAAAAGGATACAATGATAGTAAAGTATGATTCCTTATCATAAAAATAAGGGAAATAGAGGAAAACATGCTAACATAGATTATTTTCACAAATTCCATCTATCAAAATAAGCAAAAATCTAAAGTTCAGAACGGATCAATGATATTTTTATTATAAAAGGAATGAAAACATGGTAATTTTATGAGGAGGATCAGGTCCTATCCATAGTCTCACAAATCAACTCATAAAAGAGAAACCCATGGGGGTGCCAAAAATCATGTATATGAAAACAAATGAGGTAAATAAAAGATGGTATTTTGTGAGGATGGTTAGGTCCTATCCATGATCTTATACTACAAAATCATAAAAGATAAACCCACGGGGGTGAATGCTAAATAAGATAAAAAATAATCATAAAGCTACTAAGGCAAATAATATCATAACAAGACAACAATAAAAGAAATATATGAGGACAAAAATGAAAGTAAATGCCAAATGTAAGGTGAAATAAAAAAAATAACATAAAGGAAGACAATGATACTTATAAAGCAAAAGTAAAAGAAAGAAAGTGCACAAAAACAATAAACCATGAGATAAAAAGAAAAGTAAGATCT
The DNA here is from genome assembly GCA_037957365.1 of Torreya grandis. Lineage (NCBI taxonomy): Eukaryota > Viridiplantae > Streptophyta > Pinopsida > Cupressales > Taxaceae > Torreya > Torreya grandis. The sequence goes on from JARHVA010000123.1 coordinate 7,082,605, forward strand.
ATGCTAACATTTGTATCAAATATGAGCATGTGAAATACAAGTCTATATGTCTCAGAAGATTTCTTGAAGTTAAATTTGGTTGTTTTTATGCATTGTAGAATAAGAGTTGGCATTAAAAGATGCCCCAAAGGGTAATTATATTTAGGTATGGGAATTTCAAGATGCCCCAACATGTGAGTTGGAATGAGGTAACATTGAACCATTAAAATGATTTGCATTGGGTTGGTAGGTGCATTTAGAGATAGGCAAATGTGTTGGTTTGTTAGATTTTAAAGAGGTTGAATGTGACATATGATGTGTAGGAGAGGTATGAATATATAAATGAGGTAAAGGGAGTATGAATTTGAACTAAGTACTCTTTTGGTTCATGTGACTTAAGAGGTTGAGGTTTAATAGATGCAATGATATATTTAAAGTTGTTCATGTTAGCTATCCTTTCCTTATTGGTGTAGGAAGAAGGATCAACTATGGTTTGAAAGAAATTAGTTTCTAAGGTATAGGCATGGGATGATTGTTGTTGATCATTAGGTAGTTGATTTTGGTGTTATTTTGGTTCTTGAGATTGAATTTGATAAGCTTGAAGATAGTTTTAATAACATTGTTTTGTTAGAATATCAAGATTGAAATACAAACCAAGCAAGGAAGAAACAAGAAAACGATGAAGATCATGACAATAATCATGAGAATGACCTATAGTAGCATGCCACTGATAAAACTTATCAGCATTTACCATTTTGGAGGAGGTTTTGAAGGATTAAAGCTCACGGGTTTAAAGGGTGGCAATTTCCTCTTAAGTTGTTCTAGACTCAAGGGAGGGTGGGTTGGGTTAAAACTAGTTGAATTAAATGCTTGATTTTGAGGTTGGGGAGGCTTTGATGAATAAATGTTATTGTAAAATTATTGGAAAGGTGATTTAGTAGTTTTTTGAGATGGTTTAAATTGAATCATAAGAAAATCTTGCCTTTTTTCTTGGTTTAAGATTTCTTCTAAAGTTTTAGGTGAAAAGATTCAAACTTTGTATTGAATTGGAGGTTTAAGAGTGGTAGTTTTTTTTTAAAAGAGTATCATCATTAATGTTATGGTCAAATTTATGAGCAAGATCCTTTCATCATTTGATGAAACTATGATCAGATTCAATAGGAATTTATTTGGCATTGATGAAATTACTAAGGTAATTTTCAGGAAGATCATCATGTTGGAATCCTTCACTAGAGCATTAATTAAATCCTCTAGTTGTGAGATGGAATGTATAGGAAGTTTGTTTTACCATTCAAGTTAATCACCATAAAGTTTTTGGATAAGAGCTTGGTGGTAACAAAAGTGTTAGTTTGGACCCATTCTTTATAGAGGTTACCAAAAGACTTAAGACATATAGTAGGGTCCTTAGTCCCATTATATGTGATAGTTGGAGAAATATTTCCAATATCTATAGATGAAATGAATGGGGATAAAGGTTCATTTTGAAGATGTTGAAGAATTTTTTTATTTATTGGAAGTTGAGGGATGATATTCCCATTGGCATCTCTAAGAGGAGGAGGAAAAAAATTTGTATTTGGTTGAAACATGATGACTTGAGGTGGTTGACTAGTCATGTTTAATAAATGTTGTTGCATATTAATCATTTGAGATTGATTGGTTGTTTGCATGATGTTTATTTGTTGTATGACTTGTGAAATAAGTTGAGTTTTATCAATAGGTGGGTTTGAAGGTTGGGTATTAGAGTTGTTAGGAAGAGGATTGATAGTGTTGGTGAGAGGAGGATTCTTTGTAGGTGAAGGATTCCCAACATTAGTTTTAGTTGTCTTAAGTGTGGTAGAAGAAGGAAGCTTGGTAAATCCACCATTATTGTGAGAAGTGTAAATAGTATTATCATCAAGGTTTTTGAATTATGAACCATATAGATTATCAATTTGAGTGGTTTCAATCATGTTACTTTGGGAATTGATAAGACTTGGTGTTATTGTTATGGGTGTAACAAGAGGATTATGAACATTGGTTGTAAAGGTATGAGTGTTGATAAGAGAGGATTAGTTTGTGGAAGATTTCTAAAATTGGTATTGGGAAGAGGATTAGGATGAATGACCTCAACTACATTACATTGTGTAGTGATTGGTTTTGGTTTAGGAGAAGAGGAAGGATGAAATTAGATAGTTTCATCTAAAGTAATAAAATAAGTGAGGTTATTATAAAATCCTTAATTATGCAATGTTCTTGACTAAAATAAGGATGAAAAGATGTCATCATGATGAGATAATAATAGATAACCACATAAGGGAAAATAATAAGGATAGGAAACTGTACAGGGTTGACTACATTGATCCAACATAGGAAATAGGGCCTACAAATTGTACAGGGTTGAATAGATCAACCCATACAACAAATAGAGGCTAGAAAAAGGTATAGGGTCGATCTAGTACATTAGATAGGGAAATTAAGAAACTTATGGAATATTTGTGGATTGAAACATGATAACTTTTGCAAGTAATTTGAAGAAAAATAATTGAAAATAAACAAGTATTTAAATGGATTAACATTGGCCAATCCAATTGAAGCACAAAACCCAAAACCTTATACCAACATTGGATAATGCAAGTTTTTGAAATATAGAATACAATTGGGCAAAGAGAAAGCAATCAACTTGGAAAGTAAAGAGATAACTAATTGGTCAACCTGAATGTTTTTTAGATTATTAAGATATGATTTTAAGTACGATGGGAAGTTGGTTGTAAGTAAGGAATTAAAATGGCAATCTAAGGATGATTTTAGGTAGTTTGGGCTGAAAGGGACTGTAGTGGTAATGATACAAGCTTGGTATTGGGGCTTACCCTCTCACTTCATACACTACAATGATAGGGTGTTAGGTGCTTAGCTAAAATATACCATTAACCACATTTTATACTTTCCCAGAGTATCAAGTCGACATCCCCCTTGGTGATGAAATCCAAGTAGGTTGGCCTTAGGTAGACAAATGTTAAAATGCTTGTTTAGACTATGTGATTTATCCATGTGTGAATAAAATAGAAAATAGTGAACTAAATGATTAATTGAAAACCATTTAATTAAACTATGTGATCTATTCTAAGTATACAATCAATAAGAAAATAAAGTGTGAACTAATTACTAGCATATAAGGTCAATTATAACTTTGAAACAAGGTACAATATTGATATGGTCAATAATATATGCACAAAATATAAAACATGGTTAAACTTGTAATGTGGAAGCAAGGTCTAAAAATGAATAGGGTCAACAAAGTTGACCTAGTTATCCAAATAACACACAAAACATAGAAATGGGTTGATAATATCGATCCAATTGACTGTGCAATGGAAATTTTGAAGACAACAAAATGTGAAAGGAAAGACTGTAAAGAAAGAGACAGAGAAATAGAAAGGAACCTTGATGGATCATAGATGTAGATAATGAAGATTGTTATTCAAGAACCTTGATTAATGCTTGCAAATTTTGCTAACTATGTTGACTAGGTTGATCAATATTTACAAAAACTTGTTGTTGAGTGCCTAAAATATATAGGTTCAACTAGGTTGACCTAGTATGCTAAACTTGATGTCTAAAAATGTATGAGGTTAACTAGGTCAACCTATTAGTCTAGACTAGATGTCTATAAATTTGAAAAACTATACTAGGTTGATAGGATCAATCCAGTAGCCTATACCTAAAAACCTATGCATAGAAGTTAGATATTGGATTGATAAAGTCGATCTAGTATGGAAGATATATGATAAAAATAATTATAAATAATGAAAGAAATGAAATAATGTGAAAAAATACTACAAGAATTAGTTCACGTTGGGTTCACCAGAATGTATGTAATCAGAAATGGATCATGTCTATAAATCAATCATGTCTCAGAGAAGATAGAGCATACCCACACTTCTGATCAGGAATACATTTATTAAGCAGGAGCCTGACCAATATGGGGATCCACTTGAATAAATTAGGGGATCAATTTTCATAATACACCATGCTAGGAAGGGTTTCAAACCCTACAGTCTGACATAATCATGCAATAACCCTAAAAGAGTCCTAGGTTTAATGTTTAATCTATTCTAATAAAAAGAAAGTAAATCTAATCTAGTGCACACCAAAGCTTGTGGCACAAAGTGGGGGTTAGAAATAAACTAAAATAAACTAAGCATGCATAGAAGACATATATTTATGTCAATATATACGGAATACTAATACATAGAAGAAATAAACACAACTACATTATCTATCTATTCCTACAAAAGAGAAATAAATTTAGGAATACTCACCTTGAAGATGAACCTGTTGAGCCTCAATCTCTCGCTTAGCTAAGGTGCTTCACAAGAGATTATTTTGATATGTAAGGATAAAAAAGACAAATAAAATCTAGGCTACATAACCTAGCTATGCATCCAAAATACTTCTCCATAAGACAAGGTCTGTATCTCCAAAGAGAGTATGGAACCCTAAGATTTATTCCTCAAGTAGAATGGTCAATAATCAAAAGTTCATTCACACTTATTCTCCTTCACTTCTCATCTTAAAAATGATTGGAAATGAAATTGTATATATATATGGATATTTTTATAAATCCTCTCAGAAATGTCAACTGTACAGGGTTGACCCAATTGATCGTATGTTTTCAAGACAATTCACTAGGTTTGAGTTAGGTTGGTCGAAAGGTGAACAAACCCAAAACGTGAAAAATACCCCTAAATTGTACAGGGTCAACCTAGTCAGCCTAGTACAACTAACTATCCAAAAGGGAATTAAGGCAAAAAAAGGATGATGGATAAAGGAAAATGACTAGAATGGTTTAAGGCTGAGAAGAATAAGCTTAGGGTTAATGTTTTCTAAGAGTTGAGTGTGTATATGACAAGTGGCAAAAGGGATAATAATCTTATGAAGCACCAATGGTTTTCCCACCCTTTCCCAGTGCACCTTTTAAGGCATGCACTTAGAGATATTGAGACTCAATAGGTTACTGCATGATACAAAGTGTCATTAATCAATAAAAGTTTGAAAATATTATGTGTATATAATAAGTATCTTGATGAAAACCCACAAGCAACCTTTTTAAGGCTCCCTTAGTTGGGTGTCCAATTTCCCAAATTTCTTGAATCTATTTAACTCACCTTAACCTTAGATCGTACCCATTCATAGTCAAATCCTCCATCCACTAGTCATAGCCAATCATCCACACCTTCTTACACTAGCAAAGGGAATCCATCTTGGATACCAATTCACCCACCCAGTCATGTCAACAACCATCTGATCTAAAGTCTAATGATTCCACATCTAAGTCAAAAAGTGAAGTGGGTCCTTATAATCTCCTTCCTATGTCTTTATAATCCCTTTTCCAACAACTAGTCATCACTAACATGATAGTTTATCCACCTATTGTAGAAAAGTTGGGGTTTCAATCCATTTACTTGTCAGACACTTATCTAGTTGTTCAAGTCAATTATAGACTTGTTATAACTAGGTGTAAACCTAGAATAATCTTGTAGCACTCAAAATTTATCACTAAATTATGTCAACATCAATTCACATAAGGTACAAGCCTTATGCACTCACCTAAAGTGCATTAGAGAAAGAATTGGGGCCCACATTGGGCTATTCATACAATGGAATAACTCATTCTTCATCAAACTTGGTTATTTCAACAATGGTATTGGAAAGTTCATTGGTACAAGCCATTCTAGGTGGATTCTAATGGTGTGTAGGTATAAATCCTAATTAGAGAGCTCATTTTGGTCATATTAGCACAAGTCTATATCATGATAGTTATATAGCCTCATGGGTGTAAGCTTTTAGTTCCCTTAGCTTAGCATCATTTAGGTGCTTGGAGGGTTCAATGGAATACTTTAGATTTAAGATTCATGCTTGAGCTCACATTTTAGGTAAAAATATCATTGCTTAGCATGGGGTCTTTCCTACACTTAGAGTATTTCTATGTAATGTGTTGATGTCATCATAGTTTATAAAGATGCCATGAATGCCCTGAATCAAAGCTTGCAACCAACATTCTTAACATTCAAATTGAATTCATAACACTAAATTCATAACATTCATTACACATTTCAATAATCAAAGCTAAGATATTAAACCCAAAAACACAATGTATTACTTCAACCAATCTTCATATAGTTAATGTTCCAAATATAGAGTACAATTCATATTAAAAAAATAGAGTAAAAGCTTATCTAAATTACTAAAGGCCCAGAGGCTCATAGGTGAGTTTGGGCACTACAATGTGGAGCTTCAAAGGCACCCATACTAGTCCTAAGTTTCAAAGTGGTCACTTCACTATGTCTATAACCAATTTTGTATGGCTTCACTATATCAAAGTTGCATCCTAGCTCATTGGTTTGAGCTACCTTTTAAATCTTACAAGAGCACCTTCTACTAGGATGGAACTGCACACATCGGTTACCAAGATGGAGCTTTTCTTAATCATTCTACCAATTCCATTACTTTGTACCCTTCATATTGTGATCATCACATTCTTCTATTATTTGAAGATGCCCAAAACATCATAGAATTTATTAGCCACCTACTAGTTGGTGCAAGGTGTACATCAATTCTTCCATCTAGCACAAAGGATATCAAAATAGAAATCATCCTAAATGATTGCCTTGTGCTAAAGTGTTTTTTGAGTTAGCATGGATCCATACTTAGCTAAAAAGGGGATTAAAACCACTTGTATAACATCTTTATCCCACCAAATTAAGCCATTTGGGCATAAAGCTAATCAATATTGTGCATACCACCAAACTTAGCGTTATACCATTAATTGAGAGTAAAAGCTTATCTAAACTACTAAAGGCCCAGAGGCTCATAGGCGAGTTTGGGCACTACAATATGGAGCCTCAAAGGCACCCATACTAGTCCTAAGTTTCAAAGTGGTCACTTCACTATGTCTATGACCAATTTTGCATGAATTCACTATATCAAATTTGCATCTCAGCTCATTGGTTTGAGCTACCTTTTATAGCCTACAAGAGCACCTTCTACCAGGGTGGAACTGTGCACATCGGTTACCAAGCTAGAGCTTTTCTCAATCATTCTACCAAATCCATTAATTTTTACCCTTCACATTATGATCGTCACATGCTTTCATTATTTGAAGATGCCCAAAACATCATAGAATTTATTAGCCACCTACCAGTTGGTGCAAGGTGTACATCAATTCTTCCATTTGGCACAAAGGATATCAAAATAGAAATCATCTTAAATGATTTCCTTGTGCTAAAGTGTTTTTTGAGTTGGCATGGATCCATACTTAACTAAAAAGGGGATTAACACCACCTGTACAACATCTTTATCCCACCAAACCTAAGCCATCTCGGCATAAAGCTAGTCAATATTATGCATACCACCAAACTTAGGGGTATACCATTAAATGATGTCATGAATTTCAAGACTATGCCCAAGACCTCATTAACCATGGTGACATAAAAATCGAGGATGAACCAGATGATTTTATATCCCTAGGTGAACAAGAAGAGGAATGCCAAGATTCCATCCCTAATCATGATCAAACCCTTCTAATTCAAAGCCAAGGTTCAAACATCCCATCTATCTTCTATGATCCTCTCATATTTAAAGAAATCTTCCATCAAAGAAAAGTTTATTCCCCATAAGCCTAATCCTCCCATATCTCATGAAACCTTCCGTAAGCCTATATTTGTTTAATCCATTCTTCCTCCATCATCCCCACATGTTGATAGGTCACTTGAAGACAGTCACTTTTCTATTAGAAACATTGCCTATTATACACCAAAGTCAGTGTCGAAGCTAATACAAGTTTTATCTACATAAGGGTCATGTTCAACACCAATATCTAAATCATATTACTCATCAAAAACATAATCCCTCATAGATATTGTAATAGATGATGATAATGCATGCCCTTTTAAAGATACCCATAATTTGGATGATAATCAATCCCCAAGCACATATTTTGATTAGGATGATGAAATCATAACAGATTTATTATAAGCTTTATCTATCAAATATTTTTAGAGTAAATCTGATTCTACTTTGGATGCACATATTAGAGCTAGTCTTAGTGATCCTCTTGAGATTCTTGAGGACACTTTCTCCAACAGTGAGGCTAGGGATCCTAGTGACCTTTATGAGGACTATGCTACCCATTATACCATTAATCCATCACATAAAATTAATCCTCCACCTCTTCTCCATCATCCATACATACCACTCCATAAAGAGGATGAACATGAACATGCACTTTTGGATTCCCCTTTGCATTTAACATCATGTGGACCAAATACAAAGGTCCAAGACCATATCCCAAAAGTCATAAATCATGAAGAAATCATCTTTGATCCCATAATTCAAAGTCAATAAAAGTCAAATGATCAGCCTAATCAACTAATGTCTTCTCCTAGTGAAGCCCAAAATCATGTACTAGGGGAATGCCAAAGTCCAAATAATCATCATCTATCAAGTCAAAAATCAATTATCCCTAGTGAATCCCAAAATCAAGAACCAAGAAGTAGTTAATATAAAATCCAATAAATAAATAAATTTAAAAGTAATAATCAACAAATCCAATCATATGGTTAACCATCCTCTTAATATTTGGATCAAAGAATCAATAAATCAAAAGGTCTTGGATCCCTTAATCTCCTAGCACTAGTAAAAAAAATACCCTTCACCATATCTAATGGTGTATGCAACTATCAAACCTAATTTATGTTCCCCATCTCATCATATCATTTTTCATGATCATATACCTCATCCACATCCTATATCCCATCATCATAATCATGACATACTCTTATCCATACCATATCTAAAATCCTTGGGAAACATTGTCCCTCATAGGGGTTACAAATAAACCTAGCTAAAATGTTTAGAGGACATTAAATCAAAAGTCAATAAAGGACACCAAGACATCCAAGGAGCATCCATCATAAGCTCCTAGCACCACATATTTATAAAACAAGTGTTAATTAAATATTCAGACAATATTGACATTCCCGTATCTTGCCTCTCTAATAAATTGAGATATCACTCAAAAAATAAAAATTAAAAAAAAAAAGTTAAAAAAAGAAATAAAAATCATTCATCCAATGGTGAAAACTAGTCTTATAGCACCTTGAGCAAGTACCATGATGAAAATTGGCTTATGGCATCATTGTAAGATAATCTATTGTCCACATTTTAACTCAAAACTTGGGGGTAAAATCATTCCATTTCAACCATAAAAACCATCCCTTGTCAATCCCATCCATCCATATTATGCATCATATTATGTCCCTCCTTTCTTTTAGTCTTGACCTTCATAAGGAATTGGAAGATGTATTGAGAAATGTTTTTGAATCTTCTTTACATATCCTCTAATGGACACTCAGGAAAATAAAAATTTTCCTTCTTAATTTGGTCATTGGTGATCCCTTGTCCATTCTTCCTTGGTCCTCATCCCATTTTTGGCATCACTCTCATCCTCTTGTCACTCATCCATCATTCCATCCATCCTTATCCTAGTTGTTAGGATTAGTGTTCCATTTGCTATTAACCTCATTTGTATAATGTACATATAAATCCCCAAAATCCCTAAAAATTGACATATTCCAAAAACCCTAAAAAAATCATAAAATTTGAAACAACTAAAAATAGTCCATCATTTCTTATCTTCTACCTAAAACCCTCATCGCATCCATCTCCATGCCTTTTACCTTACCAGCCTAAACCACATATAATACCCATCCCATATATCCCATTGACCATATCACCATCCCAAAAAAATGTCAAATATCCATTTTATTTTTCCCATTATTCATCTTTGGATACTATATTTCATCTTGGAACCAAATCTAAGTGGTAACTCATTCATCCACATCTTTATCATTATTTTGATTAGATATTATTGACACACATAACCTTATCAGAGAATTTAATCTAACACCCATCACTTCCCTATCATTTCCTCTTCATATTTAACACCCATCCAATCACTATTTTGCTAGTGTGAAAGGTATTGATCCCATAATTTCCTATTCTTCTTACTAGATTGAACTCTTACAGGGTTTTGTCTTTTGTTAATCCTTGGTCATCTTAATACTCACTTGAAATAACCTCCTTTGATCACTCTTAGATTTTATTTCTAGACCAAATCAATATTAAAAAACCTTATCACACCCCCATCATGTCATCCATCATCCTATTTTAAACTAGGGTCGAATCTAGTCTCACTTTCACCTGATCAGTCCTTATTCTAATACTAGTCCCTCATCCCTATCCAAATCCTTATCCACATCACTAGCCTTGTCCAAATCCATATCTTGTATAATTTATTCTCCTAATCCCATTCCAAAACCCATATCCACATCCATATCCTTACCTCAGTCTTAAACTTCATCATGATCTTCCTATCCAAATATAAGTCTATCCTAAATCCACAATCACATCATGATCATCCTAGTCTATCCCATCACCCAATCACTCATCCCATCATTAGACTAGAAATTATGACATTTCATGTACATATTTATGTGTGTTACTTATCTATTCTATTTGACTTATTTATATCATTTATATATCTTGTTTATCTTATGTTTTGTTTACATCATGTCTCTTTTTATCTATTGGGAAATGAATGAGGATAATATGAGGTCACCAAAGCCACAATATTGATTATAAGTGCCCTCAATTATGTAGAGTTTGTTATTTTCCCACCCACTTTGTCATAACATCCCCCTGGTCATACTTATATCATGAGGCCTATTTCCAAGTGCTATATTTATCAGATTGTTTAGAACACGATGAGTCTTATGACCATTATGATGGCTTTATCACCTACACCCTCATAATTTATCTAATCATCCTTATTCCCATCACTAATCTAATCCTCTCAACCCATTTAGCTAACATCCAATATTTTGTCCTCATCTCATCATCCAATTCATATCCTATAATAATTAACATCATCCTCTAACCACTAATCATCATCATCATCATCATCATCATCATCATCATCATCATATTTTACTCCATCAATTAAACTTTATAATCAAAACTACATTGGCTTGAGATCTTTTTAGACTATGTACATAGCACTTGGCCACTTTTTAGTGCTTCAAGATATCTCAACCACTTTCACCTCTTTCCCCATCCTTCATTGTCATATCCATCATTATATATCTCTGATCCCTCATCCTCAAGTCATACTTAGTCAAATATTTTATCTATGTTATCCATCATTAATTAATTAGTCTATTGATCAATCATGATCCCCATAATCACCTCTTTAATATTTTCATCAATATTCCACACCTGTTGATTGGGTCTAACATGTCATAACATCTATCTTTTCTTCCATCAATCACTAATTGGTCAATTTATCATCTATCGCTCCTTTACATATGTCCTTGATAGGGGTATCATCACTATTCATCATATTATGGCTCATTGAGTTGATGTAATGAAGTATTTTAATCACTCAATCACATCATTCTTCTTCATCATCACCTTCATTTTATCAATTGACTTTAGCTTTGAGCTACGCCCATTATTAATCTTATCAAATCATCATCTTATCCTAGCCTATAACTATCACTTACATGAGTCTTTGCTTGGGATATATCTAAATATTGTGTCTTTTTAATCTTATCATCATCATGTTATGGTTAATTATCCCTTAGGATATATCGACAATCGTAACCTAGCCATCTCTACTCCTTGTGCATGTGTCTTTGCCTGGGCCATCATCAATATGTAGTTCATTTCTCAATTCAAATTCATCTTCTTCATCATCTATCTTAACATCTCTCATCTCATCCCCTTATCTAATCATCACATCCCAACCCTCATTTCCTCTTTTGAGTGGCCATCCATCTCATTCTTCCTTGCATGTCCCCTTGAGGGGGAATCATATCTACTAACATTCACCCATGAATTGGTTTTATTTGAAAGACCATTACTGCTTCCACTTCACTCCACTCATAATGCCCTTTCAAATAGGGGTAAAATATATGCACCTAAATCCACTTACTTAATTTAATGTCACTAATATTATTATTAGTTATCACTAATTTCACCTATCCTACTAACTTATTCCCTTTCAAATCATTTATATAATACCCCCCTGCATTCCTCTTTATTCACTAACTTTAGTCCTATCCCACTTCTTCATTAATCCTCCTAAATCTCCATTATCCCATCCTAATCTATCTTATCCATTATTTAGGAATTTTAAATTCCCATGACCCACCTACCCACCTACTAAGCCTATTCCTAGGCTCTCCTACACCCTAGTCCCTAATCACCCACTTAATACCTACCTAATCCCCTATCTAATCCTAACTCATCACTAAGAGGATTCTATAAATATAGGATTCTATAATCCTCTATATTCTCACACTTCCTCTCTAGAAGCCTCTAAATATAGAGACTTCCAAGGAATTTTTAATTCCTTTTAATCATTCTCTCTAAATTATATTTAAACAACCTGATCCTCCATTGAAACTAATTCATGAATCCATAAAGTCTTCATGCCCATATGATCAACTAGTTATCAGAAACATCTAAAATACATGATCAAATAATCATAATGTCAAAATTCTGAGTCCATGGCAATATCCAATAAACCATCCATTTGAAGATCCTGAAAGGAGGCTGGTTGAAGCAAGGGATTGGCACTATCAAGCATAAATTATCCATTGGAAGCCATTATCAACTATCAAGCAAGAAATCCAAAAATAGTCAATTTTGCATCAAGGATCCATTTGGCAATCTTGGAGATGAGTTATAAAGAGGTAAAGTGATGGTAAGAGTCCTTTAAAAAATATAATTATCTCTTTTATCCCCTCATATTGGTGTGTTTGGATTTTAGATTTTTATTGATGAAAATCATAATAGGAGTTGAATCTAAAATTTAAGATGCAATAATATTTAACCATCACTATAAATATTGATGGGGTATATTACCACCATCTCCATTTTGATATTAAAAAGTAGGATATAACTTGTGGCACCACATTTATCACATAATTATGACATACTACAGATGATTTAATATGCTTTCTATTAATGTTAGAATCTCAAGGATTTATTTGGTTACCTATAGCCTATGGCCCACATGTGGAATCTTCCACCATATTGATAGTAGACTTGGAACCACATTTAAAACTAAATTTTGGATGAAATTGGCTAATTGAGTGGAAGGATAAGCTAGATACTACAAACATGTGTGTTACTTTTCTTAATATGGATATAAATATTTGCATATAAAATGATGGGCATGATTATTTGTCTACACCATTGGATTTAGGTAAACCATTAAATAGAAACATTGGAGTGGTGGTAGGGCAATGATATAAAAAAATCTTGAGAAATTTTCTAGGTGGTCCTACACCTTTTGATGATGAGGACTTCCTTGATTACACATCTTCAAATATCCCAAAAATACCAAAAAAATCTAAAACATTCAAAAATCTAAAAACATTTTCTGCATCTACATATTCTATTATATCCTTAGCATATATGTGTTAGTTCCATGTTAATTTATGGAATATAAATTAATCTTACATAAACATGTGTGTCACATTTATACTTGAGAGTGATATAGGCATACACAGATACATTATTTATTCCTATTTTAGATGTTGGGCCTTTCCTCTACTCATGTCATATAGACATTGGGTGTATCCACCTATATGATCACAATTCTCATAGTTTATATCATTCTATGGTATATAAATTATCATGTTTGAGCTCATATATGTATTTACAAATACCTTTATCCATGATTATATCTTTCATAGGGTACTTGATATGCTATGCACTTGACTTTTTCTGCTAAGACATTTGATCCATGGGATACTATGACATGTTTATGTTGGTTTATTGTGATTTCCTTTATGCACTTCCTTGAGTGTATATCCTTGCTATTGGCTTGCTTGTTTGAATATTTGAATATGCTCATTTTTCTATAACCCATATGCATATGTATGCTTTCTTTGACATTTGAACATCTCATTGATTATTATATGGACATTTGAATATTTCATCTTTTCTTTTGTGGACATTTGACTAAGCTATGTTCCTTAACTTATGTGGCATTTGAGCATGCCCCTTGTTTATGGTCTCCTTGAACCATTTTCTTTTGACTTGCTTTTGAATGCTCTTATGTGTATGCTTGATTTTATTGTTTAACTTGTAATGTTACTATCTAGATGTTGCCATGAAATTTATTATGCATCTTAGACCTTAATATGATCACATTATTCTATGTGATTTAATGATACATTTACCTAGACATGTTCATCTATATGTTACATGGTTACATTCATAGATTATACAATTATCTTATCCTTTTAAGGTGGGGTAACTACCAATTCTTATTCTTCCCTTAACTCAAGGAGGGAGGATATTAGTGGGTAAATTTTATAAAGGCATGTTCTCCACATTTGACACAATTTTTAGATTTAGTGGGGGCATGATTTGGAAGCATGTTATCCATACTTTTTAAATATTTGGTACTTATATCAATTTTTAGATTTAGTGGGAGCATGTCATAAAATCATGGCTTCCACACATTCATAGATTTTAGATTCAGTGGGAGCATGCTTTGGAAGAATGTTCACCACACTTATTTAATAGTCAACATCTCTAGAGTTAGTGGGGGCATGCTTTGGAAACATGTCCTCCACACTAGCACTTATTTTAGTTTTTAGATTTCTCCATATATAGTGGGGGAATGCTTTGAAATCATGTTCTCCACACTTAATTTCCAAATTGGCCAAAGCACATAGTTATATAATTCAGATTCAAAGTTGTGATAGAATTTTATACATTGATACCATTTTTATACACAGTTTCATCAAGATACATATGTAAAGTTCATATGTTATACAATGTGTTCTTAATATTATAAATTCTACATTAGTTTAAATTTTCAAAACACTCTTAGGTACTACCATCACCCACTAGGATGTACTTTATGAACTATATTAAAATAATATATCGTAGTAGTTGGTTCACTTTTTGGTATGATTGAGGTTATTAAATCACTCAATCTTTCCATGTTTTTAGGTTTGAATTGATTGTATCTAGGGACAATTTTAAGAATGGATACTAAAACTCACGATAAAATCTTGTCAAATCTTATAATTCAAGTATAATTCTACTAATGAATCTTTGGAAAAATTGCCATGTTGGTATAAATTGACTGGCAATCTCTATTACCTCTTTTAAAAAAATCATAAATATATGGTGAATTAAATATCATACTTAAATCAATAAATATTGGTGAAAAATCCAAGTTAAACCTATTTCCCTAAACACATTCATGGGGTACTTATGATTGACGTGGAATAAAGATTATGATCAATGGATACCCTAAGTTTTTTAGAATGATTATTTTGATTTTCCCTATGAAATTGGGGGAAATATAGCCATTTAAACACTTTCCCAAATGAATAAATCCAAGAAAGGAAGACATGAGAGACATCAAAAATAAGAATTGCTACAAACCCATCCCAAAACTAAACCTTAAGTAGGTGTCTGCGACTTTGAAAAAATTCATCACCACATCAATGAAAAAAAACACATTCACATGATTTTTAAGGTCTTTTTGATCTTATTAAAATGAAAAAAATCTCAAACAAATGAAAATATATTATTGATATCATTACTAAACAAACAATCATGTGTGATAACCAAATTGTGTTTAATATTAAAGGTTTTGATATAAGATAAAAAAGGGTTTTCACACTGCAAGAAATGATTCAATGAAAAATAACATGGTAATAGTTAAAATCCCTTAAAAGATAGGGAAAATTCATTAAAATTTTAAAAACATTTGAAGATATGTATGGATTGTATTTATTACATGGATTATACTTCATTATTGGCTACTTAGACTCTTCCTTGCCCCCCTCTTTTAAATGTTTCTTGATTCACAATTCTCATGACATGTAGGGCTTATATTTCTTACTTGGGTTGTACTTAATTATTGGATAATTAGAATCCTCCTTGGTCTTCTCTTATAACTATCACTAATTCCCATGACCATAAATGAATTAACCTCTTAATAGAAATGAAATTATATGAATTTAGGTTTTAGGGTTTTATGTTTCTAGGTTTTAAAGCAATTTTAAGAACTTACGTAGATTTATTTTATAATAGGTAATTTGTGTGTAGGATGAAAATTTAAGAAATGGGATTTGATTATGCAAATTTATATAAAAAATGTCCAAATCTATAATCTACCATTAAAATTGAGAACCATTATATTAAAATACAATAAAATGAATCATTCAACACAACATTCTAATCTAAAGTTAAATGTTCGCAATCAAGATTCAAACAAAAATAAAAGACTAAGTGATTATGGATTACTTATGAGAAGAATTATATTTTCAAAATGATGTTGACTTGATAAAAGGACTTTGATTGCATGGATTCATGGATTTTTGATTGATTTGCTCATTGTCTTCAAAATGGAGGAGTGAAGGTGTTTAAATAGAATGAAGGAGGGAAGATAAATGGGTAAAATTCAAAGTTGGGTGTAGGAAGATTGATTGTGTAGGATTATCCAAGGAATTAAAAATTCTTTGGAATATTCTAGAAGAAGGAATGTTATAGAGGTAGAAGCCTCTAGAATCTATTTTGGAAGTATGATCATGATTATTGGTGGAATATTCATGTGATTAGGGGGTTATAGAGAATCTACAGAGGTAGGATTGTAGGAAAGCCTAGGAATAGGTGGGTAGGTGGGTCATGGGAATTTTAAATTCTCAAATATTAGACAAGTGGTATTAATAAGTAGAAATAGAAAATTAGGTGAATTAATTAATTTGTGGGGTAGGGATAAGGTTAGTGTATGAATAAGAATGAAGGGAGATGTTAGATAAATGACTAGAAGGGGTAATATTAGGACATGATTAGAGGATATAAATGAGATAAAATAAAATAGGTGAAATTAGTGTCAACTAATAGTAATATTAGTAATGATAAATGAAATGAGAAAATTTGGATGTATACATTTGAGCCTCTTTGAAAGGGCATTGCAAGCGGACAAAGTGGAAGGAGTAGTGTTCTTTCAAATAATTTTTTTTTATAGATGAATATTAGTAAATTATGTTAGTGGACACATGATGCCTCTTCAAGGTGACATACAAGAAAAAATGATATGGATGGCCACTCAAAAGATGAAATAAGGTGTGGGATGTGATGAATAGATAAGGGGATGGTATGATATATATGAAATAGATGATGAATAATATGAACTTGATCAAAGCAGTGAGCTATAAATTAATGATTCCCCTAGCAAAGACTTATGCACAAGGAGTGGAAATGACTGTGTTATAGTTGTTAACACATCTTGTGATCTAGGAATTTGACTCAAGAGAGGATGGTTAGTATGGTGTTAGTTCTAAAATGAAAACAAAGTGAAATAAACACACTAATAACATAACATCTCTAGGCTTAGATACTAGGGAGAGCTTAGTTAACAATCGTGAATGAAACATACAACTAAAATATAAAAGAAAACTCTTATAATTACCGTGGATGCTCCAAAATGCTTGTTGTGGTGGCTTGCTCAACTTATGCTCATGAAGTCCTTGGTAATGGAAGCTTAGCTACCTCCATCTCTCCTTGGCACCTATGCCTTATAGCTTGGCTTGGATTGGAATCAATTTGGCATGGTAACACTAGTTTTATGAAGCTTTTGGAAACAATCATGCATTATAAATTTGCACTAATTAAACTTAAAAATGATGTTGTGAGGCCTCTTATTTATAGATTTTTAGATTTGATCAGAATCAACCTCAACCATCCATCTCAAGATTTAGATGTGTAGTTGAGGATTAATTCATTTTTTGTAATTAAGTTTGTAATTATCCTCATCATGGCATTGGAAGAAAGGGCAATTAAGAGGCATGGAGGGCATCATGGAAGGCATTGATGAGGTATAGAGGGCATGAATCCTGATATTTATGGAATTTAAGGCCTAAGGATGTCTTCCCAAGAAAAATGTCACTTCTTGATGTAGATATTCAATATTAATCTCAAAAATAAAGTATTCAACAAGTTTCCATGGAATTCTTGATCAGGGCTTGATTTGGGTTAATTAGCTGTTAAGCATGTTTAGGCATATTGTGCAAAAATTACCCAAATTAATAGAATGCCTTGTTATTGGTCCTAAATTTGACTATACTAGAATTTAAAGGCAATATCAGATGTATTAGAACCATATTCCCATTTAAGATGTTGCCAACAATAAATAATAAAGGCACGAGTCTTGTGCAAAATATTTGATAGGAAAGAGTAGTCTAGAACACGTGGGTGCAAAATTGGCATTTTGACTTGAAATAGACTGATCAAAGTTAGCTAGCCCATAAATTTAATTGCCCAATTTAGGGATACTCTAGCAAAAATTAGCACTTGAATATATCATTTTCACATCATTTTGTGTGTTTTAGTGTTTTTAGGCCAAATTATGTGCTTTAGATGGAAACTAGCCAAAAGCCTAATTAGAGGTTATCGACAACCAATTTTAGGTGTATACAGTTTGCCCCTATTTGGGAAGGCATTAAAAACTATAATCACAATAACATCTTCTCAAAGAATGAAAAGTTCCTATATGCCTACAACTGCAATGATGATAAACTAACTATATGATGCCGCCTCGAGGGAATAGTTGGTACAAGTGGGTCGATGAACGGTCCCTCAAAAAGAAAGAAGAGAAATGAGGTGACCATAGAAAGGAAAGATGAGGGGGTGAAAACACAATGATATTTAAAAATTAGTCAAAATAATTGATAATGCAAGTGGAATGGTGTAAAATGGTTTGCCTAAAGGTGGTTATAAGTATTGTACCCTGATAGTGGCAACATGGTATGATAACACAATGATTTGCCCAAAGGTGGTTATAATCATTGAGAAGATGGAGATGCCCCAATTAGGATAGACAAATAATATAATAACATGCCCCTATATAGGTAGAAAAAGTAAACTAGTGACAACACAATGATTTGCCCAAAGGTGGTTATAATCATTGAGAAATGCAGGTGAAATGGTGTGAAATGATTTTCCCGTAGGCAATTATAATCATTAGACCCTGATTATGGAAAACATGATAAACTTAGCCAAGGATGATGATAACTTAAAATAGAGGTTAATGATGAATTGGAATAACCTACTAGTAGGGAGATGCTCATCCAAATTAATAAAGGTTAAAATTATTTCATGGTTAATTACTTTGTTTGGGATATGATTGGGAGTGGAATTAGGATGTTAGTGCTGAAGAGATGTTGCCATTACTGAATAGACTTATTAAAACTAAGGTTTATTATAGCATGTGATGGTAGGATTTACTATATAACACCATAAATAATTGGCCAAAATATGCACAAGGACTGACTCTCATAATCCAGTAGTCAATAGAAAATAATACACCAATGATAAAAACCATGAAAATGTAAACATATGAATATGGATGGATTCAAGTGTAAGTGTGGGCAAGGAACCACCCAATGAACATGCATAAACTGAATCAAGGCAATAGTTATGAAAGCAAACAAATAAATAAAATAAGTAGAAATAAACAAATAATGCAATAGAAACCCTAAGAACATTACCCCTAGAAAATAGGTGACAATTTAACAAATGAACTAAATAGTGGAATAAAAGAAAATGAAGGGGGTGGTCAAGATGTCTCCATATGCACTAGGCAAGTGGATGTTTCCTACATAGTTTCATGGATGTAATATCCAATAAAAAACTTTAGGCCAAATGTAGTTCTCCCAGGGAAAGGGAAGAATGTGATAACTGAGGAAAACAAACATAATGGATGTGATAGAAGAATAGAAATGGTCTTGAAAAATGATAAGTGCATGAGAGAAAAAGGCCAAAAAGGATGGGGAAACTAAATGATAAGTGATTTTCTTGTAACTTAGTAAGGGTTCCCAGAATCCTTAAGGCAAAAAAGTGGTCAAAGTTTTTATTCTTTTCTAACAGTTTTTATAAATGTTTTTAGAAGTGTTTTGGAGTGTCTCAACTCAATCGATAATGATGAGACACCAAATGATTCAAGATCAAAAAATAACAAGAGCATTTAAACTAATTTTTCTTGTAAAATGATAAGAGCGTGGCTTTGATTACTCATAAAATGGTGAGAGCATGGCTTAGTTTGCTTACAAAATGGTGAGAGTGTGGCTTAGGTTGCCTATAAAATAGTAAGAGCATGGCTTAGGTTGCTCAAAAAATAGTGAGAGCATGAATAAAAGGGTAAATGAGCTGACCTCAACAAGTATTGAGCACTACCTACATAATCCCAGAGTAGGACCTCAAGTCATTGTAGTTTCACCCTTTCAGTGGAGGAACTTGACTAGTGCAATAGTCAATTCAAACAAAATAGGCATAGTTAGTATAAAGGCACAACGTTGTATAAGAAGTGGTAAGTTGGTATGCCAAGGCTTAGTAGTGCCCCTAGTTTTCCCATATATGGTTATAACTAGGACACAATGACATAGATTAATAGTAATAATTTTCCCAAAGGTGGTTATAATTAATAGTAAGACTGGTGGTAAGATAGGACTAACCAATAAATGATGGAACTACCATAACTTCTATCACACTATCCCA
Source organism: Torreya grandis (assembly GCA_037957365.1). NCBI lineage: Eukaryota > Viridiplantae > Streptophyta > Pinopsida > Cupressales > Taxaceae > Torreya > Torreya grandis. Next base: position 7,103,215 of record JARHVA010000123.1, read on the forward strand.
AGATACACTCCCTATCTGAAATACTTGAACTAACTAATAAAATAATTAGATACCTTGATGTTGAAACTATGTAATGAATGACAAAAACCAAGGTCAAATGGGATAAGTTTTTAGAACACACTAGGTTGATAGGTCAAAAGTGGAAAGTGGATGTGGAAAAGAGGATGGATAAGAATGGTATGTGTACAAAGAAGAATAGTGACAAAAAGGCATAACTAAAATGGTCCTTACAGACAATACACATTAGCACTCAAGCATAGTACCACTTGAGATGAATAATATTCATTGGCTTTGGAAGTTCCTCTCCATCAAGTGTGATAAGCTTGTATGCTCATGATCCATAATCTGTAGTAATAATGAAAGGCTCTATCTAGTTTGGTTTGAATTTCCCTTGATGTTTCTTCTCAGCTGTGGTATTATTTGAGAACAAAATCATCAAGTTCAATGTTTGATACTTCACACACTAATTGTAGTGGCCTTTAAGTCAATTATGGTATGCTTGAATCTTGTTGAGCACAACTATGCATTTTTTATCAAGTAGATCTAACTCTTGAAGGTGAGATACTTGATAGTTATGATCATCCAAGACATGCTTGAAAGAGATGCATAGTGAAGGCAATTCAACCTCAATGAGAAGGATGGATTTAGTACCATAAACAAGTGAGTATGGAGTGGCTCTTGTGGGGGTATGATGATTGGTATGGTATGCCTAAAGGGTGGGGAATATTTGGAGGTGTCAATCATGATTGGAATTATTAACATTCTTTTTGAGAATGTTGACAATGCTTTTGTTGGATGTCTTAGCCTAGCCATTACCTTCAGGGTAATATGCTATAGAAAAGTGTTGTGTGATGTTGTATTTAGTACATAACTAGTCTACATCTTTGTTCTTGAATGATCCTCCATTATCAAATATAATGTTAGAGGGGATATTTTAGTCACAGATGAAATGGTTGAAGATGAATTTGGAAATTTGCTTTCCAATCACATAAGTGAGGGGTATAGTTTTAACCCACTTAGTGAAATATTCAGTGGCAGTAAGGATATATTTATGGCCATCAGATGAAGTGGGGTTAATATTCCCAATGAGGTCAAGTCCCCATGTATAAAATGGCCATGGTGTCAACATCAGTTTCAAAATTTTTGCTGGGGCATGAATCAAATTAGCATGTCATTAACATTTGTCACATTTCTTTACATATGTAGTGGCATCTACATCCATTATGGGCCAATAATAACTAGTACACAAGAGATTTTTAGATAGGACTACCTTGATAGAATGGGCTCCACATACTCCATGAACTTCTCTTAACTCTAATGTAGACTCTATTGAAGTTAAACAATGAAGCAGAGTTCCATCAAAACTATGATAATAAAGGGTAGATCCAAGTAGAGTGTAATGAGAAAAATGATGAATGAAGGATTTAGTTTGTTTTTGAGATAGGTTAGGTGGTAGAACTTGGTCATGAAGGTAGTTGTAAAGTTTTGAGTACCAGATAGAATTAGAACCAACAATATCATAAATCATGGAAATAATTGAAGGTTCATAAGCTGGTGCTAATAAATTCTTGACAAGGAATTTATACTCTTTAATTTTATCTATTTATCAAATTAGAGAGCCAATAGTAGCCATGACATCTATAGTTTTGTTACTAGCCCTCGGTATATGCTCAAACTAAATGTTGGCAATTTTCTTTTTAAGAGTGTCAACCATGGCTTTATATGGAACTAGCTTATCATCTTTGTCTAAAAATGATCTGACCTAATTGATGATTAACTAAAAATCACCATAAACTTGAAGATGAGATATATTCTAGTGCACTACTTATTTACGTCCTATAACAAGTGCTTCATACTCAGCCATGTTATTTGTATAAGGAAAGTTGATTATGAATGATTTAGGGATTAGATCCCCTTGTGGTGTAATAAATAATAGGCCTACCCTCAATCCATGCATAGTGAATGAACCATCAAAATATAGCTTTTAGGGATGCTCCTCAAGGGGTTTATCAATAATGGTCATGATGGATTCATTAGGAAATGGAAACTTGAGTGGCTAGGTGTTGATGAGAGGTGATTTAACAAGTTGATCTGTAAGAACTTGTCCCTTAACTACTTTTTAATTGACATAATCTATGTCAAAATCACTAAGAAACATGATCCATTTAGCCATTCTACCTTGTAAAGTTGTTTTATATAGTAGATACTTGAGTGGATCTAATTTTGAAATGACCATGGTTTTATTATTGAACATGTAATGACATAGTTTCTGATATGTGAAAACCATGGCTAGGAAAGATTTTTCAATAGGTGCATAGTTATGTTCATTTATAACCAAAATACGGTTTAAGTAGTATACAACATGCTCCTTTCCATTATCATCATGTTGATCCAAGAGTGCCCCTAAGGCATGGTCAGTAGCTGATAGGTATAACAAGAATGGCTTTCCTAACATAGAAGGTAATAAAACAGGTGGATTGACAAGATAATATTTGAGTTGTTGAAAAGCTATTTGATAGTGAATATCCCAATAGAATACAACTCCTTTATTTAAAAGATGTGTAAATGGATGGCACTTTTTTATAACTGAGAGATGAAGTGTCAGATGGATTGGATCTTACCCTATAAACTAAAGATTTACTTCAAATTGGTTGGTGGCAGCATCTTGGTTATATCATGGAATTTAGTTAGATCAATTTCAATACCTCTACAAGACATGATGAAGCCAAGTAATATACCTAAATTTATATGAAACACACATTTATTTGGATTCAGTTTGACTTTGTACTCCCATAATCTTTCAAATATCTTGCACAACACTGCTAGATGGTTGGCCCTGGTTTTGGATTTTTCTAATATGTCATTAACATAGTCTTCAATAATATCATGCATCATATCATGGAATATGATAGTCATGACCCTTTCATATGTATCTCTAGTATTATTAAGGCCAAATGGCATCACCTGATAAAAAAATGTTCCCCATAGAGTGGTGAATGTTGTTTTATGCTAATCTTTTGGTGCTATTCTGATCTGATTGTATCCTGAAAAACTATCCATGAGTGAAAGCATTTCATAACCTGAAATGGAGTTAACAATCATGTCGATATTAGGCAATGGAAAATTATATTTAAGAAAATATTTATTGATGTCTCAAAAATTAGTAAAAATTTTGATCCCTTTAGGGTTTTTACTAATAGGCACTACATTAAAGATCCATTCTGAGTAGTCAATGGATTGGATACATCCTACCTGTAAGAGTTTTTCCAATTCTTTCTTACCAATATAGTAATGTGAGAATGCCTCTTGGTTTTTTTATCTGTTTAACATCAATATTAACCATAAGATGGTGTATAACTAAGGTAGGGTCTAATCCTGGCATGCCAGAATAGGCCCATGCAAATATATCCATAAACTCTCTCAAGAGCTGTAAAAATGTCATGTTCCTCCTCAGTGAGAGACACTCCTAATTTTATCCATTTTAGGTCTGATGGAGTCCTAATATTTATCTCTATTATATCTTCAACTAGGAGGGTTGAACCATCTTCTAGAATAGTAGGCAGTGACTTGAACTGTTGGACTATGTCAGGGTCCTCTGTTAGGACTTGCTCTTCAAATTATCCTAGGCATGATGAATCTAAGTCTCCTAATGAGATATTTGGCCATGTAACAAAAATAGTCAAAAATTCTTGGAGAATTTTATCAAATACTTGTTGTTTCTCAAAACCAAACTTAGATCCATAGGCAAGTTCATTTTTGGTGGTCTCCTAGTCTAAATTCAAAGAAGAATGAACACCCCTATCTAATGGTGCTTGAAATAGGTTTTCACCACTAGACTGGACTTTATATTTACTTTTTACCTAGTTAGAGAGTGCCTCAAAGAGGTTTTCACTTTGGGACCTCAATTTTTTACTTATTTTTTTGTGCCTAAGGGTGTTCACTCGCTCTCTAAAATAGGTTGTAGGATCTAATGTGATTGAGAATCATGATTTGTGATTTCCCAATGGAACCTTGTCTCTAAGGTCTAAGAAACCACATAATGCCTCATTATTCTGTAACTCATTAATTGATAGATTGGTTTCTTGTTGGTCCCAATCTATTAGTTTTGGATAATATAATGGCAATAGATTGTGATGAACAGCTTGGGTAAGGGTACAAATGACATTTTTATCAAATAGGTGGGTTTTAGCTAGGTTATCAAAGGTAAGGCTATGAGCAGACTCTACTTCACTGTCCACATCATCATCACTAGTCACTAGTGATGGAGTTTAAATAAAATATATGAGGTCACCCCAGGTGGTTTAAATCAAGTCCATAAGGTTTTTCATACTTAGTCATGAAAATTGGCTCGATGATTCCTTGTTGATTTAGTCTGAGGCCTCTTCCTTCATAATTGTGATGCTCCATGATCCTATTGAGAATATGATACTTTGCATTTTTATAACAATCAGCTTGTTCATAATTGTATAACCATGATTCATTCCCTTCAAGAGGGTCAAGTCCTAGGCTAGATGTTGTTACAAATGTGATAGGTTCTTTATCTTTATTTTTTTGTTGCCAATGCATATGTGGAATGACTTTAGGTCACCCAAAGGTTTTTGGATTTTGAGGAAGATTGGTGATATGAAATGTATCATGGGTCACATAATATCCTAATCCATTATATAAAATGGTGAAATGATTGAAAGCTTCAAGAGGTAACATGTGGGAAAGGAAATCAAAAGTATTAGGATCTATGCAATTATCTGGTGAAGGGTCAATAAGTATAGCCTTTCTTTTATCTTGCTTGGAACTTGGATTCATGTTGTATTGATAATTATATATTTGAAACTCAGCCTCAAGATGTTTGTAGTGTTCATATGGGTGTAAATATCTCAAAATATTCACCTCCATCCCTGAGTGGGAAAACTTGATACATTGGTGCAGTGTTGATGGGACTACATGAATCTCATGTAACCAAGCCTGCCTAGAAGTATGTTGTATGATAAATAAAGATCAAGCACATGGAAAAGTGTATCATGGGCTAAAGGCCCAATGATAAATAGAAAACTAATGGTGCCTTAGGATTCTATTTCTTTATTATCATAAGCTTTGATAGTTATTATTTCTGGTTGGAGATATATCATTGTGTACCCAAGAATCTTGATCAGCTTAAGAGACACTATGTTGAGATCAAATCCATTGTCTATAAGGACACATTTCACTTTATTCCATCTGATACAAACCTTAATATATAATGGGTTATTATGGATCAAGCCAAGGTAAGACATATCACTTTAGTTGAATGTGACTTGTTGGGCTGGAGCTAGGTGTCCAACCAAATCTTGAAAGTTATCAGGGGATATGTTACTAGCAATAGTAGATTGGGTCAAAAACTTATTCAAGAAGTTCCTATGGACTATTGAAATCTATAGAAAATATAAAATAGAAATTTGTACTAGAGTCTTCTATCATTGTTTCATAATATCAAACTTCTTGTCCTAGTTAGTAGTGAATGGTTTATTTTGAGGCTGAACAATTGGTTAGATGACCGAAAAAGTGGCAGATGGTTATGGGCCTAGGATAATAATCTTTGACCTCTAAGTTGTGATTGTACAACCAGTATTAAATACTAGACCATTATTTCTAACCAATGTTAGAAATGGTGTGAGAGCAGATAGGATAAGTCTCAGTTGCTGATGCACTTACATATGGTCACATGGCAAGAATGAGTTTTCGCTATAAGATTCAAAAGTGGAAGTCCTAGTTTGTTGGTTTGCATGTATGCCCTCCTAGGTCAAAGAAGGATTATCCATGTAATTTAGCTGGATATTATTATTTAGCAATGGTCTAGGCTAATTAGTGCTTGGTTTAGGATTAATGGAGATGGTATTAACACTACCCCCTATAATATGACCTACAACCTTGTTGTAGTCATGTACAACTACATGGTAGTTTTGTTGGTTGTTACCATTCTGACCTTGGTTTTGTCCATTGTTTTGTCATTGTGGATTATGTTGCTGATTTTTTTGATTCTACTAGTTTGACCTTTGATTATGATATTGTTGATTTTACTACTACATTGTCCATTGTTGTTATTGATTATTTTGCTATTATTGATTATTATGTCAGGGAAAGGGGTTTTGATAGATCCCAATAGTTTTATTGGAATTGAAATCACCATTATCTAGTTTTATCTCCCCATTATCCAATATATTTTTAATTAAATACTTGATTTGGACACATCTTTGTAGATTATGCCCATGGACTCAATGATAGTCACACAATTCATTTTCACAATACCAATCAGGGTAAGGAATGGATTACAGATAATGCTTTAGTATGGGCCAACTAATTAGATTAGTGGTAGCAAGCTTGCAAAATATAGACTCAATAGGTTCTCCTAGGTCACTAAAGACATGATGTGCAGGGATGGTTCTTCTAGGAGGAGGGGTTTGTAATGGTAAAGGTTGCTATATTTGTTGTGTAGGTATTGGTTGTTGCACTTGTGGCATTGGTTGGAGAGGTTACTATGTAGGAGTAAGCTAAAAATGTGGTGTATATGATGTTTGCATAGTTTGGACATGATGAGATTTGATTACTCCATTTCCTAAAACATTCCTATTTTAGTTTAATTGCTTTGATCTTTCTTGATTATTGGCCTGTGCCAGTTATGATGTTTGTGATTAGATGAGATGTTGGTAATTTTCATGATTAGGAACTTGATTTTGATTAGTTGAATTAAGCTTGATGACCCCTTTATTGATGAGTTCCCTCTCGATCAACAAACCTTTATCAATGATCTCTTTAAATGTATGTGCACATTATAGTTCTAGATGATAGGCTATCTCACTATGCAATTTTTTAGTAAACACAGTAACTAATTATTTATCTAGTAAACTATGCATGAAATAGCCTACAAGGTCTCTCCATAACTGTAAATAACTTGCAAAACTCTCCCTAGCTTTCTGCTTTGCTTGTGTTAGGTCTACTAATGAAATCTCATGATCAAGATTATAGGAAAAGTGCTACACAAATTTATCAAAAATATCATCAAAGTCTATTATTGAATTCTTAGGAAACTTTAAAAACCACTCCAAGGCTTGTCCAGCCAAGCTCCTTAGAAATAATGACAAAAGGTATATGTCATTATATGCCACTGGTTGACATACGATAAAGAATTTGATCAAATGAGCCTTAGGATCACCCTTCCATTTGTATTTATCAAATATTGGTGGTTCATATCCTGGAGGAAATAATATCTACAAATAATCCATATTGAATGGATAGGAACATACATCATCCAATTTGAACTTTTTTAGTTTGCTTCCTCACCTGAATAGCAACAATTGCATCCTTCATTTGTTGTAATTCTTGGGAGAGGAAACTGGAAGGGATATTAATTTGAGGGAGAATTTGGTTTTGGATAGATGGTTGGGAGGTCAAAAGTGAAACACTTTGACCAGGTATGATGGAGACACCTGTTAGGGTAGATTATTTTGGTTGGGGAATGGAGTAGGAATACGCTTACGTGGATTAGGATGTACTTGAAATTGCACATTTGGCTACATGATATTCTAGTTTGGGTTGGTGATAAAGGTTTGACCTAGTTGATTTTGTGGTTAGGATGAAGGGATATAACTATATTGTGCCTGCTATGGTTGAAAAGGGACATGCTACCAACTAATCAAACCTTATTGTTGAGTAGGAACTTATGGACCAAGATCTTGTCTCTGAATTCATGGCATATTTTGAACCAATGGTTGTATAGTAGGTAATTAAGAGACATGGAGACCTCCTTGTTGCATGAATCCCTATGAAGAAGTGAAAGCATGTTGCATATTCAACATCTATCACTGACCAATATTTGCACACTATTGATTAGTCATTATGTGGTTTTAAATTGGCATATTAGTCTATGATTGAAGAGGTATGTTCGTCATTACCTGGCAAGGTGGTAGCTTAGTTGCCCCTAATTGAGGTGGAAATGCATTCATCCTTTATTGTGTTGATATACTAGATTATGTCTACTATTTTGGAATAACACTCACTAGTTGTTGAAGGGGAGTAGGATTCATCACATCCTATCATTGAGGTATAATATTAGCCATTGTTTGATTATCTAATCTTGTAGGTTGTACACTTGAGGAAGTGGTTGGTTGAGGTTGGGGTGTAGAAAATCCTATTCCTTGGTATGATTATCTACTCATTAGATTAACTATAAGCACACATTATTAGCTAGTTATTTGTGCATTAGTACCACTTTGATCAAGATTGGATGCTATTTGCACATTATCTACTACATTTGGTTTGGTGTTCAATGTAGAGTCTGAAGACACTTCTTTAATAACTGGCATATGCATCAAGTTATCTATCAAAGTGGTTTGTACAAATGGGTCAGAACTCATATGTTCTTGTCCAGTTAATTATATCAAAACTCCTATTGAAGGAAATAAGTTAATGAGAGGCTTACTTACCATGTTAATCTAATTTAAATTGCATGATAAATTTAGGTAGGTTTGGTATGATGTTTGCATTTGGTTAAATTGATCTTCCATGATGTTTTTGCCTTGATTGGATAAATTGGGGTCTTGATACATTGTTTGGACTAGAGCCATAGGATTACTAGAAGAAGCTTGTTGATCATAAATGATATTATGGGGCACTCTTACTAGACTTGGTAAATTTTCATGGGGGAAGTCTGTCAGAAACATAGCCCCTACCTCTATGGCTCTAACTAAAATCTCATCTTTGTTCTCTAACAAATGTCGCTCAAATAAAAATGGATCATATGTGGAAGCCCTAGTAGCAGATTATGACTATTGAAGTACTTGTAGCTAAGTATTGCATGGTTTATTCTTGGTCCTATTCTATGTAAGGTGGTGTGTTAACCAGATAGTTAGCTAATGGATCTTGGCTTTGTGCCCCTGATTAAGTATTATAAGAGGGATAAGAATCCATCTCATAAACAATTTTATCTGTATAGGGGTCTTGCACCATTTCTTCTTTTGCAACTACATTACTAATCCTTGGATTGTACATGAGTCCACTACGAGTGTAGGAATACATGTTGGGATATATAATCAATCCTTGGCATTAAAAGGTCAAAGACTTCTACAAACTTTGAAAAGGATAAAATCTAAAATAAATGATGCCTTCAATTTGGTCTAGATTTGTCAAAAAGGATCAAAAGGTTTATGCAAATATTTGTGAGAAAATAAGCTAGCGTAAAGTATCTAACATTTCAATATTCACACAAAGATAAGCAAGTAAATGGGCCAAAAAATAAAAATGCCAAACTCTAAGG